>CM028134.1:150842500-151442500 GCA_016271365.2 Neoceratodus forsteri
CAGAATAATGTTTTGTTTGTCTTTGGATGTAGAATAATGAAGCTTAATCAACAGCTGTTTACAGTGCTCTGCCAGTTATTCACCCACTTTGGTGCAAGAAAAAATAAGCAGATAAATTGGTGAATAACTGAGTTTTAGTAAAATGTTGTTAAAGTGTTTAATGGTCATAATTTGTACTGTAGGTACTGTACACTATTTTTAAAATCACATATTTAAACATTAAATCTGGGGGTTATTGGAGTTGGCAGTATAATCTACAGGTTAGCGTAACAAACTGAATGAGCTGACGACAGCTAGCAGACCTGGGTTTGATTCCCACAACCTCCACTTGCATACTGTGCAATTCTGAGCAAGTCACTTAACCTCCTCAGTGCTCCTGGGTTGTACCTGAAAACAGGCACTTGTGTCTAGTGGGCCTTATGCGGTTAGCAAAATATATAAAAAAATACCAATATATTTTTACTGCATCATACAGTAGTCAGGGTACCCTGCAATTTACCTTTGTTTTACTTTGGCTGCAATGATTTTGTTTAGCTAAAGATAAATGTTCAGATACAGTTTGTGTTTTATAAGCTCGTTTAGACTAGTCAGTTTTTATTGTAGTCTTTGCAGGTGAGCATCTAGGGAGCAGTTGCTAAGAGTGAGATCACGGTTAGCAACTAGCTTATTCAAGTTTAAAACTGGCAGGGCCATCCAAAAATCCTCAGCTGTTTGAATCAAAACTCGTCTGAATGAAAGTATGCTCACAAGGAAAAACTTGTCCTGCCACTTACAAAAAGCCTTCATAGTTAGCAACCTATTTAAGTGAATGGGATAATTTGCACCTTTTTTCCCCACCTGCTGTTTCAGTCTCTGTGGCAACAAAAAGTTTTCTGATAGACTGCTTCAACACAAATCAGATGTTAAGTGTTTAAGTGTACTTATGCTTGGCCAGTGGATATTGAAACCAAACAAGACAAGGATTCAAAAGAAATCAGTGTCACATAAAACCCTTGCCCTACCTTGCACTGCATTGTTTTGGCCAAACCCAAGTCTGCATGCAAAATTGTCAATATATTTGAGAGTATTTTATTAAAAATGTTAAGACTTTTTACACAGTTCAATATAAAAACTAAAAAATTGCCAAGAAATTGTGGAACGTCAGTTTTTGCGCAGAATGGTGAAAACTTCGGATTGTGCAAAAAAATTGTGGGTGCAATTTTCCAGTGGCCCTGCACAGGAGGTACAGCAGAGGGACTCCCAGGCCCAAGCCTTGAGCCATGCTCTCCTAAAGTCAGTGTGCAACACCTGTCCCCAGCCATGGAGCCAGTTCTCCTGGAGTCTGACTGTCTGTAAATCCCTGACCCCAGCATTAAACCAAGCTCTCCTGGACTCCAACAGTCCAGGAATATCCAACTCCAGACTTGACCTGGCTCTCTTTGAATCGGAGTCTAATTGCCTGATCCTGGACATGAACCTGGCTCTCCTAGACTGACAGTCTGTGAATGCCTGACTCCAGCTTCATACCCAGCTCTCCTGGAGTTTGGCGGTTTCTGAATGCCTGACCCCAGCCATGAACCTGGCTAACCTGAAGTCTGACAGTCTGAATGCCAGACTCCAGCCTCAAAGCCAGCTCTCCTGAAGACTGACAGTTTCTGAATGCCTAACTCCAGCTTTGAACTTGGCCAGTCAATAAATGCATGATGCTGGCCTCAGACTCAATGCCTGACTTCTACCTCAAACTTGACACTCCTGGGCGCTGTCTGGAAATGGCTGACCTTGGCATTTAAATTCAGCCCTCCTAAAGTATGAGTAAATTTCTAACTCCAGCCTTGAATCTAGTTTTCCTGGAGTCAGAGTAGAGACTGTGAATGCCAGACGTCAACCTTAGACTTGGTTCTCCAGGAGTTTCTCAGTCAGACCCAAGACGAAACCTGCTTTTCATAAGAAAGCATAAGCTCCCACAGGTGTAGGAGTGTCCAGAGCAGACAGAACTGTACCTGCAGGGCAAGATTAGAGCGGTCAGAGCTTACCATGCCTGGAAACGGAGAATCTGGCTCGCTGCCTACAACACTGAGTCATTAGCTTATGTAAGGGCATTTACCAAGGCCACCCTACTGTCTGTCACTCTTTCACACATGGATTGTTTCATTACACAGAGCTTGACTGTATCATAAAAAGTATCAGAACAGGCCTTTCAGGTAGGCTCTGCTGGCAAAGACACACAGCTTTCCAGAGTGACAAGAACTTGTATCTTTAGTGAACTTCTCTCATGCAGCTTTTTTTTTTTTTTTTTTTTTTTTTTTACTTAATTTACTCATGATAGAACAGCTGAGATAAAGTATCTTGCTTTCAGAGGGGTCCTGATTCTACCCAGTTTAGCAGCTTGGGGGGGGACTAAAGCACAAGGAGGTCTAGCAACTTGCACAAGGTCACAGAGAAAGCCAGTGGCTGTGGTGGGATTTGAACCTGGGAATCTCCTTGTTCATAGTTCTGTGCTCTGACAACCAGCCTCTGTAACACATCAGCCCTTACAAACTGAAAGTCTGATGAGGTTTTTTTTTGCTCCTTCCCAGGCCCCTGCAGTCCCACTCCTTCAGGCTCTCATATGCTGGCACCACTCTGCCCCAGCAGACCCAACACACACTGCCATACCTGTCTCGGCTTCCCCCTGAACTCTGCCAACAGTTCCCATTGGTGGTATGGCTTATCCCTGCCGGGGGACCCCGGGGGGAGAAAGCAGCCACTGCACCGGGGATGTCGGCTGGGGTCCAGGCACAGTGCGCTGGGCAGTCGGTAATAGAAGGGGGCTACTGAAGGCCATCATTCGCCGCTGCAGGCGGCCATTTTTCCTCTGTTCTGCGGCACTCTCCCACCACCCACACAATGCATGTGGCGTCTGCAGTATCCTCGGGTGGGGGCGTTCAGCAGCGTGTGGTCTCCCATGCCACCAAGAACAACTCAGTAATGCCACCACCAGGAGCGGCTACTATAGTGGCTCACTACATCCCACCACCTCCAGGAGGGAAGTGTCCAAAGGATGCTGTCAACTCCCTCCCTGCCGGTCTCCACTCCTGGTATCCAGGCTCAAGGCGCGAACCTGAACTGCCAGCATGCCACAGCAATGCCCCATCATTCGGGGTTATGAAGCCAGCATGATAAGGTTTTTAAAAACTGCGTAAAGAGTCATCTGGATTCAGGCTGTCATGGCTGTTAGACATCACAATGATTACACAGTTAATATTTTATTTGATGTCTTTAATTTATAGTGAAAGGTGACTGGAAAAATCTTGTTAAGCACTGTGCAGCTATTTGTCCCCCAGTCTTTCAATGAAAATCAGTTTACTCCATGCATTTTTACTCAGTTATCAAAGGATTAAATAAAAATGAAGTGATATGACATGCGTATTTCATAGGAACATAAGGAAATTTAAGGAAAAAATGACCAGCTGTCCATCCAGTTTGTCTCCTGCCATCACAGCAACTGCATCGTGATTTGTGAAAACAAAACCAGGTTAAGATTTAAATTGCTTTATTTATTTTTATGGCTATTGGCACCAAGGAGAGGAAATGGCAGAAACATTCGGAAACTCAAGGCACAAGATGTCTACCTGTGCCTCCCAGGCATTACAACATAGCCCTGTAATGTTGTTACAGGCCCCAAATATCACTCTGTAAAATCCAATTCCCCTCCATTGACTAGGCTGTAAGATGTGTTTTTCTGTACCCGTTTCTCAAACTGGAAGGCCTGCCTCTATAGAAAAGCCCAGGAATGTTAAAGGGAAAACTCAAGCAAGCCTGTTAACATACCACCAGACACTGAAAAAAAATGCGACTTCAGGCTGGTTGGCAAGCAAAGAGTGAGACACACTTATACTGTAACTCACTGGCCAGCTGCCAGAAAAAGTCATAACTTGCTTCAGAAGAGAGTGGGCATCTTTCTTTATGTAATCATAAGTTTATCTTTTCCAACCCAAACCATACATTTCAGTACATTAATGTGACATGAGGCTAAGCCACTCTACAGTTCTACTGGTTATAAATCACAGTTTCTTTTAACAAATGCCCTGTTGTAGGTACTAATGGAAAAGGACCAGCTATGACACTTATCTGGCAGATGTCAAACGTAATCAATGTAAACAATGTACCATGAATAAACCCATTCCTCTGTTCAAAGATATTTTACTCCTGGTATACTATGCTAACATCCAGTATTATGTGGAGCCTGAAGAGTTTGAGCCCAGGATTCAAACCCAGGTCCCTCACGCAAGGTTGTGCAAATCCTACTACCTTCCCAGGACAAGTACATTTTCTTGAAGGACATACATAAAAATAAAGCCAATTTCAATGTAAAGAATGAGGGGCAAGTGCAAAAACTGCTACAGTTGTGACTGGACATGCCCTAAAAGTGGTAAACTGAACAGCCCTGTCCTCAGGTTTCTTGCTTTCCAAGTGTGGCATAAATTTGAGGCTACAGAATCCTCCATTCGCTTTACAGAAACAGGAGAAATACTACATGAAAAAAAAACAGACCAGGGGTCCGTGGTGTTCATCTTCTGCCATCTGGCCAGCTGATGCCTTCTCAAGATCATGGGAAACACACATAGCCACCATTTACTGGGAGGAGCTACAGTGCCAATACAGTTCCTGTACTTTGGAATTATGGAGAGGAAAACACCGAGGGCAGCTGCATGGCTCAGCGGAACAGGTTAGCAGGCAGCACACCAGGATGCACATCCTGACAGGGACTGTAATACTTTTTTCCTTTTCCCGTGTAGATTTTTCTCCCCTTTCCCGGACATTGCCCAGAGATTAACCTTGTACCCTGGGATATACCATGTTCAAGCATTTAGCAGTCACTCAGACAGCAGGGAAGTTTTTTTCTTTGTCATTTCTTTCCCCTTTCCTCCCTCCTTCCCCTGCCCCACAGCCTCAGCAATGCAGTGTGCCCCTATGGGAGGGGAGTGCCCCGGCCCAACCTGGCAAGACATGCTGGAATCCAGCAACAACCCTTCCAGGTCAAGGTAAGCTGCTCTCCGACAGCTGCCTACAGACTGGCCTGACCCATGACATGATGACTTGAGTCCTCTCCTGAACTCTGCCCGTCTCCTTGGCAACATGATGCGCTGCAGCTGGGCCATCAGAGTGGAATTTAATAACATCGGCTTAGTAACAAATTTTTTTAAAGTTACATGTCACCCACCACAGCAGCTATCCAAGTTGGCATCTGACATGGAGGTAGAAAAGTAAATCTACAAAAAAGGCATTTAGTTAACAAACAAAACATTTGCAAAGGGGAATGTGCTGTATTGCACTTTAACATTTTAGTTTAACTTATTTTTCCAGAGTGGTAATTCACGACAGTGTGGCTTTAAAATAGTAAATCTACACAAAAGTTAAACACAAAAGCAAATGAATTTTTTTTCTTAAGTTACCATCAAAGAGCCGGGGCTTCTCAGGGACAATTCAGTGCTCAAGGCATGCCTACCCGTAATTCACACTATGTACTCACAGCTCCAAAGCCATACCCTGCCCCATAAGATTTACCCCCAACTCCCTCAAAATATGCACTCCTAAACCCAGACTACCCTCGTCACTAAACAGAAGACTTTCCCTTACTCTCACGGAATATGCTCCCTCTGATAGCGAGTTGGTCACCAACTTGGAGAAGTCTTCTTTAGGTGCCTAGCCAGGGCAGGCAGGGACATTTTCCTAAGGTGTAAGGGACCTTGCAGAAGTTGGACAGAGTGGGAATCTGTACAGAGGAGGAATGATGGTCATCTATGGCAGGAGAGCTACCTACAGTCACTGATGGGGAAAAGTTGCTGGGTGGCAGGAGAAAGAAGAACACTGCAGTGTGGCAGGTCTTGAGCTTCTGTCCCTTCCAGCTGTACAAATGGACAGGCGGAGAGACCCCATGTAACTCTGCCTATTACAATAGGGAAGGAGACAGAGTTGCTGCCCAATGTAAACACTCTGCTGTTCCTCATAACCTGGCCAAGGGTTGACAGCTAGGGCCTGTGCCCCTTGTGTCACAACCTACCAACCTTGGGCTGTCCCCAATACCATCCCACCCAACAGCACCAGGCTGTCCCCAGTGCCTCCCTCAATCAATATGCTCAGACTACAGTGGTAGTCATCCTTTTAGAAAAGAACAGTTACGTACTTACCGTAACAGCAGATCTTAGAGAGATTCTCTTTCATCAGGCCACACCTTTGGAACTTATAGCCACCAGGCACTAGGACCATATGGAAACTTTTACAAGCAGTCCGACAGGGGCTGCCCATGACCATGTCAGACATCAGTGTATACATAAACATGGCACGGTGGCAAACCCTCGTCTTCTCAGTACGCTGCCGGAGATCTGCTCAGAAGACGTCCCTCTAGAGAACCAGAAGAGAACCCAACACTCCACAAACCTGGTGAGACAGAGGGTTGGAAAATGGAGCAATGGAGATAGCAGCACAAAAATCCAGTGTCGCAGACCCAAAGAGGGGGAAGGAGGGTGGGATGGCATGGCCTGATGAGATTCTTTTGATGATATTGCAGTTACGCAAGAACTTACCATAACATTAGATCTTCGAGAGAGGTTCCTGCAGTAGGTCTTCACATATAGGACTGCGCCCCCTGGCGTCAGGTCCGCACAGCAAACTTGTAGATAGCAATCATCAGCGGGGACCACCCCCCGACGTCAGGTGGCGTGACATCAGCCCAACTATAAAAGGGGCGGTCCCACGCCCGCTCTCCAGTTCTTTTCCAACGGAGACCTATGGAAAGGTTAGAATAAGACCAGAGTAACAACTACTCAGACCCTGCCTCCACTCTAGTCCCAAAGGACTAGATAGGCTAGAAAATAAGGATAAAACATCCAAAAACTGGGGGAAGGAGGGTGGGAAACTAGACAGGAACCCTTCTCGAAGATCTACTGTTACGGTAAGTTCTTACTTAACTGCAATATCTTACTTCGAGGGTGTTCCTGCAGTAGGTCTTCACATACAGGACTGAATACCAAGCAGTCCCAGAGAAAAAACAAAACCTAGGTGCATCCAGGAGGAGAAGTCGCCATAAGAAATCACGACAGGAGGCCTTGCAAGACCAAAGCCAATTCTGCACCGAGAGGCAATGTCCAGATTGTAATGCTTAGTGAAGGTGTGAATAGATGACCACATGGCCGCTGCACAGATCTCTGCTGTGGACACATTCCTAAAAAAGGCAGCAGAGGTCACCACACTACAGGTGGAGTGGCCTTTAACTGCCCCCAGAAGGGACTTCCAATATTTTGTGTATGAAAAATGGATGCAGTTAACTAGCCATCGAGAGATGGTTTGCTTGGATATAGCCTTGCCCTGGCACTGTGGAGCAAAAGCTACGAACAGTTGGTTGGATTTACGAACCTCTTTAGTCCAGTTCGTGTAGTACCTCAGGATGCTGTGCACATCAAGGGTGTGCAGAAGGTATTCCCCTCCTGTTGGAATGCTGTGGATAGTATACTGGTAATTCCACGCTTTGGTTCAAAGTGGTTTCCGAAACCACTTTGGGTAGGAAAGAAGGGTTAGTCCGAAGGACTAGTCAGTCCTTATAAAAAATCAAATAAGGCTCCTTACAGTCGAAAGCCTGCAATTCAGAGACCTTTCTGGCCGAAGTAACTGCAACTAAAAATAAGGTCTTCCAGGAGAGAAAGCGTAAGTCGCAGGAAGAAGATGGTTCAAACGGGGGTAAGGTCAGCTTCTCGAGCATGAAATTCAGGTCCCGGGGGGGACAAGGATTCTGGATCGGAGGTTTAAAATGAAGGGCGCCTTTCAGGAAGGTTTTGGCAACCTCGGGCTGAGCCAAGGTTTTGCCCTCTACCGGGAGGTGGTAGGCCGACATTGCAGATAGGTGGACCTTAACTGAGGAGTAGCTAAGGCCCGCCTCAGACAGATGTGCGAGGTACTCTAGAACCCGGGAAGCAGAGCACGAAAATGGGTCCCAGCGCCTTGCTTGGGCCCAAATCATGAATCTCTTCCACTTCATGGCGTAAGTTGATCTGGTGGAGGGTTTTCTAGCCTCCAATAGAATTTGCGCAACCTGCAAAAATACCCCATAATGAGAAATTGCTATGTCCACAAGTGCCATGCATGAAGATGGAGAGACTGAAGGCTCAGATGCACCAGGGTGCCCTGCTCCTAAGTCAGAAGGTCATGGGAAATGGACCAAAGAACCAGAGGTTCCAGTGCCAATTGTCGTAGTAGAGGACACCAAATTTGGCATGGCCAAGGTGGAGCAACAAGAATGGCGTGAGCTCCCTCCTGTTGTAGTTTCACCAAGACCTTCTGAGTGAGAGGAAAGGGAGGAAAGATGTACAGAAACCTCCCTGTCCATGTAAGAGACAGCACGTCTCGCCAAAAAGCACCATGCCCGGGAATGAGCGAGCAAGACAGGTAGTTTTGCACTGAATGGGGAGGCAAACAGATCCATCTCTGGCTGACCCCATCGAAGAAAGAGTTCTTAGACTACCTCTGACTTTAGCTCCCACTCATTGGCCCTGGCCACTGATCGACAGACTGTCCGCCAGGACGTTGCTTACGACCGGAACGTGGACTGCTGTCATGTAAAGGCTGTGCTGAATCGCCCACTACCATACCCTCATTGCTTCTCTGCAAAGTGGATATGATCGGGTTCCTCCCTGTTTGTTAAGGAACCAGACTGTGGACATGTCTGTCTGGACTAGAAGCGATCCCGGAACCAGGAGAGACTGGAATGCCTGGAGTGCGTAAAGAACCGCCCTGGTCTCCAGAACATTGATGTGAAGCATAAGCTCCTGGTCAGACCAAGACCCCTGTGTCTCGTGAGTCCCCAGATGGGCTCCCCAGCCCTGATCTGAGGCATCCGTGGAGAGGATTTGGGTTGGAACTGAAGGATGAAAAGAAATTCCCTTTGACAGGTTTGAGAGATCCTGCCACCAGCGAAGATTTCTCTGTAGACTGTTGGAGAGCATGACCTTTTGATTCATGTCATCCGTCCTCTGGTCCCACTGGACTCAGAGACCATTGGGTGACACTCATGTGAAGCCTGGCCATGGGAACTGTCAAAATGGTGGCCGCCATCAGTCCCAAGAGACGGAGCACAGAGTGTGCTGGGATCCATCAGGCCTGGGCCACGAGAGTGGCCTGAGAAGCTAAGGTCTCAGCCCGACCCGATGGCAGAAAAGCCTTGCCCTGAACTGTGTCTAGTACTGCTCCAATGAACAGGAGCCTCTGGGATGGTACTAGCTGGGACTTGGGAAAATTGACCGTTATGCCCAGGAAACCAAACAAGTTCAGAGTGAAAGAGAGAGACTCTTTCGGGCTGGTAGGAGAGGATGCTGCGAGGAGCCAATCGTCCAGGTACAGGAAGACATAAATGCCCTGATGGCATAAAAACGCCGCCACTACCGCTTAGGCATTTGGTGAACACTCTGGGGGCCGAAGAAAGGCCAAAAGGGAGTGCTCTGAATTGGAAATGGTTCTCCATAAAAACAAAATGGAGAAAGTGGCGGTGGGCTGGGAGGACAGGAATATGCAGGTAAGCATCCTGCATGTCCAAGGAGCACAGCCATGAGTTCGGGTGGAGCAGGGGAAGAAGCCCCTGAAGAGTCAACATACGAAACTTCTTGTACTTGACGAAGACGTTTAGTGTGCTGAAGTCCAGGATCCGTCTCAGGTCACCAGTTTTTTTTTTTTTTTTTGGTACCAGGAAGAAGTGGGAGTAAAATCCCCTTCCTATTTGGTTCTGTGGGACGGGTTCTATGGCCTTCTTTAGAAGACGAGCCTGAATTTCCCCGAGATACAGTGGGGACCTGATCCCAAGGATAGAAGGACAGTCCCGGCGGTAGAAGGGCTGGAATCTCACTGAATTCTATCAAGCGACCTCGCTGGATGAGCTGAAGCACCCAAGTGTCTGCGATGACGTACCTCCAACCGTCCAGGTGGAGGCCGAACCTCCCTCCGACTGGTTCCTCTTGTGGTACTGGAGGGAGCGGAAGGAGGGGAAAGAAGTAAAGACACCGAGGGAAGGGGAGCTTTTGCCCTAGAGGCCCGTTTAGGAAATTTGGCCTCTGGGGTTTGAGCTCCAGATCCAGGGGCGCGTTTCTTTGCTTAGCGCTTAGCCTGGGATTTGTTCCACCTTCTTTGGCAGCAAAGAGACTGCTTTTTTAGCCCATCACATACAAGGAACGGACATCCCGCAAGGAGCGTCCACTCTCCTGCAGCCCTGTAATGATATCCTTGGCATCGCTGCCAAAGAGGACGGAACCCCTAAAGGGGGCGTCCAAAAGGAAGGACTGTACATCCTGCGCCAGGCCTGCTATATGAAGCCAGGAAAGGCGGCGGAGACAGATCTCAGAGGTTGCCACTCTAGCCACAGAGTCCACAGAGTCGTAAGTCGCCTGTAGAGTGTGATGACACGATGACTTCCCCATCCTAACTTTACTCAATAACTTCTTTCTCAGGGTTTCATCCTGAACCTCTTGGAGGGCTCTTTCTAAATCCAAATGAGAGGCTTTTTGAAAGGCGACCATATGCTAGACGTAATTAAGGGATCGTATCACGCATGAGGAAGAATAGATTTTACGCCCAAACTGATCTAGCTGACTCGAGTCCTTGTCAGGAGGCGAAGAGCTCAAGTGTTTGGGCTGAGCTGAACAGTCATGAGCGGCCATGATGACCATACAGTCAGCCTTAGGATGGGAGTTAAGATGAGAAATCTCTTCCGGGGGTAATAGGTTCAGTCTGCTTTGCAAGAGACCGCTGGTACAGAGGATGGTTGTTGCCAAATTGTGGTCACTAGGTCCTCATGGGGCCCAATAAATGGGGGAAATGGGTACAGGGTCAGAAGTGGCCAGATCCAGGTGCTCCGCAATGCGTTTTCTTTGCCGGTCTACCTCTTTGGACGGCTAGCCACCAGCTGCCTGAATGGAACGCAGCAAGTCTCCGAAAGAGGGGTCCTCCGGTGAAGACTTGGGACAGTCTTTAGGGTGAACCTCTACGGGAGACCTGGGGTCCGACAGATCCGAGTTGGACTGTGTGTCAGAGAGCTCAGAACCACTAAGAACTGATGGGTCTGCTTCCATGGTGCCAACAGTCAAGGAGCCTGAAGCTGTGGTCCGAGAAGGCGGTGGAGAGGTGACCCTGGGAATGGGTGCCTCTCCCACCAACTGTCTTATCTCTGACAGAAGTTGCATTCTGGCGTCCTTCCACCAAAGGGGAACGGACTCACGGTCCGGTACCGGAGGTAGCAGAGGAGGGGGCTGGCAGCTCGGATACCCCGGATACTGAGGGTACTGCCAGGATGGATAATAATAGGAATACCTGGGATAACCCGGCGTGGGGTGTCCTGGGGTGGGATACCCCAGTGTCGGAAGGCCCGGCGTTAGAAGCACATGGCCCGGCGTCAGATGCTGAGTGGTCGATGGAGGACTGCCTGGAGGCGGGAAGGAGGGTTCAGGATCTGGGAACCCAGCCGAAGGGCCCACAAGGGACAGTGCCACAGCGCCAGCAGATGGCGCAGGATCCAGGAGCATGCCCAAAGTACCAGAGGGTGGAAGCTCCATGGCAGGATTCCCAGCTGGTGATGGACTCCTGTCCGGGGACGGCAGAAGGTCTGGCGAGGGGGGGGGGGACCTGAGGGCCCCCCCGAAGGCAGGTCCGAATGCGATCTAGCTAGTGCAAAAAGCAGAGGATCGGGTGGTGAATCCCTGGGATGAAGAACCCTAGGGGAGGACGGGTCAACTTGTCCCTCACTCTGTCCGGCGTCAGGGGGCCAAACTGGAGCCTGACAGGAGAATGGATGGATCCGGGTGGATGTCGGAGGGGCCGGCATCCGACACAGCAGATCCGGCCGGGCTAGAGATGCCAAGAAGGCGGCCGCTAGACTGATCGGTGGGGGCCACGCACCCTTCACTAGAGGTGAGGGGTGTCTTACCGGCAGGACAAGGTGAAGAGATTACAACCTCCAAAGAGGCTACCCCCGGCTGCCCGCTCACCTTGGCAGGAGGGAAAGAAGGGGCCCGGCCCAAGGAAGCGGACGGGGCGCCCGAAGAAGTATTCACAGTTGCAGGCCTCTCTTGTGGTGAAGGACTCCGGTCCCGGCACTTCTCTTCGCTTTTCTTCATTTTTGGGGCCAGCGACGATGACCTTTCCCTCAGTTTTTGGAGCTCCTTTTCCATTGATGCCAAGTGTCATGTCAGAAGATAGGCCTCGAGGGACCATTTACGCCTGGTTCTGGTCGCCTGGTTGAAGGCCTGGCAGATGGAACACTCCTGGACGTCGTGTTTAGAACCAAGGCAAAGGAGGCATCGGGAATGGTCGTCCCCATGCGGAATTTGGGCGCCGCACTTAGAGCACTTTTTCTTCTGTCTAGAAGACATCAAATTGAAGAAAACTTTTGAGAAATACTAGTAAAGAAGTAAGAAAACTGACAAAAGTCAGCATAGGCATTGGATTGCTGTTCAAACACAAGCGAGCATTACTGAGGTGATGGCGGGAAAGAACTGGAGAGCAGGCGTGGACCACCCTTTATAGTCGGGCTGACGCCACGCCGCCCGACGCCGGGGTGGTGGTCCCGCTGATAACTGCTATCTACAAGTTTGCTGTGCGGACCCGACGCCAGGGGGCGCAGTCCTATATGTGAAGACCTACTGCAGGAACCCTCTCGAAGTAAGGTCTACTGTTACAATAAGTACGGAACTGTTCTATCTTCGAGGATATGGGGGATACATGATGGGCAGGAGTAGAATATGGAAAATATCTGCATGAGTGATCAGTGACCTCGGGATACCTCACGAGTGGCAGAGCGTAGCAGAGCCAAAAGTGATGGTTCTTGAGGTCACCGTTTACTCATGCAGATATTTTCCATATTCCACTCCTGCCCATCATGTATGCGATTTATACAATAGGGCCCCCTAGCCACTGAATAAATTTAAAGAACTCCACTGTGGTGATGTCACCATAGTGGTTTATTTCACACCACAGTGGTTTATTTCATTGTACTGAAAATAAACCACTGTGGAGACATCACAGTGGTTCACTCCACTGCAGTGAGAATACATGTTTTTATTCAACAGGTTATTTGCTCACCCATATTGTATAAATATCTTTCATCAGGTTACACCTTTGGAATAAGTACCAAGCAGTGCCCAAAGCTAACAGTCTGGGTGGCTGGAGCCTAAAGGCTTATGACAAAAGGCCTTGTAGTACAGCTAGGCCCCTAGGCCAAAGCCAGCTCGTCTGTGAGAGACAATGTCCACACAGTAGTGCTTAGTGAAAGTGTGGACAGTACTCCAGGTAGCAGCTGCACAGATCTCTGCAGCAGAGACATTCTGAAAACAAGCTATAGAAGTGGCCATGCCTCATGTGGAATGACCACAAATCACACCAGGACGTTCCTTACCGTACTTCCGGAACAAAAAATGATACAGTTTACTAGCCATTTGGACAAGCACTGCTTAGAAACTGGGAAACCCTCTTTCCCAGGGGCGAATGAAACAAAAAGCTGTGAGGACTTCCTGTAGTCCTTTGTACAGCATGTATAGCACCAGAGTATTCTAAAGTATGGAGCAATGCTTCCCCTGGATTGGCATGCGCTGCATAACTCACACTGGCAGGTGGATGGCTTGATTTAAAGTAAACTCAGACACTACTTTGTGGAGAAATTTAGGATTAGTACGCAAAGACATCTTGTCTTTGTGGAAAATCAAATAAGGAGGCTCACACACTTGCTGTTATTCCTCCACTATCAAACTGCTTACTGTTTTGCTGTTATTCCTAGGTTATCAACTTGTTTACTGTACCGTATTCTGTTCCTACCCAGGACCTCCTTGTAAATGAGCTTTGCTCAGTGGAGCTTTTTCTTGGTAAAATAAATATATACAAATACATTAGAGTCTGTAGCTCTGAAATCCTTTGAGCAGAAATGATTGCAACTAAAAATAATGCTTTCCAAGAGAAACAGCATAAGCCACAAGTTGCGGCTGGCTCAAAAGAAGCCAAAGTGAGCTTTTCCAAAATAAAATTCAGGTTCAAAACCTAAACTGGCTTGAAATGTAGAATGCCCCCTCAAGAACATACAGGCTACCTCCAGCTGAACCACCATACGGCCATCTATAAGCATATGGAAAGCCGATATGGCAGCCAGGTGCACTTTGAGCAACGAATATTGTAGGTCTGAATCCGAGAATGACAGCAGGCACTCTAGAACCTGATTAACTAGACAGGTGAACAGATCCAAGTGGTGAGAAGCAGCCCATAAAGCAAGCCGCTTCCACTTCATGGACTAAGTAGTTCTGGTGGACAGTTTTTTTAGCAGCCACCAGAACATCCACCACTTTTTAAGAAACCCCAAAGCAGGCTATGGCTATATCTTCAGGAGCTATGCGTGCAGATGAACAGACGTCAGGTCCAGATGGATCAGGGTGTCATGTTCCTCTGACAAAAGACCCTTGCATAGGGGCAGAGGTACTGGGTTTGGGGGGAGGGGTCCACTGCCAGCTGTTGCAGTTGGGAAAAAAACAGATCTGTTGAGGTCATAGGGGAGCAATGACTATCAAGAGTTGCCCCTTCCGTTAGAAATTTGCGTAGTACTCTGAAATAGAGGGAAGGCATACAGAAACCTCCTTTCCAAGAGAGGGACAACTCATCTTGCCAGAAACTCCACGTCCTGGAGCAAACAAGCAAAAATGCATCAGTTTTGCATTGTGTGAGGAATTTATAAGGTCCAACATTGGATGACCCCTATCTTTTGAACAGGTTATTGACCACAGAGGTCAGCAGCTGACCTGCTAAGCTTGTCTGCCAAGATGTTTTGGACACCTGGATCATCTACTGCTGATAGTTCTAGGCAGTGTTCCAGAGCCCAATACCAAACTCTCACTACTTCCCTGCACAGCAGAGAAGAATGAGCCCCCCCCCTCCCTTGTTTGCTGATGTAATGTATCACACAGACATCGTCCATCTGTATTATCAGAGGACCTGGGGACAAATGGTTCTGGAAGGCCTGGAGTCTGTTTACAACAGTCCTCATTTCCAGAACATTAATATGCAAAGTGCACTCCACTTGGGTCCACGCATCCTGTGTTTGATGAGGACTCAAGTGAACCTCCCAAGCCCAGTCCAGAGGCATCTGTGGTGAGGATCTGAGGAAGGGGAAAGCCCCCCCCCCCCCGAGCAGATTGCTGCATTCCATCTACCACTGTAGTACTTTGTGCACAGGGGATGTGACTAGAACCATCTGTTCTAGATAGTCTGTAAGTTGGTCCCACTGGACTCTCAGGGTCAACTGGGGAATCCGCATATGCAACCTGACCAGTGGTACTGTGACAATGGCCTCTGCCATAAGTCCCAGAAGGCGTAGGAACATCCTTGCTGAGACATAATGGCTGTCATGCACTAACTGTGCTTGGACAATCAGGAAGTCGGCCCTGTCCAAGATCAGAAAGTTGAGCCCTGGGCTGTGTCCAGGACTACCCCTGTGTACTGCAGTCACTGGAAAAGTGTCACTGATTTTGGTATGTTGACTGACACCAAGCAAGAGCATTGAACAACTGGTTCGAGCTAAAGTCATCAACAGCTGGTCCCTGGAGTGGGCTGTCAACAGCCAATCATCCAGGTAAGGGAAAACATACAGGCTTTCCCTGCGAAGGGCTGCTGCCACCACTGCCAAGCATGTGGTAAAGACCTGTGGTGCAGAAGGCAAGTCAAAGGGCAACATTCTGAATTGGTAATGTTCCCCTTGAAACAGGAACCTCAAGTATTTTCTGCGAGGCGTCTGAATCTTAATATGTAGGTACACATCCTTCATATCCAGGGAGCATATCTAATCCCGTTTGCAGTAACAGAAGACGACCCTGTAAAGTGACCATTCTGAACTTCTTGCAGTCAGTGAAGAAGTCTAAGGGCCAGATATTTTGGGCTGGATATTCAAAACTGCGTCATTCTGAGGCGCAAGCCCTTGCGCTGCACAAAATAGTTGCGCAGGGGTGTGGCCCAGGCGATATTCAAAGGAGCTGTGCTATTGAGCAACTCCTTTGAATATCACCCCCCAGCCACAGCCACTGTGCATGGCGCAGTGAAACTTGCGCCACCGCAAGTTGTCAGAGTGGAGCATTCAACTTGCGGTGGCCAAGTACCACTGCGCCATGCGCAAAATCACGATATTCAAAAGGTGACATGCAAATGGGGCCATAATTCATGCAAGGTGCAGGGGGGGCCATTTGCATCTGATTATGGCCCCATTTGCATGCTATTAGCATGTAGGTGCGCCGATCACCGAGGACTTGCGCCTGGCCGCACTGCCAGGCAGCAGCCGTCGGGGACCGACGCACCCTGCAGCCCGATCGTGGGCAGCAATGTGGCTCCCCCACCTCCTCCCGTACATCTCCCTGGTGGTCCAGTGGACGAAATGCCCGATCGCATGGAGAATGTAAAATGAACCCCCAAACATGTGTTCCTAGTGCCCGATCGCGGGCAGTAAGTAAAGTGCCCCCACCCCAAACATCTCCCTGGTGGTCCAGTGGACCGTAATGCCCGATTATGGGCAGAATGTAAATGAACCCCCACCCCGAACATGTTCCTCAGTGCCCGATCGCTGGGCAGTAGTAAGTGCCCCCACCCCGAACATTTCGAGGTCCAGTGATCAGAATGCGGATCGCTGGCAGAATGGCTGACATTCTCAACATTTCCTCAGGGTTGCACCTCATTCACCACCACGGCTCCTCACCACCAGCTCACCGCAAAGCGGCAGGCGGCTCACCGCCTGCCGCCAGCCGACTGACCGCCCGTGGCTGCACGCCCACGGTGCAGAGCAAGAGCCAGTCATGTGTAGTCCATACTGCACATGAGTTGAAGTCCAGATTTGTGAATGATTCATTCACAAATCTGACTGTCATACGGTAGAGCCTGCACGCCCATTGGTTCCTGCTCTGCACCACATGCAGGCACCTACCGGCAGTCAGTCGGCGAAGGCGGGGCGGCAGGCGGTGGGATGCTGCCGCCCGCCGCCGCCGGGGGCAGGGTGGTGGGCTTCGTAAGGGTGGTGGGGTGGGGGGACACTAGCCACCAGGGAGATGTTTGGGCGGGGGATGTCAATTACATTCTGCCCGCGATCGGGCATTTCTCGTCCACTGGACCACCAGGGATGTGAACGGGGAGAGCTACACTGATGCCCACGATCGGGCTGGTGGGGGAGTACACTATGCCCGCTGACGGGCTGGGGGCACAGGACTAGTTAGCCAGCCACAGGTGGCAGCTGCTGTGTTGCGCCCTGCAATACAGCAGCTCACCTGTGGGTGGCCCTACTAAACCTTTTTTTTGGCTCAAGGTCCTGCAGGCTCAGGTTGGGGGTTGCGCCTGCACAACTCTGCACAGCCCGGCTGAATATCGGGCTGTGCAGTTTATGCATGGTTCCTCCCCCTCCTGTTGAGCATGCATTCATTTGCATTGCGCTGTTGCTCAGCCTGTTTTTAGTGGCGCAACTGCCTCCTGCTGAATATCGCAGAATGGCACAATGTAGGACTTGAGCATGCGCAACCCTTTTGAATATCTGGCCCTCTAAGTTTAGCGACTGGACTAGTGCCGAATTTGGACCAGACTGCAATATTCAAGAGGACGTTGCGCTTGAGGCGTTAGTGCGGCGCTAAATTATAATGTATGCAAAGGGAGGACTGAGGAGAGGCCCTGAATGCCGCACACTGGCATATATTTAAAAGTACAGCACCGCTACAGGCATTAGTGCAACCTGGCATGGCGCTAAACACCGCCGACAAAAAGCTGGTGGTAATGTGGCAGTGCCCCCCACAAGATTCTGTTCCGACCACGTTCCAGGTTAAAATAGTAAAAGTAAAAATAAATAAATAAATAAATAAACTAGGAATTTCCCTAGTAGTCTAGTGGTCCCCACCCCCAAGCATGAATCCGACCCCCTTACAAAATAAAAAGCATTTTCCCTGGTAGTCTAATGGTCCCTCATCCAGCAGTGACACTCCGCTAATCAAAATAGCATCCCACGAATAGAGCCGGCAACCAGCTCAGTCCTCCTCTCACCACCACAGCCAGTGCTGTACAGTAGTGCTCATTCGTACCTCAGTCAGCGGCCGGCTGTGGTGGTGAGAGGAGGGCTGAGCCGGTCGCCAGTTCTATTCGAGGGATGCTATTTTGATGAGTGGAGGCATCACTGCCAGGTAGGGGGGACCACAAGACTACCAGGGAAAAATGCTTTCCTTCATTTTGTATGGGGATCAGGATTTGTGCTAGGGGGTGGGGGTGGGGGACCACTGGACTACCAGGGAAATGGGTGTGTAATAGGCACACATATGCATGGGTGCATTCTATGCACCCATACCTCTCCACTGTCCAAGATTGTCAGGGACGTCCCTAATGTTGCCTCCATATTTTCCTCAGTCCCTCATAAAAGTTGTTGTTTTGTGACAGAACAGTGGGGAATAAACTCACATAACAATTGTCGAACATTAAAAGGTACAGGTCTGTTGTTCTGAGAATGCATCTTCTCACAAATCTCCTTATTCTATCAGCATTCTGAGTGAATAGTACCACTTTTTCAAATGTGTCCCTGATTTTAGGCTTTGTCCCTTAATTTTTTAAACCGTATCCCTGATTCAGCAGGCAAGGGGTTGAGAGGTATGTATGCACCAACTGTGTCTGCCAGCACACAGTTCCTGCTGCTTCCAGCCTGTGCTTCCAGTCCGACCAACAGGGGATGCTGTGGGCATGCCTTGGCCTGCAGTGTCCAGCCTGTACTTCCATTCCGACCAGAAGGGGGAGCTTTGTGCACCATGCAGTGGCACTGGGCAAACTGCATGGTAATGTATGCTAAGCAGTAGTTAATGAGATGTAAATGTACCCGTTTGCCCACACCGTACCCAAGTAGGATCATTTGCATGGGAGCTTTGAATATAGCTCCTGTTTGCACAGTGCTAACACATTAGTCCGGGGCAATCAGGTTAGCCCTGGGCAAATCTCTCGTCAGCATAGCACAGTTCTGCAGTATGTGGCTTACATTGTTGTTTGCAGTAGATGTGAGATGAGACATCTCTGTGCAATCGCACACAATGTTCTCCACCTGCAACACTGGCTTTCTCCAGAGTCTAATGAGCTGCAGTAGCAGTGTGCACTTCCCTGTTGCTATATAGTCAGTGCTGTCTTATTCCCGAGCTATTTTTGCCCTGCATTCCTGGCCCTGTTTGCCTGTCTTCCTTTGCTTGCTATTTTCAGCTGGTTTTGCTCCAGGTTATTCCTTTTGAATATAGCTTGCTTTTTGCTCTGGGCTCACTTTGCCCACCAAGCAGTGCTAATTTAGCCCCAGGGCAACATTTTGAATATCTGGCCCCAAATCTCTTAGATCCAGGACAGGCCTCAGGTCTCCTGGCCACTTTGGGATGAGGAAGTATCGGGAGCAAAAACCTGCGTTTCTCTGTTCTAGAGGCACAGTTTCCATAACCTGCTTCTGCAGTGGAGTCTGCACCGCCTCCTCCAGCAATAGGGGCAGGTGCCCTGGAGCATACGTTGTCACAAGTGGGGGATGATCTAGAGGGTGGTTCAAAAATTCCATAGCATGATCCTTTTCTATGAGCTTTTCGAGAGCTATAGCAGCGACATTTCCTCAGCAGCCCAATGAGTTCAGATAAATGGCAGAAAAAGAACTGGGGAGAGATGGGGCCACCAGCATTTATGTATACGCCGACATCTAAAGTCGTTATGGGTGTCCCCTGGCACACTGCTTGCAAAAGGTTTTATGTGGTCCTAGCGCATGGCTGCTATAAGTTCCAAAGGTGTGGTCCAATAAAAAAAAAAAGATATCCTCGAGATAGATCACAGAATCTGTCAACCGATAAGTACAGTTGAGCTCATCCAGTCTGCCCATTTTTCCCCCCCTACCCACAGTATCACCGCAGACCCTACTTGATCTCTGGCTTTGTCCCTCCCCCACTTCCTTTCCATTATGACTCCCATATGCCTATCCAATGCTTTCTTGAACCCCACCACTGTTCTCACCCCAACCACCTTGGCTGGTAAACCGTTCTAGGAATCCACCACTCTTTCTATGAAATACTTCCTCACATCTCTCCTGAATCTAGCCCCCTTCCTAGCCACTTTTAGGTCACAGCATGTTCCCTTGCTCCTGAGCACTTTTTTTTCTGAAAGATACTTTGCTCCTGTACCCACTTACTCCTGAGGTATTTAAAGGTCTCTACCATATTCCACCTTCTCCCTCCTCTCTTCTAGGGTGTGCGCACAGAGTTCCTCTAGTCTCTCTTCATAAGGGTTTTGATGTACAACCTGCACTATATTAATTGCCCTCCTCTGGACCGCCTCCACTCTGTCTATGTCCTTCCAGAAATGTGATCTCCAGAACTGTACAGAGTATTCCAGGTGTGAGCTCACCAGTGATCTATACAGAGACAATACTGGCTGGCCTGGGCGCGGCAGCTGGATTTCGCTTGCCAGCACACGACAGCCGGGTTTGGGAACAGACCTGGGAGTTGGCTGGCTGGCCGGGGAAGAGTCGAGGCATCCTGGGACTGCTCTCCTTCTCTGGGGGACAGTCTGCCACTCCACAGACCCCTGGTAAAGGCTAGGGGTACCACCGAGGTCAGCGACAACACCTAGGGGGGCAGCGTGGATGCTGGTAGTCATTTCATGTCCCCACCCCCCAGGGATTCAGCATGTACAAAAAAGCCGGCCCCCGGGCATGAAGCCCAGTTCAGCCACCATTCCCACTGCCATCTACGCCCGCCGGGGGGGGGTCCCTCTCCCGTGGCCCCAACCCTGGGGGTAGGCCGAGCTTGCCAACAGTGACCTATGGGGGCCCTCCCAGTGGCCCAGGAGGTAAGCCTGGGCATGGAGGGGGGCCATAGGTAGGGCAAGGGCTGACCTCTGAATGGAGGATCGAGTGGGACCGGACCAACAACAAAAAAAAACAGCAGCAACACTACCTCCCTCCTTCTGCCAGTGATCCCTCTCCGTTTGCACCCTAGCATCCCACTACCCATCCCAACTGCCTTCTCTCACTTCCTAGCCACTTTTAGGTCAGAGGTGATTACTCCCAGGTTTCTCTCCTGCTTGGTGGTCATCAATAACACTCCCCCATTTCGTACTCTGTCCCCGGGTTTCTGTACCCAAAGTGCCTTATCTTACACTTTTTCACACTGAAACCCAGCTGCCATACCCTTGACCACTACTTGAGTTCTCAGATCTCCAATCATCTTTTACACACACACACACACACACACACACACACACACACACACACACACACACACACACACACAGTGTCCACTCTATTGCAGATTTTGGTGTCAGCAAAGAGGCAGGCTCTCCCCTCCAGCTCCTTTGCAATGTAACTTAAAGACATTGAAGAGGACTGATCCCAGCACCGATCCCTGAGGCACCCCGCTGGTCACCCTCCCCTTCTCAGGGTGAACTCTGTTTACCACTGCCCTGTCTTCTAGCTCCTAACCAATCTTTTCACCCAGTTTACCACCTTGGGACCAATTCCGAAGTTCACCAGTTTAATAGTCTCCTATGTTGAATAGTGTCAAATGTCTTACTGAAATCTAGGTATGCTGCATCCACTGCACCCCATAACATAATTTCTTAGTCAACCAATCAAAGTAATCTATCAGATTTGTTTGACATGACCCCCTCCTGTGAATTCATGTTGTCTCGGGTCTTGGTAACACGTTGGATTCAAGATATTCCACTATTCTCTCCTTCAGTAGTGATTCCATTAACTTTCCTACCACCGATGTTAGGCAAACCGGTCCATTATTGCCAGCCTCCTCCCTGCTACCATTTTTGTGAAGAAGGATTACATCTGCCTTCTCCAGTCATCCAGAACCAGTCCTGTTACCAGTCAGCTGTTACACAGGACTGTTACAGATGCAGCCAGAACCTCTTTTGACATCCTGCGATGTACCCCTTCTGGACCCACTGTTCTGTCCACTTTCGGATTTGTGAGTCTCTTTAGTACTCTCTCCATTGAAAGGGATTAGTGTCTGCTTCCCTCCTTTCAGAGCTCCTGTTACTTTTGTGGCCCTTCCCCTTCTCCTTCCACTGGCCCCTCTCCTTCTCCTTCCACTGTAAACAATGAACAAATATATCTGTTCAGTACATCTGCCTTTTCCTGGCCCCCCTCTGCAGAGTCTCTCCCCATCCCTTCATAATCTTACACAATGCCTCCTCAAGTCCTCCTCTTCACTTACATACCTAAAAATGTCTTGTCCCCTTTCGTTACTTCTTGGGCTAGACTCTTCAGTCTGTGCCTTTGCGCTCCTTGCTGCTTTCCTTCCTTCTCTCTGTTTCTTCTGATATACCTCCCTACCCTCCGCTCTCTCTGCGTCTCCTTGCATCTTCTGAATGTTACCTTTTTAGCACTTACCTTCTCAGCCACCTCTTTCAAGAACAGCAGTCTCTTTCCTCTTACTTTTACTCATTCATTCATGTATTCACATATACATACATATACATATACATACATATATATGTTTGTCTGTCTGTGGTAAGTGAGCTGATCCGAGGGACCGTTTTCAGTCATGACCCAGGCCACATAGTGGCACAACTCCAGCAATACAGTTCATGCAGATATTTAGTGATAATCACACTTCAACATGGGGTAACCCACCCCCCACTCTGGGGCGGATCAGGTAGACTTCACTTTCTCCAACCTTCTCATTCACTCTGCCCCACAGCCTGCCAACTGGTACCTTAGTCCTATACCTCTTTGCCTTCTTATTCATTACTTATGGGGATCAAAATGGGACACTGTTGCCCAAGTCTCTATGGCCTCAGCCCTACCTACCTACCACCTGGATCGCAGCTGTTGCCCTATCCCTCTCCAGTGACACTGAAACCAACCCAGGCCCCCTAACCCCACTACTCTCAACTAGTCCCCCATGTTCCTCAGCAGTCACTCAGGGGAAGGGCCTGAAAATAGCCCACCTTAACATTAGGAGTTTGGTAGCCACCCACTCCGAGGAAAAGGACATGAGCTTCTACCCATGCACCCAAACTACTATGTATATCTGAAACGTGGCTAAAACCTTCCTGGACTCCTTGTGCGCTCTCCCTGGCTACAACCTGATCCGTGCCGACTGGCCATTGTCTAAGAGGGCGGAGACCTTGCCTCTGTTCCAGGATGCATCTTAACATATCCCTTCTCCCATGCCCCAGTTCTCGCACTGTGAGGTGCTTCATTCTCTCCACCTGCTAGGAGGACTAGAAGCTATACATAATGTGCATCTACATTCCCCCCAAAGTCTGCAAACAAGGACTGGATGAATTCCTGAGTTTCCTACCACTGGCGACCAAAGATAATGAGGTTGTCCATCTCGGGTACTTCAACCAGGACTGGCTTGGTCCCAACTCCCCCAACCTTGCCTCCCTGATTAGCAAAGCCAGCTTAACTCAACTAGTCTCTGAACCTATGAGGCACTCTAGCTCTGGGACAAGCCACACTCTCCTTGACTGGATCCTCTCCAACCAGCCTGACAGAGTATCTGATGTTTAAGTCTTGGTTGACTCCGTTAGCGACCATTCCCCAGCCCTCTGCATTTGGGATGCCTCAATCCCACAGAGTTATTTCCATGACAGACTACTCTGCCTTCATCCCATCTGCCTTCTTCAATGACCTACGGCAGATTGACTGGTTTCCCTGTTCCACACAAGCAACCTCGACCTAGCCACGTCCCAATTCACTGAGATTACCATTGCCCTACAGGCCAAGCACATTCCTACCACTAGGCGCCGGTTCGGGGTTCACCCACCAGGTGGCTTCAATGCCCCTTCTCCAGTTTATTAAAGCTCGTGACAAGGTCTGGGCCAAATGGAAAGCCTCTTCTCTCCATGCCGACTTTGTGGCCTACCGTTCTCTATGCAACCGATGTCAAAAGGAGATTTGCTCTGCCAAGAGTAATTACTACAAGGGACTCCTCCAGGCCTCTGCCCGGAACCTAAGAGCCTACAGGTCACAAATTAACCACGTTATGGGCAACTCCCATACCCAAGCCCTCCGTGACATGCTAATTGATAATGCCTCTTGTGACAACCCCACTACTATCGCTAACCACCTTAACTCACTCTTTACCTCCCTCCCCATAAGACTGCCCTTATCCATCCCTGCTGACCCTACTACCAGTGAATGTCTATCCTCTCACCTCCTCTTCTTGCCCTGCCATCTCAAGGGATGACGTCCTGCAGCTCCTCAAACAGATTCTTCCCCGTGGCAGTGTGGGTCCCGAAGGGCTTACACCTAGGATTCTCAAGCTTGGGGCTTCCCTCTTGGCCACACCTGTGACTCGCTTATTTAACCTCTCCATTAGTTCGGCTACAATGCCCCATTCCTGGAAAATGGGCAGGGTCATTCCTGTTTTTAAAAACAGGACTCCAGAAACCCTGCTAACTACCATCCCATTGCCCTACTACCCACTCTCAGCAAGCTTTTGGAAAAACTCATCCATCAACAGTTGTCAGACTTTTTGCTGAAACATAACCCCCTCTCTCCTGCTCAACACAGTTTTCGAGCTGGCCACAGCACCACCACCACCCTAGTACAATTCACAAATTACATCAAAACCAGCATGGCTTATGGCCGACTTACAGGAGCAGTATTAGTCAACTCGGTTGACCACTCCCTTCTCCTTCACCGGCTCAGTTCTCCAGAGGCCTCTAGTTCCACTCTTGCTTGGTTCTCGAGCTACCTGCTTGATTGCTCCCGAGATGTCTCTTTTCATAAGGTCCTCTCCTGCCCTGCTCCAATCGCCGTAGGAGTCTCCCAAGGATCTATACTTGGGCCACTGCTCTTCTTTATTTAAACATACTAAAAAGTCAGCAGAATAGGCCAAATGGTCTGTCTCGTCTGCTCGAAAGCCAGCAACCTAATGGCTGCCTGCCTCACCACCCCCCAGCCCCCAAGAGTGTCTTTTCTAGATTTAGTTTCCCCTTCTCCCTGTCCCACCCCTTCTTGAAGCCCTCCACTGTGCCCTCCTCCACCAGCCTCCTGGGAAGCGCATTCCACGGCTCCACCACCCTCACTGAAAAATGCTTCCTACATTCCCCAAGTAGTTCCCCCCCTCCAACTCACTCGGCCCCTGGTCACTCCCCTTCTTCAGCCTAAACAACTCCCTGGTTCCACTCCTAATTATTCCCTTTACATACTTGAAAACCTCTATCATGTCTCCTCTATCCCTCCTCTCCTCCAGTGAGTAAAGCCCAAGCTCCTCCAGTCTCTCCTCATAAGGCCTCCCCTCCATGCCCTGAATCATCCTGGACGCTCTCCTCTGGAACCTTTCCAGCAGCGCCATATCCTTCTTCAGGTGAGGTCTCCAGAACTGCACACAGTACTCAAGCTGCGGCTTGACCAAGGCATTAAATAAAGGGAGGATCACCTCCCTGCTTCTGGACGTAATTCTCCTGGCTATGCAACCTAATATCCTGTTTGCCTTGGCTGTAATTCTTCTACAATTTTCAGAGTTATTCATTTTGACATCTAACACCACCCTTAAATCCCTTTCTCCCAATCGGCATGCAGTGTGATTCCCCCCTCCCGAGGTGTATACATGGCCCAGGTTTTGACCCCCAAATGAAGCACATTCGTTTTCCGGCATTAAATTTCTGTTCCCACCTCCTTGACCACCCCTCCAGGGTATCCAGATCTCCCTGGACCATCTCCCTCGCTTCCTCACTATCCACCAGTGCTCCCAATTTTGAATCATCCGCAATTTATTTATTTATTTATTTATTTTTATAAACAATCTGTCCTCCATCTCTTCCCACTGTCACACCTTGCTATGTGCTGATGACTTGGTCCTCTAGGTCTCTTCTTGCTCAGTTCCTGACATTAACACGCACCTCTCTGCGGATCTTCACCTCACACAAAAATGGCTCTAATCCAATTGCTTGGTTCTTAACGTTGCTAAGACACATGCCATGCTCTTTGGGTCGTGCAGGAAATGTTCCACCTTTACCGCCTCATTGTAAGTATCCTGTCTAGATGGAGCCCCTGTTTGCCTTACCCCTTCTTTCAAATACTTAGGGGTCATTCTTGACCCAGCCCTTGACTTCTCTTTACATGTTAATGACATTTGCAAATCATTCAACACTAAATTGGGCCTAGCTTACCATGTCCGACATGCCCTCACCCCTGTGGCAAGGATCTCTGTGGCTCAAGGTCTTCTGCTCCCTGGGCTCTGCTATGCTTTACCCATCTTTGGTCAGAGCCATGCAGGCATCCTTCACAAGTGGGATGTCATGTACAATAATATATGTAGATTTGCTCTGTCTGCCCTCCCCATCTTTACCACCACTGTCTCCCTATACACCAGCCTTCGATGGCTATCCCCCTCCTCCAAGCCCTCATTTGCCCTTGGTTGCCTAGTTGACATCATTCGCTCCGCACAACCTGCCTCCTTTGCTGGCCTGCTTACCCCGGTGGTTCAGCCTCAGTCTACTACCTCTGCTCTTTTCTCTGTATGCCCATACCTCACTAAAATGGGTAAACAATCCTTTGCCCACTATGCACCCAAGTCCTGCAACTCCCTTCCTGTACTCCCTCGGTGCACCAACTCGCATGCCTCCTTTAAGTGGGCCCTGTTTGACCACCTCACTAACCACGATGCTTGTACCCATTAGCTGCCTTACTATACTTCTGCTAGCCCTCCAAGCACTTGATTCCTCTCTCCACCACCTGCCCCCTCCTTCTTCCATTTTGTGAACCTTATACTACTAGTTATAGCACTCATGTAACCTTATGTTGTTACCTCAGCTACCGCTCACCCACTGTTGTGTTTCAAGACAAGTGTTAATGCAGTTGTACCCGCTGCTCCTGTTACCGCTCGAATGCTCCCGTTATTGCTCGTTTACCACCATTATCTACCATTGTTTTCATTATGCGGTATCCTGACTGTTTAATTGGGTTTTGTTCTGGACTACTAGCTATAATCGTTTGACTGTTCTTGTGTCTCCAGTGTATCCACCTTTTGTTATGTTTCATTGAAGCAGATTCCCGACCTCTGTACTTGGTGTACTCTCCCGGGTCATGCCTGAAAATAGGCAGGTCCTGCCTTGCACACCTACTCAGTTACCAAAAGCAAACAAACAAACAGTACAAAAAATTGCTATCTGCAACAGAAATAGAAATACAGTAACAAGTATACAAAAATAATAATGCAGAAGACATAAATACAGGAAAAGTTACAGAGAGCCTTAATTTGGTTAATGTCAGGAGAGGAGCAGTGCAAAGGTCGGGGGCAGAGACGTAGTGCAAGTTCAAACAGTCTAATATAATAGAGACTCAAGAAACAATTACAGTAGCCAAGCAATCAGGCAGGGACTCTAGTATGCAATACATAAAGTACTAGAATGGAATACGTCACATACTAGAAGGCAAGGGACATCACAAATTAGAGAGGAGTAGGCATGGGCAGGAG
The DNA here is from genome assembly GCA_016271365.2 of Neoceratodus forsteri. Lineage (NCBI taxonomy): Eukaryota > Metazoa > Chordata > Ceratodontiformes > Ceratodontidae > Neoceratodus > Neoceratodus forsteri. The sequence goes on from CM028134.1 coordinate 150,869,932, forward strand.
GGACATGGGTAGGCGGTAGACAGGTGCATTTCAGGTGTGGGAGTGGTGAGAAAGATCCTGGCTTAAGTCGAGAAAGCAGTTACAGGTGTCTTTGGATAGGAGCCAATCTTTCAAATTTTTCTTGAAAGACAGGTGGGAGGACGAGCGGATGGATAGAGAGAGTCTGTTCCATAGGGAGGGGGCAGAGATGGAGAAAGCCTTGCTATACATGGAAGTGGAGGTGCGAGGGACATCCAGAGGAGGGACAGACGTTACTCTGAGGTTCCTGGGAGCCACTCTGCTTGTCAGGAGTAGAGAGGAGTATGGAGACTGGAGGCCACTCCTAAGTGTATTGTCCATTATACAGCCCAGTGCATAACTGAAATGGCCTTGAAGTGGGAGCCACCCTAGGGACTGGTAAAGTATGCAGTGAGGAGTGGAGTAGGGAACTTGAAGGACAAAGCGACAGATGCTGTTGTACACCGTGTTCAGTCGTGAGCACATCGTAGAGGACACAGGGGAGTAAACAGGGGAGCAGTATTCAAGTAGGGGAAGCAGGTTTCCCCGTGCGATAGCGAGGCGTGCTTCGTCAGACAGAAAATGCTAGAGTCTGTAGGCAGCACCTAGCTTCTGGTTGCCTCGCTGCTCAACTTTATTAATGTGCACAGAGAAAGTAAGGGAGGGGTCAAGGGCAACATCTAGATATTTAAAGACGACGACATTTTCAAGGGGAGGGCCAGCTGGGGTAAGTACAAGGAGGGAGGAGTTAGTTTTGGTGATCTTGACCAGGAATGGTTTTGACCCAAAAAGCACACGCGATCTTTTCATTGACTAGGAGTTTACTGGAAAGAAGCCACTGATGGGCAGCACCATAGTTTAGAGTGAAGGTGGAGGAGATGGTATCAAGTGATTTATCACTATGGTAGAGGATTAGGTCGTCCGCATGGAGGAATGCCTCACAGGAAAGGCTTTTAGCAGGAAGTGTATTTATAAATACAGAAAAAAAAAGGAGGGGGCCAAGTATGGAGCCTTGGGGGACTCCAGTGAATACTGGTAGAGCAGTAGAGGAGGCCTTCCCGATTATGACAGACTGACCTGCTGGAAAGACAGCTTCTGAACCGGGCAGAAGTTTCCGGGGAGCAGCCAAAGTGAAGCAGAGTAGCGTGGTGGAGGAAGTGGGCAACAAGGTCAAAAGCCTTTGACAAGTCCACGAACACAGCACCTGTAGCCTTTCCCGCGTAGTTTTAGTACGTGATTGGAGAAAAGGGCCAAGGCTGAGGTGGTATTGTGGTGGTTGCGGAAACCATGCTGGAGTGGGCACAGGAGCTTATATTTGTCCAGGTGTTCTGAGAAGTGGAAATGTATAATTTTTTCCAGTAGCCTGCTTAGGTGAGAGTGGAGTCCCTACTTTGAAGACTGGTTCAACATTTGCATGTTTCCAGGAGTCAGGCACAATGGATGTAGAGAGGGCGAGGTTGAATATGAAAGGGAGGGGTCTGACAATTACAGGGGAGATGAGTTAAGAATGCAGGCTAGAGCCCACCACTGCCTGGGCTACCTTGAGCAGGGAGGTATTTCAGGAGTTTGGCGGTGACACCATGACCAATGGCTCTAAAGCAGAAAGGGAAGGGGCAGTGCAGTGTGGGGGGTGACAGTTTGACTGGCTGTCATGGCCTGGGGAAGGCTTTAGAGGGAGTTTGCTGAGATAGGAGGAGAGATCAGTGAATTTTGTGTAGAAGATATGCGCAGTCTCAGCAGGATTAGAGAGGTGGCCAGAGGGGAATGTCAGGAGAGTTATTTGACTGTGGGTTTTAGGGTTAAGAAGTGATCCAGTGGAGGCCCAGAAACTGCGAGGATTTCCAAGATTGTTCCTTTGTTGGTTAAGGTTAACATTTACATTGGAGGGATTTGGCAGTTTGCTTGCAGGTGTTGCGCAAACATCTATCGGTCTTCCAGAGCTGGGGAGTGGGAGAGGTTTTATACGCTTTCCACGTATTGTCTCTGCCTTTCATCAGAGACAACACTGCCCAGGATAACCAGCGGGTACAGGCCCCCCAATCTTTCTGGTTTTGAGAGGAGATGGTGGTCCTGTAATCTAAGTAGGGCAGTTGTAAAAAAGCTGATTGCGGATGTTATATTGTTGTGGCAGTAAAGGGCAGCCCGATCTGTGGCCCTAATGTTTTCGAGGACAGTTGTGGGATCCAGGCAGTTGACATTTCTGGAAGACTGGTATTTGTGAGGATGCTTGGTTTTGGTGGCCAGGATGATGCAAGTTGGAGAGTGGTCACTAACAGAACTGGACATTGTACCTGCCTGAAGGACCAAGTCTACACGATTCATGATAACCCAATCCAGTAGGGAGTGGTTTTGAGTATGGGCATTGTGTCTGGTGAGGAAGGAGATAACTTTGCTCGAGTTGGTGTGCTTTCAGGAGATTTGCATAATCAGGCTCAAGAGTCCCCAACCAGTTCAGGTCGAAATCCCCAAGCACTATGGGGTCCCTAGAGGGAGAGATTAGCCCAAGGCTATCCAGGAAGTTGGATAGGCCCAGGACACCTCCAGAAAGGGGATGTAGCAGAAACCCAGGTAGAGTATTTCTGAGGCACCCATAGTTATTTCTGCAAGGAGCCATTCACCAGGGGAGGGGGATTTGTACAGTTGATGGTGGTGGCAGCGATGTGGTCTTGCAGGTGAACTGCTACCCCCCGCCCTTTTTTTCTCCCCCAGTCTGTCTAGACGTAGGAGGGAGTAACCGGGGTGGTGAACATAGGGAGTCGGGGTGGCAGGGTTTCAGCCAGGTCTCAGTGAACCCCAGCACAAGTGGTTTATAAAGGGATACCAAAGCCTCAAGCTCAGGGAACTTGGATGGGAGGCTATGGATTTGCTGGACGTGCAGGTTTGTAGCCTTCAATATGGCCCTCTTTAGATTTGCCCACTGTTCCTCCAACCCACCTAGTCATCTTCCCCTGCCAAGTCATCCCTGAGACATTCACCCGTCTGCCCTCCTGAAGACCAGGACCCTCAACCTTCTGTTTGACTCCGCAGTCGTCCTGGTATTGAATGACACTGTACGGTGATCACTGGTCCCCAGGTGACCTCCCACCTTGACGTCTGCCTACGACTGTCCCTATTAGTGAGTACTGGGTCCAATAGTACCCCATCATGAGTGGGTTCTTTGACTAGCTCCCCCCCCCCCCAAATGTTTAACCAGGAGTGGCACACTAAGCTGAAAGCTTGTTTACAGGTGCAACCTGGGAGCACAGGGAAGCTAAGTGACTTTCTCAGGGTCACACAGTATGCAAGTGGGGGCTGTGGGATTCAAACCCAGGTCTCCAGATTTGCAGCTCAGAGCCTTAAAACCACTGCGCTATGCTGCCGCCAAGTTACCCAAGTTACTTAGTTATCTAAGGAATCCTCCCCCATAGAGATCCAAGATGTCTCTGCTTCGAGCTGAAACTGCAGCTGGAAGGCTCCAATCTATGTGGTAGACTGAAGTCCCCCAAGCAGTAGCTCCTTTTTTGTTTTGCCATCGGCTTCCACCAGTACCTTATCCAACTCCCCCCATGTGATGGAAATCTGCAGATCACACCAGTGTTAATAGTGGCTCCATTCCCTTCTCCAGGGTGCCCCCCAGTGCTTCCAAAACAGAGTACAGCCTGGTAGTCATCTTCTGCTTTACCAGATTAAGGAATTGCAATCAGGGCTCTTGGGGACATGGGTGCCCGTATCCTTTACTCACACATTTGGAGTCCAGATGCTCAAAAAGTTCTACAGAAAGTCCCCAAGATCTTCACTGTACAAGGCCCCAGGAGTCCCAATGGGCCGACACAATGCACATGTGCAAATCGAATTTTTTTTTTTTTTAACCCAACACATTTCAGTCACCTGCACTGAGCACGCTGGGGGTTGGGGCATTTTCCGTGCACCTCAGACCAGAACCACAGCACTGAGGAGTGGGCCAGGAGGGAGCAGTGGTAGTGCTCAAGGAAGAAACCCCTGAATTCTCCCCCATGAAGCAAATGGTTCAACCTTTCTAGAGGTGCCAGAGATCACAGCAAGGGTGCAAGTTAACAATCTCCATTTTATTTTACAATAAACAAACAACAAAATACATTGTTTGTAGTCTTCTAGACCCAGGATAAGTCAGAGCATCGACTACATAGCCAGGCTGCACTGAAAATGCAACCCACAGACTCACAGCAACTTTAAACAAGTGTTGAATTCTGTTCGTTTTAGGCAGTTAGGGCATTGTGCGACTATCTGATGATGGTTATTGAGCTTAGGTATTTGTTTTATCTTGTAGCGAGATCAGCTTTAGCCAGTGCACATTTGCAGAGAGTGAGTGAGAGAGAAAGTCAGGACTGCATGCCTTGTGGTCAGCGCCAGACAGTGGTGACATGTCAGTTAAGTCTAGAACAGGTGGAGGTTCACCGGCAAAGGAAAAAGAAAACAACCACATCATCACCCGAGTGTGAAGTTTATGATGCATCTCAAGGCACTGAATGTTAAGACAGGTAAAACAGACAGCGTCTGAAGGTTCAGCTAAAAACAAGAAAAGGTTTTGCAAGGACAGCTAGATAAAGCAATTTCCATGGATTGTAAAGGACAAAACAGAGGGAAAAACTGTTGGGAAGTGTGGCTGGTAAAAAAAAGCTGGAAATTGCAATCCATTTGCCACAACTGGCACACCTGCAGGTCTCCACTTTTTACAGACCTAAAAGAAACTGAGAACATTTGCTGCTACAAACAGAACAGCAGAAAAATGGTCTTTTCCAGTGGCATTTGAGAAACAAATAGCAGGTCCAGAGCCAAAAGAGGACAGTAAGGTTGCCCAGTTACTGACAATGTATTACCTTACAAACCAAGGCCAATCACTGAACCAATCTGAAACTCTAATACTTCTGCAGGTGAGGTATAGAAATCAGGAAGGGAATCGTTTTTTTGGAGGGGGCTGAGGGCTAGTATTGATACCCAGATCTAAGGATTTTTTTTCCTTTATTTTCACAAAAACAAAATGGCTATGCATGGCTGCAAGACACTGACACAATCTACTCTCGATGGGACACACAATATAACATGCTGAACTGCTTAAACAAAGTCATACAGGAAGATACTAAAGCCCACTTAGGTTCTCAGTTTCTTGGTGTAATAGTGGACGAAACCATTCACAAAAAAATGAACATATATAAACAGCATGCTCAGTGCAGTCAGAAATTCATTTCATTGACTGTATTACAATACCTGATGGGAGGGCACAGACAATGTTATCAGAAATCTTAAAAGTTTGTTTGATAATGCAGTTGACCCTATGAAGATCACCACACTAGCCAGTGATGGTGCGAGCGCAATGAGTAGAATGCACAGTGGGTGGGTTGGCTGCAAACTTAAGACAGCAGATAAATCCTTGGCTGATTTAGATCCATTGAGTTGCCTACAGACTGGCACTGACAGCAGGACAAGCATGTAGTAACAACATTTTCAATGAATATCAATTAACCATAAAAAAGGATTACAGCAACTCTGCAGGATAGTACAATGCCTTGCATTTTATCCAAGAAACACTCAATGATGACAATATTAGATATCAGTCTCTAAAAGAACCTGTAAGCTTCCGGTGGCTGTCATTGCATAGTGCAGTTCAAGCAATTCACAGATCCTACCCTGCACTGTTAGAAGCCATACAGCATGATGCAGCAAAAGGTGTCCCAGAAACAAAGGGCATTCAGACAAAAGTAAAATCTGTCTGCTTTATCTTATGCACTTTTTTCATGTATGTCTTAGATGTGGTGAATAAACTGCCTCTAGTCATGCTTGGGACAATCAAGCAACTGAAGCAACAAGCAGCTCACCTGAGTAGCTGAGGAAGCCAGATCTCCAGCCTGATAACTTTCGAGGTAAAGAGAGCCTCTTCTCTTCGTCTGGACGCCTGCAGGGGGGTGCTAGCCCAACGGCGCTTCGCGACGTCTGCCCCGCCCGTCCCCAACCACCCTCCCACCCAGGGCAGCTGTCAATTTAGGATCCACCCTGTGACATCACATCCGGTGACATCACATCCTGTTGCCCAGAACCTATCTCCCCACTTTCCCATTTGCAGGTTATACCTGCTGGCCACTAGAGGGACCTATGCTCCTCACTACTTCCCTACTCCTACCTGTACCATTCACTTCCTGGGATCTTGCTCACCACAATGTATTGGCCCTGCCTCACGCTCTGCCTGTCCCTATCCCCACTAGCAGTGCACTTACCCACTTACCCATCTGCTAGTCCACACTGTGCCCTGGCACCCCTCCTTCCCCTTGCTCCTGAACCTCCTCTCCTGCCCCTTGGGACCTGTGTGTTCCCGTCCTCCCTGCCCCCCCTAGCTTTCTCTTCACCTCAGGCACATCTGGGTGTCTTCTTATTCTTGCTTTCCCCTCCTGTACCTCCCTGCCCACCCCCTGCTCCCTTAGCCTCCCTCCCCCCCCATGTCAATCGTAGGAAAACCTCTCACCATCTCCCAGCCAGGGTGTTAATCATGCTACTACTCCTGTCAGGTAACATTCATCCAAACCCTGGCCCGGTTCCCAGGAGCTCCCCAACTCGCACCACAGGCCTATGCATGGTCTCCATGAATATCTGTAGCCTCCTAAAAAAGTTTGACTCACTGCAATGCCTGGTCACATCAATTAACCCTGATGTCATCACCCTGGTTGAGACTTGGCTGTTGAAATCCTCCCCTGACTCCCTAGTCTCCCTTCCTGGTTTCACCCTTTTCCGGTCCGACCGTGTTGGGAGATGGGGCGGCGGCTGCGCTATTTATGCCAAGGAATCTCTCCCCGTACTAGCCCTGCCCGCTCCCATCCTTGACTCCAGGGCCCAGGCGCTTACGCTGAAACTAACCCCTGACCCTTTAAAGGGACCCTTTATCTGACTACTGCATACGTGCCCCCCAGGGACCAAATGCAGGCCATTGCCTCTCTTACAGAATACCTTACCTCTCTACCTCCTTCCGCTGATCAAATTCTGGTGGGTGACTTAAATGTCAACTGGCTCAGCCCCTCCTCCTCCTCCTCTACCCGAGACTCCTTTTCTGCAATAGCCTTAACGCAACTAGTTACCCACCCTACCAGGACTAACCCCAAGAGAGGCTCCAGTACCCTGCTTGATGTGGTACTCACCAACCGCCCTAATCAGATCCCCAATGTACAAGTCCTCCCAGACTCTCTCAGCGATCACTCCCCCATTCTATTCAACTGGTCATCCTCAGTCCCCAAACCCATAGCACAGTCAACATGCCGGCGGCGTCTAATACCTGGTGGACTGATAAAACTTAAGGAACTTCTGTCCCAAATTGACTAGTCTCCTATACAGGCAACTCCTGACATCGACACAGCTCTCTCCTTCTTTACCCAAACTTTTAATAATGCCTGTGATATCTTTGCCCCAGTGTTGACCCCTTGCGTTCTAAAGGAAGAATGCCCCTAGGTTTTCCCAGCTTTGATCCTAGCTCAAACATAGGACAACCTATGGCACCGTGCCACTGAGACTGGCCGGCCCAATGACAGGCGGTTATATGCTGCCGCCCGAAACAAGTGCACTCGGGCCATCAGAAAGGCCAAGTCTGAGCACTATCGGTCCTCACTCACTGCCTCATGGGGGAATCCCAGAACCTTCTGGGATAACATTAAACAGTTAAATGGGAGTGCACACTCCCCCCCCACCACCCAGATCAACATTAATGGTGTGATCTCCTCAGACCCAGCCCTCATAGCCAACCACCTCAACACCTCATTCACTGACCTTAGCCCTATCCTCCCTACAAATTTTTTTGACCCTCCTCCCCCAGCACCTGCCGTAGATCTTTCTCGCCCTTATTTTCTCCTCCGCCGTGTTTCTGCCCAAGAACTTAGGCCGCACCTCGTCACTGCCCTCAAGAATAATAGTACAGGCAGTGACACCCTGGATCCGTGTATCCTACGGCTGGTCTTAGACACAGTCCTTACCCCGATCACATGCCTCAACCACTCTCTTTGCCTGGGGAAGGTTCCAACTGCCTGGAAAGTCGCCACTGTCACCCCTATCTTTAAAGGTGGTGATAGGACTGTGGCTGGAAACTATCGACCGATCTCCATTCTCTCTCCTCTCTCCAAGGCCTTGGAAAAAGTGGTGGCCTCTCAAATCTCTGACTACCTCTCCACCTACAATGTCCTTTGTCCTGAGCAGCATGGCTTCCGAGCGGGCCACAGTACCAACACAGCCCTCCTAGAGTTCTCCAACTTTCTCCACTCCTCCTTAGACACTGGTTCTCTGGCTGGTGCTGTCTTCATTGACCTCTCGAAAGCTTTCGACACTGTCTCCCACCCCCTCCTTCTTGATGCCCTTAGTTGCTCTGGTTTTGCTGCTGGGCCTATCTCCTGGTGCACCAGTTATCTGTCTGACCACTCACAGCGTGTAAAAATTAATGGGACCTACTCAGACATCTGTCCCATCTTTTCTAGGGTTCCCCAGGGCTCCATTCTGGGCCCTTACTATTCTCCCTTTACCTTAACACCCTTCCACGCTCTTGCTGGGGAACATTCCTATTGCACGTGATGATGCAGTCATCTTTGCCTCAAGTCGTAACCCTATTGCCCTCCAGGACTCGCTGCAGAAGTCCTTCACTGAAGCCGAGGGCTGGTTCAAGGAACATAGATTGGTGATAAATCTTAAAAAAACAAAAACCATGTTCTTCACTCATCCCCAAAACAAGTCCTGCAACTTCAAACTCCTCATTCACTCTGGGTCCTCTTTCCCACTCGAACAAGTTTTCTCCTATAAATACCTAGGGATCCATTTTGACCCCTCCCTCTCCTTCCATGGACACATCGCTGCCCTAGCCACTGCCACTAATATCCGATTGGGCATCTTACATCGGTATAAACACTGCCTCCCCCCGGAGGCTCTTCGACTCACAGTCACCTCCTCTATCCTGTCCCTAATGGACTATGGACTGCCGGTGTATGGTGCTGCTGATCAGACTGCACTCCATAAAATTCGCACTACTCTGAATAAGGCCTGCAGGTTAATTACTGGAGCACCTAGGATGACACACACCTGTCTACTGTATGCTAAAGCGCTGGTACTTGATCTCGGCGAGCACCTCAAATATCTGACCTGTACCCTCACAAAGACCCTCCTTGGGCTATCCCCACCAGGATTGACCACCACCACATGACTCTGTCCCACTAGTTCATACTGGGACCTCTGGAAAACCTCTTGTTGTCCCTAGGGCTAGGACCTCTCCACGGCCAAAAGCCTTCAGCTTTAGGGCCCCTCCTGAGTTCAACACACTGCCCCTCCATCTCCGAGCTCCAACTATATCGTGCTTCAAAACTTCCTACGTAACCACCTTATTAACACCCGATGCTGTAACTGCCACTAGTCAAAGCCGTACTCAATACTTATGACAAAGCTTATTACTAAGCTGCTAAGGACAAATAACTCTGGTATTGTTTGCATCCATCCTACCTGTACCAGCTTGTTTGTATCTATGTCTTAATTTACTGTTATACTTATGTGTTGTACTGCTATACTGTGTATTTTGGTTTGTCTTACTGTGACAAGGTACCTTTGTAAATGAGCCTATGGCTCAAAGGTTTTCCAAACTGCTGTTTAAATAAAATAAAAAAAAAAAATAAAATAAAATACAGCGTGACAATGTTGACATTTCAGTAGCCAGCAACATGACAGAAGCCACTGTTACCAAACTACAACCGCTCAAAGAGCAGAATGGGGCAAAGCTTCAAAAAACATTTCAAGAACTTGAGCAACATGATGGCATGCAGCAGGAACAAAAAGGTGAATGATCGACCAGCAATGTGTTTGCAGTTCCAGACCGCATTTCAGCAATATCTGACACAGTTCACTGACAACATCCACACAAGACCGGAGACATTGTCAGTGCAGCTGCTGCATAACTAAGATGTTGTTCTAAATCCTAAATGTCTCCCTGATGACTCCAAGATGATGGACCATCGACTGCAGAAACTGAAGGATGCTTGTGCTTATTTCCAAGACACAGACTTTGAACACTGCCAGCACTTACTGACAAAGAAGGGGCCGAGAAAGATTACGGACAAATCAAACTTTTAATCAAATCTGAAAAAAGGAACAACTCTGCTCAGCAGTGTTTGCCAAGACTTAATTAAGAACTATTTAGATATATTTCCAGATTTTGTCACAACTGCCAAGACTTTACTTGGGCCACCTGTTACATCAGTGGCATGTGAAAAGGGATTTCCTGTGCAAAACAAAACGTAGAAGTTCTCTAAAAGCTGGCACTGTGAACAAACATGCATATAGCCCAAGAAGGAGCCGAAGCGGAACACTATCACCTAGTTCTTAAAAAAACTTAAGGACACTAGACTGCACAGAAAATAAGGTTTTAAAATTGTATTTGAGATTAGAATTGTGATTTTTTTTTTTTTTTTAATTTAGTTTTCAGACCCAGAGAGGAGTGACTCAGAGACAAAAGAAGACTGAAGGGTCAACTGAGTACAGCACTGGGCACAGGAGCGAACAAGATAAGTATTGTTATTATAATGCTTCCAAAGGGTGGGTGTGTGTGTGTATATGTGTCCGTGTGGTGGAATGTCCATAACGGGGTATAGCCCCCACTCTGCTCTTTTCATCACAACAGCACCATTAAATAAATGCTTCCAAATGGGTTTCTTAGGGTGGGAGGGAAATGTCGTAACAAGTTAACTGCCCCATTCTGCTCTTTCTGCAGTCTGCACATAGTGGCTTCTATCATAACAGAACCCAACAGAAGAGATGTCAAGAAATAGCCAGGAGAGAGAATGTAAAGAGAAGTTATGGGCAGGAGGGAGTCAAGGACACGTTATGGGCAGGAGGGATGGAGAAGTACTGGGCAGGAGAGAACAGGGATCGAAATTAAGTTTTACAGTCACTAGCCAGCAGGGATAGTGACTGGGAAAATCCACTAGCGCCACAGACTTTGCCACTGGCCCAGCTGGAGTACTTATTAAAATGTTACCTTCTCCACTACAAGCCTGCAGGGCTAGTTAAAAGAAAATATAACTAGCCTAATACAAAACCAGAACTTGGTTAGTGGGTCAGTGCTAATTTCAAGCCGAGAGAAGGCCAGGAGAAATACATGCCATGAAGAATGAGGAATAAAGAAAAATCCAAAGAGAGAACCCACCAGTTAGACTGTGCCACTGTCAACCATGATTTAAAACTCCTTTAGTTAGCAAACTTTTACATTTTATATAAAGACTTGTGCAGAAGAGAACAGAGTTGAAGTACTGGGCAGCAGAGACGATTGGGAGACATAGATGACTGTCACCAACTTCTGACTGTGCTTTTAGCAGCACCAACTATGCTTTAGTTAACAATATTGTTTTTTGCTAAATGGCTTGATTTTTTCTTTGTATCCAGGTTGGCACATGTCTGTTTGAGGGCAACACAACAAAGAAACATACTATTTTAGACAGGCAGAGATATGATTGCAAAACTATAAGTGCATTTTTTTTTTTTTTTTTTTTTTTTTAAATGTTGGGCCTACTGTGAATGAAAGTACAGAAGATACGCACAGATCAGGTTTAACATTTTTGGGCATAACGCGACACTGTCATGGTACCTCAAATAATGACTGACTATGCAACCCTGCTGTGAAGTTCTTTATTAATAAAAAACAAACTGTTTAACAAGAAAACTATTGTCATTAATGTAATCCTGACAAAGGGATCTCCTGGAAAGTAAAAAATAAGCACGGCAAATAAACACACAAAGTAACTGTACTTTTCAGACTCGGAGTCGCTGCATTCATTTCAGCGGGGACCCCCAAATTTTAGCTGAGGAACCCTTTTTCCAGAAAGTCTAGGATCCCCAAACAAAAAAAATACTAGCGAGAGTCCTGTGCAATACTTCATTAGCGCCGAAGATACCACATATGCTGCAGTGTTACATTAATTGTACTGATTAAGCACAATAAGGTAACACTTCAGCTAATGTGGTACTTTAACAGTGCCGTAAGAGGAAGAGCTGTACTGCAGTACCTTTTCCGTGGCAAAAGTGGAAGATTAGAATGGCTACCACTGTATACCCAGTACCCCCCCCAAAACAATATCCCCAGGCTTTCCCTAGTACCTCCCAACCAAATGTCCTTGATGATCCCCACTACACCCAAACAATCCCAGGCTGTTCCCAGAACTCCAGCATCCACCAGTCCTAGGCATTTCACAGAACCCGAGCAACAGACCCTTGCTGCTACCAGTGCATCCTACCACACTAACAGTCCCAGGATGTTCCCAGTAACCTCCCAGCTAACAATTCCTGGCTATCCCCAGTCCCCCCTTCCAACCAACAGTCTCAGATTGTCCACAGTATCCCCCAACCAACAGTCCTAGTTTGTCGATTGTAGCCCCCCTCCAAGCAACAGTCCCTTGCTGTCCCCAGTAGCACCCACCAGCCAACAGCCCCAGGCTCTTCCCTGAAACCCCTAAACCAACTGTACCAGGCTCTTCACAGCAGTCACTCCCCCCCCCCGCCAAACCATGACTCAAATAAATTACCTTCTGAGGCAAGCACACAAAAGGCTGCTCTTGGCTCTGCCCTCTCCAAGCTTAAATACATAAAGCAAGATGTGTGCTTATTTTTATCTCAGGTTCCCTGCTATTCCCAGTACTCCCCTCTTCCCAACCAACAACCACCGGCTGTCCCCAGCATCCTAATTAATAGTCCAAGGCTGCCACAACAGCACCCCCTTTCAACCAATAATCCCAGGCTGTTCTCAGTAACCCCCCAAATCAACAGCCCCAGACTGTTTACAGTAGCCCCCCATACCAACAGCCCCAGCCAGTTACCAGAAGTCCCCATAACCAACTGTGCCAGGCTCTTTCCAGAAGGCAAGGCAATTCTATTTGTTACACGCTCTAGCACAAAGGCTCACGGTGCTCCACAAAAATACATCAATTAAACAACAAATAAGTAAGCAATAAGACATGACAGGGTGTGCATGGAACATATTTTACCGCACGGCCAGGGGCGTAATAAGGCCAGCGAGGCCTTGGCCAGTGCTAGCTCTATGCATAAATATGTTCCATGCACACACCTGGAATGTCTTATTGCGCTTATAAAATGGGCTATTTTATTTTTTTAACAATTTTTTATGTTAAAAACACATTTAGATAGGAATACACTGACATAAGTTAGTGTATTTATAGTAAAATAGTCCTTCCGCCTTTGTGTTCGGTAATTGCTTTAGTACATTTGTCCTCCATTGGGATCCGTAGTTATACTAAGATGAGGAAGTGGGCAAGATTTTTTTTCTGATTAATTTAAGCTGCAACCGATAGCAGAAGTATGAAGTGGGGAGAACTGAATTTAGTCTGGGGATGGGTGAGGATGGCAGGACAAGAAAGCAAATTTTTTTTAAATGGAGCAGGCGAGGATCACAGCACAAGCAGTAACTTTTTTTTTTTTTTTTTTTAAACGGAGCGGGTGTCCTGTAATCCCAAGCAAACTACTACAGCAGGGCTCATTTTGACACTTTTGTCAACAGCACAACACTTTTTTACATTCAGGCAAAGTGACTGTGTTAAAATCCTCTCCATCTACTCATTCCACATGCTAATATTAAAATCTACTTTGTTTGCTCTAAACATCGTTCCGTTTTATAAAACGGGTAGGCTGACTAATTCAACTCGGTTTTCCTCAGGCTTGTCAAATACAAAGATGGCAGACAGTAAAAATGCCAACGTTCCATGGCTTATGGATATTGGCCTTTTTACTGCCAGCCCCTTTTTTTACCCATGCATGGAACATATTTCATGCATGGGTAACTAGCCAATCACATTGCTTCATTTAGCCTACCCATTTTATAAACTTATACAACACTACTACACAATACAGATACAGCTTGAGGTACAAATATAACATTTCAGAATGGATGTTTAATTTAACAGCTCGAATCGGAAAGCAAGAGGTCCACTACGGTACGGGTTATTCTTATTAATGACAGCTCGGACTGGCAATCAGGGATGTGGGGCCACCTGGCATCAGGGAATGGCTTTACTTTTATTTGACACTGCTCAGGCATGGGAAAAAAAAAAAAAAAAAATCGAGAAGTGGGGGCAAGGAGATACTAGCAGGGGGAGAGACTGCTCTTGCTCTCAGCCTGCTACCTGGTGCTCGGCCGGGGTCATCACTCATCACTGTGGGCTTTGATAAGAGTAGGGTTTTTTAAATCCTTACAGCACTGCAGCAGCAGCTGTTTAGTGCTTTCAAAACTTCTGAATATACCACTGAACCCCGTATGCAAAAGGGATTCCTCATTTGCACAGGTGCAACGGTATATTCCATATGAATGGGCTGTCTGCTTAGCGCCATACACCGGTGCCCTGAATATGGCCGTGCCCAATCAGACCAAGTCAGTACGTTGCTAACATGTTTATTAGCGACACACTAACCTTCTGAAAATGTGGGCCCAAGACTATGACCTTTGGCACTAATCTACAAACTTGAAAATATGACACCTCCCTCTCCAGCCATACCAAGAACAACCACGCCCTTGAGCAGGTTCACACGGTCAAATACTGGCATTCTGGTTGGATCCCTAACTCACGGATATACATATTTTTGTTTGTGTTTATATTCACATCCGGCAGTTTAAATTTATGGTCCACTAGGGAAGCAAAAATCAAGTTGAGGTACAAATAAAGCAGCTTAGCAACAAAAATGGTGCAGGGCTGCACCAAAAAGTCATATGAGGGAGACTTGAGGATCTCAATATGTATTCCCTGGAAAGGGGGGAGAGAGAGAGGGGATATGATAAGAGACTTTCAAATACCTCAAGGGTGTAAATAAGGTACAAGAGGGTAGCATCTTTAAAAAAAAAAAAAAAAAAAAAAAAAATGTTCAAGAACAAGGGGCCAGGATATAAAAAGAGGAGGACAGACTTAGGAGTAACGCGAGAAAGTATTTTTTCATTGAAAGGGCAGTGGATCCATGGAACAGCTTCCTGGCAGAGGTTGTAGGGGCAAAAACGGTAGGGGAATTCAAAGACGCATGGGACAGACATAAAGGAACCCTAGCGATAGTAAACAGGATAAGCCACAGATCATTTAGAATCTGCAGTATATCAAACAGGTAGGGAAAATGGGTAGACTGGGTGGGCCAAGCGGTCCTTATCTATCGTCAAATTCTATGTTTCTATGTAAGTTGCATGGTCTGTACTACCTACCCTGCTGCAGCCAGAGAAGACAGAAATGGACTGTTTTGGGAGTGGGGTCTCCCCCCCCCCCCCGAATTGGCAGCTGTATGCCCCAGTGATGACTGCAGGAGACCAGAACAGAAGATGATGCAGGCAAGAGAGTAAATACAGGACAAGAATTGGGCAAAGATTTCTAACCTATATTTAGGTTCCACGCATATTGCTTGACTAGTATCTAACTTATATCCAGCAAAACAAAAACAGTTTACCAGCCCCCCCATCAACAAACTCTGAATATCCCAACTTTCAAAAGGTTGCTGCTTAATGATACCTGCAGATAGATTCCCTCCCACCTGAATCCTAGTCTTAGCCATCACCCTAATAGTCACTGATCTGTGTAATTTATAAAAACCCTATATCTTTTCATGTCTCTACAGCACCTGTATGATTCGAGGGGCAACTCTTAATACCCCTGGCTAGCATGCACTTACTATTCTTATTACTAGCCTCCACAGTAATTATGAAATTTGTTATGTATTTTACCTCTGTATATTTCACTGTATCAAATTTTAACTCCTACATTTATAATTCCTTATACTGAAAATGTAAAATGTTGCAACACAAACAGCAAAAAAGACAAATAATAATGGTATTTCGTCACTAAAAACTTTGAAAAACATAATATTTTGACATGCTCATCGGATATTTTATACTGTATATTGTCTGCATTTTCTCTCTTTTCACCATGTTCATTATCACCAGGTTACTGCAATTTGCATAGATTGCCCCCTAGATGTTCGCCTGTGCCTACTGCTTCAACCTTTGTGGAAGTCATTCTCCTGCTTGGGATGTCCCATCAGTTTGTTGCTATGGAAATGCGCACGGCATCACTGACAGACAAATGTGACTTCAACAAAGGGTTAAACTGCAGGGAGAGATCAATTATATTTATTTAATTAGGGTTTATTTTATCAAGTAAGTGCACTAGACACAGGAACTGCCTATTTTCAGCCATGACCTGGGAGGTCACATTAAATGAGGTTAAAAAGAAAACAAGCAGGTTTACAATACAATACGGTACAACAAGCCAGGAATACAGTGCAAATTAGCTGGTATAGAACGATACAATTACAAGAAAATTAAATGTATATGTCAAAATATGTGAGCAATATACAGAGTTAATATAGTCTGTAAATATGAACATGTTATAAGAAGTTCTTAAAAATAGATAACTTAGACTACACATTTATACAGAAGTAGGTCACTGACATTTAATTAACTTGCAACACCCGCAGTACATCATACTTTAGGTACAGCGGGCAAAGATCCTGTTCCCATGTAAATGACCCTAGTAATGAAGAATAAAAGGCAGAGTAATGCAGAAAATCTATAAAATATAGGTTGAATAGGGCCTAAATCTTATGGTTTTCAAATTGTTCCCAAAAAAGACAAACTCACTTTAATAATAAAACCCATAAACAAGGAGCTGTCCAAAACATGCAACTGCTTTTAAACTGAGGCACATCCACTACCCTATAAAACATGTAATTGTGTACAGTATTTACAAATAAATGTATACTACCCAAAATATTGTTCTACCTTAATGTACTGTCCAGATCTTGCTTAAACTTATGTAAATGTTAACTCTGTACTTCTTATAAGAGTTATGAAACAGTGCCACTGTAATAGGACAACGTTGTAAACAGTGCTTTTAGCCCTGAAAGTTATATCCCATATAAAAATAAAGGTCTTTACTACTCCATGACAAAACCAAAGAGTAACCATGTAAACTTCACTGAAACCTAAAATACTTTCACTCTGCCCTGTTAACCACCGACATCATGACAACATTATACTGTACACCGTCATTGAGACAGACCATCAAACATTCTCGTGTCAGTGTACTCCAAGGAACCCCCATGAGAAGAAGATACTATATATTGTGGGTACCTCCTTTCAGTAGTTTGAAGCTCATTTCAATCAATAAACCAACAGTCCAGTTCCCAGACTGTACTCAACAGCACCCCCAACTAACAGCCTAAGACTGTCCCCAGTACCTCCCAAACAGGTTATCCCAGGACCCCCAGCTTCCACTCAGCAGCTCCAGGCCGTCTGCAGTACACCCCGCAGCTTCAGGCTGTCTTCAGCACATCCTTAACCCAGTATACATGATCCGTCTCCAGCACCCCATTCCCAACTAACTGCCACCATTCAATCCCCAGCATCCCAACCCTCCCAGTAGCCCCAGACTGTTCTCAGTAGCTTCCCTAAAACCAAAAGCCCAGTTGCCCCACAATAATCCATCCTCCCTCAGCAGACCCAGGCTGTCCCCATATCCCCCCCCCCCAACTATTAAACTTAGACTGTCTACAGCATCTACCATCCTGCAACCCTAAGTCACCCTTCAGCCCCAGTTATCCCTCCAGCTGACCCAGACTGTCACCTGTACCCCCATGCTGTTCTCAGCACCCCCCAGCACAATTTAGGGGTCAAACAGGGCTAGAACCCACAAGGATTTGGTTCCACCTTCTCTTATCAAACTGAACAAGAGTTCCTTCTCCTCTGCGTTTCCCCACTGAATACCACCAGAGAGGTTTACCTCCTGGAAGTGAGGGCACCCACCTTATAAACCTAGAGGTGAAGCTGGAGCCTCCCTTCACAACATTCACAATGTTACAACTTCACTACTTTTTTCCAATACCCAGAGTATGTCCCCAGTAGCCACAGACTGTCCCAATGCCACCATCCAGAAATGTTAAGTTTGAGCATACTCTGCCAACTGCTCCCGTCCTCCACCCTCTCCCCCAACATCTCCTCACTCTGCAGGGTCATCTATCAAAACATTTAATACACACAGCAGGAACTGGGCCAAAGATTTAAAAAAAAAAAAAAAAAAAGATTGTTACCAACATATTTTCTTATGTTTCTCAACTTTCTGACCTAAACTTTCTGAACCGACTCACTGTTAACTCAAAGGTGTATCCATGTGCGAAACATCAGACTTTTAAACTGTTACAGCCACTACCTAGTGGCCGCTGAAACTTCAGTGTCATACTCCCACATCAGTCCAAATGAGAATGTTGATGGTTAGAAAACGGCATGCTTTTGCTGTATCAACTCACTGAATGTAAATGGACTCATAAAACACAAGTTGTGTTAATGGGTGCTCTGCACCTAGGAGATTTCTGAGCAATTATTATCGTTTTAGTCCATAAGTACGCTGCAATTGGTCTCTTCTTGGATTTTATTTAAATATTTACCTAAAAGGAAGAGAATTAAGACCCTCATTATGAGGTAACTACAGTGATAGTGCACAAATCCTGTATGTACATTACTAATATGAATCTATTTGAGATCACTCTCACTCGAATGTAATTTTTTTTGTGCTGTACACAATGGAAAAAATAAAGTATTAAAAAGAAAAAAAACTGCGTGCTGCTGCAGATCCATATAAAACTGTACACAAATGTGTGCAGTAAGCATGCCCTACGTACAGCCGGCCTTGCCTACAACATCAGGCTGTCCACAGCAGTCCCCACCCCACGGCAATTACAGAGGCCATGGCTTGGTCACTGAGGCCCTGGACACACTGGGGAAGTTAAAAAGTTTTTTTTTTTTGTTTTTTTTTTAACCAGGTGAGACACACTAAGCTGAAAACTTGTTTGCAGGTGCAACCTGGGAGCACGAGGAAGTTAAGTGACTTGCTCAGGGTCACACAGTATGCAAGTGGGGGCTGTGGGATTCAAACCCAGATCGCCAGATTTGTAGCTCAGAGCTTTAAACCACTGTGCCATACTGCCTCCTTAAGTGCCTTAAAACAGTTTAAATCCCCCCTAACACTGTTTGCAGACAGACTACAAGCCCCTTAAAACGTTTTAACAAAAGTGTTTTTAAACCCTGCTAGATGCCTGGTCTTAAAATCATTTTTAAAAGCATTTTGGAGCTAGCATGGTTTTAATCACAGGTCTGTCCAGGAGTAAAAGTGTTTTAAGCTGTAATGGTTTAACTAAAACAGTTCTAGCTGCAGTGTGTTCAGGCAAGCACAGTTCTGTTGACAAAATAGTTACAATGAGAACAGGTTTAACACTAGCACTGTGGCCACACTTAACCGTTATCAAAAATGGTTACTAAGTAGTGTGGCTGCATTGACATGGTTTAGCTAAACTGGTTTTAAAAATGGTTTTCAAAAACAGTTCTGTAGTGTGTCCAGGGCCTTACAGTTCTGAAGTGATCCCCGTATAGCTCTTGCACACAGACATCAATGCCACCGACTCTTATCATAGAAAGAGAAGGGACACTTTTTAAAGAAAGGGGCCCATGGCTCTTAAATATAATTTCAACACTGTCTCCATACCCCTCCCCCGCGCATCAGGCGGAGTGTCCACTGACAGCGCAACCTCCACCCTGCTCCTTCTGTATCAGTATCTCACCGTCTCACGCTTGCTTCTCGCCCTCCGGCGCTCTGCCTTCCTCTCTCTTTTCTCGATATCGCCTCGCCAGCCGGCTTATCACAGTGCACCAACCCTCTCGCGCCACCTCACCTATATAGAGGGGTTGGTACGTCACCGGCCAGCGTGCTATCCCAAACAGCCGGGCCACGCTACTTCTCTCAGCCACCAATGGCCAAAGAGGCTGTGACCGCGACGTCACGGAGCCCGGTCACGAATGGTCGCTATGGAAACTGAACGGGCAGTGTGTAAACAGATGGGGCTGCGCTGCTTCAGTGAGTGACGAGAAGGGGACTGTGTCTATCAGTGAGAGAGTGGCGTCCGCCTGTCCGTCATGCATAACAGTCCGCCGTGAATAACAGTCCGTTAGCAACTAGGTGATGAGACTGAGAGAGAAGAAAGTTCGTCTGTCTGTTCGTGAGCGGTAGGGAAGAAGTGTTTCTTAGACAATGACTGATCTGACGGTGGAGGTGTGATCGTCTGTCCCTGAGTGGTAGGGGAAGGGCGTCCATCTGTCCACAAGAAGCGGGGAGATTTTTCAGTTTGTATGTATGTGAGTAACGGTGGGCGATTTCTGGCGGTCACTGGCAGGGAGGGGTGTCCATTTGTCAGTGAATGACAGGGACGGTTTCCGTCTGTTAGGAAGTGGATGGGAGGGGTGTTTATTAGTCTTTCAGTAACAGGGAAGCCCAAGGGTGTCTGGCAGTGAGAGGGGTCCATCATTTTGTAACTAACTGGGAGGTCTGTCCACCTGTCAGTAAGTGACAAGGAAGGGGTGAGAGTTCATCTGTGATAAGGGGTTGTCCATTCACCTGCGAGTAACAGGAAGGAGCATCCACTGCCTCTCTCTGTCTAAAGGGGAATAATAGATGTCTGTCTGTGAAGGGGAGGAGTTCCTAAGTGAACAGGGCATTGGTGTCCATCTGTCTGTGTGAGGGGTGTCCTGTGTCCATCTGCCCCGAGAGATGGTGGAAGGATGTCCATCTGTCCATAACTGAGAGATAGTAAGTGGTGGCTGTCTATCCCTTAGTGAGTAATAGGGGGAGTGGTGTCTTTCTGTCCATCACTGAGTGACAGGGAAGGGGTTGCCATCTATCTGTTTGTGACTGATGGGGGTGTTGTCCGTCTTTCACAAAGTGAAAGACAGGAAGGGGTGCCACTGTTCATCTTTCACTGAGTGACTGGTGATAAGTAGTGTTTACTGTCCATTCCTTTGCCAGTCAGTGACAGGAGGGGTCTTCCAGGACCAGGTCTCGGCAAGGGCCCAAGTCTACCTATCTGGAGGGCACAGCTTTCCAAAGGAACAACAAAACTTTATCCTTCTGGTCGTCCATCTCGGAGCAGCCACAATGCCCAAGAAGAAAGGAAAAGGAGGGAAAGGAAAGAAAGGGAAGGGAAAAGGGTGAGTCTATCTATACCAAGTATTCAGTTTCAATAATATGTAGAATAACATGTGAGAAGCTGTGTATACTATAGAGAATAATACATGGGTGGGTGTGCGTAGCCAGAATGTTACGCACACTTGAGGTGTTGGATGCTACATAATATACAAGCATTGCACACCGAAGGTGTGTGTAAAATTCTGGTTTTACACGCGCTCACCTGTGTTTTATTTTTTATAATTACTGGTGATAATTTTTAATCATTGTGGCATCTCATATTTGAGAAAGTGAAAGTGCCATTTGTTTGGCAGCACTCACGTCTATGTGAGCATGAGAGTGATTGACAGTTGATGATTACAACCTCCAGGGTTGTAATGCAAAATAACATCCGGGTAGTTGTAACATGATTTTAAGATCTGATTATCCAGATATTAAACATGATCGCCAGTAATTATGAGATATTTTTACACACCCAAGGTTTTTGAATCATAAGAGTGAAGTCTGTGTGGTTTGCAAGGTTGTCACAAATTTAAGGTGTCTTAAATATAGCGATAACACCATAGTGATCTGGGTTTATGAGGTTATAACTGGACCAGGGGTAATAAACAGAGGCCAATGATCAAGATGTTTATTAAACTCACTGGTCTGGTTATGACTGAAGAAACCCAGACCCCTATCAATGTTATCGCTATTGTACTGAAAAAAATGTAAAAAAAAAAAAAAGTAAAAACTGCTGACATCTGTTTGTAACTCAACAGCGTGACTGTGGGACAGCAGGAACCGTTTCTCACAGATGCGCTGTAGTGTTGCTAGGTGTCTCTGACAGGCTGCTGTGTGTTGAAGTGGGAGACCAAGCTGGGCTTGTTCTCTGATTGGCTTAGTACACACGCAGCAGCCAATCAGAATAGAACCACTGTCCCGTTATTGTTCTTAGCATTCATAATGCAGAGCCACTGTCACATTATTCAGTTTACTGTTCATTATGAATACAAAAAGGCATGACAGGGTGTGTGATTATGGGTCAATAATCAAACACCTCTCAAGGGTGTTGTTAGGCTTGAGGCGCAACTGGCAGAGTGCCTTTAAACACCTGGCAGAAGTGTGTGATTATTGACCATAATCACACACCCTGAACTGCCTTATCTCTCTTATAATAATATATTATATGAAAGCTTTCCCAATATATTACAGACTGTTCTCCTATGTGCCTACCTGAAAGCTACACCCTTAGAAGCTTATCGTACTTATCTCTAACAATCCCCAAAGTTAGAATCCATTCTGGTAAATCATGTGTAAGCCATTCCTTTCCCTTCTTGTGGAACAAACTGCAGAAAACCCTTAGGTTAGCCACTCCTGTAAAATTATCTATCTTTAAAACTTTGTTTGCCCATGCCTTCACAGAATGCTGTATTTGCACTCCC
This sequence comes from Neoceratodus forsteri, assembly GCA_016271365.2. NCBI lineage: Eukaryota > Metazoa > Chordata > Ceratodontiformes > Ceratodontidae > Neoceratodus > Neoceratodus forsteri. Next base: position 150,892,355 of record CM028134.1, read on the forward strand.
TGATGTACTGTGTACAGTAATACTTCTCCCCTCCTGCTACTCTTTATCCTATACCTATACATCAAGAGCCTCACGGGTAAACCAAGCAAATCCTCCCCCACTATGATTGAGGTTAACAACTCCACTTTACAGGACCCCAAAGAAACAGCGGACTCCTTTAATCTCGCATTCACTGATCTTAGCAGTGTCCTTCCCCCCAACTTCTTTGACAACTCTGCCTGGCACTGCCTCAATAGTAAAATCAATCTCCACAGTAATATCCCCTCCCCAATTCTACTTTAAGAGGGTATCCATGTCTGAAGCTAAAAGATATCTTAAAGTGCTAAGCAAAGTCAGTTTCAGCAGCGAGACCCTTGAACTCAAACTCCTCTCTCTCTCTTTCTCTCCCTTTACGTTGTCCTACAACCTCTCACCAAACTTCTGGACCTTTCACTGTCTCATAAACAATTCCCCCAGCTCTGGAAATCAGCAGTGGTCACACCCGTTCACAAAAATGGTGATAGGTCTTTTCTCTCTAACTTCCGCCCTATCTCTATCCTTCCACCACTCTCCAAAGCGTTGGAACAAATTGTAGCTGACCAGTTGTCTGAACACCTCAACAAATATAACTTACTCTGCCCACAACAATATGGCTTTAGAAAAGCCCATAGTACTACCACCGCCCTGTTTGACTTCACCAGACATATTCATAAGGCAATTGACACTGGCCACCTACTGGGTGCAGTGTTCTTTGATTTAACCAAGGCATTTGACACCATGAACCACCAGCTCCTGCTTCACTCATTCTTCTCCCTTGGACTATCTAATGATGTAACCAAATAGTTTGAAAGCTACCTCTCTGTAAGGAGCCAAAAAGTCAAAATTGTTGACTCACTCTCAAGTGCCCTTCCTGTCCGCTCTGGTGTACCCCAGGGTTCCATCCTTGGCCCTCTACTTTTCAGCCTTTTCATTAGTACTCTCCCTGCAGCTTGCAATAATAACCTAATATTCTATGCCAATAATGCAGTTCTCTTTTCCTCCCATACTGACTCTGTCCCGCTCTGCAAGGTGCTACAGTCAAACTTCAGCCTAGTTGAACCCTGGTTTCTCCAACATAAGCTGTTAATGAATTACAAAAAAAACCAAAGTCCATGCTGTTCCATAGCTCTCACAACAAATACAGATCCATAAACTTCACCATACATAATGAACCTGAACAGCCACTCGAGCAAGTGTAGGAGTCTATATACCTTGGTATTACCCTTTATTGCACAATGTCTTTCAGCTCGCATGTTCAACACATCTCAAAATCAGTCAACTCAAGAATTGGGGTCCTCTACTGCCATCGTCGCTGTTTTACCAAAGAAGCTATGCGTGCAGCCATAACTACCTCAGTCCTACCCGTCATTGCTTACGGGCTTGTCTTCTACGGGGCTGCCATTGATACCACCCTAAAACAGGTCAAGACAGCCCTTAAATGCTGTAGACTTCTCACTGGTGCAGGAAAGCAAATGCATACCTGTGATCTCTACAAGCAATCCAACTGGCTCAATTTAAATAGTAGACTTGCCTACCAGACCTGCCTACTGGCTCAGAAAATTTGTCTTAACCTCACACTCCCTGCAACTCGTGCTTTAATGTTGCTCGCAGTCACTGCACATTTTACGCGCAGTTCCCTCAAACCAACATTCTGCCGTACCAACCAGGCTCAGTGTGCTTTTTACACCAGGGCCACCCTGCTGCTACACAACCTTCCCCCTGACATTGCAGCTGAAAACAAGCTTGGTCTATTCAAACATAAACTCCGCCAGCACCTCACTGACCTCAGCAGTTGTGACTGCTCTGCCTAGGTTTGCGGCTTTGTTTCACCTCTACCTCCTCTTCTCTCCTCCCTTGCTACCCTCCCCACTTCTCTCCGCCCCTCCATCCCCTGCTACTCCTCGTCTCTCTCCCACCCCACCTACCATTCTACCCCCTCTCACCTCCCACCTACCATTCCATCCCCTCCCACTCCTCTTCTTTTGTCTCCCCCTCCCTATCACCCTATCTCTTGTTGCTCCACCCCAGACTACCTAGCACTTATCTTTCTGTTCTTGCACTTGACAATGTCAAATCCTTGACTGCCTACCCCCCTTTTCCCCACCCTCCCCTCTTATCTCCCACCCCTTGCTTCACTTATGTCACCCCAGGATGGTTTTCATTTGTATCTGTGTCTTGCTATTTATATACCCGTATTGTTAATTGTGCATTATTTGCCACTGACTGTTTGCTACTGTGATAGTTTATACACATGTACTGTCTTTTACTACTAAGTTAACCTCCTGACCTGTATTGTATCCTATATCTGCTTACTTCTATGTTAACCTCCTGACCTTGTATTGTATCTTATCACTGTTTTGCTTGCATCCATTGCTGACACGGAACCTTTGTAAAAGAACCCTTGGTTCAAAGATATTTGTAATCCTAGTAATAAATACAATTGAAAAAAAAAACTTTCTTACTTTTATACCTCTTGTTTTTCCTCTTCTGTTCATTCTCTCCCTCAACAACCCTGTATGAACTCTTATCTACATCATACTCTATAGCTGCTCCCCCTTCATTGTATCTTATGAGATGTGTTATTGATAGATAGTATGTGACTTTTCATTGATCTCTCCTTTTGAATCTTTTTTATACACTGTATATAGAGATGGAAATATTTTCTTCGCATTTATTGTACATTTTGCTGTGTAAACTACGTTATTAGTTGTGTAACTCCCGTTTTGTTGTACAAGTACCTTTATACTAATTATTGTGGCTCCTCACCATTCTCACCCCAAGGGTCCTTTAGTATCAGTAACTTTAAGCAGCTAGCTGACCAGGTACTGTAGTACTTCCCTTGGGGGTGGTTTATGCTAATTAATTAGCATCAGCCAATCAGGATAGACTTTGGGGGGTGTGCTGAGGAAAGACTGCCTGAGAGGGCACCAACATATTTTCTCGACTGACTGAACATCACTACCTCTGAGGTATTCCACTTATTTAGCCAAGAAAACAAGTTTTCTTGAACTTTTGTGGTAAAATCTTTTAAGTTTACTATTCTTTTACTGTGCTGAGTATATTCTACTAGTTTTATCGTGGTTCCCCTTGGTTCCTGGGAACCGCGTTTATTAGTTGGTTCCGTGGTTCCTCAGTGGTTCCCTCCTATATTTTTCTTTATTTTATTTTAACCGTGTTTGTGTATTTAGATGGTTCCTTTTAAACCTTTTATCGCAGTTCCCTTTTTTTCTTCAGGAACAGCGACTGTAAGGTATATTTACTTCAGAAATAGCAGTTCTTTACCTCGAGGGAACCAACTACATTCCATTACTAATGGTTTCTGTCAATTGGCATGTCAGAAATCCCCAAAAAAGAGGACTGGACCCACAGGTTTTAAAAATTGCCTAAATTGTCACAGGATTGTGGTCAAACTGATACCCACGATCTGTGCTTAGAGTGTCTGGTCCAGACCATTACTGTTCACTTTGCTCAAAATTTTGTTCCAAAATCTTGCGAAACAGAGCAAAGAGGCTTAGAGAGATGGCTGAGGAAGGGTCCTCTTCAGTCCCCAAAAGACCCAGGATTACTGATGAGGGGCCTTCACAAAATCTAATAAAGGTGCTGATGAAGCATCCATTAGCTCTAAGCCCAAAAGAGGCACTGATGAAGTGTCTTTAAGAAAAAAATAATAACAACTCTGGTGCTGATGAAGTGCCTTGGAAATGCAGAGCTTCCAAAGGAGCTCATGAAGTTCCTTCAAAAAATAAAAATAATCGGGGCACTGATGGGATGCCTGGATCTAAAAGAAAGCCTGATTCTGCCACTGATGAAGTGGCACCAAAAAAAGTGTAAAGAAAAGTTGCTTCCTGTTCCTCCTGGTAACGGTAAGGGTGATCAGGCAGGGGGTAAGAAACAAAGAAAAGTTGAAGCGCACGCAGCCTGGAAGTCTCCCTGATTTTCCAAAGGAGCTGCCCTCGGCTGAAGATATGGCAAAGGCCTGGCATGTTTTCCAGCCCTTACAAGGCATGGGATCTATTTTTTCTGCCCTGTCAAGCAAACACCCTTCTGCAGCCCAATCTGATGCAGGGGGCCTATGGGGGTGAAGATGAAGATGATTATTACGATGCTCCAGACAATATCTCAGGAGTTACTCCTCTGGAGCTTGACATTCCCCCTAATCCTCATTTTGGTACTTCCCCTTTGAATCAGGAGGAAAATTCATCTATGCTAACTTTTCTCCAGCACCTGGTAGATACCCTGAACATACCCTGCCAGGAGTCTAACCAGGAGGAAGAGGAGGATGAGGACTACAGGGAAATGAAAGATCTCCCTCCTCCTAAAAAGATGATTCTCCCTGTTCACAAAGCTTTCAGGAGAAACACCATGCAACTGTTGCAGACCCCATCTTCTTTACCTGGGGTTGATAAAAGAATTGATAAAAAATACCAGCTCTCCAAGGCAAACACTGAATTTTTATCTGTCCACCCTGGGTGTGAGGGTGTAGAGCAGCAAGCTGCATGTGATAAAGCCGGAGTGCCTTTGTCTTCCTTGCCTCCAGACAAAGACTCTAGGAAGATAGATTATATTGCAAAGAAAGCTTACACTTCTGCTTCATTGCTTCTCCGCCTCTCTTCCTATTTGGCCTATACAGCGAAATACTAGAAGGCTTTGTGGAATTTGGTTCTGGCCATTGCTCAATCGGAATCTGAGTCTATGGTCCAGGACTTAATTGAAACTGCCAAGACTGCCCTGGAAGCAACTAAGCACCAGTTCAATATGGCAGATGATGATAACAATGCTGCATCTAGAATTATGGACCAGGCCATGTCTCAGAAGGTTTGCCTGGCTGAGAACCACCAATTTGACACAGGATACCCAGTCTAAAGCTCTGGTGTTTCCCTGTGACAAAAATCTTCTGTTCGACTCCAGGACAGAAGAGTACTAGTATATGAAAAAAGTGGATGAGTACAAGTCCACCTGCCAGAGCAGTACTACTAAGCAAAGGGCTTCCACCCAAAAGTCTCAGCCCAAGGCAGGCAGAGGAAAGGGATATTTTCCCAAGCCCTAGTACCCCTGTCCTCCCCCTCAGTGCGACTACTCTCAGACAAGAGGTTACTGTAGGGGAAGGGGCAGGAGAGGCCATAGAAAACCGGCCACCTCCTAGGCCCCTGCTTCTCAGTCTAAACCCTGACTTCAATACCTTGTTCACCTCCCCTCCACCAGTAGGGGCAGGCTCTCCCACTACCTCCAAGCTTGGATCCACATAACTTCAGACAAGTGGGTCCTGGGGATAATAGAAAAGGGCCTGCCTTTTCACTGCTAAAAGATGCCAGCTTTAAGGGAGTTCTCTGTTTTCAAAACCCCTGCTGGAGCTGGAAGTCCACAACCTTCTGGCATCAAAGGTGGTGGAGAGGGTACCAGCCTTACAAAAAACAAAGGTCTTTACTCCAGGTACTTCCTCACCCAAAAGAAAACCAGGGAGTGGCAACCTATCCTAGACCTCAGGTATCTCAACAGACACCTCCTGAAACCAAAATTTAGGATGGTGACACTAAAAATGATCATTCTGTCTCTGCAACAGGGAGACTGGCTAGTCTCTCTGGATCTCAAGGACACCTATTTTCACATCCCTATAAGGCAGTCCCACAGAAAATTCCAGAGGGTCAGACTTCCTTCAGGGCATTACTAATTCGCAGCCATGCCCTTCGGCCACATCTGCACCAAGGATATTTACCAAATGTCTGGCTGTTGTGGCAGCACATCTCAAAAAACAGGGGGTTTCAGTGCATCTCTACCTGGATGACTGGCTGATAGTTGGGAAAACCTCAGGTCAGGTCCAGGAGTTCTGTTGATCACAAAAAGCACTCTGCTCTCTCTGGATTTCCTCATAAACCTAAAGAAATTTCACTTGGAGCCAACCAAGCTCCTAACATTTATGGGGCACAGCTGAACACAAAGCAGAGCAGGGCCTTCTTGCCACCAGAAATAATTCAGAATGTCCTAGCAGTGGCAAACACTTTCGCCCTGGGCCAACCAAGGCTGGCCAGACACTTTCTAAAACTCCTGGGACACATGGCCTCCATGACTGGTGTAGTTTCAGGAGTCAGGTACAGGATGGGGGACATACAGTACCACTTACACTCCCACTGGTCCCAAAAGAGCAATACTCTGTCCAAACTTATACTGTACCAGTGGCACAGAATCTTCTTCAAGTTCTGTGCTGGTGGAAGGACACTGCTAATTTGTCTGTAGGTGTTCCCTTCCAGATCTCCCCTCCTACAAAAATTATCACTACCTACAGATGCTTCCATGCTAGAATGGTGAGTGCATCTGGACAATTCCTCTGTCAGTGGCACCTGGACCCCAAAGGAGTCAAGGTCACATCAATCTTCTGGAACTCAGGGCCATTTATCTGGCACTAAAATCCTTTCCTCCTCACATCAAAGGCCACTCGGTGCAGGTCCGGATGGACAGCACCACTGCCATGTTCTACATAAACAAACAAGGTGGCACAAGGTCAGGAGTCCTCTGTACAGAGGCCATGAAGATTTGAACCTTGGCATATTCCCTCAAGGTGACTATCAGCCATTCACCTTCCAGGCAAAGGCAAAAGCCAGGGACACAGCAAGTGGTGTCTAAACAAGCAGGTGCTAGCAACAGTGTTCAGGAGATGGGGGATCCCAGAAATAGATCTTTTGGCCCTCCCCCAATCACCAGCTTCATCTCATCTGCTGCACGTCACCAGTCCTGGGAACTCTCCCAACAGATGCCCTGGTGTTGGATTGATCATGGAAGTTCCTTTATGCCTTCCCTCCATTACCTCTCATTTTCAAGGTCCTACTGAAACTCGGGCTCCAACCAGCACTAATGATTCTGGTGGCTCCAGGTTGGCCAAGGCAAAGTTGGTATCTCCTGCTGTTAACTCTTTAGCATAGCAGGCCCATTCGCCTTTCCCTCAGCCACTCAGTCCTGACCATTCCCCACTCAGGGGTGACTTACCCAGACCTGCAGTCTCTTCACCTCAAAGCTTGGCTCTTGAGGAGTTAAGAGTTTCCTGCTTCTCAGTACTCAGAACAGGTCCTTAAAATCCTACGGATGGCAATGAAGCCTAACACGAAAAAGACGTATGCAGCCAAATGAAAGAGATTCTCCATCTGGTGTAAGGGCAAGAGGACTAGACCCTTCTTAGCCTCTGACACCACTCTGTAGGACTATCTGGTTCATCTCCAGACCTCAGGCCTGAGGCCCTCTTCACTCAGACTACATCTGGCTGCTATTTCGGCCTACCTTTCAGTAGGAAAGCCTAAATCTGTTTATTCCCACACAATGTTCAAACATTTTTTTAAAGGCCTGTCACACCTTCATCCTCCTGCTGGGGAACCTTTTCCCGCTTGGAGCCTTGATCTGTTTATAGCCAAGCTCATGGAGTTTCCCTTGGAGCCCATGGCTACGGCCTACCTCAAGTATGTTACCTGGAAGACTGTCTTCCTGGTAGCCATTACTTCTCAAGGCTGAGACTAATCCAGGCCTCATTTATCTCACTTACCAACTATGCAGACTTCCTTTATGGTCACTGTCCTATTTCCTACTTAAGCAAATTGGATACCTTGTATCACAGAGCACTACGGTTTATTACAGATCTTCCATTCAACACTCATCATTGCGCTCTCTATGCTGCAGTTGGTTGGACATCCCTACACCTCAGAAGGAGCAGAAATGCTGCACTATGGATATACAAAGCCTTGTCTAATAAACTTCCATCCTATATTTTAGACTGCTTTACACTGGCACAACCAGGTCCTATGCCCTGAAACAACAACTTCATCATGCTTAAGTTACCCAAAGCCTACACCCGGCATGGGAGGTCTGCAATCAGCTACTCTCTAGCATTGGCATGGAATTCTCACAGAAGACCCTAAAGTTGACCAACTTTATACCTCTAGCATCCTTTAAAAAGCTCTACGTAAGTCTCTTCCCAGAGAAATGCAATTGCTACCACAAGGCCTAGTCCAGTCACATTCACAACCCTCTCTCTTTCAGTCAGCAATTATTATTGACAGCTCTTCCATAAATCTTCACCTTAGTTTTTCCCTCCCTCGCAGCCCCCTTTTTTTGTATCTCAGCCCCCTTTCATACCTTTTTACAGCTTAGCTTCACCTGACTAAGACCTCCACACCAACTCCTGGCACTTACTTCTACCCCAACCACTCCTCCATACCTCCTACTACTAGTAGCCTTAGCCCTCTCTGAATTTCCCCACCAGCCCTCCATGTCATTCGCTGTGAGGCTGTTTATCATCATTTTGCAGTCATAAATCATTACATCTGTTTGTCTCGTTAGTTTGCCCTGGAGCCTGTAACCACCTGTTACCATGTATTGCGTGCTTGCTTTGGCTCCTCTATTGGATCTTGGACATTCTGGTTTCTTCTAGGGTACTTCTACTGTATCCTACCTTGTCCTGTTAGGTTGAATCATCCTTATCCTTCATTTGTATATATGTTTATATTACTGTATCTGTTTAAATATAAGTGTTCTGTATATGTCTGCTATTGTACCTTCAATTTGATCCTTGACCTATCAGGTCCATCTTGTAAATGAGCTTTGCTCAATGATGTCCGCCTGAATAAATAAATATTTGATTGATTGATTGATTGATTGACTGACTTCTGCTAGGAGGATTTCAGAGCTGCAAGCTTTCTATACTGAGCCCAACTATATTATCCCCCACAGAGATAAGGCTGAGCTGTGGACAAACAGAAAGGTTTTGCCAAAGGTGGTGTTTTAAGTTCCACCTTAACCAGTCCACTACCCTACCAGTGTTCTTTACTGAAAAGTCCACTCCTGGGGAACAGAAACTCCATAGTCTAGATGTTAAGAGAGCTCTGTTCCACAATTTGGAACACACTAAACAGGTTAGGGGTTCTTCCATCCAACTATTCCTTGCCTGTGGGGAGTTGGGTAGAGATAGACCAGCCACCAAGAGAACTATTTCCCATTGGATAGTCTCTTGCATTAGTTTTTGCTATGACAAAGCTGGCAAATAGCCTCCTGAGGGCCTCAGAGCCCACTCTACCAGGGGCACAGCTGCCTCAGTGGCAGCTGCTAGGGACATACCTTTGCTGGATGCCTGCAAAGCAGCCATTGGAAGGCTGTATACATTATCTACTGCTAACTACTGCCTAGATGTTCAGTCTAGATCTTATGCAAATTTGGAAGGGCAGTGCTGCAGAACCTCTTTCCTAAGTGGGTTCTCTGCCCTCCGTAACTACACTGCTTGTAGTCTGCTTAAAGTTACTGATGCTAAAGGACCCCTGGGGTAAGAAGAAAAAATTACTCACCGTAGTAATCTTCTTTCTTCCAAGGTGTCCATTAGCATTAATAAGCTCCCACACTTCTTCCCGTGACAACCTGACTTCAGAGGTCGCTGCCTTTGTCTTCTTCCAAATTTGCTATATTTCCATTTGAAACTTCATTTTAGGCAAAGTTTCTCTAGTTTATCATTATACATGCTTTTTGCATGATTTTTTATTCCTGTTGGTTCATAACTTTGGGCATGTGCCTATTTATCTTCGAAAAAATTCCATTGTCTTCTCAGGAAGTCTCTCCTTAGCACATCCCCAAAGTCTATCCTGATTGGCTGATGCTAATTAATTAGCATAAACCACACCTCCGGGGCAGTACTACCTGGTCAGCCAGCTGCTTAAAGTTACTGATGCTAAAGGACACCTTGGAAGAAAGAAGATTACTATGGTGAGTAATTTTTTCTTGTGTACCTCTTATATTGCTATACTGTTTATGTGCATCTTCCAGGTCCACCTTGCAAATTTGTTCACTCAATGGTGTTTCGCTTGGTAAAATAAAGATTGATTGATTGATAATGTGTAAGAAAAATCACACCAACTGATTTTTCTTGCACGTGTTATAGAGTTACAATAACTTTTATTTTATGCGAAACTGGTGTAAAAGTGAAAAAAAGTTCCTGTCATGGACCTCGCGGTTCCTTTTTTTCTCAACAAAATTTTATTGAAAAAAATAATTTTATAACAAATGTACAATAAACATTAATTATAGCAATTACTAATATATAAAATCCACTGGCAAAAATACAGTATATGAATGAAACGAGTACAGCTTTTTTTAAGAAAGTCAAAAGAGGAGATTAGAAAACAAAGAAATCTAACTATGAAAGGGGTGTCACGCTACCATTTTTTGGAAAATATTCTCCTGGATTATTGAGTCACTATGAGAATTCAAGAAGGAAGAAAGAAAGGGTAGAAGGTATCCTGTGGTAAGAGTGCTGGGGAATAGGCGCCTACAATATCGGCGACCCACTTCCCAGCGCGTTTCAGGGATGGCTATGGGAGAGTAGGGTGGCTGGATTGGGGGGGTGGGTGACTAAGCGACAGGATGTTGCTATACTTACATGTGCATGGGGGTGGGAACAGCCACGCACAGCGAGGGATGTGAGGGGTGGTGCCTCAGTGGGTTGCCGAGTCAACCCTGTGGTGTGGTGGGTGGGTTGCCGGTGTCGATCGGCAGGGTACTGGGTTCGGGTCCAGATGCTGGTGTGTTTTTATTGCACCCGCCTGAACCTTATTTTTTTTTTTTTAATGTTTTCACCCCTGAAGTTGAGAATCCTTTAGTAGAGGGTGCGGGAGCACTGGCCCCTGCAGAAAACATTAAATAGTGAAGTCCTAGCACCCACTTTTGCGCATGCGCGGTGTCAGGTACTGGAAATAAATTTTGGCCATGCTTGACTTCTGCATAATGGCAATCGCCTTTAGGCCTTTGCCATTATGACATATAACTCGGTAGAAGAAAACACAGAGAAAGTGACAGATTTAGCACACAGTGTAAATTACAACACTGTTGAGGTAAAGCAGTTGTAAATAGTGCCCCACTGAGAATTAAAAATATAGGCTTGGCCTAACATTAGATGTGCAAGCCTCTCCATTCTCAAAATTTCCAAGCATTCGGTTTTCCATTCTCTAAAAGATGGTGCATGGTCCTCTAGCCATAATCTGAGCATGGAGTTCCTAACTGAAACTGAGATTAAGGATACAGTGCAGCGTTGTTCTTTGTCCCATGTTTCTGTTTCATCAAAGTGACCAATAAGACATGTTTCCACCTTCAGCCTTCCTTGCAACCAGGAAATATCTTTAAAAAAAACTGCATAATATTGCCCCCTGACAGTTTCAGTTTATTGGTTATACTGGATAGGCATGTGAGCAAAAATTGCCCATTTTCGGCCATGCCCTACAAAGCCTCGAGCTCTTAGCTCCGTCCCCATTGCAGCCAAAAAAAACACAATTAATTCAGCCTAAACACACCAAATCAGGTGAAAACCAAGTAATACTTACCAAAAGATGCCAAAACACAAGCTGGAAAAGTTAAAACCACTTTTGGAATCCTCAGAGCCTAACTGCAGTGGCTCTGATAGTGATGGCTTGCAAGTCTCGGTGCGAAGTGACAGTCTGGGCGCCAATGCCGCGGGGCCTCCGAACAGGTCAAGGCAGATGGATTTGGTACTGAGGGAGCTGAGGGACTTCAGACAGGAGACACGCTCCACATTTGCCACCCTCAGAACAGACCGCTGTCCTGCAAATTCACCACGAGGTGCAGGGCCTGCGAGAGAGGGCGGAGGATGCGGAGGCTCATAGCAGGAGGAACTATCTCCGAATCTCTGGCTTTCCGGAGGGAGCCGAAGGCAGTGACCCAATTCGGTTTATGCAGTCCTTTTTTAAAACATCACTGGATCTGCCAGAGGACTGCCTGCTGGAGATGGACTGAGTGCATCGCATATTGGGCCCACAGACGCCCAACCGCCCACGTGTGATACTTATCAGATTCCTGTGCTACCAGGAGAAGGAATTGATCCTTCATAAATCATGGGAAAAGGGGCAGCTGAAATTCCAGGAGCAGCGAATTTATGTGGATAATGATTACCCCACCACCACTGCAGCCAGACGTCGCACTTATGCCCCTCTCCTGAGAAAGCTTAAAGAAGCAAAGATTAAGTTCAGGACCCCCTACCCAGTGAAGCTTGTTGTGCAGCTCAAGGATGGACCCAATGTGTTTGATAGCGTGGAGGAGGCAGCCCAGGGACTTGCTAAGGAGGGCATCAGGGTGGCCCTTGATGATAGACCTGTGGGTGGGACACTGGCGACTAAACTGGCAATTAGGGCCTGGAACCGTGTGCCACAGAAGGAACAGAGCCAGAGAGAAGGTGCCTCAGTCCTTCAAGAGATCATGGCTAGACTCCTTAAGCAGGCCTCAACCAAGAGTGATACAAACTCACCACCACATGGGATGAAGTGAACAGTTCTCTGGATCTAACTGGACTCTGATGTTGATATGAAAGTGAACAGGTGAGCTGGATAGGCTGGCTCCTTTAAATTATAACGTCCCCGTGGCTCTCGGCCCCCTGTTTGTCCTTGGAGTTCCTCTCTTGCTTCCCCTTCCCTCCTTCCCCCCCGGGCAGCTCCGGCCTTTGGCCGGAGTATAAAGGTTCTTCTCTCAGCCCATGAGGTGTGAGGCTGGGATTTCTAGGAAGATTTGCTTTTGCTGGATAAGGTCACGGAGTGGATGGGGGGCTTGCGGTTGAGGGAGCCCGGATGAGGGGACGGGGACGTGATGAGCCATGGGGGAGGTGGCAGGTCCGGCCTGGGAGTCCACTGGGGCTCTCGCTTCCTCCTGTTCATTCTTTGCTCCTTCTCCCTCTTTCTCCTCTCTCATGTTTCGTTAGGGTTCGGGGGGGGAGCGGGGAGAGAGCCTATTAGGGTCTCGAGGGGCACCCAAGGAAAAATGCTACATAACTCATTTGTCACAAGAATTAACTAATACACTGGGGTCGGGCTGGCTTCGGCTCGGGTGTCCCCCCCCCCGCCTGAGGAGTGAGCGGTTGAGTTCCCTCCCCTCTTCTCCCTTCCGGTTCAGTTAGGACTAACAACCATGGCTGGGGTGGTGGCTGACTGGGCCTGGGCCTGCCCTCTCCCTTGTCTTCGCCACTGAAATGGAGTCAGGGTGCAGGGACCGGCTGTGTGGCCGTGCAGCCTCATACTCCTCTGTGAGTGCTTTCAGCTAGTGGATTGAACCATTCCCTCCCCTAGGCCTGGCACCCAATGGTGAATCTCCCGGTTTTAGACTGATTAGCAGTAAACTACTAGCTGAATTCTATAAAAGGTATGGCTTAGTGAAACACATGCCCAGATGGGGACCTGGGCATGACTACCCCCTCCCCTTAGAAGAGATGTTTTACATCGGGTCCTCCCTGAGTGGTGGACTAAGCCAAAACTTGGCACTCTTAGTACTGGGAGCCTAACAGCCCACGTAACTATGGAAGCCACTAAAAGTTTGGCAGTCCAATCCCAGTTGGATTGGAACTGCATTAGTTTGTTCCTTATTATTTTTTTAAAAGTTAATTCCTTTAGGCTGTTCAAGAAGTTAATGTTGGAGGGTGAATTATTCCCCTCACTAATCCAAAGGCAGTCACCATTTAATGCAGTAAATACTGATGTAGACAGGCTCACAGGGGTGGACAGTGGTATGAGACTCAGCTTAACTCCTATAAACCCAAGGAATACATGAATGGCTAATCAACCATTACAAATTTTATCTCTGAATGTGAATGGGTTGGGAAGCCCCATTAAACGCACAAGAATGCTCACAATGTTTAAGAAGAGCCAAGCTGGAATTGTTTACATACAGGAAATGCATATGAATCCTAATGAACATAAAAAATTGGCCTCTAAGGGGTTTTTCTCAGGTTTTTTCATCCTCATTTGGTGGAAGTGGTAAAAGGAGGGGGGTCGCCATACTGATTTCTGGTCAGATTGTCTTCCAGATGACCAGGGAGTGGGCAGATACAGAAGGCCATCTGGTAACAGTCCAGGGAATGCTTCATGATAGGAAGTAATGCTGGCGAATGCCTGTTTTCTCCCGGGTTCCTCCTCCCAGACAACTGGCTACCTATTAGGGAGAATATTGGAATTGTCCAAGGGAATTTTGATCCTGGCAGGGGACTTTAATATAGCCCCAAGTCCTTCTCTAGACACCACCAGCATGAACAGGACTAGGCAACTTGTCCCTCACAAATTTTTTAAGAGATTTATCCAAGAAGTGGGCTGGACGGATGTATGGCATTCCCTCCATCCTAGAGACAGGCGTTACTCTATTTACTCTCCTGTCCATGGCACCTATACAAGGATTGATCACTGCTGTACACAAAAAGAATACCTGGGGGTCCTTAGGGATGCTGCCATGGGGTTTATTGCTCACTCGGATCATGCCCCGGTGATAACACACTGGGACCTGGGCCTAGATAAACGCAACACCCTTTGGAGACTCAACCCAATACACCTTAAGAGCGAGCCCTTCCGGGACTATGTCAGGGATAAGATACAGGAGATATTGGGGGACAATAATACGCAAGACACCAGCTCAGCAATCAGATGGGATACACTGAAGGCAGTTCTTAGGGGCTACATAATACAATATACCTCTGCTTAGGCAAGGCAACACCAAGAGTGACAGTTGCAGCTAGAACAGACTCTTGGTTTTCTCCAGGAGGCCCACCAACAAGGGGACCTCTCGGTGGAGGCCCAGCTGAAGCAGACCAAACAGGAGTTGGATAAGCTGTGCATGCAGCGTACTGAAATAGCTTTGGCGTTTCTCTGTCAGAGATATAGGGAAATGGGGCCTAGGGCCTCCCACCTATTAGCCTTTCGTCTCAGAAGACAAAGACGCCTTTCCACCATAGCATCTATCAAGGACCCGGCTACAGGGACGACTCATGCAAGGCTGAGACTGATCGTTACGGCCTTCTGTGATTATTATAAGAAGTTATACACCCCAGATCATATGAGTGAGCAGGGCTCAATTGAAGCCTTTCTTTCTCCCCTAGATCTCCCCAGACTTGATAGGGAACAACAAAAAGGCCTAGTGGCTGTTATAACCCCAGTGGAATTTAGAGTGGCCATTGCAAACCTTAAGACCATGAAAGCCCCGGGCCCGGATGGATATGGGTCAGAATTTTATAAACGGGCAGAGACTTGGGTTGGTCCTCTTATGCTTCAGGTTTACAGTGAATTACTACAAGGACAGGGCGGCGCCCCCTCCAGCTGGTCATATGCCACTGTATCTGTCATTCCAAAACCAGATAAAGACCCACAATTATGTAGTTCATATCGCCCAATATCAGTATTGAACGCTGACTATAAAATCCTAATGTCTATCCTAGCTAAATGCTTGGATGCGGATCTTCCCCACCTGATTGCACTGGACCAAACGGGCTTTGTAAGCTCAAGATCAACCATCGACAATACTAGGAGGGCCTTGCACCTGGTCCAGGAGATGCAGTCACTCAGAACCCCCTCAGTCCTTCTCAGCCTAGATGCTGAGAAGGCATTTGACAGGATGTCTTGGCCCTTCCTGTTCACCACGATGTTAAAAATGGGAATCCCTCATACATTTGTCGCTATGGTCGGGGCCCTTTACTCCTCCCCGCAGGCGAATGTGAAGGTGTCTGGCCATCACTCTGATTATTTCCCTTTCTACTGGGGCACCCGCCAGGGTTGTCCTCTGTCTCCTGGGCTGTCTGCCATCTTTATCGAGCCCCTGGCCCAGGCAATTAGGCAATCACCTCACATATCTGGAGTGCTGATGGGGGGAAACGAACAACATATTGCCTTATATGCAGACGATGTGTTGTTGTTCTTTTCTGACCCTTCCGGAGGAGGTTGTGGAGTCAAAAACAGTGGTGGAATTCAAGCATGCATGGGACAGTCATAAGGCAATTCTAGAGGGTGGGGGTAGGAAGAAGTAGGCTGCTGGTTAACCTGGATCTGCAGCTTATCCATTAAGTAGGGAAATGGGCAGACTGGGTGGGCCAAGCGGTTCTTATCTGCTGTCAAATTCTATGTTTCTATACGCTCAGTCCCAGCAGTATCTCAGATTCTGGAGAAATATGGGAAGATCTCAGGATACAAGCTGAATACTTCTAAAATGGATGTCCTAGCATTTCACTTTGAACCCCCTTTAGCTCTCAAAAAACTCCCACCCATTTCGATGGGCTCTTGACAAATTAAAATACTTGGGACTCTATCTTTCCTGATCTATTAAACAGACTGTTCATTACAACTATGACTCCTTCAGCACCCAGCTTCAGGCAGACCTTAACAAATGGGCCATTTAACCCCTTAATCTAATCCAACGGGTAGAGGTTGTCCGGATGGTGACCCTCCCCCGGGCCTTGTACCTCTTCCAAAATGTCCCAATAAGTGTGCCAGTGAGGATGTTCCAAGCCTGGAATAAGGCATTACTAAAATTTGACTGGGCAGGAGACACCCTCAAGTTCATTTTCGGGTACTCTGTCTTCCTAGACAGATTGGGGGTTTGGCCTTACCGAACTTAAGGAAGTATAGCCAGACTTCCCACCTCTCCTCCTTTGCAGTTTGTTTTGCATGCAGCCACCTTGCAAAATGGAGGGATATAGAAGAATGCCTGCTTCCAGTTCGGGATTTGGTGAGAGCCACTCTCCATAAACCCATGCCATGGCCATCCTCGTTGAACCCGGGCCCCTGGGTAGCGCACCAACTTAAAACATGGAGGGTAATTCGGAGACAGTTAGATCTCTCGCCCTTCTTAATTTACATGTGTCTGCTGGCCCTCCTGGAAGACTTCGCCCTGGCCCAGTATGACCACACATTCCAACACTGGGACCGACTTCAGATCTACTCCCTTTCCGAATTACTAAATGGTAATGAATTTAAATCCTTCCAAGAAGTGCAGCGGACCTATGGCCTATGACAAATGGATTTTTACAGGTTTTCACAACTTAGACATTATTTTTATTCCCTCCCTGGAGAACAGCGCAAGTCCTCAGATATTCCTCCACTAGTACTCCTGTTTCAATCCACCCTTACAACAAGCAACATCCCCCATGCTAGTTCCACTTTTTATAAGGCACTTAATCAGACTGCTATAACCGACACCAATGGGGTGCTCGAGAGATGGAGGGGAGAGCTGGACTCGTACATTACTACAGCACAGTGGGATAGGGGTTGGCTTATATCAGCAAAGCTGACTTGTTCCCATGTCTGGAGGTTATTCTCTTGGCAATTAATGATTAGATTTTTTCACACTCCAGCCATAACAGCTCATTATTCACCAATGAATACAAAGGGGTGTTGGCGCCAATGTGGGGTGACACCCGCACGTCATTCACATGTCTTTTGGTCCTGTCCAGCCCTTAAACCCTTCTTGACTTCTCTACAGCAAGAGCTTTCAGTTATGTTGGGACATACAATTAATCTAAATACAGAATGTTTTTTACTATTATCATTCCCACAAGAGTTCAGGGACTCACATACTAAATACTTGTTGGGGATAGCCCTCATGGCAGCAAAGAAGTCCATAACCAGACTCTGGCTCACTCCTCAGGTTCCCACTATTTCAGCCGGGAGAGAAACAATGAATCAAATATACAGGGCGGAGAGAATTACTTACCAGTTAAGTGATAGATCTGACTTATGCACAATGAAATGGACAAGATGGATTCTCTACATTATGAAGCGGGACCCTAACTTTGTGCTTTAATTGCTCTAAGGATTGGGTTGACTAAAGAGGGAAAGGCTGCACAGAACATGGTGAAACACTGTGGAGAGGTTGGGCTGATGGGTGGTTGAGGGTTAGGGAATGAGGGGAAATATGTCTGAGCTCTACAATTTGGAATAAGACGTATACAAATCCTCCAGGTGTATAAATCACAGAGAGTGATGAAATGTATTCTGGTTGATCCTAGTGGCGTATTCTGCTCTGTATCAGATTTGATGTATGAAATAAGTAGAACATGTGACTGCTGATACCCCTTCCCCTTAACATTGTAAAAATCTTGTTAATAAAAACTATATTAACAAAAAAAAAAAATTGCTTATTTTCACAAGCGTCCAGTTTTGGACAAATACAACATTGGGTTACATGAATGAGGAAGAACAGTCAAGGTACACAGTTTGGGGATACAGAAATCCCAGGTGCAGAATAGTTTAAACAGAACTGACAATTGAAAAAATATTAGTTAAACATTGAGGAATAAATAAACAAAATTAAGTGTATTTGAGGAAAGTGCTCTGCAGTTTCAGACTTGGAGATTGTGTCTAATAGTAAAAGGGCAAAGGTAGGTTGAAGTGTCAGAGGGAAGGGAGCACACTGAGGGGGATATGAAGTAGTATGACACTTGCAGACGGTGACCTCAGAGAGGCACGCCTTAAGGTTAACCACATATCTGATGCGCTTAGTCTGTGGCGTGGTACTAGGCAGGGGTGTCCTCTCTCCCCTGCTGTTTGCCCTCTACATTGAACCCTTAGCTCAAATGATCAGACAACACCCGGAGGAAGGTGTAATTGAATTGGGGGGGGGGGGTTCGACACATAAGCTAGCATTATATGCAGATGATGTACTTTTATATCTGTCTCACCCCGAGGCCTCTCTCCCCGTGGTGTTTGCTCTAATTCAAGAATTTTCTGCATTAGCAGGTTACAAACTCAATAAGGGGAAGACTGAGATCCTCGGTTTCCATTATAAACCAGACAAAGCCACTCAATTGAAGCACCCCATGCACTGGAACTTAGAGTCCCTAAAATACCTAGGAGTCAGGATCAGTACAGACACTGCACATTTGTAGGAACCAAACTACCCACCTGTCATAAAGCAATTAGAAAATGACTTTAAACGATGGTCACTTCTCCCCCTATCCTTAAATGCAAGAGCCCAGGCAAGATGAATGCCCTCCCGCACCTTTTGTACTTATTACAATGTGTACCATGCATTGTGACCCAACGAGATTTGGAGATCTGGCAGAGACCATTTCTAGCCTTTCTCTGGGGAAATAAGAGACCTATAGTACGAAAGACCCTGTTATACCTTTTGAATAAGAGGGTGGGCTGGCCCTCCCAAATTTGCAGGGTTATTGGGTGGTGGCAGAGATGAGGATTGCCTTCCTCTGGGGTAACCCAGACTATGACGCACATTGGAAAAGGATAGATTTATGGGACCAAAGCGATCCCCCCATTCAGGCGAGCCTTTTTTGGAGGGAGGGCCTGGTGGGGTAAAAAGGCATTCAGACACAAAGGCTGTCCTAGATGGCTGGAAAAAAAGGAATCTGCAGAGGTGAAACACAAAGACAGTTCTGGAAGTAGAAATGGTGGGCATATGATCCGCAGTTTATGCTAGCTAAACTAGATAAGTGGTACCTGCAGCAAGCTAAAAGGGGCTTCCATTCACCATACCAGATGCTGAATGGCCACACAATTGTGTCCTTTGAGGCACTTCAACAACAGTATGGTTTCCTTCCCACAGATAGGTTTCAATATTATCAGTTCAGGGATGCAATCAACCAACAGATTCAAAAAGTGTCAACAGAAAATGGAACTTACTCAGAAACTTTCCTATTTTGAATTATTTGGGGCCGGGGGTGGGGGAGACAGGCTATGTCCCAGCTATATATGAATTATGTTGCTGATATGAGATCAATTCACACTACATGAGGACTAAGTAGGAACAGGACCTGCAGATCTCTATTACAGACCAGCAATGACCTCTGATTTGGAGAAATACTTGGTCCACTTCTGGGTCCTTAGTTTGGACAGACTTTTGTTGGAAGCTTAGGGTCAGATACTTTTTAGTACCAGCCCAGACAGTCCACTTTACAGCAGTAGCAGCATCAGCATGCTGGCGGGTATGCAGGGAACAATGTGCCACGAAGGCCCATATCTTGTGGTCCTGCCCTTCAATAACATCATTTTGGGAGGAAGTCATAAAACATTTGTCCCAAATATTTATAATACAAACACAATTGGGTCTGAAACACATGGTGTTAGGACTAATACCAAGGGAACTGAGTGGTAAGGATGAGAGATACATATGGGCCATATTAGTGGCAGCAGCCTTAAAGTCAATTACTAAGCGATGGCTCCAGGTCCCAGTCCCTGAATTGTCAGACTGAGTAGAAGTGCTGGAATCCATTCATCAGATGGAAAGATTAACTTACACTCTTAGGCAATAAACACAGCTTTACCAGAAAAGGTGGTCTGGATGGTTATTGTACAATGGAATATGACTCACAATCTGATTAGCATGAATAAACCACCAGATCAAGAATTCCTCAAATGGGTTCCTTTGAGAGCCACACTGACACCTCATTGAATGATACAGAGAGAATCCCGGTTTTATTTGTACCAAATATTCTCTATTTATGATACATAAACATAATGAAGAGATTTTCCTATATATGTATTACTTATTAGATGTATTTCCTGATATAGTCAAAATATGATTTCTAACTGAGGTTTTAATGGACTTTATCCTGGCTCTGTTTTATGGTCATTTTATTTTACTCTGTGGACCTTCTCCCACAGCTTGGAAGAGTTAAGTATGTTAAGCAAATACCTTAAACTATATGGCAATACTTTCAGACATTTTATGTTTTGGAAACTATCTGTAAAGTTTTGGGATTTTAATAAAACAAGTATAAAAAAAAGGTTAAGCTTAAAACTAAGAGGACATTGTGGGGCACTGAGTGATAAGGGGGGGAAGGCTGTTGAACAATTTGGCGCCCTTGTAGGAGAGGATGTTTTGGTCTTGGGTGGTGCGACATAATGGGATGGCAAAAGAGGTGGTGGAGGACCTTCTGGTGGTCTGAGAGGGGGCAGACCTTTGGAAGAGGGATAAGATGCTGTCGGGGAGGAGACCTAGGGATAGCTTAAAAAAGAAAGTGACTATTTTGCTGTTGAGCCTGTCTTTGAGAGAGGACTACATAGAGATTCTGTACAGGTCACAGTGGTGGGTGAGTCTGGGGAGACCCGAGACGAAGCGGATGATGCTATGGTAGGTGGAGCAGATTTTTAGGAGGTTAATCTGGGTCAGGGGAGAATAATAGACTAGTGCGCCATAGTCAAACAGCGGGAGGAGGAAACTAGTGGCGAGCAGGGTCTAGGATTCATGGGTCAGGAAAGGCCTAACTCTGTAGAGCATGCCTAGTCATTGATGAGTTTTCCTGATGAGTTGATTTACGTGTGAATCAAAGCTGAGGTGGCTGTCAAGGAGCACTCAGAGGTATCTGAATTTGCTGACTTTCTATTGCATTGCCATTGATGTCTAGCAGTGTGAACTTGAAGGAGGGAGGTTTTCATGCGCTGGCGAATACCATTGTTTTTTTTTTTTTCACATTAAGCACAAGCCCTTTGGATATGAACCAGGAGTGAAGGGTATGGCAATCACTCTGTAACTTGTGGAATAAGGAGGAGGGGGTCCTTGTCCTTACAGAAGAGAGCGGCGCAGTCAGTGTACAGGAGGAGTTTGGTATTCGTGCAGATTTTGGGGAGGGAATTTATGACAAGGGAGAAAAGGAGTGGACCCAGAATGGACCCTTGGGGGACTCTGAACTTTATGGGGCAGGTATTGGACAGGATACCGTTGCTAATGGTTTGGTGGGATCTGAGGCTCAGATAGTTTTGAAACCAGGTGAGAAATGAAGGTCAGATAGGGTGGATAGAAGGACATCGTGGTCTACGAGGTCGAATGCTTTTGTGAGGTCTACAAAAACTGAAGTAGTGTACATGCCTTCATCATCTGCTGTGTTGATGAAACTAGTGAATTTGATAAGGGCGGTGTCAGTATTGTGGCATGACCTGAAGCCATGTTGGACTACTGTTTGTAGATTGTGTGCTTTAAGAAGAAGAAATTTGGTGGTTTAGTTGTGAACAACTTTTTCCAGAATTTTGGATAAAGGGGCTTGGAAGAATATGGGTTTGTAACTGAAGACATCGTCTTTGGGCCCGGTTTTGTTGGGTTTGAATATTACGCATTTCCATTTGCGAGGGTGAGACCCAGTGCAGAAGGAGTGGTTGAGTATATTAATGAGTGGAACGGCAACAGAATCACAAACCAATCTGAAGATCCTGTGATCAATATTATCGAGTGCGATGGAGGGCTTGGGGTCGTGTGACTTAATTTGTTTTACTACCTCAGAAGGGGCGAGGTAATGGAAAAAGAAACTGGGGTGGGCAGTTGTTAGGAGTTGGGGG
Organism: Neoceratodus forsteri; assembly: GCA_016271365.2. NCBI lineage: Eukaryota > Metazoa > Chordata > Ceratodontiformes > Ceratodontidae > Neoceratodus > Neoceratodus forsteri. The sequence goes on from CM028134.1 coordinate 150,914,431, forward strand.
GGTTTGTGGAAAGGAGCTAGGGTGGGCTTGTGTTTGTCAGAATCACTGAAATAACTGTTGAAGAGGGAGGTGATTTCCATCGGATTCATGACGTACGTTCATTTGAGGAGCGGGTGAGCTGCTCATTCGAGCGCCCTCTACCGATAAGGTTGTTTAGTATGTTCCAAGTGTGCTTGGGGTTGCCACTGGAGCTGCGTTGTTTCTCGTGAGGTAGGAGATTTTGGTGGAACGTATAGCGGGTTTGCATTTGTTATGGAGCGTTTTGTAAGTTTGGAGAAGGTGGGGAGCTTCTATTTCCTAAGTTTAGCCCATGAACATTCCCTTTCCCTCATGAGCTTGAGGATATCGGGGGAGACCCATTCATGGCTGTTGCCTTTGACCCTCATTTTTCTGGGGAGGGATGAGGTGGTCACAGATGGTGAGGAACTTACTGCTAAACACATCGAGGGTGGCGTCGATATCCTGAATGCATTGAGTGAAAGACCAGTCCATGGCCAGTGCTGCTTGGTGGAACTGGAGGGGATTGATTTTTTTCAACTGTCTGGTTTGGATGTATTTGTTCTCATTGGAGGGGTTGGCGAACCAGCAACAGTAGACCCTGCTGTGATCACTAATGGAATCAGGGAGGACACCAGTTGAGGAAACGTGGGAGGGATGAATGATAAGGATCCAGTCGAGTAGGGAGTCAGTGCCAGTTTTGTAGTTGGTACGTGTGGGGGAGGTGAATCGCTGGTGTAGGCCTTGGTTAACAACAGAGTCCTTGGTGGAGAGGGACTGAAGGGACTGCCATTTTATATTAAAATCACCAAGCATTATCCATTCTCTTCCAAGGGGAAGATATTCTTTAAGGTTTAGGTAATCATCAAGTTCTTTCAGGTGTGGGGGAGGTGCCAGTGGGGAGATAAGTGATGCTGATGGTGAGTAATTTGCTTTTTCCAAGTAGGAGATTAATAGAAAGGGATTTCAGGCTAAGGGTTTTTGGGGTGTAACAAGCTCAGAGGCGGAGAGGTGGTTGGCTACCCGGAAGAGGCAGCCACCTCCCCTTTTGCCTAGTCTGTCCTTCCTAAAGAGGGAGTAACCCTCAAGGTATATTTCACGGAACAGATTTTATTGGTGAGCCAGGTTTCAGTAAGGGCAATGATGTTGTAAGGATTGGCAGATAGCCAGGATTCCAGAGCTGTTTTTTTTAGCTATTAGACTCTGGATGTTAAGGTAAAATATTTTAAGCTGTCTGGATTGGGGGGGGGGGGGTGGAACTCTGATTGAGGTGGTGAGTTTCATTTTAGGACAGTCCCACAACATATGAACCAAGTCATAGCACCTTCACATCTCAGACAGCTGGAAGAGGATCTTAAACCCATCTTTTTCATTTGAAGTGGAGTGTAATACAGATTATGAATAGTTTTAAATTGTATCAGTTTTGCATTAACAGATTTGAATGTTTTGACAGAATTCAACCAGATTCTGTTCGAGCTCCAGCTATCAGTCTCTTTACCAAGTGTATTCTCCCACCACCTAACGCATCTTAAGTCAGGTCCATTTCATCAGGACTGGGGGTCCACCTGGAGGTCCATCTGGAGGGATGCCGGCCTATACTGGTGCGATGGTCTGCATCTGTCCAGGAGGGGAACCAGGATCCAAGGTGATTGGATTAAATGCTTCACTGACAAGCATTTAAACTAGCCGGGGGCACCAAAAAGGGCAGGAAATCTAACCCCCACAAAAAAAAAATCAGGGCAGTTAGTGAGATAAACACCAAAATAGAGAAGTCAATAGGGAGAAGGGAAGGGGTAAATGGAGAAAAAGCCAAAGGCACTAAGGACAGGGATGGGGCAAAAAGGGATAAGGCCATCAAAAGATGAAGGGTAATGAGTACCAATGCCTGTAGTCTAGGTAATAAGCTTCCTGAACTGGTGGCCTTGATGGAAGAGGGATGCCTGGATTTCGTAACAGTCACAGAAACATGGTACACAGAGAACCATGACTGGGATGTCAACCAGGGTACACAATCTGCAGGAGGGACAAGAAGGGTAGAAGAGGAGGAGGAGAAGGAGGAGGAGGAGGAGTAGCTCTTTATGTAAGAGAAGGGATCAAAGCAACAGAACAAAAAGGGTAAACAGGGAGCAGAGGAGGCACTGTGGGTCACCCTGGAGACTGGAAATGGCACCAAAATCCACACAGGAGTTGTATACAGACCCCCGTCTCAGGGGGAGGAAATGGACAAGGAAATGATGAAGGCATCCTTAGGATGGCAGAGAAAAGGGAGATATTGCAGATGGGGGACCTGAATATGCCAGATGTTAAGTGGAGTACCTTTGCTGCAGTCACATCCATGAGCCATTCTCGATGCCCTACAGGGGGAATGCCTCAGACAGCTAGTGTTGGAACCCACTCAGGAGGGAGCAATCTTAGACCTGATAGTCTCAAGTGGGGATGGAGAGAGGATCTCAGATCTAGAAGTGGGTAGCCATCTGGGAACAGGTGACCACCAAAAAGTGTAGTTCACGATAAACTCAGCTGTGGAGTCAAGCCATACAAAAGTGAGGGTACTGGACTTCAGAAGGGCTGACTTTGTCAAAATGGGAGAGTGCCTCAGAAAAGCGCTAGCAAATAGGCAAGAAGGAGGGGTGGAGCAATAATGGGGAAACATCAAAACTGTCATCACAGAGCCTTTGTGTGAAGCAAAAAAAACAAATCTAAACAAAAGAAAAAAACACTATGGTTCTCAAAAGAGTTGGAGGAGAAGGTTATGGGGAAAAAGATAGCATTCAGGAAGCATAAGGAAACACAGAAGGAGCAGGACAGAGAACTGTACCAGTTAAAGCAGAAGGAAGCAGGGAAGGCAGTCAGAATAGCAAAGGCCCAAACCGAGGAAAAGATAGCCAACTTGGTTAAGAAAGGGAATAAAACCTTTTATAAGTATATTAGGGAGCGAAGAAAGGCAAAGGGAGGAATTGTGAAGCTGAATAAAGGGGAGGGTGGACAGACAGGGACAGTGAAAAAGCAGGAATACTGAACGAATACTTCTGCTCAGCATTCACAAATGAAGAGGAGTGGGAGGTACCTAATCCAATCAATAGAAGCACTCTAGATAGGGAGGTCAATACCAGTCCACAGAAGAAAGGGTTCTGAAAGAACTCCTAAAACTGAAGGTGGACAAAGCAGTGGGGTCTGACAGGATTCACCTCAGAATTCTAAAAGAACTAAGGGGAGAACTAATGACACCACTGACTACTCTTTTTAACAAATCATGGGAGGATGGTCTGGTACCCGAGGACTGGAGGCGGGCAGATATGATTCCCCTTCACAAAAGTGGAAGCAAGACAGAGGCAGGAAACTACAGACCTGTCAGTTTGACCTCAGTGGTAGGGAAAATGATGGAATCACTTCTGAAGGAAAGAATTGTTGAGTACCTAGAGGCCAGTGGGGCACAGGACCCAAGGCAGCATGGATTCACAGTGGGAAAGTCATGTCAGATGAATCTAATCGATTTCTTTGACTGGGTGACCAAAGAAGTAGACCAGAGAGGGTCTGTGGACATGGCCTACCTATACTTTAGCAAGGCATTTGACACAGTCCCACACAAAAGATTAATAAACAAATTAGCCAGCCTGGGAGTGGGTCTCAGGGTGGTAGCCTGAGTAAAACATTGGTTGGACAACAGAACACAGAAGGTAATAGTAAACGGAGTCCACTCCGAAGAAAGGGGGGGTTACTAGTTGGGTACCACAGGGTCCAGTACTGGGTCTGGTCCTTTTTAACGTCTGTCTAAGGGACATTGCAGAGGGACTGGAAGGAAAAGTATGCCTCTTTGCAGATGACACAAAGATCTGTAACAGGGTTGATACACAAGGGGGGGTGGAAAGGATGAGAAGGGACTTGGCAAGGTTAAAGGAATGATCAGAAGTATGGCAGCTTAGATTCAATGCAAAGAAGTGCAGAGTAATACGCCTGGGAAACAAAAACCCAGGGGAAGAGTACACAATGGGGGGGAGATAGTAACAACAACAAAAATGGAAAGGGACCTAGGGGTAGTCATATCAGATGATCTAAAGGTTAGCAAGCAATTTGATAAGGCAGTAGGGATGACTGGGGGAATAGTGGAATGTATAGGGAAAGACATCACCAGTAGAAAACAGGAAGTTGTTATCTCTCTGTACAGACAGTTGGTGAGACCCCATCTGGAGTACTGCATGCAGTTCTGGAGACCCCATCTCCACAAGGACATAAACAGGATGGAGCCAGTCCAGAGGAGGGCAATTAAAATAGTGCAGGGTCTGCACCAGAAACCATATGAAGAGAGACTATAGGAGCTTTAATATGTTTATCCTTGAGGAAAGGAGGGAGAGGGGGGACATGATAGAAACTTTTAAGTACCTCAAGGGAATCAACAAAGTCCAAGAGGGTAGTATCTTTCAGAAAAAGAGATGTGCGAGAACAAGCGGACACAATTTGAAGATAGAGGGGAGATGGCTCAGGGGCAATGTGAGGAAGTATTTTTCACAGAGAGGGTGGTGGACGCATGGAACCGCCTTCCTGAGGATGTTGTGGGGTCAAAAACAGTGGTGGAATTCAAGAATACATGGGGCAGACATAAGGCAATTCTTGTGGGGGGCTAGGAAGAAATAGGCTGTTGGTTAACTAGAATCTGCAGCTTATCCAGTAGGTAGGGAAATGGGCAGACTAGGTGGGCCAAGTGGTCCTTATCTGCTGTCAAAGTGTTTCTATATGCAAGCAAGAAGTAAAGTATAAAAGTTTGATATTTTCGGCCTAGCTTGAATACAGGCCAGTAAATTCTGAGAATTAATATTTGTGACCAGAATGGATTCCCCATCAAAGATAAAGCCTTTGATATTTGTCAAACATGTCTTTTTCAGTTAATTGTCTATGATTATATTGCATTAAAGTGTTGAAAGGTATGAATGCTTGTTCCTGTAGTAAATCGCTAATTTTAGTTAACCCCTTCCTTTCCCATTCCAAGCTCTCACAGATCAGACCATCCCGAGGGTGTGGATATAAAACCAAGTTCCCACCCTCTGTGTTTTTCTTTTTATAATAACCACCAAAAAATGATGTCCAGATCACTGACTCTTTAAAGTTTTTTTTGTATTTTATGTGATGGCTGTAGTACCTGGTTATGAAGTGGTCGATCCAAACTCCCAGAAGATACAGTAGTGGGGGCAACAACCTGGAGAAGGATGGGTTGCTGGCCTCAGGAAATGGAGTTGCGTTGCAGTGTTGGACAGCTGTGGGCAGCAAGCGCTGTCTGGAGATTAGTGATTCAGTTGCAAACTTAGAATCACGCTACCACTGCTCAGAGAAATTGTGTGAGTCATGGCAGGCAGCACCAGCCCAGTTTAGGATTAGTATTAGGCTGCTGAGTGTGAGAACGAAGGACAAGAGAAGGAAGAAGCTAGATACCTAAGGTGCTTCTAAGAGCAGGAACATTTTAAACATCCTGAGCAAGTTGTTTTCAAATGGTTGACTAGCTTCATTTGGCAGTGCTTGAGACAGGATTCCTACCTGCCGACAGTTAACATTGCGAATGGCTTTTTACCGCAAACAGCTGAGAGCGCGTTGCCAAACAGAATTTCAAAACAAAGATGCTGCTTTTTTTCACTTTGAGAAATTCTTTGATAATGTACACTAGTCAAACTCCATTATACAACCCCTGTTATACATGTGTGTGTATAACAGAAATTGACAGGCTCAGATTTCAATGTATAATGAGTGATCACTGGTTACGGCAGGAGGAATGAGGTAATACTACCTCTTTATAGATCACTGGTGAGACCCCAACTGGAGTACTGTGCCCATTTCGGGAGTCCTCACCTGAGGAAAGACAGACACGCTGGAGGCAGTGCAGCACAGAGTAACTAAAATGATTCAGGACAACAAAGCAGATCCTATGAGGATCGGCTTAAGTCACTGAACATGTACTCTCGAGGTCAGAAGGGGTGGGGACATAATACAGATCTTCAAGTTCCAATAAACCCTCCCCCTCCCCGCTCCCTGACTTAGTGCTACCCCTGAGAACCAATTGAGCCCTTTACTCTGTCCCAGCTGTGCTTGAATTAATGGGTTCAAGGAGGAGTAACTCTAGTAAGGGATGGGGTAGGGCACTGTAATGCCAGGGTATCCAGTGATGATAGCGACTGAAAATGAGTGACTGAAAAGAGCGACTCATTTTCATCACTGTCTTATTAGGCTACCTTGCAAGGGTAGTGACAGAACAGCAAAGGACGGCAACTGGAAGAAGAGGGATAGGGAGGAGAAGAGGAGGGATAGGAAGAGCGTTTTCACAGGTGAGTGTGCCTGCTGCAGCCGAGCCAGCCATGTGGTGGTGAAGGTGGCTGGCTACGGTGCAGTAGGCACTGGGTTTGGGGCTGGACCAGGGAGAAACTTTTGCCGCTGCTTGCGGCTGTATTTTTTTTAACTGCATTTCTAGTGTTGCCCTTCCCGACATGCACCCCCGGAGTTGATAATCCAAAATGGGGGTAAGCAGGGGCAAAGCCCCCCACATAAACGCTGTATTTAGTGGCTAGATTCGCATTCGCCGGCATGTGTATATTGCTGATTTGCTTTTCGGTGATATACACTCGCCATAATAGCTATCGCTGTTATGACAAGGAACCTAATGCCAGCGCTCATATGCCAGCAACATCAGTGCATCATCCCTATAACAGTATACCAGCCTGGAATGGCGGTCAATTACCAAATCTGTCAGCAGCACAGAGAAAGAGGCTAGAAATGTGGTCAGTGACCAAATCTGTTAGTAACTCAGAGATTGCAGGAATGTGGTCATTAACCAAATCTGTCAGCAGCACAGAGAGGCTGGGAATGTGGTCATTAACCTAATCTGTCAGCAGCACAGAGAGGCTGGGAATGTGGTCATTAACCAAACCTGTTACCAGCCCAGAGAGAGGGCAGGAATGTGGTCATTAACCAAATCTGTCAGCAGCACAGAGAGGCTGGGAATGTGGTCATTGACAAAATCTATCAGCAGCACAGAGAATTATATTTAATGTGGTTACTGACCAAATCTGTCAGCAGCTCAGAGAGAGGACAGGTTTGTCATCAGTGATCAAATATGTCCGTAACGCAGAAAGAAGCCAGAAATCTGGTCAATTACCAAATCAGTTAGCAGCACACAGAGGCCAGGAATGTGCTCATTGACTAAATCTGTCTGCAGCACAGAGAGAGACTGAGAATGCGGTCAGTGGCCAAATCTGTCAGCCACACAGAAAGGGACCTGGAATGTGCTCAGTGACCAAATGTCTCAGTAGCACAGAGAATGATTTTGAATGTGGTCAGTGAGCAAATCTGTCAGCAGCACAGTGAGAGGCTGGGAATGTGTTCAGTGGCCAAATCTGTCAGCAGCACAGTGAGAGGCTGGGAATATGTTCAGTGGCCAAATCTGTTAGCAGCACAGTGAGAGGCTGGGAATGTGGTCAGTGGCCAAATCTGTTAGCAGCACAGAGAGTAACTGGAAATGTGGTCAGTGGCCAAATCTGTCAGCAGCACAGTGAGGCACTGGGATTATGTTCAGTGGCCAATTCTGTTAGCAGCACAGAGAGTGACTGGAAATGTGGTCAGTGGCCAAGTCTGTCAGCAGCAGAGAGTGACTGGGGATGTGGTCAGTGACCAAAACTGTCAGCAGCAGAGAGTGACTGGGAATGTGATCAGTGAACAAATCTGTCAACAGTGCAGCTAGAGGTCAGTAATGTAGTCAGTGACTATATCTGTCAGCAGCACAGAGACAGGCCAGGAATGCAGTCCATGACTAAATCTGTCAGCAGCACACAGAGTGACTGTGAATGTGATGTGACCAAATCTACTTGTAGAGCAGGGAGAGAGCAGAATGATAGTCTGTGACCACATCTGTCCACAACACAGGGAGTAACCAGGAATGTCATTAGTGACCACAACTGTCCACAGCACAGGAACTGACCAGGGATTTAGTTAGTGACCACACCTGTCAGCACCAGGAGTGACTAGGGATACAGTTAGTGATCACATCTGTCAGCAGTGCAGAGAGTGACCAGGGATGCAGTGACCACATCTGTCAGCAGCACAGAGAATGACCAGAGATGTGGGCAGTGACCACATATGTGAACAGTGCAGGGAGTGACCAGGGATGTAGTTATGACATCTGTCAGCAGCACAGAGAGTGACCAGTGATGTAGTTATTACATCTGTCAGCAGCATAGAGAATGACCATGGATGTAGTTATCACATCTGTCAGCAGCACAGAGAATGACCAGGGATGTGGTTAGTGACCACATCTGTGAGCAGTGGAGGGAGTGATCAGGGAAGTAATTAGTGACCACTTGGAGTGACCAGGGATGTAGTTAGTGACCACTTGGAGTGACCAGGGATGTAGTTAGTGACCACATCTGTCAGTGGCACAGGGAATAACCAGGGATGTAGTTAGTGACCACATTAGTCCACAGTGCAGGAAGTGACCAGGAATGTAGTTAGTGACCACACCTGTCAGCAGCACAGAGAGTGACCAGGGATATAGTTAGTGACCACATCTGTCAGCAGTGCAGGGAGTGATCAGGGATGTAGTTATCACATCTGTCAGCAGCACAGAGAGTGACCAGGGATGTAGTTAGTGACCACATCTGTCAGTGGCACAGGGAGGGACCAGGGATGTAGTTAGTGACCACATCAGTCCACAGTGCAGGAAGTGACCAGGAATGTAGTTAGTGACCACATCTGTCAGCAGCACAGAGAGTGACCAGGGATATAGTTAGTGACCACATCTGTCAGCAGTGCAGGGAGTGATCAGGGATGTAGTTATCACATCTGTCAGCAGCACAGAGAGTGACCAGGGATGTAGTTAGTGACCACATCTGTCAGTGGCACAGGGAGGGACCAGGGATGTAGTTAGTGACCACATCAGTCCACAGTGCAGGAAGTGACCAGGAATGTAGTTAGTGACCACATCTGTCAGCAGCACAGAGAGTGACCAGGGATATAGTTAGTGACCACATCTGTCAGCGGTGCAGGGAGTGATCAGGGATATAGTTATCACATCTGTCAGCAGCACAGAGAGTGGCCAGGGATGTAGTTAGTGACCACATCTATCAGTGGCACAGGGAGTGACCAGGGATGTAGTTAGTGACCACATTTGTCAGCAGCACAGAGAGTGACCAGGGATGTAGTTAGTGACCACTTGGAGTGACCAGGGATGTAGTTCATGACCACATCTGTCAGTGGCACAGGGAGTGACCAGGGATGTAGTTAGTGACCACATCAGTCCACAGCGCAGGAAGTGACCAGGAATGTAGTTAGTGACCACATCTGTCAGCAGCACAGGGAGTGACCAGAAATATGGTTATCACATCTGTCAGCAGCACAGAGTGTGAGCAGGGATGTAGTTTATGACCACATCTGTCAGTGGCACAGGGAGGGATCAGGGATGTAGTTAGTGACCACATCAGTCCACAGTGCAGAGAGTGACCAGGGATATAGTTAGTGACCACATCTGTCAGCAGTGCAGGGAGTGATCAGGGATGTAGTTACCACATCTGTCAGCAGCACAGAGTGTGAGCAGGGATGTAGTTTATGACATCTGTCAGTGGCACAGGGAGGGACCAGGGATGTAGTTAGTGACCACATCAGTCCACAGTGCAGGAAGTGACCAGGAATGTAGTTAGTGACCACTTCTGTCAGCAGCACAGAGAGTGACCAGGGATATAGTTAGTGACCACATCTGTCAGTAGTGCAGGGAGTGATCAGGGATGTAGTTATCACATCTGTCAGCAGCACAGAGAGTGACCAGGGATGTAGTTCATGACCACATCTGTCAGTGGCACAGGGAGTGACCAGGGATGTAGTTAGTGACCACATCAGTCCACAGTGCAGGAAGTGACCAGGAATGTAGTTGGTGACCACTTCTGTCAGCAGCACAGAGAGTGACCAGGGATATAGTTAGTGACCACATCTGTCAGCAGTGCAGGGAATGATCAGGGATGTAGTTATCACATCTGTCAGCAGCACAGAGAGTGACCAGGGATGTAGTTCTTGACCACATCTGTCAGTGGCACAGGGAGTGACCAGGGATGTAGTTAGTGACCACATCAGTCCACAGTGCAGGAAGTGACCAGGAATGTAGTTAGTGACCACATCTGTCAGCAGCACAGGGAGTGACCAGGGATATAGTTATCACATCTGTCAGCAGCACAGAGAGTGACCAGGGATGTAGTTAGTGACCACATCTGTCAGTGGCACAGGGAGTGATCAAGGATGTAGTTAGTGACCACATCAGTCCACAGCGCAGGAAATGACCAGGAATGTAGTTAGTGACCACAACTGTCAGCAGCACAGGGAGTGACCAGGGATATAGTTATCACATCTGTCAGCAGCACAGAGAGTGATCAGAGATGTAGTTAGTGACCACATCAGTCCACAGTGCAGGAAGTGACCAGGAATGTAGTTGGTGACCACTTCTGTCAGCAGCACAGAGAGTGACCAGAGATATAGTTAGTGACCACAACTGTCAGCAGCACAGGGAGTGACCAGGGATATAGTTATCACATCTGTCAGCAGCACAGAGAGTGATCAGGGATGTAGTTAGTGACCACATCAGTCCACAGTGCAGGAAGTGACCAGGAATGTAGTTGGTGACCACTTCTGTCAGCAGCACAGAGAGTGACCAGGGATATAGTTAGTGACCACATCTGTCAGCAGCACAGAGAGTGACCAGGGATGTAGTTAGCAACCACATCTGTCAGCAGCACAGAGAGTGACCAGGGATGTAGTTAGTGACCACATCTGTCAGCAGCACAGAGAGTGACCAGGGATGTAGTTAGTGACCACTTGGAGTTACCAGGGATGTAGTTTATGACCACATCTGTCAGTGGCACAGTGAGTGACCAAGGATGTAGTTAGTGACCACATCAGTCCACAGTGCAGGAAGTGACCAGGAATGTAGTTAGTGACCACATCTGTCAGCAGCACAGAGAGTGACCAGGGATATAGTTAGTGACCACATCTGTCAGCAGCACAGAGAGTGACCAGGGATGTAGTTAGTGACCACATCTGTCAGCTGTGTAGAGAGTGACCAGGGATGTAGTTAGTGACCACTTGGAGTTACCAGAGATGTAGTTTATGACCACATCTGTCAGCAGCACAGAGAGTGACCTGGGATGTAGTTAGTGACCACTTGGAGTGACCAGGAATGTAGTTAGTGACCACATCTGTCAGTGGCACAAGGAGTGACCTGGGATGTAGTTAGTGACCACATCAGTCCACAGTGCAGGAAGTGACCAGGAATGTAGTTAGTGACCACACCTGTCAGCAGCACAGAGAGTGACCAGGGATATAGTCAGTGACCACATCTGTTAGCAGTGCAGGGAGTGATCAGGGATGTAGTTATCACATCTGTCAGCAGCACAGGGAATGACCAGGGATGTAGTTAGTGACCACATCAGTCCACAGTGCAGGAAGTGACCAGGAATGTAGTTGGTGACCACTTCTGTCAGCAGCACAGAGAGTGACCAGGGATGTAGTTAGTGACCACATCAGTCCACAGTGCAGAAAAAGTGACCAGGAATGTAGTTAGTGACCACATCTGTTAGCGACACAGGGAGTGACCAGGGATGTGGTTATCACATCTGTCAACAGCACAGAGAGTGACCAGGGATGTAGTTACCATATCTGTCAGCAGTGCAGGGAATGACCAGGGATGTAGTTATCACATCTGTCAACAGCACAGAGAATGACCAGGGATGTAGTTATCACATCTGTTAGCAGCACAGAGAGTGACCAGTGATGTAGTTAGTGACCACATCTGTCAGCAGTGCAGGGAGTGACGAAGAATGTAGTTAGTAACCACATCTGTCCACAATGCAGGAAGTGACCAGGGATGTAGTTAGTGACCACATCTGTCAGCAGCGCAGGGAATGACCAGGAGTGTGGCTAGTAAAACAGTTTGCTAGCAACAAAAGGAGTGACATGGAACACAGTCAGTGGACAAATCTGTCAGCAGAGCAGGTAGTGATGGGGAATGTGGACAGTGACCAAGTCTGTCATTAGCACAAGGAGTGATTTGGAACATGGTCTGTAACCAAACCTGTCAGTGCAGGGAGTGACCAGGAACATAAGTGACCAAGCCTGTCAGCAGTGCAGGGAGTGACCAAGAATGTGATAAGTGACCAAACTTGTCAGCAGGGAAGGGAGTGACCAGGAACATAAGTGACCAAGCCAGTCAGCAGTGCAGGGAGTGGCCAAGAATGTGATAAGTGACCAAACTTGTCAGCAGGGAAGGGAGTGATCAGGAACATAAGTGACCAAGTGTGTCAGCAGTGCAGGGAGTGACCAAGAACATAAGCAACCCAACCTGTCAGCAGTGCAGGGAGTGACCAGGAACATGCTAAGTGACCAAGTCTGTCAGCAGTGCAGGGAGTGACCAGGAGTGTGATAAGTGATACAAACACGGGGTCATGATTGGGTGCAAGTGGTGAAACAGTACAAACCACAACAGTAGTAAAAGAAAATTGGCGCTACTCACTGGACATTTAGAAAAAAAATACTACACGAAGGCTGTCAGCATCACTTTTTATTTGTGGGTAACACAGCAATCCAGTGATCAGACACACATGAGGGGTGTGTAAAGATGTCTTGACGTTTCGTCCTCCTGTGCTTTGCCAAGTAACAGTCTCCTGATGCACTGACAACCTTCATCTAGCATCCTTTTTCCAAGTGTCCAGTGAGTAGCACTAGTTTTCATTTCCTAATGTGATAAGTGACCAAGCCTGTCAGCAGCGGAGGGAGTGACCAGGAATGGGATAAGTGACTAAGTTTGTCAGCAGTGCAGGGCGTGACCAGGAATGTGATAAGTGACCAAACCTGCAAGTAGTGCAGTGAATAATCAGAAACATGATGAGAACCTTTTCCACTTACAGGAATATGCTTTCCTGGTGGCGGGTTTTCTTGAAACTCTGGGCACCTTCATGACTTCATCTGGAAGATCCAGTCCAGAAAATTCTAACTCCTCAAGAACCATGCCCTCAGGTGTAGCGTCCTGAGGTTTGGGAATGTTATTCTGCTGTGGTACAGAGTCAACAGATTGTGACTGAGTGGCAGGCTGATTGGATTCTTGCATCTTTCAGATCCAGGGATCCCAGCCAGTGACCCTCCTGCAAAGATGGTATCACTGTCCTTAGTGTGACCATCTTGAATTTTTCTTTTTCCAAATGCTCGTTCAGAAACCTGACATCTAAAATGGGTTGACACTACCCATTTTTTTGGTGGGTCAGGAAGTATCTTGAGAATAGGCACCGCCCCACTAGGAGGCTGGGACTTTTTCTACAACTTTCGATATTAACAGTTTTGTTTTTTAACTGCCAGTTCCAGCAGACTTCTTTCTGTGGGAGAATGAGCTGGAAACCTGTGTTTCTGCAGGTTTGAAAGGTGTTTGAACTGCAGACACAACCTCTGGTCCACTACTTCCAGTACCCATTTGTCTGTGGTAATGTTTACACAGTAGTGTGCCAGTCTTCCACTTACTGGCAATGGTTGAGCAACCTGGGAAAAATCATCAGGGGGTTGTTCTGGCTGGGGTGTAAGCACTGGAGCTGCAGCATTACACCCAGAATCCCCTTTTCCCCTTCCCCTATAGTAACCTCTTTGTGACTGGTACTCATAAGGAGCATAAGAGACATACGCTCTTGGGAAGTATCCCCTGTCTCCCCTTTCATATGACCTGTAGGAGGTAGAAGGGTAACTGGTTAGAACAGCACTTCCTAAATAGCACTCTCTGAACCACGCTGCAGGAACTGCGTAAATTTGAATAGCGACAGGGGTAGAATAGCGAATGTCAACTACCGCTACCCCTGTAGCTATCCAAGCAATGTCTCAAGTAGAAGTGACTAAGGGAGTAATAAATTTAGAAGTTGGCCTAGTTGCTCCTGTGGCAGAGCAGACTAAGGGAGAAGCAGCTTGGGCAGCAGAGAGCGGGAGACCAGGGTTCTGTTCCCTGTCTCCTGAGTCATGCCTTCTTCACCTCCCTCCCACCCGAAATAGTGTTAGTTTTTTTTTATACTGTATGCCCCTACAACAAATGAACCCCGCAAGTTACTAAATTTCCCCGCAATCTGCACCCCCTCGGAGTTTATTATAAAATTAATGGGGTGGGGCAGAGCCCTCAGAGTTGGGCGGTGGGGGAGGGGGGACGGATCTCCCCGCAAAAAGTAAAATGTATTGTTTGTTGTTTTTCAATAGTAGCGATCATCGGGGCATTTTCCGACCACTACCATTGGTGCTGTTTTTCCATATGGCATTTTGTAGTGTCACTGTTGTTGACAGCACTGTTTATACTGCACTGTTCTTGATGTACCCCTTGGTCTCCTCAACCGTGTAGTCAGCCAGCTCATTTGTACTGAGATGTATGTATGTATTTATTTATTGAGTTTTGGTAACCGGGTAAGTCCAATGGCGCCTGCGTAGTATTCCTCCTGGCTCATAATATTTTCTTTGTGGGTAGTGTCCCTTTTTGCAGATGTGTTCTGCAGGAGGTTCAAAATGTTGCACCCTCTAATTCCATGGGGTCACCTTTCTCCATTTGTACATAGTATTTTTCTTCCTCTTCCTCCTCCTCCTCCTCCTCCTCCTCCAGCAGATAGGTTGGAGCCTGAGCCGGAGTTGGGGGCAGGTATCTTATTGAAATTTACCATGGCCTGGACCACTGGGAAAACTTCCACACTTTTCATATGTCCTCTGATGAGAGCATTTTATCTGTGTCATCTGCCTGCTCCTTTGTCCATGCAGGAAGAGTGGCAGTGACATTTTCTTTTAATTTCTTTTTGATAGACACTGCTTCCAGTGCCTAATCTGAGGATCTTTTATTTTTATTTTTGTCATCACTGGATTCAGGGTTCCCCCTTTGGGACACCCTGATACCTGAACCATCTTTACCGAGCTTTTCTGATGGCTGTATATGTTTATCTTTTTTCTTGTCACCTTTTACATTATTTGCTGCAGTGCATGAGGAGATGGACCTTTTTAATGTGTGCTTTCCGCCATCATTGGGAACACCCTCAGGGTGTTTTTTATTATTTTTAGGTGACAGAGGCAGACTGAGAAGGCATACTTCTTTTAAAATTTTTTTACCCTTTTTAATGAGATTTCTGAGCAAAAAATATGACAGGACTTACAATTTGCAAAGTCATGTTGTGAATGGTACCGGGTCAATGTAGTGCTACTAAAACAGCATGGCAATAACCACGCTGTGTAAAGCACAAAAACATTTAGAGCAACAGGGGTATAATAGCGGTAGGGAATTACCGCTGTCCCTATCACTGTGTACTTCAACTGTGTATGTATCAAGTTGCCATGTGGTGGGATACCTGGTTGAGCTGCTCCTGTGGTGGAGTGGCTGAGGCACCAGCACATGGCATGGATGAAGTCCTGGGACCATGGTTTGGTTCCACCAAGATCTTTTTTTATCTAAAACACGAATTTCTCCCCCTCCCGAGTTTCTACCCATCCCTGAAGTTCACACCCCCTCAGGGATGATTATTTTTAGTCCGGAGGGGGTGTGGAGGGCAAAGCCCTTCACATCGGGGGGTGCGAGCCCCCAGCAAAAATAAAGAGGTCCCATTATTTTCAATGGGCATTCGCTGTTGTTGTAGGGTCAGTGTTTTGTCTGACATTATGACAGAATACAGCGTTTTGCTTCCGGCATTTATTACCACACTGTTTTTGGTGGTGACATTATGACCCCATGCCATTGTGGACCTAGACACTTTAAACAAAACTTGTGGCAACCTGCCCTTACCAACAGCTGGAAACTATTTTTACAGTTTTTTGAAGGTCCACAAAGTGTGACATACCAATACAAGAGACCCTTAAACAGTAAAAAAAATATTCACAAAAACAATGCAGTACAAGAGCCCAACAGTAAGAAAATGGCTGCAAGGAAACGGTACCAAAAGTCAAACTGTGGCTCCAGTAACAGGAGCTGATTAATTTTTTTTCCATACAGCTTTTTGCCTGGCTATTGCCACATTGTGCCTTTCATCAGGCCCAGGCTCAGCTACCCCCGTCCTGTCAGCTGCTCCCCCCATTGTCAGGCCAGTGGGGATCAACATGAAGCAGGACCTGGGAGTGCCAAGCGCCATCATGCTCTGCAGCTGGGGGGGGGGCATAGGTTTTTCCTTGGTTTTCTGATCTATCTCCCCAGAACCACGGCAAGAAGCGGTCATGCATGTGGTGGAGGCATGCTTGCATGCTGGAACCAGTGGCCCTGTTCCACCCACACAGCCTATCGCCAGCCTCCCTTGGTCTCAATGCTACCACCAGACCTCCACCCAGTGGTAGCCAAGCACCGGGGAAACTCACCTCCCCATCATGAGAGAACAGAGCTTGCCTGACAGCTGCTCAATCTTGCTTTCACCTCCCCCCCCCCGTGGCCCAAGCTCGCTACTGAACCCAGGATGTTGGCATGGGGAGATGGGCATGCCACACGCTGAAGCCCTCTGTGCCACTGGCTGGCATAGGAACCAATGGTATCCTGTGAACACGGTGACCGCGACTGGAGCGACTGCAAAATGGTAACTCAGTTGTGGCACTTGTGTTCTGGGCTACCTGGCAGGGTAGCTACAGTATACCACAGTGGGTGAGGGAGGGTGACAGGAAGCACACGCATGGGGACCACACTGTGCGAGGGGCGGAAGGGGAGGGAGGGAGGGTATGTGGTAGATAGTATGGCAGTCGGTTGCTGAGCTGGCCATGTCACATGGTGTAGGATGGGCCGACTGGGGTTGAGAGAGTGCAGGGTTCGGCTCTGGGGTGGGCGCCACTTTTTGCATCAGGGTCAAGTTTTTTTTTTTTTTTTGTTTTACACACACCCCAACATGCATCCTCTGGAGTTGAGAATCTTAGTTAGGAGGTGCGGGGGGCACAGCCCCTCAGATAATGCTACAGTCCTGTCACCACCTTTGAGTTGCCACGAGTGTACATCACCGTCATTTATTTTCGGTGATGTACACTCACCCAAACGACAATCACCATTCGTCGATTGCCATTTTGACATGGAACTGAACTGATTACAGTGAAAGGGGACAGATAAAAATGGAAAGGGAAAGCACTCCATTATCTTTAAACTGAATGGTTTAAAAATAGTAAACCACTGCTAATTTCAAGAAAAAGTGGTTTAATAGCTAAAAACAGACAATTAAAATGGTAGCCAGCTAGGATACTCTATGGTTCCTGGGAAGGAATCAGGAAGCAGAGAAACTGTAAATTCAATGTCCTGCGCAGCCAGTATAGTGTTGTGCTTATGCAACTGTGTTAGTTTGGTTTTGGCCATTCGCACTCTCTAGTCCATGACAGCAAGAATGAGCAGCACAGCTAGGGTCAGAGTAAACTGTGTCAGGTGAAAATAATTGAGTATGCAACATGGAGCAGCTATGGTTGAGCTGAAACACAAATAATGATTGCAGTTACATTTGCAGCAGTTTGAGCATCGTGAGCAACAGTGTAAAAACACAAGCATTGGATACAATATTAATTGGAGTAAACAGTAGCAGTGGCTGCAGTTGTAGGTAACTGAAAGCAGTAGCATGAGCTCCGAGTAGCAGTATGCTAGGAGCTTAGAAACAAAGTCCCCAAAAAAGACAAAACCAAAACACAGCAAACAAAATAGGGAACAAGGCCCAAAAACAAGTGACACAAAACGCAGGGAAGCACACATCCAGAGGAAAGATACAAACCAGAAGCAAGAAAACAAACACCAAAGTCCAGCAGAGACACACAGAAACAGCAAGGGGGGGGGGAGGCCCCAGCCAGCTCAGAGGACAAACCAACAGAGCCTCTAGCTGCAAAGAAAAAGTGCTTCACAATGAGGCTGAGAGGAACTGCTTATATAGCTCAGGAAGTGGGAGTGGCTGGCTGCTTGTTCGTTAAACTACAGGCCTAGCCTTCCAATTACTGTAAAAACCTAGCAACACAGCGCAATCCTAAAACGTAAAAAACGCTTTTTAAGTAAACTACAAAATAAGAAACCAGACCAGAGAACCAGTTACTACTGGAGTTCACTATGGTGCAACTGCTTTCTTCAGGTAGAGAAACAGATCTGAGCAATGGCCAGAGTTGAGCGCAGATGCAGAATTTGAACCTACATTCCAAATTTTAAAATTTGCATAGGTTTTATTCTCCGAGGCTTCACTCCCAGTCAAAATAACTGCATCAAGTGTAATTATAGATCGAGGGAGTGCTCCCGACCAATCGGAGTGCTCCTTTCCTCTGCACATGAAACACTTATTCTGCGACGAGCATCTCACATACAGATATTCTAGAAACAGGCATGCTCCAGGGCAGTTTAAAAAAACATATGTATGTGTGTATATGTGTGTGTGTATATATATATATATATATATATACCCATAGGGGAAACATGAGGGGCATGAGTGTGATATGGCAGATATTGTCACTCCGAGATATCCAGAGCTCACGATGCAGGAGTGACAATATTTGCTATAGCACACGATCTGAACATCGTGTTCGATATATACAATAGGACCAAGAGTTTTAGATGTTTTGTTATGCTCTCTTGTGTTCTGTTCCTGTTTATGTGTTTGCTCATTCTGTGTTTGAGCTTTTCTGAATGGGCTGGCAGTGTTATAAACTCTGGGAGACACATGAGTGTGTTTTGCAATGCTAAATGAGTTAGTTTTAGGTAGGAGTGAGAAACATACTTTCGTGAGGCTGTATTGTTTAGAAGTTTGGCTGCAGTGAAGCTGAGAGCATCACAGTAATTGTAATGAGCTGAGGCAGAGTGTCAGAACAGCTGATACTGTTTTCAGTGGTAATTAAGTTAGCTGCAGGCAGAGTGCAGAGTGTTCTGTGAAATTGTGCTCTTTAGGATTCTGGCTGCAGTCAAGCTGAAAGTATCACAGTAATTGTAATGGGTGAGAATCAGAGTTTGAGGAACAAGTGAGAGTGTGTTTCAGTGGTAGTTGAGTTAGCTGCAGGCAGTAGTTTAGACTGTTCTGTGAAGCTGTGCTGTTTAGAATTCTGGCTGCAGTCACAGTAATGAGCTTGAAGTTCTGGGGGGTGTGTTTTGTAATGCTCACTGAGTTAGCTGTAGGCAGCAGCGAGACCTCTGAAGTAGTTCTGCATTTGTGTCTATGGTAACAGCACAGGTGTTTCTTGCATGCTGAGGGGAAAGCTGCCTAGAGTGATGACCTTTTGTGACCTGTGTGTGTAAATGGCTGATATCATCACAGTAGAGCAGAGGATAAAAATATCACACTGCAGTGGATGATACATTGTTTTATCTCACTCATTTACCACTCATCCCTATTGTTTGTATGTGGTGTGTGTGTGTGTGTGTATATATATATATATATATGTATGTATATATATATATATATACACACATACACACACACACACACACACCATTGATCATGCTCAATCTATAATATATTAATGTGTCCCCTGTTGCCACTCATTGCTGGATAAGAGTGGTTTCATTTGCGTTCTGCTTGAGCGAGCACAACTCAGCTTTGTTTTGCTGTTCTTTCTCTCTCTCTCTCTCTCTCTTTCTCGAAGCCACATGAAACCACTCTTATCCAGCAATAAGTGGTGATGGGGGACATATTAATTTATAATATTCAGGGTTTTAAATAATTGATTAGCAGTTTTTTTCTTGGTACAATGCTAACGGCACAGAAAGTATTTATATAGGTTTTCTAGAAGTGTTATGTTTGTTAAACACAGTGAGGCAAGTGCTATGCATTTTCACAATGTTTTAGCACTTTTATGAGCAAAACGCTAATCAATTTTTGGAGTTAAATAAAACCCTGATATTTATGTGTATGTAAATATATTTACTTATTTATTTCATTTTGATGACAGGATAAGCCCACTGGAACCAGGGGTCTCTTTTTCAGGGGTAACCTGGAATTACTTACATTCATAACAAATTGAATAGACAGTACATCAAATACAGATAGAAGGAATGATACATTAAAAACACTACATACAGAGTACAAAGTTATGACTCGATAATTACAATACATCGAACAATAGATTTTGTCTTGGGAGACAGAGTCCAGAATAATACTATACGTGAGGAACACTTGACATGTGGGATAATTCGATGTGGGTATCTTGGAGTGAACAAGTGCCCTTAAGGAGCACGGCATCTGGGACTGGCAATAAACAGAATATGCAGTAAACAGAGTATAACAGTGTACAAATATTCTGGTGGGTCATAGGACCTGTCCAGAAATGGCATCATACATCCGTAAGACCTTAATTCACTATAAGTAGGGTGATCAGCGAAGGCAGGAACATAGGCACTATTCTAGAAGATAAGTTTTTATGCCTTTTCTCTTTTTTTAGTTTTACTGCATACAATACACAGTATTACCTACCTATAGGTAGGCACACTGGAGAATCATATACATGACCCATTGAATAACACAACATTTTTACAGTAAGGCTTTGATGTGCCCCTCTCTATTGTTACATCATCGAAGAGTTTACTAAATATTGTAACAAAGTTTACCAACATTGGAGTTTAAAACTGCCACTACTGCCATGAGCAGGGATTACCAACAAAGACAGATTATTATAATAATAACTTTATTTTTAAAGCGCCTTTCAGTATATCAAGACGCTGAACATATCAAAAACCATAACATACAATACCAATTAATAAAATATATATATAAAATGATTTCATAACAACATCACATATTTAAAAACAAGCAGTAGGACTACCGGTGATGTCATGGAGCCGATAGCAGCCAGCTGGAGAGAGCTCTCCTTTGCAGAGGCCAAAAAAGTTACCTAAATCTCAGAAACCAGCTCAATATTACCAGAAATGGCAAGTACCAAACATGCTAAGGACACCAGAGACAGATCTAAATTAAAGGACGCGAATAAACGTCCCAATGCTGCAGGATTCAAGTCGACTCGTGGGGCCGAAAGCAGAAGCCCTTCCCCTGAGAATATACCAGACACAGACGCGGAAACTGATCAATTATCCAGATCTCGGTTTGAGAAGCTCTTCACGGAGATTAAAGCAATGAGGGCGGAGAACAGGGCTGAATTTAAGCAGCTGAACCAGCAGCTCAAAGGTTTGGAGATGAGACTGGAGGAAGCAGAGACTCGGATAAGCAACTCGGAGGATGATACCACCAAAATGGGCCTAATATTGCAAACCCTGGTGGAACACACTGAACAGCTCCAGAACAAGTGTATAGACCTTGAAGGCCATTCCAGAAGAGAGAACATACGGATACATGGCCTCCCAGAAGGCGCTGAATCAGGCCAGACAATGACTGACTTCATTACAGACCTCATAACAGATGTGCTGCAGCTGCCCCCGGGGTTTCAATTAGGCATAGAAAGAGCACACAGAGCCCTCCAGACGAAACCCCCACCAGAAGCCAGGCCCAGGTTAGTAGTGCTTAAGTTCAACAGCTTTAAAATAAAGGAGGATATCCTCCGGAGAGCTTGGCAGCAGAAGGAGATCACATATCTGTCCAGCTGCTTATTTTTTGACCATGATTACCCAGTGGAAGTTCAGAGGCAAAGTCTAAAATACGGCCCCATCTTGAAAATCCTAAGAGCAAAAAATATCAGATTCAATACGCCCTACCCAGCTAGGATCCACGTCTTTTGGTCTGACGGCATGAAAGCATATGATTCAGCGGAGGAAGTGGGGAAAGCTTTAGTGCAGAGGGGCTGGATGGAAGCATTGCCGAAGGGGGTTGTTGAGCAGAGACAGCTCGATCCGTGGAAGGCACCCATGGAATGGCTTACGGCGCAGAACAAACGGAGAAGGGGAAGAGGATCCATTACGAAGGTTTTGCGCGTCACGGGATTCAAGGAGATCCAACGGAGATCACAGGGCAGTAACAACTCAACGCAGGCTCAGGACTGACACACAAGCTTTTCTAGACATACTGTAGGATCCTGGGTCCAAAGATAGGATTGAGACCTGGAGTAGTGTAACTGACCAACGTTACCCTGCACCTCGTGACTGTTTATGGTGCCCTTTAAGTAATAACAAGAGGGAAATGGGCTGCCTTGATAACATTCCTGCTTCACGATTATGAGCATAGCAAAATTCCTCGAGTAGTCCTTAAGATTTATGCCTGTTAAGGGAAAAGAAGAACATATTGTTTTTGTTCCAACTTGTTTACAATTACAGGCTGGTTGCTGGGGGTTTCTTAAAAATGTGAATGGGTTGCCTCGGGGGGGGGATTACCAAAGCAGTTACTAATACAATTTACTGCGAAGAGGGTATTTGTAGGAGCTCACTAAAGGCAACTTGACATCCGTACAGCGGTCTGCACCATAGTTGGGCGGACTACAGCTAAAGAGGAGCCTTTTTTCTGAGTTTTCCAACGTAGGCTCCTTGGGAGAACTGCTAGTCAGCAGTGAGGAGTACTGTTGCTCCATCTCCCCTGTCCAGCTATCTCCACCTTCTTAGGGTGGAGAAGCTGAACACACAGAGGTCTCCTGGAGCAAGGATGACCTCCACTGTGGAAGTTAACGTGTATAAAGTTCTAAAGTTATGGAATAATGTTGTTGAGAAGCTTGTTATGTTTCTGTTCAATAAGGGAGATCTACGGGCTGTTAAGACAATTGAAATGGTGGGGGGGGTTGTGGGGGGCTCAATGGATACCATGTCGATGCTTAAACTAGGCTTTAACACAAACTATAAAAATGGCTAACTCAGATCTAACAATCTTAACTTACAATGTTAATGGGCTAGCACACCCTATCAAATGTTCCCGAGTCATGTCCTTTCTGAAGAAAACCGGAGCGCATGTTATACTGCTCCAGGAAACCCACATGAGTAATACTGAGCATGGTAAATTAATGAAATTTGGATATATAGAGGTGATAGCAGCTGAATACTCCAGTGGCTGTAGAAGGGGGGCCACGATACTTATTCCTAAGGCCACGCAGTTTGTACTGTTGGACAAGTTGGTGGACAAGCAGGGCAGGTATGTAGCGGCTAAAGGCAGGATGGATGGGGGAGAAAAGATAACTCTGGTGTCATTGTATGCCCCCCCCAAGCTCAGATTTCACTTTTTACCGGGATTTCTTTATCAAAATCATGGAGTGGGCGGAGGGCCGTTTGGTGGTGGGGGGAGACCTCAATTTGAGATTAAACCCTAAACTGGACTCCTCGACCCAGCTTCCGAGAAAGGAAAAAGGAGTGGCCCAGAAGGTTGCCAGATTTCTAGCAGAGGTTGGGTTGGTGGATGTTTGGCGGGCCTTTAATGGCAGGTGTAAACAGTGCACTTTTTTTTCCACCGCCTCACCAAACGTTCTCCAGGTTGGATTATTTTATTACAACCAGGGAAACTCTTGAAATATGTAAATCTTCAGAGATTGGGGTGTCCCCGCTCTCAGACCACAGTCCTGTATATATGACACTGAAAATAGGACCCCCCAAAAGCTCTAAATTCTGGAGGCTGAACACCTCTCTCCTTCAGCTGAAAGAAGTACAAGAAAAGATAACTCAATCTATTGATCAAGCTATTCAAATTAATCAACACCCCGATATATCCCCAGGTACTCTTTGGGACACAATTAAGGCCAAAGTCAGAGGGATGTTGGTGGAAATCTCATCCAGAATGAAGAGAAATAGGGAGAAAAGGCGTATTGAGCTGCAGGAACAAGTCCATAGTCTGGAGCAATTGCAATATCAGAACCTTGATAGAGAAAGAGGTAAACTTTTACAAAAATTAAAGGAGGAATACATTAGGATGCTTGATTATCAGATAGAACAGGCCTCATTTACTTAAGACAGAGGTATTATGAGGAGGCCCCGGGCCCAGAAATTACTAAACTAGTCATGGCGCCAGTTTAGGAGCAGAGCGACGATTCCAAAATTAAAGACCCGTGACTCAAAGTTTACAGTACAAGACCTAAAACATAGTTGAGGCATTTACAAAATATTATGCAAAGCTGTATACTGGGGCCCTGTCAACAGAACAGGAGATTAACTCCTTTTGTCCCTTTGGGCTTGCCCAAATTAACCATACACAAGGGAGGACTTATGCTCATCCTTTCTCGGCGGCTGAGATTAAGGCTGAGATAGGGAGGATCAAAACCGGTAAATGTCCTGGTATGGATGGACTCCCTAGTGAGTTCTATAAGTGATTTAAGGACCAGGTTTCCCCTCTGTTATGTAGGGCATACAATTATCTTTCCGGAGATACCGGTTCAATGCCCCCCTCATGGACAAGGGCGATTATCTCGATGATCCCGAAGCCGGCCAGGGACATAACTATTTGTGGGTCTTATCGCCCAATATCTATACTGAATGTAGACTACAAGATAATGGCGGGAATATTAGCTAAAAGAATAGAAGGGGTTCTACCGAACCTGATTCATATGGATCAGGCAGGCTTTGTCCCGGGCCGGCAGACCCTGGACAATGTCCGTAGAACAATTAACATAATAGAAAAAATGCAGAGTACAAAAAATCAGGTATTATCATGAGTTTGGATGCTGAGAAAACCTTTGATCAAGTATCATGGGAATTCTTGTGGGCCTCCCTGGTCGGCTTCGGGTTCCCGAAGACGCTCCTTAATATAATAATCAAGATGTATACATCTCCAGTAGCTTATGTGAGAGCTAATGGTTATGTCTCAAGGCCGTTTGATCTTACTAGAGACATACGCCAGGGCTGCCCACTATCGCCGCTCCTCATTGCCCTCTATATAGAACCACTTGCTCAAAGTATCAGGGTTAATCGAGGAATAGAGGGGTTTAAGTGGGGCAACACGATACATAAAATCGCACTTTATGCAGATGATCTCTCACTTTACCTCACCCAGCCTGAAGAATCACTTCTGAAAGTATTTCAGCAAATTGAAATTTACTCTTAACTTGTCGGGTTACAGACTCAATTGGGCAAAACCGGAGATTCTAGCCATTAACGTAGAGGTACCCCAGGGATTAAAACTTAAATACCCGATGCAATGGGACTGCCACACTATTAAATATTTGGGGTCCAGATTGGTCCTTTTCCAAAAATTCTTTAAAGATAATTTCCTCCTTAGTGAAAAGAGTGTGGGCTGATATAGAGAGGTGGTTGCTTTTACTGCTCCCCTTTTACTCCAGACTTCAAACAATTAAGACTAATATAATACCCAGATTTCTCTACCTATTCCAGGCTGTCCTATGTGTTATCCCACAGAAGGTGGCTGGGGCCTGGCAAAAAAAAATGATGTCGTTCCTCTGGGCCAAATCCCATCCCAGGATATCCAAAAAAGTGTTAACACTGCCTAAGCAGAGCAGAGGGAGGGCCTGCCCGGATCTATACGAATATTGGGTGGCGGCGCAAATGAAAAATGCCTTGCTGTGGTCCCATCCCTCATATAAGGCGTATTGCAACAAATGGAGCTTCCATAGCAAACTCCCCTTAACCAGCTTTTATTTTTTCCACCTACACAAATTGATATATCCTCTTTCAGAAGCTACACAGTACAAGTTACCCTACAGGGATGGATTCGGGCACCAGGCAAGGTTGTACAGCCAAAAGTTTATGGAAATATAGATGGCGGTATTATGATGCAGAATATACCCCGGTGGCCTTACATAGTTGGTACAAGGAGCAAATGGGACGGGGGGTTGTAGCAGCCTGGCAGCTCCTCAGGGGGCCAGATATTATGTCCTTTGAAACCTTATGGGCTAAGTACAGCTGGTCACCAGGGGATCACTTGTTCTATTTTCAGTTGCGGGATTACTTAGCTAAAAAATTGAGACATAACATGTCGTGGCTGGATGAGCGACCATACCCGAGGGTATTTGAGCACGTATGGGAGGGGGACCATGGAAAGGGTGCAATTACGATGCTATACGGCAACAGGATTGCAGACTTAGCATACAATATAAATAGGACACAAGGGAAATGGGAAAAAGAATTGGGGATAGTATTAAGCTCTAAAACATGGGGTATAGTATTCCAGAATACCTGGAAAACAGCGTCATCACCAGGGTGGAGGGAATATGCCTGGAAGGTGAGGATCAGATATTTCTATGCACCGGAAAAGCTCAGTAAAATGAGAGCACAAGCACAGGCAACCTGTTGGCGGGGGTGTGGGGAGATGACAGCTGACCAAGCCCATGTGTTCTGGTATTGTCCGGGAATTTGTGACTTCTGGTCCAGTGTAACTAAACACTTGGCCGCCCTGTTTGGCCTGACAAAGATAGTAGGCCCTGAGCACTGTCTGCTAGGTCTTTGTCCAGATGAAGCCATGGATAAGGATGCTCGATACCTCTGGTCCATTCTATTAATCTCTGCCCTGAAATCCATAACTAAGAGATGGCTACAGAAATTACCTCCCACTGTACAGGATTGGCTAGGAATAGTTAACCAGATCCGACAAATGGAAAGAATAACATATAGTATAAACCATAGTGGGAGTGCATATGAATGTTAGATGGAATAGATGGGAGTTATATATGGATGAAATGACTCGAAGCTAGATTTATAGGTCATACACCTTTCCCTTCCCCTACCTCTTCCCCTACCTTCTCTCCTTTCCCTTCCCTCCCCTCCCTCCCATCCACCTCCTTCCCCTTCCCTCACATTTCTTCTCCCTTCTTTCCTCTCCCTTGTGCCCCCACCCTTCCTTTCCTCCCTATTGGTATCCACGGCCCCTTAAAATTTAGTACCTTTCCTAAAATGTTTTAGGTTTTTTCTTTTTCTTTTTCCTATCTAGGAATGAATGAGAGGAATGTGTGCTTGTCCCCGATTATTGTAATACCCCTCCCTGGATGACTTGTTTATGATGGCCGTAGCAAGAATTAATTCAACTGACAACACTTGTTTCATTTGGTTTTATTAACTTGTCTCCCTGGTTTTTAAAATTTTGATAATGTTATGATTTTACCTCCTTCTTAAGCTTTGGTTTGTCTTTTCTTCTTTTATGTTTAATTGAAGAAAATAACAGCATAACTGAAAAATCAACATGGTCAATTAAGATGTCACCTGTAAACTGTTGGTCTGATCGATAAAATGTTAATGTATAAGCAAAAAAATTGAATAAAATTTAAGTATAAAAAAAAAAATAAAAACAAGTAATAAATATCCCATAAAATCAAAACACAATATTTACATTCATATTACATTAATCCTCCAAGTAAGCCATATGCCACAGGTGAGTTTTTAAATTTTTTTTGAATACCTCCATGGAGGTGCAGTCCCTTAACCGGCATGGTAAAGAATTCCAAAGAGTGGGAGCAGCATAAGAAAATGCTCTACTGTCGGAAGATTTTAAACTCACTCTTGGAATCTCTAACAACCCCTTGTCGGCCGAGCGGAGCGATTGTCCAGGGCAGTAAAGCACCAGAAGTTCTTTTAGATAGGTTGGACCCTGATCATGAAGGGCTTTGAAAGTCAATAAAATGACTTTAAAGGTGATCCGCCACCGTATAAGAAGCCAGTGCAGTTCGTGCAGTACCGGGCTAATATGACTGGATCTCCTTGTCTCAGTCAAAACCCGGGCTGCAGCGTTCTGCACCAGCTGTAGGCGATGGATTTCAACCCCAGAAAGCCCAAAGTAAAGGGCGTTGCAGTAGTCCAAGCGTGAGGACACGAAGGTGTGGACCAACGCTGGCAGAGAGTCAGATGGAACAAGATGACACACCCTGGCAATATTCCTAAGATAATAAAAGAAAGTCCTGACAACGGCCGACACTTGAAATTGAAGGGTCAACCTGTCGCCTAGGACAATCCTAAGGTTGCGCACCCATTCAGAGGTCGGAAGTGACACGCCATCAAGAAAAACTCCAGAGGGCGTGCCATCATGCGACCTCACTATCTGACCACCCGGGTCCACCACCAACACCTCTGTCTTCTCCGAGTTCAGCTTTAACCAACTAGAATCCATCCACCTTTGGATTTCATCCAGACAGTTATTAAACACCAAGAGAGATCCATCCTGGTCAGGTACAAAAGACAATTATGAACTGGGTGCCGAGAATCAAAGAAGCTGATTGGCCGAGAGGTCTTCGAAGCCGTGATGATATCGGGCTACATCATCACGGCTTCAGAAAACCTCCGGTCACCAGCCTCCTCACTTACCGCGCAGTGTACCTCATCTTGAACAGTGAGAGCCAGACCTCCAGTTCGCCGCTATTAGAAAAAATAAAAACTCAACTGTGCCCGTAACGAAACGCAGCACCACACAAGCTGCTAGAAAGACAGACAGTCGAGCTACCCACAACATCCTCCCCTTGCGTTCCCCACACAAATCTTAGCCAACAGCCAGCACTCGCAGACCACTCGGCGTATCTAACTACAGCACAAACTGGCATGAGACGCGCCTTGAGCGAGTATTTAAAAATAAAAAAAAAAAAAGTAAAGGATCCCAAACTGGCCCCCAACTTCTTTTTCAAACACTATTAATGTCCAGCCAAGCAGTAGTTTCAGATTTCGGGTGACTTACTGGGAGATGTCCTTCCCGTTTACAACGCTGCGTCCTGCTTGCCACACATAACGTCTAAAAAAAAAAATGCACACATCTTCACTGACCCTGTGACCCAGCAGCACGAAGTCAAAGGCAAGAAGAACACAGTTCACTTCCTGGTACTAAGAGAGACACATAGTACACCCCTCCTCCAATAAACTCGACTTACAACAGTGCCACCTGCAGTCCAGAGCTCTCCAGGGACTATTTTATTAAAAAGTACTCCTCCACCACCTCAGAAAATACGTTTTCAGAAGGATTTAAACATTTGTTTTTATTTTTTTTTCCTGCTAAAACTTGTATTCCAGTTCATAATAGCAATAAGGCACTCCAGGGTGTGGTATATCATGGGATATCGTCACTTCTCGGATGGTTGGACGCACTCGGCCTGTGGCCTCGCGCCCAACCACCTGAGGCGTGACGATATCCCATGATATACCACACCCTGTCGTGCCTTATTGCTTAAGTATAGCTGGGTATCATCTGCATAGCAGTGTAACCTCAGCCCATATCATCTTATAATGTCTCCGAGGGGCAGCATATACACTGCGAATAATATGGGTGACAGCACTGAACCCTAAGGCACCCCGCACAACAAACAAGTTGGGCTGGAGGAATGAACCCCCGAAACAACTCTGTGATCTCCCAGTAAGGAATGAAGTGAACCATTTTAAAACAGTTCCCGACATTCCACAGATTAGCCTCAGGCGTGCTAACACCACCAGGTGATCCACAGTGTCAAAAGCTGATGAGAGAACAAGGAGAACTAGAATGGAACATCTCTTCTGATCCCTCGCCCTCGGAAGATCATTAAGCACCTGAACCAGTGCAGTCTCGGTGTTGTGTCTTTTATGAAAACCAGATTGGAAGGATTCGTAGACATTATGGATGGTTAAATGGTCTTCCAATTGGGCTGCCACTACCTTCTCAATAACCTTCCCAATAAAGGGAAGGTTAAAGATAGGTCTGTAGTTTGAGAAACAGTCTGGGTCCAAAGTAACTTTCTTCAAGAGGGGTATCACCACTGCCTCTTTCAGGGAGTTAGGAAACTCACCTGACTCTAAGGAGCACCAGACTATTTGCACCAAGACTGGACCGTTGGTCTCAAAACAACCCAAGATTAGGGGAGTCGGTCCAGGGTCCAAACCACAGCTCGTGGGCCACACACTATGGATGATCCTCAAAATATCCATGAACTCAGGTCGGCAAAAGGAACTCCAAGAGAACTGAGGTATTGTGAATTCGCACTGTTCCACTACATCACCCTTAGAGAGTGCTGGACGCAAGTCCGCCCTGATGTCAGCCACCTTAGTTGCAAAGAAACGAGCGAGCTCCTCTCACTCTAATTGTGAAAAAGCTTTTCGAACTTGCAGACAGGCTGGGTTGCACAGTATGTCTACAGTCCGAAACAGCTGAGCTGGTCGATTCTGTGCAACTGCAATCTCCCTGGACAGGAATTCTGCCTTCTTATGGGTGATTGCAGATTGATAGATAGAATAATGTTCCATCAATCTAAGGTGGTCGGCATCAAGGGCGGACTTGTACCAACAATGCTCTAACCTTCGCCCCGTCTCCACAACTCCCTCAGTGTCCCATCAAACCAAGGGGACCTGGGGTGAAGGGGATAGGGGGTGCTCACGAACAGGAGCAATAAGATCCAGGGCCACCGTAACAGCCGTATTAAAGGCCGACACCAGTGCCTCTGGGTTACTGCTAGCCAACACGGGGGATGAGAGGTCAAGGACCGCCGCAAGGCCCTGGGAAGTGATATTCCGTAATGGCGGTACCTGACCATCTCCACAGGGGAAGGCCTTCTCGGGGGGTGCAAAAATTGAACCTCTCTGTGTAGTGGTCAGACCAGGCGACTGGTTCCACCCCCACGTCGGATGAGTCAATCCCTAAGAGGAAGACTAAATCCAGAGAGTGCCCGGGATTTATGTGTAGCAGTGGAAACTACCTGTGTAAGGCCCAAAGAAGACATAAGCTAGAGGAAGTGATTACCAAATTGAGAGAGTTCATCGTCAACCCAGGCGTTAAAGTCACCCAGAACCATCAATCTGGGTGACTCAAACTACATATCGACGAGGAAGTCTGCTACTTCCTGTAAGAAGCGTTTCCCATCTCTGGGTGCACGGTAGATGAGAACAATTCGAACAGCTACACCTGCTACAGTTGTGCACTCAAAGGATTCAGCCTTACCTACTACCACATTCGTGAGGCCCAATTTAGTCTTAAAACAGACTGCAACCCCCCTTCCCCTGCGGTCCAATCTTGGGCGGTGTATCACCGAGTACCCGGCCGGAGTCATGGCATCCAATATGGGGCCTGAATTTTCATCCAGCCAGGTCTCGGTGATGCAAGCCAGGTTAGCCGAAATAATAAGATCGGCAATAATGGCAGTCTTATTCCTAACAGACCTGGCATTGCATAACACCGCCCAAGTTGGACAAACCTCAGAGGCTGTCCGGCCTACCTGCCCACCATATTCAGTAGTGCCCTTGGGTATGGGCACCAGACACGGGAAACCCCAGTCTGGATTCGATTTTACCCCAGGGCGCCTTCTGGACTTAGTAAACCCGATACGGTGGCCCCGCTCGTTCATCCTCTCCTGTTCGCACACCCCTGCCGTCCTCACTCTCCTACGAACAATCCCCAGCACTCTACAGCACTGGTAAGTATAAAAAGGGTGGAGGACGCAAAGAGAGGAGCTTGAAAAGCACACTGCCATGGAACCTGCAGGCCAGCACATGTCACTGCTTAAACTAAACAATATACACCAAATACAATCAAAACTAAACTAATCTAAAACCCATACAAAATAAAACAATAAAATAAAAGAAGAAAAGAGGATAATAAACAAAAACAAAATAAACAAATAAAAATAAATAAATATAAATAAATATAAACAATATATGAAAGGGTACTGTCACTACCCTACAACAAAAATTACCCCGCCCGCTCTCTCACAGCCAGGTAACGAGAGGGGAAAAATATCTTAGCACTGTTACTGCAAGGTAAACAAAACAAATCAAACAAAGAACAAAAATAACTAAACAAAAACTCAAAATATAATGCAAAAATAAATCTAAACACCCTGGTCCTCTCACCACCAGCGATAAAGAAATCATCCTACAAAAAAAATCATAAAATAAATTTACATAATTTGAAACCAGACATGCTTAGATCCAAACAATCATAATAGGACAAACAGCATAGGTCTAAAGCTACCAAGCTTTATAAGCCCCCACCGAAAAACACAAGAGCTAGTAATACTAGTCACAGGCCCCACACAGCAAAAGTCCAGATAATCTCGAAAATCAGTACATTTTCTTCATATTCCTGGTATTCCACTCCAGCCACTGCCAGTTCTCACTATTTGGAGTTTATCCAGCAAAGAAAATTTTGGAGGAGGTAAACGCTCCTAACCCAGCGAACCCTAGGAGAGTGCATTCATGCGACCAGTCTCCCCTACTTGGGATGCCAGAAAAAGCCCAGCCTCTACCAGGCGACTCTGGCACCACCCGGAGGCCCGAGAACGCCGACCCACCGGCAGATACTCCAGACCCTCCCAGGGACAGACAGCAGCACCCCGCACCCACCTCTGGAACAGCTGGGCCAGTCAGTCAGACCTCTTCTCCTTCTTCTCCAGCACGACTCCACCACACAGAAAGGCCAATAGTTCAGCTTGAAAGTCTTCCAGTACCCACACAAAATTAAATCTCAAATAACCGGACAAACCAGGTACTCCGTTTCTCCGGGATTCCGATTTCCAATTTAGGTCCGATAATCCATTGAGTCCAAAAAAGGGGCAAGCAGAACAAAACAACGAACAACTTGGAATAATCCGTGACAATAACACTGCAGACGCTTTCCACAGGTTAAAAGGATTCTCCTTGCTAGTCCCAACTTCACAGTCTATGCACAACGGCCAGGTAGCATTTAGGCACGTAAAAAAGTTCACTCGTGAATTAAAAGGAAACCCAATAATTGAGGTTCCAAATCCAGCACAAGCAGAAATCTTTTTCGCTATGGCTCCCACAACTCCTCGACTCCACAGCCTCTCATGCTGTGGTCAGAGAAACAATCGGGAGAGCAAAAAAGCACAAAGTCACTGGGGGGCAAACAAGTTCGGTACTCTGATGTTCGGCAAAGGCATCCTAGTCTAACTCACTGCTTCAGCCCTAAACTAGTCTAAAAACTCAAACAGAGATAAATAAAAATAAATAAAAACGGACAAATGCAAAAAAACGCAAAAAACACAATCCAGAAACAAACGAACAGCAGAAACTAGTGCTCTGGCTGGCTCAGCTCAGCCGCCATCTTGGAAAATCATGAAAATTATAAGATCCTACACCCTGTGAGTCGGGTTTAAAGCAGCAGTACTACCAAATCAGGAAGTGAGCTATCAAAATTCTGCCTTTCAGCTGTAAGCATGCGGCCAAAGTTCCAGTTTCCATACCTGTAGATGTTTTTTTCAGTCATCTTTATTTTTTTTAGATATTTGCAATGTATTTGAATTGTTGTAGCGCTACAGCAAATATGGCGGCTGACTAATTTTCAGCTGTGCTTTTTCTACAGGTCACATCATGTCTTTTGACAACAGCAGAGGGATCCTCTGCTGACCATTCCCGATGTCTCTGCAAGTAATACCCATGTGCAGTTGGCAGCAGAGGGGGTTCAGTGCAACATGCTTAGTGGCAGAAATGTAAACAAAAGCAGAGAATAACTGAGCAAATTACTCGGCGATAGTACAATGCCGGTGAGAAAGAGTACCAGGTATATGATTAGCAGGGCACAGGGAATAAACTGTCAGAAAAGCGCACTTTTTTTTGTTCGTAGTACTGCTGCTTTAACATCCCCTGAATGAAGATTAAAGTTACTATAATAATTGAGAATGCAGTACTCCATGGAAGAAATATACTGTATAACGACAAAGGCTCCTATGGCTATAAGCATTGACTTTTGCTTTAAAATTTTAAAATACAAAAAAAACATTTAAGCAGGTCATAAACTGAGCAACCCAAGAGGAAAATGTATTGTGGCAATATAGATCTTAAAACTGAACCACTAAGGAAAGAAAAAAAAAGAAGAATTTTTATTGTAGCATATATTTTAACATGGTCTCTAACAGTCTAGTCCTTCATGGTGCACAGTCTCAGGGTTGTGTAAGGTGCCAAAATCCATTGTCTTCATGAGACCATAACCAAACATTGAAAGTATGCCACTAAGGACGCCATCTTAGAATGGGCTTACTCATCACCCCTCAATCCTTGGCCAAGCCTCCCAAATCTGCACAACCAACAAAAATACCTTAAACTTGTTAGTGACCAGCATCTAAGGATCTGGGAAAAAAACCTGAGGAGCGTGTCACAGCCTGACTTGTGATATAAATGTGGCCCTTGGAGTCCCAATAGATTACTCACTGTCCCCTGAAACACTGCCGCACTCTTCTTCTTTAGCCCAGAGTTCCCATTCTATGTGATCCACCATTTTCGCTGCTTCTCCGGCATCCACAAATTGATAAGTCTTCTCACCATAAACAATGTGAAGGCTGGCAGGCATGAGGAGGATATGGTGCATCCCCAGCTGGCGTAGTCTAGTTCGGATTCCATCAAAACCCTTCCTGTGTTGTCGGGTTGCATAAGTTAAATCAGGAAATAAATGTATTTTATTTCCTTGCCAGTCCAGAGATCCACTTCTTTTAGCCAGACTGAGTACAAGGTCCCTATCAAGGACCGTTCCAAGTACCACCAGGAGAGTCTGCAGCGGGAATTCATTAGTAGCATTTCGATTTCTCCCTCCACGTGGGCTAATCCTGTAGGACTTAAGGATGGTAATCGGGGCCTCCACCTTTAGGACATCTCAGAACAGTGTAGATAGAAATTGTGTGGGATTATCTCCCTCAATGCCTTCAGGTAATCTAAGTATATGGACATGTGTGGCACGGGAGGAGTTTTCTAAGTTTTCAAGCAATGACGAAGCAGAATGTTCTCTTTAGTCAGTCCCGTTGTCACTGACAATGCCGTTTCAGCCGATTTAGATGCGGCTTTGGTTTCACCTTCCAGCAACCCCATTTTAATATCAAGCACTTTGAACTGTGCTGTAAAGTCCTCAACCTTCTGGTGTCGTTTCTGTATGGCTTTGAGGAGTGCTGCATTCGATGGCTGCGTCATTGTTTGTTTCTTCTCCCAGTCCCGTGATAGACTCCTTGTTTGCCTCTCTACTTGGGCCAGGTTTCGGTTCCTTAGGTCGGGCCCCATCTCCGCCAGTGCCCAGCCTATTACTTCTGCCCATAACTCCAATTTAGGTAGGTGGATTTTCTCCAGAAAAAATGTATTTTTCCTCTCTGGAAGTTGGCTTTCAGATTAGTAAAATTAAAGCTTTTAGGCTGAGTTTTTATTTAGCAAAGTCAGTGAATCATGCTGGCTCCCACGGAGCTCTACAAAACTGTTGCTATAAGCTCGGCCGTTGGCCATCTCCCACCTAGTGCTCTTTTTACATCCAGACAGTGCAGTTTCTGTTCACCTGTACTGGAATGTTCAGGGTACAGCACATGAAGATCAACTGACTGGTTCAGGTGAAATTTAGGCACCACCCTAGGCAGGAAGTTACTGTTAGTTCTAATGACTATTTTATCCATGTGGAAGATAATGTAGATTGAGTCTAGAAGGCGGAGCTAATGAAATGACAGTCAACACCCTAAGCAGAATACTGATATAGTAATAAAAGTTAAATTTTCCCATTTTCTAATACTAAGGTTGTAACATATAGTATGTATTATAATGTTATCTTCTGTCATTTACATGCACAGGTTCATGGTTCATTTTTTCATCTTCCGGTTCGGTTCCTCCGGTTCCTATCAGTTCCAGAACTGACTGCAAAAAAAAAAAAAAACTGTTTAAATAACCGCAACAGTCTTTATTATTTAGCGGTTGGTGGTTTTCCTCTTTGGTTTTCACCATGGCAGAGAAACCTAAAAAAAGAACCGGAGAGCCCGGGTTTAAAAACTGTTTAAAGTGTGGAGATGTGTTTGCTAAGGCAGACAAGTACACCTTTTGTGTAGCTTGTCTGGGTTTCGAACATCTGGACCAGGAATGTGAAATATGTAAAACTTTTCCAGATAAAACTGTGGAAAAGTGCCTTGAACGGCTCAATAAGAAGTTTCCTAGGGGACCCTCAGTTTCTGATCAGCTGACATCCCAGTCTGTTGTGGCTGAACCCACAAGTGCTATTACCCCTGCCCCTGATACGGGCAAGAAGGGGCAAAAAGAGGAAAAGAACCAGCTGGTGGGAGACTCAATTATTAGGGGGATAGAACTGGGGGGAGCAGGGAAAACTGAAGTAAGGTGCCTGCCTGGTGCCATGGCTTGGAGGGACAGGAAGCGCATCCTCAGGATCACGAGAACAGCTGCACGGGAGTCTGAGCTGGACGTCATTGTCCACCTAGGGACAAATGACTTGGCTCATCATAAGATCAGAGCAGTGCAGGAGGGGAATCCACAGTGGCCTATATGAAGATGGTGGATGAATATAAGGCTACTTATAGAAGGAACTCTGCCAGGGACAGAGCTTCTTCATCCGCCAGGCCCTATGGAAGGGGGGCAGAGGTCGGTCTTTCATGACAAGACCTTTTTTCCAGCCAGTAGCGGTGCCCCAATACCAGCAGTATCCCCAACAGGGCTACTGTAGGAGTAGGTGTAGAAGGGGCTCTAGGCGAGGGTCTCAGACACAACCTCAGACCCAACCTAAACAGAACCCCTGAGATGCAGGCCACCTCCTCCCTACCTATCGGAGGCAGACCGTCCCATTTCCTCCATCTTTGGTCAACCATCACCACAGACAAGTGGGTGTTGGAGGTAGTGGGCAAAGGTTTGTCTCTGGACTTCAGATTTCTTCCTCTAAAAAAGTCCAGGGTTTTCATCTCTCCTCCCCTAACAGAAACTTCACTGCTAGAGACAGAGGTTCAAAAGCTGCTACAGCTCAGAGCAGTGGAACCGGTTCCTACAACCCTGAGAGGCAGAGGTTTTTACTCCAGATACTTCCTAACAACAAAAAAATGGGGAGCGGCTGTCAATTTTGGATCTCAGAGCTTTAAACAAGCACCTGAAAAAAACAAAGTTCAAAATGGTAACTTTAGCTCGGATTTTGCCAATAATCCAAAAAGGGAACTGGCTGGCATCTCTGGACTTGCAAGATGGCTATTTTCACATCCCCATAAAAGAATCTTTCAGAAAATATCTCAGATTCAGACTCCCATCAGGTCATTATCAGTTTGCAACCCTGCCCTTCGGTCTTTCCTTGGCACCAAGGGTTTTTACAAAATGCCTAGCAGTTGTGGTGTCATTTCTTCGAAGACAGGGAGTGACTGTCTTCCCATATCTGGACCACTGGCTGGTGGTGGGCAAATCATCAGAACAAGTCAGAACTTCCCTAAAGCTCACTCAGGATCTTTTGGAGTCCTTGGGCTTCATAATAAACCAGAAAAAATCTGTCTTAACCCCTACACAGATTTTACAGTTTGTAGGGGCAGAGATCAGTACTCTACAGGCCAGGGCCTTTTTGCCACTGGACAGGGTGCAAAACCTTCAGTCCATAGCCTATTCCTTCAAGTTGCACAGGCAAAAAACAGCCAGGCAATTCCTGCAGCTCTTGGATCATATGGCTGCCTCCACAGGCACAGTGCAGGGTTCCAGGTTTCACATGAGAGGCATCCAGTTTCATCTCGGGAATCATTGGGGTCAGAAAAAAGACCCCTTTTCAAAACGCATTCCAGTGACAAGGGCATTGTTACAGGCCCTTTTGTGGTGGAAATAGGAATCCAATCTAAGGCAAGGAGTCCTTTTTTAGAAGGAGAATCCTTCGCTAGTACTCACAACAGATACATCCCTTCTGGGCTGGGGTGCACATCTGGGGGAGCACACAACTCAGGGTACCTGGACAGAAGCAGAGTCCCTTCAGCATATAAACTTGCTGGAACTCAGAGCAGTGTGGTTGTCACTAAAAGTTTTCTCTACACTGGTGATGGGCAAGGTGGTACAAGTCAGAACAGACAATACCACCACTATGTACTACATAAACAAGCAGGGAGGCACCAGATCAGGCCCCCTATGCACAGAAGGCATGAAAGTTTGGACTCTGGCTTATTCCCTAAAGGTGTCCTTGCAAGCAATCTATCTGCCAGGAAAGGACAATACCTTGGCAGATGCACTGAGATAGACTTGTTCGCATCCCACCAGAACCACCAGTTGCCTCAGTATTGCTGCAGACCACCGGCCCAGGGCACAATCCTTCTGGATGCCATGGTACTGGACTGGTCAGGCAAGTTCCTTTATGCCTTTGCCCCTTTTCCTCTGGTCTTCAGTGTACTACTGAAGCTCAAATCCCTCTCAGCTTCTCTGATCTTCATAGCTCCAGATTGGCCCAGGCAGCCGTGGTACTCTCTTCTGCTCTCCGTGTCAGTGAGCAAACCAATAAGATTGCCTGTCATGCACAATCTCCTGACCTCCAATGAAGGAACATTGTTGTACCCAAATCTCAAGTCCCTCCACCTCAAGGCATGGCTCTTGAGGAATTAGAGTATGCAGACTTAAACCCTTCTGAAGCTGTGTTAACTATCCTGAAAGGTTATAGGAAGCCCTCCACTAAGAAAACGTATTCTTCTAAGTGGAAGAGGTTTTCCTTTTGGTGGTCTGGTAGGAATTTCGCCCCAAATGATGCAGGAGTCTCAGTGGTGTTGGATTATCTGACTCACTTACTTTTACAAGGTCTACAACCCAGTTCTCTAAAGGTTCATCTTGCAGCAGTGTCTGCATATCTTTCTGCTAGGACAAAGGTGTCAGTAGCATCAGATCCCATTTTCAAAAGGTTTTTTAAAGGCCTGATGCATTTGCATCCTCCTCACATGGGATCTTAATATATGTACAGCCAAATTAATGGGGGATTCTTTCAAGGCCATGGCTACAGCCCATCTAAAGTATGTTACTTGGAAAACAGTTTTTCTGGTAGCAATTACCTCAGCAAGAAGAATCGGTGAGCTCCAGGCTCTCTGTGTTGACCAGGACTACATCTCCTTTCACAGAGATAAGGTAGTCCTCAGAACAAACAGACAATTGCTTCCCGAGGTCGTTTCAGACTTCCATCTGAATCAATCAATCACTCTGCCTGTCTTTTTCACAGACCATGCGAGCTCTGGTGAAAGAAGACTCCACAGTCTGGATGTGAAAAGAGCTGTCGGCTATTACATGACAGCTACAAAGGGCCATAGGCAAGACAAAAAACAACTTTTCCTTACATATGGGGATGTCGGAATGGGCAAACCAGCCTCAAAAAGATCCATTTCTTGATGGATTGTCCAATGTATTCAGTTCTGCTACACTAAAGCAGGTAGGGAATACCGAGCTGGGCTGATGGCACCCTCAACAAGAGGAACAGCTGCCAGAGAGGTTCCATTATTGGATATTTGTAAAGCAGCTACCTAGAAATCAGTACACACCTTTACAAAGCATTATAAGTTGGATGTTTTGTCCAGAAGTGATGCCAGGTTTGGCACAGCAGTCCTGCAAATTCTGTTTCCAAAATAAGTTCTGTGCCTACCTCCAGTATTACTGCTTGGTAGTCTGCACAAAGTTATGAATATCCTGAGCATTACTGGGGTTATAAGAAAAAATGACATAACCATAGTAATCTTCTTTCTTCCTCGTGATGCTCAGATATTCATAACTCCCTCCCATCCTCCCCTTCCAGAACTTCAGCCTCTGCACTCCGCATGCTAATGCCACATAGCCATACCCTTCTTGATGCATTTCTCTACACCGAATAGAATTTAAACAGAGGTTTCTGTTTCTCTTAATAGTTTTCTCATGCTGTTTGGTGAACACCATTGTTTATTTGATATAATTCCTCCTTAGGAGTTTTTTTTGGTTAATTATCTTTATTAGGGTAACCCTATTAAAAAAAAAGGAGTAACTGTTGGATTTTTTTCTTACAAATCTAAAGAGGTTATAACACTACAGTTGGTAGAGGCAGTATTTGAAAGATGCTCACATGCAAAGAATTCCATAATTTGCATGTGTTCCATCTCTCCGGGCAGTCCAACCCTCCAGGCTCATTGCACAAAGTTAGGAATATCTGAGCATCGCTGGGAAGAAAGAAGATTACTGTGGTAAGTAATTTTTTCTTACAGTGGGCACTTTAAGCACATTAACCATTCCTTCCTGATGACGCCATATGGCGTCATAAAAAAAATACCTCTTTTTCCTGATGACGCAATATGGCATCCTAAATCATGTGCTGTAGTGCCTGATGACGCCAATTAGCGTCCATATCTTTCTCTTGGTGCAGCTCAAGCATTTGTTTACATTTGTTGAATTGAGTTGTACCAGCTAATAGGGGACATCATACCCTTTCTGATTTTACCTAATATAATATGTGTTCCCATTGGCTATTTTTGAGAAAACAAGCCTTGATACATAAATAAATTTACTATTTTTTGCATATGCTGTGAAAAATGTATTATGTTCATTCTGCCATTAGTTTGTATTGTAACAACAAATCATCTTGTTTTAGTGTAACATGTTAAGCTGATCAGGTTGACACTATAATTAATTTCATAACTTGCAGTTTTTTTTTTTTATTCGAGCAATCCGATTGGCCGTCACCACTTTGGTGTATTTTTTTGTCTTTTGGGGTATTTTTTCTACAATAACATGTTGTCACTGATATCGTAATTGTTATAACTATTAATCCATTTATACCACTAAGTGAGCTGAATATTTCTGTATTTAAAAATCGAGCTCTGTGATTGGTTGGATTCTCTGACATCATCAATTCTGAATTTAATTGGTATAAAGGGATTGTCTTAGATACAGGCACCATCCTCCTGATGAAGTCTTAGTTGTAGAAGCACCAGGGAACCTGCATGCAGATCTTTTGTTGTGCCTTCCACTATTCTATTCAATGTGTGTGCCTGAAATGTTAAACTAAATCCTTATTTAGCATTCAAGCAAGGACTCGTATTTTTTCACAACCGTCACTGGAATGAAAGTGGCTCTCTGGGCTCTGAAGTGTACAGTGATTTTTTTTTTTTTGATGTTTCAGTTAGGGGTGACATCCCTCACCTACACCCGCCCTAGCTCTGTAGTGCGTCACCATTTGGTCATATTGATCCTCACTGTTGCCATGCTTGCTCTATGCTTATTGTACATGTCACTATTTCCATTAACCAGTCAGAGCGCACACTGGTGCAGGAAGAGCATGGTGACTGGAAACTTAGATTCAAGATGGAGGTGCTGCTCTTTATCCTAAAATACTCACTTCTGCTTGGTGCCAAACCTCGATTTGTAATCTGTATTTACTTTATTTGTTTTATTTTTATTTATGATAAACGCTTTCATAGTTGTTACTTTGTTCATTTGGGGATAATTTCTGGTCATCCTGTGTGATCACATCTTATGGATCCGGCTGGCATTCCTGATGGGAGAGAGAGTGTTTCTTGTGCATGTACTAGATGCGGTCACATGAATTCAACACCTTTTGTTACTTTTTAAAGAGTTTATGTTCGG
This sequence comes from Neoceratodus forsteri, assembly GCA_016271365.2. NCBI lineage: Eukaryota > Metazoa > Chordata > Ceratodontiformes > Ceratodontidae > Neoceratodus > Neoceratodus forsteri. The sequence continues at coordinate 150,955,457 of CM028134.1, forward strand.
ATTATGGCTATGTTAAAATCTATGTGGCATGTTGCTTCCTGCGTTACGGATGATAAGTGGGTTAGGGTCAGTAGCATGTTTGTCTCATGCTCTGCACTTGAGTTCTCTCCCTAATACACAGTTGCTGATTGTTTAAAATGAAAAAATAATGGTGTTGCCTTCAACTTATCTGGCATCAGTCCAGCCCCAATCTCTGATGCATTGTAAAGGCCAAATCAGTTTTGAATCCCTCCACAGTCACTGGTGTTGTCCATCGATTCGTATGACGTCAGTCCAGACTCAACCTCTGATGCACTGTAAAGTGTTCTTCAGGTTAAAATCCCTCCACAGCCACTTGTAAGATCTAGCTCCTTACCATGCATCAATCGAGCCCCAAACTGTAGTGAATATTGAAGTGCATTTCAGGTTCAGATCCCTCCTCAACTGATGGTGTTGTCCATCGACTTACCATGCATCAGTCCTGACCAATCCCATAATACACTGTAAAGTGCATTTCATGTTCAAAACCCTCCACATCCACTGGTGTTGTCCATCAATTCATATGACATCAGTTCAGCCCCAATCTGTGATGCACTGTAAAGTATTCTTCAGGTTCAAATCCCTCCACAGCCGCTTGTAAGATCTGTCTCCTTATCATGTGTCAGTCAAGCTCCAAACTGTAGTGAACAGTGAAGTGCATTTCAGGTGCAGATCCCTCCACAGCTGATGGTGTTGTCCATCGACTTACCATGCATCAGTCCTGACCAATCCCATAATACACTGTAAAGTGCATTTCATGTTCAAAACCCTCCACATCCACTGGTGTTGTCCATCAATTCATATGACATCAGTTCAGCCCCAATCTGTGATGCACTGTAAAGTATTCTTCAGGTTCAAATCCCTCCACAGCCACTTGTAAAATCTCAGGCTCAAATCTCTCCACAGACACTTGTAAAATCTATCTCCTTATCATGCATCCATCGCACTCCAAACTGTAGTGAACAGTGAGGTGCATTTCAGGTTCAGATCCCTCCACAGACAATGATGCTGTCCATTGACTGATCTAGTGTCAGTCCAGCCTCAACCTCTACTGCACTGTAAGTGCTGTTCAGGTTCAAATCCCACCAGAGTCACCAATTTAGTCCATCTGTTCATCAGTCTTCAGTCCAGCCTTTATCTCTGACACTCTGTGATGTGCATTACTGATATGGATCCCTCCTCAGTCACCATGGTGTAGTGCATTGTGCACATCAAGATTCATTCCAACACTACCCTCACATGCTCTGTAATTTTCTATTCATGTTCAAATCACTCCACAACCACTTTAGTCCCTTGTGCTCATAATGCTTCAGACTATCCCTTACCTCTGATGCATTGTGATGTGATCATTGCCAGTGTACGACTTATACAGTCCATTCAAATGAAACATAGCACTCAGTACACACGTGCACCAATGAGCATCACTCCATGGTGCAGGCATACCCACACAGTGCACCATACTGAATGTTGCAACATATCACATGTGTATGCAGGCAAACCATGTGACACAGCACATAGTACACAACCTTTACAGGTGCCCATGTCATCACCCTGTATGTGTACCCACAATGTTTCTGCATGGCATATGGACACCATTACCAGGTGCAGGCAGCCCCACCTTCTTCCCTACAACTGAGTATACCCCCAAGGACCGGTGCCAATTCATGATGCAAAATGACTGCAGTGCCTATGAGCATCATTCTTGGTACAGCACACCCACCCCTTCCCCATGACACAGTATACCCCAAATTACCAGTGCCTTTTCAGCAATTTCATCATCCTATACGTATACCCACAATGTATCTACAGTATCCGTTAGCACCATTATTACATGCATACAGCCCCTCTCATTTCCCCAGAACATATGAAGTGCATCTGAGCCTGTATTATGAATGCAGGACCCCCCCGCCACTAACACACAGTGCTTCATCATACAGTCATTCCCTCAGCTTAAACCATTCCATAATAAAACCCCCAAAAAATAAACTATGCCAGGAAATTAAATACACAGATTTATGTAACATGATGTTTACTGAACGACTGTGAACCTTTACATGAACAACATCATGCTTCATTTACAGTATGATAAAGCAAACAGCACAAATAAAATCTAGTTTCCTATACTTATAATGGGATTTTATTACAAAAATAAAATAAAACAGTTAATTTCAATGAAATTACACATTTTAACTACAGCAAATATGCAATTAATCATAGAGAGACCTCCAGCACTAAAACATGTCTCCATTTCCTGTGTCAGCTCACTGACCTACACTGGAAGTGTTCTTCCTATTTACATCACTTGACCTCACAAAGCACTTCCTTCCTGCATCACTTCCTGATATGTCCTTCTAAGGTATTGTATAAATATATTCTCACTAAACATGGGGAAATACAAAATAATTGATAATCAGATTCATAAATTAAAATCAGTGGATAAGAAGAATTAAACACTGCAAAATTCCAACCAGTGGAGTGGAACAAAAAACTCCAACTGTAATAACAAGAGATTCAGATATTGATTTCTGGCTAAAAAATGGTAAAAAACTTGCAAAATTTATATTTAGACAATGACAGATGTTTACTGTATATTTTTAACAATTTTAATCAACAATTTTACAGAAATTTAGTATATTTGCATGACTATGTAAACAGAGCATAATTATATTTAGATAAAATCATCAGAATTTATTAAAATATGAAAACAACCTCACACAACATTAAATCCAGTTAAATAGACATTACCAAACCTCACTCATTTTCAAAAACGTTTTGTCCTGAAAAACTTTTCTTTTTACAGTTTTAAAATTGGATGTATGGCTTTTAAGATATGTAGGTTTAAGCACAGTGTGTTTGTATGAATGTTGCAGATCTAAAACCCCTTCAGGCACACAGGTGTTCTAGCAGCAGGCAGAGGCTACCTAAACATTCTAAGTGACAGTAGGATAGAATGAGTTAAATATAGAGGATTGTGTATGCGATCGAGAGGTTTCCGTGGTAACCTGAGACCTCGAGAGGTCCGTTACCACGGAAACCTCAAGATCGCACAACTGCCTTGTTTGTGTATGGTTGCTCATACACAATCTTTTATAGTGTATGGGCAACCATAAATAGCACTCGTGAACACTTCGAGAGGCTTACTTCTGTGTCTGCCATAAAGGCTTCCTTCCATGTTGCCGTGCGCTCGCTCTGTTGACTGCATGCTGAATGTGTTCGATCTTGTTGTGCTGCACCGGTGACGCACTGGGTGCAGCACAACAAGATCGTGACGCACCGAGTGAAGGACAACAACGCTGTTCCAGGCATGGATTTCCATGCGGAACAGCGTTCCACCATACACTATAGTACTCTGCTGGCTATCTAAATGCAGTCAAGGTGAAATTTCAACCCTTCTAAGATATATTAGAATAAACAGTTTGGAAGACTGTGTGGTTCTATCTTTGCCCTTCAGGGGGGTACCTACACAGGTCTGTGACACCACTGTCTTGTCAGGGCTAACTCCAGTTTCACCATGTGATCTAAGCATCTACTGCCATAACATCCAAGATGTTCAATCTGTCAGTTTTTGCCAAATATTTCAAAGGGGAGTCACATCACATTATATTTGTCTAACTGATATCTAAGTGAAGCTGTGATTCACTCCATTCCCTGGATGTCATTATACACTTTACACCGGTTCTCTATCATTGGAGGTATGTCCGAAAGCCATCTCTAAGTAATGGGTTGGATTTAAGGTTATTATGGGAGAGCTAAAGAACGAGGTTCAATGGGGAAGGGGGGGATAGCTCCTCCCACATCCCTATAAAGGCCAGCCTCCCACGGCAGTTCCCTGCTTAACGCGTTGCGAAACCCACCCACTTTGTAAGCTCTGGGCTCCTACTTGAAATTTGCTCATCTTCGAGGATGTGTGCCTATGGCCTTCTACAGCTTTCCCATTCAGCTGCCCTCGTCTCCAGCCACAAATCTACCATTGGTGATTTAAGGACTCGTTTCCTACTAGTAATTCCAGTTTGCCATGTCCTTCAGAGGTAGGAACCCATTCCCCATCAACGCAGCACCTTGCTATCTGCAATTTGGAGGTGGGGACCCTTTCCCCATCACTGCTGCAGTTTTCCTGTCAGCTATTCCAGTTCGCCATCTCTTTTCAAAGTGGGACCCTCGCACCTCACCTTCACGGCACCTTGTACCTGGATTCACTTCTTGGTTCGACATGGATCTCCCACTGAGGCCTGATTCAGCTTTCCTGCATTGCTTGTCCCGGTCCTGTGCCTTCCTTGCGCCTGCCAATGTTGGTACCGCCTAGCCTCTGCTGTCTTCTCAAGCTCCACCCTTCCATCCGTGGTCTTCTGCGTGGACTCCTCCCTCCATCCTTGGACTGCTGTTTTCCTCCTCACCGCCCTGGTGGTGCGGGACTCCTGCACATTTGCTGTGTCTCTTTTTGGGCCCTCCTACAACTATCGATGTCCAGCATCCTTGCCCAATCAACTACTTCTACCCGTTCATCTGTCTCGTACTCCTACCTTGGCCATCATAACAGCTCCCTTCAAATGTTCAGCGTAGTACCTGTTCATCTCACCTGGGGAAACCTTCTTCTAGCAAAATCCCTTGAACAGCATGCCCTATGGACTTTTACATTACTGTAGAATCATTATCAAACAGTAGTGACATCACTACCTATTAATGTCTTCACAGGATCCAAGATTTAGTGGAGTCTCTTTCACTCCTTTCTTCTTACCTGGAAATATATCCCTAACTCTGTCTGAGATGTACTAACTCCATAATAACCATCACAGTTAAGGATAAATGGAACTGCAGGATACTTCATAGCAGTACTGGCATTATCCATTATACCTTTTCCTCATAGTCCTCTCCTAAAAGCGCTGACTCTGACTACGTTATTCAATTCATATTCCCTGAATAAGCCATGGAATGTTCCTAAGACCTTCTCCAGCTGCTATCCCAGAACATGTATCGTTGGATATCTGGTGCCTAGCTACCTTGCTGAAGTTACTCTATCCAAGCCTCTGGCCCGTGAACGTCACCATAATTCTTAAAGTTATCAACATCTTTATCATGTTACCCTAAATCATTCCAGCTACTTATCCAGTGGTCTTCCTAGCTCATCCATTAGGATCTACCTCCCATACTCCCTCCAGCGAATGCCACCACTGAGAGCAGACTTCCACTGATTCCTCAATATGAACATCTGCAACCAACCTGGCCACCTCTCTATCCCAGTTAGGCCCCACAACAGTCCTGTACCACAAGCATGCTAGGCACCCACTGCATTCTATGCCAGCTCTCAATATCCTTTTGACACATCAGTCTATAGACTCATGCAAAACCCATTCTCAGGCCCCCCACAGCATTCAGACATTGGATCTACCAGCAAGGCAAAGCCGCCATGGCCATTTAAACTCCTGACTTAGGCGATTAAGTCACAGCAATACCCACATCCACCATCTCGCATTGGCAGTCCTTCCTGAATATGAAACATAGAATTTGAATTTGACGTCAGATAAGGACTGCTTAGCCCACCCAGTCTGCCCATTTCCCTACCTAATGGATAAGCTGCAGATCCTAGTTAACCAGCAGCCTACTTCTTCCTACCCCCACCCCCTAGAATTGCCTTATGACTGTCCCATGCATGCTTGAATTCCACCACTGTTTTTGACTCCACAACCTCCTCTGGAAGGCCGCTCCATGCATCCACAGCCCTCCAGAAAAGATACTCTAAATTACCTCTGAGCCGCCTCATCTTCAAATTGTGCCCCTTGTTCTTGCACACCTCTTTTGAAAGATGCTACCTCTTGACTTTGTTGAGTCCCTTGAGGTACTTGAAAGTTTCATCATGTCCCCCTCTCCCTCCTTTCCTCGAGGGCATACACATTAAGCTCCTTTAGTCTCTCTTCATATGTCTTCCGTGCAGACCCTGCACCATTTTAGTTGCCTCCTCTGGACAGCTTCCATCCTGTCTATGTCTTTTGCGAGATTGGGTCTCCAGAACTGCATGAGTACTCAGATGGGGTCTCACCAGCTGTCTGTACAGAGGATAACAACTTCCTGTTTTCTACTGGTGATGCCTCTCCCATTCATCCCAGTATCCCCCAGCCCTCCTTGCTGCCTCTCACATTGCTTGCCACCTTAGGTCATCTGATATGACTACCCCCAGGTCCCTTTCCATTTTTGTTGTTGTTAGTATCTCACCCCCCATTGTGTACTCTTCCCCTGGGTTTTTGTTTCCCAGGTGCATTACCTTGCACTTCTTAGCATTGAATCTAAGCTGCCATACATTTTACCATTCCTCTAACCTTGCCAAGTCCCTTCTCATCCTTTCCATCCCACCTTGTGCATCAACTCTGTTGCAGATCTTTGTGTCATCTGCAAAGAGACATACTTTTCCTTCCAGTCCCTCTGCAATGTCGCTTATAAAGACATTGAAGAGGACCGGTCCTAATACTGAACCTCATGTGGTACCCCAGTAGTAACCCCTTCTTCAGAGTGGACTCATTTTACTATTACCTCTGTGTCCTATTCTCCAGCTATTCTTTACCCAGCCTGTCATCTTGGGACCCTCCCAGGCTGGCTAACTTGTATATTAATCTTTGTGTGGGACTGTGTCAAATGCCTTGCTAAAGTCTAGGTAGGCCATATCCCAGCCCCTCCCTGATCTAGTACTTTGGTCACCCAGTCAAAGAAATCTATCAGATTCGTCTGGCGTGACCTTCCCGCTGTGAATCCATGCTGCCTTGGGTCCTGTGCCCCTCTGGCCTCTAGATACTCAACAGTTCTTTCCTTCAGAAGTGATTCCATCATTTTCCCTATCACTGAGGTTAAACTAACAGGTCTGTAGTTTCCTGCTTCTGCCTTGCTCCCACTTTTGTGAAGGGGAATCACATCTGTCTTCCTTCAGTCCTCGGGTACCACCCCATCCTCCCATGATTTGTTAAAGAGGGTAGTCAGTGGTGTCACTAGTACTACCCTTAGTTCTTTTAGAATTCTGGGATGAATCCCATCAGGCCCCATTGCTTTGTCCACCTTCAGTTTTAAGAGTTCTTTCAGAACCCTTTCTTATGTAAATGGTCTGGTATCAACTTCTTTATCCAGAGTGTTTCTATTGTTTGTTTTAGGTACCTCCCCTTCTTCATTTGTAAATACTAAGCAAAAATATTTATTTAGTATCTCTGCCTTTTCACAGTCACCCTCTGCCCACCCTCCACTTTATTAGCCTCACTATCCCCTCCCTGGTCTTTCTTCGCCCCTGATGTACCTATAAAAGGTTTTATCCTTTCTTAACTGAGTTGGCTATTCTTTTCCTCGGTTTGGGCCTTTGCTGTTTTGACTGCCTTCCCAGCTTCCTTTGCTTTAACTGATACAGCTCTCTGTCCTGCTCCTTCTGTGATTCCTTGTACTTCCTGAATGCTTTCTTTTTCTTGAACCTTCACTGCCACTTCCTTTGAGAACCACAGTGGTTTCTTACACGGTTTTGTTTTGTTTATTTGCTTCACACAAAGGCTTGTTACCTCTGTGATGGCAGTTTTTATTATTCCCCATTGTTCTTCCACTCCACCTTCCTGCCCATTTGCTAGTGCATTCCTTTGGCACTCACCCATTTTGGCAAAGTCAGCCCTCCTAAAGTCCAGTACTTTTGCCTTTGTATGGCTTGACTCTATTGCTGTGTTTATTGTGAACCATATTGTTCGATGGTCGCTAGTTCCCAGATGGCTACCCACTCTCATCTGTGATCTCTCTCCATCTCCATTTGAGAGAACCAGGTCTAAGACTGCTCCCTCTCGAGTGGGTTCCAATACTAGTTGTCTAAGGCATGCCCCAGTAGGGCATCTAGAATAACCCCACTCTTAGAAGTGGCTGTAACTGCATGCCAGTTAACATCTGGCATATTCAGATCACCCATCAGCAATATCTCCTTTTTCTGCCATTCTAAGTATATTTTCTATCATTTCCTTGTCCATTCTCCCCTGAGAGGGGGTCTGTATCACAACCTCTGTCGGATTGTGGTGCCATTGCCTGTCTCCAAATTGACCCACAGTGCTTCTTGTCCTCCCTGTTTACCCTTTTGTTCTGTTGCTTTGATTCCTTCCCTTATGTAAAGAGCTATTCCCCCTCCATTTTACCCTCCCTGTCCCTCCTGTAGATAGTGTATCCTGATATGTTTACGTCCCAGACATGGTTTTGTGTGTACCATGTTTCCGTGACTGCCACGATATCCAGATGTTCCTCCTCCATCAAGGCCACTAATTCAGGAAGCTTGTTACCCAGACTACGGGCATTGGTACTCATTGCTCTCCATTTTTTGATGGCTTTACCTTCTGTTGCAGCATTCCCACTGACCTTTCTACCTCGGTCTTTTCTCATTTAGTACCCTGTTTTGTAGGGGAGGCTGGGATTTTTCTGCTACTTATCAGTGTTTCCTCACTTCAGTTTAAAAGCTTGCCAATGAAGCATTTAAACCAATTGCTCAAAAGACTTGTTCCTTCCTGGACAGATGCAGACCATCCTGCCAGTATAGGCTGGTGTCCTCAGGTGGAACCCCAGTCCCCAATGAAGCCAAACCCTGTGCTCCACACCATTTTTCAACCATTCATTAAACTGCATGGTGCAAAAGTACCCTCGCCTCACCCATGCCATTGACAGGCAGCACCTCTGAGAAGGATACTGTGTGCTACTTGTCTTAGGCCCCTCCCAACTCTACAAAGTCCTCCTGCACTGCTCTGATCTTATGATGAGCCAAGTCATTTGTCCCTAGGTGGACAATGACGTCCAGCTCAGACTCCCGTGCAGCTGTTCTCGTGATCCTGAGAATGCGCTTCCTGTCCCTCCAAGCCATGGCACCAGGCAGGCACCTTACTTCAGTTTTCCCTGCTCCCCCAGTTTTATCCCCCTAATAATTGAGTCCATCACCAGGAGCTGCTTCCTTTCCCTGTGGTGTCCTCTGCCTCCTTCCTGTGAGCCTCCCTTGTGACAGTTGTCCTCAGCCTCCTTAGTCTCCTCTGCGGGTGCATCCATAGGGTAACTTTGCTCCCCCAGAATGGTGTATGGATTGTGAAGTGGAACAGCGACTGGGTGTGCCTCTGTTCCACCATCCACACCCTCCTGAGCCCACTGTGGTCCAACTGCTGTGCTTTCTTCGCAACCTCTGAGGTAGTGGTGGTGGCTCTGGTGCTCCCTAGATGGGGGAGGTTCCCTTCCTACTGTCCATTTTGGCCTGGGGGAAGGTTCCCTTACTACTGTCCAGTGTGGCCTGAAGACGGGCAACTTCCTCCGTCAGGGCAGAGAGTTGTCTGCAAATAGGGCAGCATCTCAGCCTCCAGAAAGACTCCCGGAAGACTGCTGCCCCACAGCCATTACATTAGCCTATGTAAATCTCCTTATAGCAACAATAACTATTCAACCTTCTAACTCATCATACTGAACTTTTCAATTATTCTCATAGCTATCCAGTTACCATCTCTATAACATATACTACCCTTTCTTTATTGGTCCAAAACCTTTTACATTACTGCCTACTACTATCTACCTAAAGCTTCTCTCTGAATCCTTGATCAGCTTCAGATGCCTTCACAGCGAAATAGTGCACATCACTGAACTCCAAGCCTCACAACCCTAATCTGAATGTCAGGTGTCTACTACTCCACTGTTCAGCTTTTCAGTTCCTGCATTTTCTTAATCAGTATTGAGATTAAGCTCTTCCGAGAACAATGCAAATATCAGAACCACCTACCACCCTACAAAGGAACTAAGCACTTTATCCTGCCCGTACCCTTTACAAAGTCTGACAGATTACTTCAAAGATTTCATAACCTACCATACTTCCACAGTTTGGAGTCTGGCAGCTCATTTAATTCATGCTCATCGTGCTCACATTGACTTTGTAACCAATCGAATATCACCCAGTATCACATTGGAATCCTGGACCACATTCACCCCTTTTCAGCTGGACTTAATCATTATTCTGGATCCGGTCATTCCTTCAGACTGGACCTGCCTCTTCAACCTCAGACTTGACCTTCATGAACATATCATCCAACAGACTCCAAAGATGGAACATCATCTGTACAATCAGTTCACCTTACTCAGAAATTACAAAATGGTTACAAAACCTAGGATTATCTCCTCTTAGTTTGCCCGGAGGATGGGTGGGTCAATAGCCATGTGTCCTCAGAGGTTTCCTCCACCTGGGTTTTTTTTCTCCCCTGCGTCATACTCTCTGTGAGTTGGAGGAGGTAACCTTGTTGGGCTTTCTATTCCTTACTCACACCCCAGCCAACCTACCAAGAGTGGGAACAGAGAAAAGCCAAAAAGTAAACTACAGTTACATAAGCACTACTAACCCCATACTCTATTCACCAAAACATTGAATGGGAGGGCTAAAGCCTGAGGTTCAATGTGGGGGAATAGCTCTTGCCACATCCCTATAAAGGCCAGCCTCCCACAGCAGTTCCCTGCTTAGCACATTGCGAAACACCCACCATCTACTCCTGCCTCCTCCTTCTCCAGCACGCTACTCACCCTTGGTACTGGGCTTTCTATTCCCTACTCACTACCCGGCTTACCTACCAAGGGTGGGAATAGAGAAAAGCCAAAAATTAAACTACAGTTATATAAGCACTACTAACCCCATAATCTAGTTACCAAAACATTGAACTTAATGTAAAAAAAAAAAAGTGGATGTTGTTTAGCAAGAAGTGTGTAGATATGCCCCACTTGACTATAAAATCGACCAATGGAAAAGAAATAGCTAGGGCAGCTACATACAAATACTGTATCTGTGAATATTTCTAGACGACTAGCTAACATTTAATTTTCACATGCAAAACTTGTCGAATAAATTAAAAAGAATATTAGCCTTTTTTTTTATTTTTTTTATTTTTTTACAGAAATAAGACTTACTAACATACTAATTGCCAGCAGATTAGGCCTTACAGTGTATTGAGTCTGCTTGAACCTCAGATCCCTAGTTGGGTACCGAGGCCCTCCCCCCTTGTGTTCCAGAAACCCCTATCATCCATCCCCACCCGCCTGGGCCAGGCCATCATCTGATACATCCACTTTCTGTGTCTGCCCCAGCCTCTCTTGAAGCCCTCCACTGTGGATCTCTGAACCAGCTCGCCAGGCAGCGCATTCCAAGGGTCCACCACCATCTCAGTGAAAAACCTCCTACTACTCCCCCCCCCACCCTTCTACCTTCCAACTTCAAACCATGCCCTCTGGTGATACCTCTCTGCTTTAGTCTAAAGATCCCCTCCGTGCTTACCCTATTTATTCCCTTGAGGTACTTGAAGACCTCAGTCATGTTCCCCTGTCTCTCCTCTCCTCCAATGAAAACAGGCAGAGCTCCTCAAATCTGTCCTCATACGTCAAATCCCCTAGTCCTCGTATCATCTTAGTTGCCCTCCTCTGTACCCTCTCCAGGAGCTGTATGTCCCTCTTCAAGTGTGGTCTCCAGTACTGTACACAGTACTCAAAAGTGTGGTCTAACCAGTCCATTGTACAGCGGCAGAATCACTTCCCTGCTCCCAGAGGTGATCCCCACGATGCATCCCAACATCTTGTTTGCTTTGCTAGCCGCTCTCCTGCACTGCTCAGAGTTATTCATACATGCATCCACCATGACCCCTAGGTCTTTTTCCCCCTGTTGAGGCCTCCAGCGCCTCCCCTCCCAGGGTGTACCTGTGTTTAGAGTTTCATTGCCCAAGATGTAACACCTTGCACTTGGTGATATTGAAATTTAATTTTCATGTGTGAGCCCACCTTTCCAGGGTGTTCAGGTCTCCTTGCAGGGCCAAATTTCCCTCTTCCCCCTCAACTACTGCTTCCATCTTGGAGTTGTCAGCGAAGAGACTCATTTCACACCCTATACCCTCCCTGATGTCCGATATGTATGCGTTAAACAGGATTGGACCCAGGACCAAGCCCTGCGGTACCCCACTACCGACCTCTCTAGGGTTCAAGAGCTCCCCACCGACCACTACTCTCTGAGTACGTCCAGCTAGCCAGTTTTCAATCCATCTGACCATCAAAGGGCCTACTCCCAACCCCATCAGTTTCTCCACCAGACCATTGTGGGGGACAGAGTCAAATGCCTTGGTGAAGTCCAAGAATAATACATCCATAGGCTTTCCCCTGTCCAGTTCTGATGTTACCCATTCATATAACTCCACAAGACTGGTTTGACACGATCTACCTGGCACAAACCCATGTTGCCAATTATCCAGACCTCCCACCTCCTCCAAGTACACCCCCAGTCATTCCTTTAGTATACTCTCCATTAATTTTCCCACCACCGAGGTCAAACTGATGGGTCTGTAGTTACCTGGTACTTCTCTCGAACCCCCCCCTTTATGGATTGGCACCACATGTGCCTCTCGCCAATCCTTAGGTACCCTCCCTGTCTCAATCGACCTGTTGCAGAGCTCTGCCAGGGGTGCAGCAAGTATGTCTGCCAATTCCCATAGTACTCTCAGTTGAATGCTATCCTGCCCAGGAGATATATCTTTTTTTAGAGCCTTAAGGGCTAACCACACCCTTTCGGTGGAGATAGCATCATCCGTCCCCTCCACCTGACTGGCCTTTTTATCTTTATCCTGATGCGACACCCCTGGTGTACCTCTCCCTCCCTCCCTCTTGCTCCATTTCTGTTGCTCCCCTGATCCCACTCACTACCGCTTCTATCCCCATCGTGCCTTGCTCTGTAGATATCCCTTCCCCCTCCCTAGTGAACACAGAGGCGAAGTACACATTTAATACCTCTGCCTGGTCCCTCGCCTCTTCCACCCACCCTCCTTCTGATCTCAATCTGCCGAGATGGCCCTTAGTTTTTCTCCACTCCCCAATGTACTGGAAGAACCCCTTTTCCCCTCTCTGTATCCCCTGTGCCAGACGCTGCTCTTTACTGGACATTGCCCCCCGCACCATCCGGGTGGCTTTTCTAGATGCAAGATGGTACATTTCCTTTTCCCTGTCCCCTCTTGTTGTTTTATATTTTTTGTAGGCAGCCTTCTGACCGCTACCTGAACCTCACTGGACCACCAGCATGGTTTATGTGACCTTGCTTCCTTACGCTTCACCTTAGTGCAGGTCCTGACTGCCTCATGAAGTTCCCATTTTATGACCTCCCATCTGTTTTCCACATTTGTCATTGTGTAATCCCCTTCAAGACTCATTTTAGTTTCCCAATTAGAAAGCATTTGGTGAACTCACTATTCCTATTTTAGCTGGATTACAGGGATTGCATACATAGAAATGCCTCAGCAACATTGTTAGGAGTACCTGACCCACTATATCATAGTGCTTTCGGGTTTATAAGAGGTTTACCATGTAAAACCCATCACTGCAGTTTATATACAGCAGTCAGATGGGTTTCCCTATCTGTTCAGAGACAAATGCATTGGTATATATTTGTGTACAGATCTGTAACAAATGCAGTTCCTTCCCATCTTTTGACTCTGTTAAATGTCAAATCTAGCAATATTTATAAGCTTAGATCAGCAAATTTATCAGTGTACTCAGTACCAAGACATTGAAAAAAAAATGGGGAAAGTATCTTTGCAGTATCTGTGCCACGCACATGGGATGAAATACAGAAAAAGTTAAAAATGAATGTCTTTCTACCAAGTTCTCATTTTAAGACCAGAATCAATGGACTGTTGTACAGTCGGTGTGATTGATACAGGTGATCTTACCATCTTTGAGTACTTACCATAACTTATAGATAAAACTTTGTATTATATGTTATGTTATAAATGTTTTATGTTTTGGACGCAATTGTAAAAGAGAGTTTTACTGTCGAGTTGCCTTCCAATAAATATTGATTGATATTGATTAAGAGGGTTTATGCCACAAATATGTATATCCTCCTTTCTTTTGTCTATTTTTCCAGGTATGATTCCCAGTAACAGATGTTTGGACAGCACTGGCAGTGTTACTCCCATAATCTCTCCTATTGTGTCCCCAGTGTGTTTCCAAAATTCTGACAATACCAAGGCAAGGCAAGACTATTTGTTTGGCGCCAATCAAAGCTGTGCGCACCATACAGAACAGCAATTAAAAGTTTCCCAGATAAACACGAGCAATAACAACATTAAAAACACAATTAGCTTAAACAATGGCTGACACCTCTGGAAAAACTTTGGAAAACATAATATTTAGACACAATTCAGAATGTATTTCATTTGCTTTCTAAAGATTTTGAATCCATCGTATTTATTACTCGGGAAGTTTCCACAAAAACAGAATCTTTATCCCTTTGAGTTCATCTGCCCCTACAGATTTTTCCCTTCTTGAAATCATAATGCTTTTTTATGACATTACGGTCTGTTGTCATGGGAATAACTGTGATTTCACAAGTGTGTATTATGACATCAGGTTGGGAATAAACAATTTGAGCAGGTGAATTCTCAAGAAAGAATGATCTTATTTTCATACGCATGACCTCAATAATAAATAATGGGGAGAAGAAATACAGAACTAGTGGTAAATACAAGCAGAACAGTGTCTAAATATTAGTTGTTTTTGTTTTAAAGTTCTCCTGGAGGTATTGGTGGCTTTTTAAACAAGTGAAGTTAAAAATGGCATATACAAGACCCCTGGAATTCTGCAGTTCTGTGGTTGCGGAATTTGCCACAGAATTTGCATCATGCCGCAGAATAGATATAGTGCAGCAGAATTCATTGTTTTTGGTGAATTTTCATATAAATATACCGTTTTTCTATAGTGTCAGGCTTTCTTTCCCATCTCATTTATCCTGAAGCCCCTCCTCTATGCTCAGCATATGATGTCATCGATGACATCACATCATATTTAGCCAATGACAGGACTGCATTCCGCCAGAGAAGTGAATAAATCATGCAGCAGAAATCAGAAAATGCTGCTGCAGAAGCCAAGGAGCCCTGCCGCAGAAATCAGAAAATTCTGCCCTCAGAACACCAGGGGCCCTGCATATAGAACATACATCAATAGTTTTAAGCAGTCCCAAATGCTAAATTAAATAAATGGGTTTTCAGCAACCCCTTGAAACATTGCAGTGATGGGGCTCCTCTGATATAAGCAGGTAATGCGTTCCACAAGATAGGTGCAGCAAAACAACAGGCTCTGTCCCCTGATGGTTTCAGATGGGAATGTGGAACCATGAGGAGCTCAGTCTCAGAGGAACAGAGGGAGTAGAGGGGAGTGTATTTGGTCAGACAGTGTTCAGGTTGTCAGGCCCCAAATCATGCAGGGCTTTGTAGATCAGCAAACATCTCTTGAAGCCGATGCGTAGCCTCACTGGCAACCAATGCATTTCCTGCAGAACCGGCCTGATAGGCCTGAACAGTGAGGTCCCTACAGTCAGCCAGGCTGCCGAGTTCTACATGGGCTGCAAGCAATGCACCAGTCTTGCAGATAGACATAAGCAGTGAGCACTGCAATAATCCAGTTTAGAGGTGGCAAAAGCGTGAAACAGTGTTTCCAGGTCAGAGGTCTCTGGTCTGAATTTGGGTGATGTTATTCAGGTGGCAAAAGTCACTGCAGACAGCAGACGACACCTGATGTTCAAGAGTCAATCCACTGTCCACGCTGACAAGCAGATTTCTTACCCTATCAGCAGCTCATAATGTAGTACCATTTAAAGATGGCAGCAATGCAGTATCACTATTCATTGTTGCCCCCCACAAGGCCTGGTTTCACTAGTAACACCTCTGTCTTTGATGAGTTCAGTTTGAGCTAACTTGAGGCCATCTATTTTTGGATTTCAGCCATACATTTGTCTAACACAGCTACTGCATTAACCCCATCAGATGCACATGACAGGCAGGTCTGAGTGTCATCTGCATAGCAGTGAAAGCCCAGGCAGTACCACCCAGTGATCTCCCTCAACAGCAACCTGTACACAGCCAATAACACGGGAGATAAATAGACCCCTGAGGCACCCCAAAGCAGAGGGTAGCAGCCTCCAAGATGTTACCACTTAAAGATCATGTGCAAAGGTTTTTGCATATTGTTAATAAAGCTTGGATTCAAGTCACTGTGTTATGATTAGAGTTTCCTGAAAATTTCATGCTGTTTGGTTTTGTGGTTTTCTTTAAATAGCATTTGTTAACTTGCTCTACAGGGGCTGAAAACAGTGGAATTATTTCTGTATCTCATTCAAGTTTGGAGAGCGATGACATAATTGTGGAGTACTGTAGCTTGCTGCTTCAGATTCCCAACCACAGCAGGCTATAGAGTTAACGGTTTACTCAACAGGTTTCTTACAAACTCAGTCTGTGGTTTGCGTTTAGACAGAGTAGCTTAAAATCTATCATTCTCTTCTTATAAAAGTGGATCATTTGAGTTTCAGTGCTGAATTGAAGTAATGGAAATCTTTCTCTGTGAGACATAAGCTTGTGTGTATCACAGATCTCAGTTCTTTCTCATCAAAACTCTTTTTTCCCTAACTACATAACACAGGGTTGTTTAATGAATATGAAATAAATCTAAATTTTGTTCATTCACAGAAATAGTTTGTCCTTGATGTAGCCTTCATAAATACATCCATGTAAGAATTTTTTTTTATGTCTTGCTATTTGGGACTCATAGGCTGGATCCTGATAGATAAGGAAAAATTAATTACCATAGTAATACACTGGGCCGGGGGAGGTGGAAAAAATGAGGGAGGATTTAGGCAGGCTGGAGGAGTGGTCAACTAGATGGCAGCTGCACTTTAATACAAAGAAGTGTAAGATAATGCACATGGGACACAAGAATCCAAAGGAGAGCTACATGCTGGGGGGAGAGGAACTTGAGGCAACAAACAGGAAACGGATCTGGGGATTGTTATTTCAGATAACCTCAAGGTGGTTAATCAGTGCAACAAGGTGGTGGGAAAGGTAAACAGAATGCTGGCATGCATAGGGAGGGGCATCACAAGCAGGAGGAGAGAGGTGATCATGCCGCTGTACAGGTCCATGGTTAGGCCTCACCTGGAGTATGGGGTAAAATTCTGGAGACCATGCTTGCAGAGAGATAGGGATAGAGTGGAGCGGGTCCAGAGGAGGGCTACCAAAATGGTGCAGAGCTTGCACAAGAGAACATATGAAGAATGGCTTGAGGAGGTTGGCCTTTACACACTGGAGATAGGGAGAGGGGGGATGTGGTAGAAGCTTTTAAATATTTGAGGAGAATGAACATGGTGAGGGAAGGGAGCATTTTCAGTATGAATGATAACACATCAACTGGGGGTATAGCTTAAAACTGGAGGGAGGCAGTTTCAAAGGGAATACAAAGGGACAATACTTCACCGAGAGGGTGGTGGGTCCATGGAATGGGCTGCCTGAGTGGGTAGTGGGAGCAAACTTGGTGGGGGAATTCAAGAGGGCATGGGATTCCTACATGGGATTAGGCATGAGAAGAAATGGTATGAAAGGAAGCAGGGAGTAAGGAAATATGGCAGAAAAGCCATGGCGTGGGTATAGGGCAAACTTGCATGACCACGTATTATCTGTGCTCTTCATTTATGACACTAGGATGTTAAACAGCACAGGTCCCAGGATCAAACCCTGTGGCACCCCTCTGGTAACCTCACCCCAACTTGAATTGTATCCTCCCCTTATATAAGCTCTTTGCCTTCTGTTACTTGACCAGGAACACACCCACTTGACTAAAATAGTATTATGACCTATTTCCTCCATGGCATTAATTAATTCAAAATGGAATACAGTATCAAATGCCTTCGAAAAATCTAAAAACAGAACATCAACATAGAGGTTGTTTTCGAATGCCTTACTAACAGGATCGAAAAAAAATATAAAAGGTTGGATAAGCAACTTTTATTCTTCGTGAAACCATGCTGTAAAGGATCCCTCAGTCCTTTTTCGTGCAGATACTTTTCTGTTTCATCCTTTATTGTTCCTTCAAGGATTTTCCCAATCTATGAAGTGAGGCTGATAAGTCTATAATTTCTAAACTCAGGCCTGTCCCCTTTTTCTGACTGTGGGCGTAGCCCAGCAGACGTTTTGCATTCAGAAAAGGGCTGATGTAATGTTTGCTACCAAACAACATGATAGAGTCTTAAAAATAGACTCCTCCACTGAAGCCTCATTACTACGCTGCCTGTGTGTGTGTAGGAAGTTGTCGAGCACTATTTTCCCTCTGGCTTGAGGCGTTAATTGAGCCCACAGAAAGTTAAATCATTATCTTCTGGCAGTCATTCTGTGTCAGATTATCAATGGATAGTACAGACATCATAGAAAGCTATTGGAAGTAGAATGGGTTAAACACTTTCTGGAGCTTTCTGCATAACAAATAAGCTCTGCTGTGCCTTCAGCCCATAGGAACACCTCATTAAGCCATTTGACACCACCATCCTAAGAGCAGTCATTCAGCTACTTTGCAGGACATTCCATAGCAAAGAGTCCCAGTGATGCCTGTTTCCAAATAATACACCAAATTCTTTTTCTCAAGCAGGCAGTTCCGGGCTACTGTTTATATTCTACTGAATGTTCTTAACCTGCAATTTGACTATAGGTATTTACAACTGAATGATAGCAACCATAGTTGCTTCACTTGCAAATAGGTAGGCGTGTGTGTCTAATTTTTGTTTGACTTAGATTACACATAGAATCTGATCAGTTCATAGCATGTTGTATTGTGATTAAATGAACTGATAAATGGGGGCTTTGGTTTCTTTTACAAATTCATTTTTCCTGACCATAGATATACTAAAGCAAAAATTTCTCAACAAAATGTTTAAAAATAAGGAGTTTAGCAGTAATTTAGTTGATGTGGTGTAAAGAGCTGGTCCCTGGGAAATTACCCGTTTGGGGGGGGGGGGCTGCCACAAGCAGAATGGGACTTCATGGATGGGGGAGCTCATGGCAGCAGAAGAGGCATGATGGTATTAAAAGCTTACTGGTGTACATGTAGAAGCACCATTTTTTGAGCATAACTTTGGTAGAGGACTGAGTGTGACTCGGGGTTGGGGGGATCATCAGGAATTGAGTGAGTCTTGGTATTTTTAGCATAGTGGTTTTCTGAAACTTCAGCCTTCAATGGGTTAGACTCTGCATCCATCTGTACAGTAGTATGTCACTAAGCCACATGCAGTGGGATATGGGTAAAAACCAGATCACCAGACCAGAGCTGTAAAATCTGGACTGGGCACAGCTTGTGCACATATTGCTGATAGAAACATAGAATTTGATGGCAGATAAGGACTGCTTGACCCACCTAGTCTGCCCATTTCCCTACCTAATGGATAAGCTGTAGATCCTAGTTAACCAACAGCCTTCCTCCTACTTCCTCCTACCCCCACTAGAATTGCCTTATGTCTGTCCCATGCATTTTTGAATTCCCCACTGTTTTTGACTCTACGACCTCCTCAGGAAGGCCGTTCCATGAATCTACAACCCTCTCTGTGAATAAATACTTCCTCGCATTACCTCTGAGCCATCCCCCTTCTATCTTTAAATTGTGCCTCCTTGTTCTTGCACATCTCTTTTTCTGAAAGATGCTACCCTCTTGAACTTTGTTGATTCCCTTGAGGTATTTGAAAGTTTCTGTCATGTCCCCCCTCTCTCTCCTTTCCTCGAGGCTATACATCTTAAGCTCCTTTAGTCTTTCTTCATATGTCTTCTGGTGCAGACCCTGCACTATTTTGGTAGCTCTCCTCTGGACAGCTTCCACCCTGTCTATGTCTTTGCTGAGATGGGGTGTCCAGAACTGTACACAGTATTCCAGATGTGGTCTTATCAACTGTTTGTACAGAGGGATAATAACTTCCTGTTTTCTACTCTTGATGCCTCTCCCTATGCATCCCAGTATCTCCCCAGCCCTCCCTACTGCCTTCTCACACTGCTGGCCCACCTTTACGTTATCTGATATGACTACCCCCATATCCTTTTCCATTTTTGCTGTTGTCAGTATCTCACCCCCATTGTGTACTCTTCCCCTGGGTTTTTGTTTCCCAGGTGTATTACTTTGCACTTCTTTGCGTTGAATCTAAGCTGCCATACATTTGACCTTTCCTCTAACCTTGCCAAGTTCCTTTTCATCCTTTCCACCCCACCTTGTGTATCAACCCTGTCGCAGATCTTTGTGTCATCTGCAGAGAGACATACTTTCTCCTCCAGTCCTTCTGCAATGTCACTTATAAAGACATTAAAAAGGACAGGCCCCAGTACTGAACCCTGCGGTACTCCACTAGTAACCCCCCTTTCTTCACTGTGGACTCCATTTACTATTACCCACTGTGTCCTGTTGTCCAGCCAGTGTTTTACCCAGGCTATCACGTTGGGACCCACTCCCAGGCTGGCTAATTTGTTTCTTAATCTTTTTTGCGGGACTGTGTCAAATGCCTTGCTAAAGTCTAGGTAGGCCATGTCCACAGCCCCTCTCTGGTCTGCTACTTTGGTCACCCAGTCAAAGAAATCAATTAGATTTGTCTGACATGACCTTCCCGCTGTGAATACATGCTGGCTTGGGTCCTGTGCCCCACTGGCCTCTAGATACTCAACAGTTCTTTCTTTCAGAAGTGATTCCATCATTTTCTCTACCACTGAGGTCAAACCGACAGGTTTGTAGTTTCCTGCCTCTGTCTTGCTCCCACTCACTCCAGATGATCTGGTCTGGCCTTTACCTATCTGGTCTGGTCCTGATGGTTCCATTTTCAACCATGCCAAGGAAGGGTTGAAAAACAGACATCCAGGAGCGGACCAGATACGTAAAAGTCAGACTGAACAGTGCAGCCAGAGTGACTGGACCAGCAGTATTTGTGCAAGTTGCACCCAGTATGGCCAGTTTGGATTTTTACAGAACTGCTGTGGTTCAGATCTGTCAGTCCAGTTTTTAACCAATCAATCTTTATTTTATACTGAAAGGTATGTGAGCAAAAATGCCTGTTTAAACAAATGTCCAGTTAAGCATAAAAAGAGAACAGAACATCAGGTCAAACAATTACATAGTAAAAAACAGTATAGACAGGTCTAACATAAACAGGTCTAATACAGAGATCTTAAGGGATATACAGAAGAAAGGGTAAACAAATAAATAACTGACAAATTTACAACATGGGATATAGTTGGAGGTACAATTCAAGAACATGAACAGTCAGGTGATGTATCGAAAAGAAGTGCAAGTCCTGCAGCCTCCAAGATCCTGCATGTGGATAAGTATTCCCACTGCGTGATCTGCCTAGGCCCCAAACACCGGGTCAAGAACTGTGCGGCCTGCCAATCCTTCAACCAGGCCACGGACTTCCAGTGACGTCATCAACAACATGGAGGCTTAACTAAAGAGCTGTCCCTCTCAACATCCACCAAAATTGATTCCACTCAGCCAGGACAATGGCAATACATGCAAATATGCACAAATCGCATCGTGGAAACACACCTATGAGAAGATCCCGGTCCAAAAATTCAAATTTGAAATGAGATCAAGAAGGATTGAGCCCTGCAAGTTCAGCCGCGAGTGGGAGAGAGTCCCCTTTGAGTACGGTGGGAGGCGACGCAGAAACCGAAATGGACAGTCTCTCTAGGTCGAGATTTGAAACGTTTCTAGCCGAAATAAAGCAGTTCAGGGTAGAAACAAAGCTCGAGTTCAGTAAACTACATTCAGACCTAACTAAGCTGGAAACCAGAGTCTCCGGTACGGAAAATCGGGTTTCGACGGCCGAGGATGACCTAATGCAGCTCTCCAAAGTAATGTAATATCTAGTACAACAAAATGAAAATATGATAGCCAAATGCCTCAACCTAGAAGCACGATCTTGAAGAGACAACCTCAGGATCTATGGCCTGCCTGAGTCATCCGAGGTTGGAGAAATGAGTGAATTTATTGAGGACCTGCTTCGCCATGTGCTGGATCTGCCGCAAGCCTTCGCATTTAGGATCGAGAGAGCACACCGGGCACTGGTACCCAAACCTACCGCAGCTACAGCCAGGCCTCGATCAATAGTAGTTCAATTTTCTAGTTACTGGGATAAAGAGAAGATCCTAAGAGCAGTGTGGAAGCAGGGCCAGGTAGAATATAACGGCGCCCATCTACTATTCGATCAAGACTACCCCCAGTGATACAGCAGCAGCGGCAGGCACATGCGCCTCTGTTGAGGAAATTAAAAGAACTGAAGGTTAAATTTCAGACACCATACCCATCGTGACTGCGAGTGTGTTGGGAATCTGGAACTGAGGTATATCATACAGCCGAAGAAGCCCACTGGCTTTCAGGATGAAAGGGCATGAAATCTTGATGGCTCCCAGAAGCAGAGAGGTACCCCCCACTCTACAGAACCCTTGGTGTCCGAAAGGCTTTCAAAACGCTAATTGAGCAGGGAAAAAAGCAGCGAGTACCACCCTGCAGGACATAAAAAGAATGTTATTTAATCTAACACACTCCCAAGACTCAGGGGAATTGCTGCAGGAAAAACATCCGGATACCTGAAGAAGGGACCCACCCAACGAGGTCTATGTTCATTTTGCTGGCCTCTTCTCCGGACACTCCTTCCCCACAGGGACATATTGGACTTCAATGGTTTGATGACTCTCTTAGTTTGTCTAAATAACTCATAAGACCTTGGTGTCCTAAACACAGAGATCATTAACTTGGGGTATGTCGATGTGGGGAGGGGGAGGGAGGGCTCAGGGGGGTGGTTCTGACGGATCACGTCCTTAGGGAGACAGAATGCTGTATACATGGTAGCCATCCTGAGCCCCTAACCTCGATAGAGTTACTGAAAGAGGTAGGTGTAAATATCAGGGGAATACTCAGAGGGCAAGCTAAATGGGGAGTTTTGCAACGGGGTGGGTGGCCTACATACTGGGTTGGTTCTATCCTGAGATAATGGCCCAAGCTGAAGTGCAGTTTCACGTGGGAGTCCCGGGGGGGCTGGGTTAGACACTATGATGTCTTAGCTGCTGACCCCTGCGGCTGTCTACATGTCGCACAGATCGTATCCACGAGGTTAATAGCAGCACTACAGAGTGCTTGTTCAGTCAATATAGGCCTGCCTAGTCCTTAGGGAAGAGAAATCACTTAGCGAGTAAGAGGCATCTCGAAGGTATTTACTGATTTTGGATCAAAGCCTGTAAGTGGGATTGGAAACTGGAGACCCGTCTCGAAATAAGCGATAAACAGATTCCAAGACAATGGCGAGGATTTCTTCTCGGTGCAGTACACTTCTCAGGTAAAGGGTCTCTCACACTTTGGTTTTACCCCAGAAGCGAGAAAGATTTAAAATATACAGAGGAGGCCACTTGAGGCCGGAATAGTTTGGGGTGGTCCATTGGGAGGGAGGCCCAGAATCATCGCTGGAGATTCCCCACTGGGAAGGGTCTCGATTACATCAGGTGACAGACTAGACGCTCGGGACCTAACATCTGAGAGATTGCTCCTTTGCAATGCTAGATGGGACGCATTTCTGGATATTCATCCTGCAAATAGAAGCGCAAACCTAAGGAGATTGTTTAGGGAATTCTAGATTGAGCGAGGAGCCTTGCTGCCTAATACAATGATGATATGGGCATAAATACGCTCCTGGGATACACTTCGTCAATTAGGGTGAGATGGAAAAGGTGTGGGTAAGTTCCCACATAAATGTATAATGTTATGGGGATTAAGGCAACAGATAGACTACTTTATGAAAAGTTAAAAGTGAAAATTGGGAGGGACACCCATCACTGCAACCGTGGAGCATTAAGGGACTAATGACACAGGGCAAACTCGAGATAAAGCATAGATCCATGGCAGATTTCAAAGTGGCAGCTCCCCTGGAGTGTTGGTACTGCCTTTTGACTGGTGATAGATCATCATGTGCTGGGAGGACATTGTAGCTTTGAGGAGGCAATCCAGCCCTGGCACGGGGAGCGGGAGGGGGGGCTCATGTCACCGACTCCCCGTAATAGCACAAGCCTATCTAGGAGGGATTTAAGGTATGATGAGCAGCCCACCTGGAAGGACAGCGCCTTTGCTAGAGGCATACAGTGCTAAGTTATAATTAGGTACAAAGAACCAAGGATCCCCCCTACGCTCCTCACTTTAGCCCCCTCTTGTTAACATTAGGTGATGAGATGTGATGTAGAGCGAGTGCTCCACAACGGTTGCAGCTGGGTGTCTCTCATAGATTGTTCTCAGGCTGATCACATGTAAACCATGGAGTGGTTTAGACAACTTCGAATGTAAAACCTAGTTAATTGCCCAGAGACATTTAAGGTTGTTGTCAGATACCCCCTAATGGGGAGATGGAGAACTCTCAGTATGACATTATGGTTTAAGGAGGGAAAGAAAAAAGGAAAGGAGGGAAATAGACAAAAAGGGGACAAGGCATTGGATATGAGATCCATAACAAGCCGACAGGGTCTCTAGATAGCCGGGTCTTAAAGTAATAAACATTACCTGGTATGGATGGGGGTGGAAGAGTGGATGGGAACGTCGGAGGCTGTGCGAATGTTGCATGGCCGGATGATGCCATGTGCATCATACATCTCAGCAGGAGTGTTGTTGGTGATAATGTGCTATGTCATCTGGCAAGGACCCAATAGTTACAGGGTCCAGGAGGAATGGGCATTCGTTATGACTCCTTTTCCTCTCGTTCGAGTATTGATTACTCGATCTCCTAGGGAACAGAATACTCTGCTCCCCTACCTTGGGAGTCATGTTCTATATAAAGTTTACCAAGAGGTAAGAGTTGCTCAGTTAGCAGCACCTCCTGGGTTATGTGAGTTTATATGTTATGTTCGTGTTGACGTTTGGCTACTTGTTAGAGTTATAAATAGACAGTTATATAGGCAAACTGTATTTAAGCATCTAGAGAGAAGACAGGGTTTATTGCAACCAATAGGGAGACCAAGAAATAGTACAAGGGAAAACTGGGGTGGTGTATCCCGGAAGATTTCAAGAAAATCATCACAGATGGGAGAGTCTGACCCCACATGGCTAGACACCTATAAGTTCGTCTACATAAATGGGGGATAGTAATGGTATTAAAATTATTTCCCACAATGTTAACGGGCTAAATAACCCGGTAAAGCGATACAAAATCATGTCTACCTTGAAAAGAGAGAGTCCCTCTTTTGTTCTACTACAAGAAACGCATCTCAATAGATCTGAACACCAGAAATTGAGGAAATTTGGTTATGACCAGATGGTAGCGGCTTCTTTCGGGAAGGGGAAAAGAAGGGGTTCTGCTGTATTGGTCTCTAGAGGAACCCAGTTCCAAAAAACTGCTAGTTTTATAGACCATGAGGGCTGACTGGCTATACTTTTGGGCAACCTGGAGGGTGCTTCTATTACATTGGCCTCATTATATGCGCCACCGGGCTCCACGAAGGAGGTCATCCGCTCCTTACTTCATAAGATTTCTGAATACCACACTGGATTACTAGTGGTAGGTGGGGATTTGAACCAGATTTGGGATCAAAAAGATACATCTAAAGTGAAGGCCTTCAGACAGAGTCCGGCTAGTAGGCTAATTAAGAAACATTTGAAAGGGGCTTTTTGGGTGGATGCTTGGAGAAATCAAAATATAAACAAAAAAGCGTATACCCACTATTCATACCCACATGGCTCATATGCCAGGATTGACTATATGTTGGTCTCGGGAGAACACCAGGGTCAGATTCTGGAATGTAGACATGTCCCGTCTGTCCTTTCTGATCATGCTCAATTACTATTGAGACTGAGCTGGAAGGCCAAAAAGGGTCAGTCCCTCTGGAGATTCGACAGTTATTTCCTAAACTTTAAAGAGTTTACAGATATGGCTAGGGCTAGACTAACTCAAATCCAACAGGACAATGAGTCCACGGAGATATCCGACACTGTGTTGTGGGATGCTATCAAGACAGTATTCAGGGAAGACTATTAAATTTGCTATCCATTTCAAACGACAACAAAACCAACAACTAGAACAGCTCCAAAAACAGTTGCAGGTCCTACTGGACCAAGATGCGGATGGGAATACCTTGGTACAGCCAGATATTCAGAAAGTTAAACAGATTCAAAGAATAATTGATATAAAGACGGAACAGGCACTACAGCGTTTAAGACAGAGGTACTATGAGTCCGGACATCAGGCTTCTCGCCTCTTAGCACACCGACTCAGATGACAAACCGCAGAAAACACGATCACACAGATTAGAGATCCCAAATCGGGAACATCTGGTAAAATCTCCAGAAAAAAATCCTATCCGGTTTTAGAGAATTCTATACAAACTTATATAGGTCAGAGCTCTCCTCAGATAGAGAACAAATAGAAACTTATCTAAGCAAGTTAAAGCTACCGAAACTGACCCAGGAAATTAGAGAATCCTTAGATACCCCCATAACCTCAATAGAATTGGCAGCCGCAGTTAAGAGACTGAAAACCAAGAAATCACCTGGTCCGGATGGATATACCCCAGAATTCTTCAAATTCTTTGAAAAGGAGATAAATAACCCGCTATTAAGGGCTTGCAGAATGGCACAACTAGGGGAAGACCTGCCGGACACCTGGAAATATGCAATTATTTTGAGTATCCCCAAACCAGGAAAAGATACTACACAATGTAGTTCTTATCGCCCCATTTCTGTTTTGAACATTGATTATAAATTATATGCCTCGGTATTGGCGAAATGCCTAGAGGGGATTATGTCTAAATTAATTAACTATGACCAAACAGGCTTTATCCTGGGTAGACAAACGCAAGACAATATTAAAAGAACTCTGCATGTCATGTTCCATGCTGCTCGGTCGAGGGCCTCGTATGATTCTAAGTCTGGATGCTGAGAAGGCCTTCGACCGGGTGGCATGGAAATTCTTGGACCTGGCTCTTGGTGACTTTGGATTTTCAGAAGCCTTCATTAAGATCATAAATAAGATTTATAACAAACCAAGAGCCTATGTAAAAATAAATGGCAGAGTCTCCCACCCAATCTCTCTAAAATGTGGTACCAGACAGGGCTGCCCTCTCTCCTCCTTCTTTTCGCCCTGTACCTTGAACCATTAGCCCAAGCGTTGAGACACGATGAGAGGATACGGGATGGGACCTGGGGGACATACAAATCTGCCCTCTATGCAGACAATCTGTTAGTTTACCTTCGAGATCCAGAAAAATCATTAGAACACCTATGGGCAAGCTTAACAGAATTTAGTCTCTTGGCTGGATACAAGGTAAACACATCTAAGACTGAGGTCTTAAAAATACGCTATGATCCATCAGAACAAATTAGACTGAGGTTCCCCTTCAGATGGGACCTAACCCATATCAAATACTTAGGAATTCAACTGGGATTTCAGGTGGACAGATTATTCACACTAAATTTTTCTCCAATTTTAAAAAACATCAGGCTGGAATTAGAGCAATGGGTACCTATCCCCATCTCCCTGATTCAGAGGGTGGAGGCAATAAAAATGGTAATCCTCCCTAAACTTTTATACTTGGTCCAAACAATTCCCATCAGAATACCAGACTCCTATTTTAGCTCGCTTAATAGGGCAGTCTCCCGTTTTTTGTGGGGCCCACGTAAACCTAGGATCAGGCTCTCAGTTCTTCAGATTCCGAAAAGAGAGGGAGGTTTGTCATTACTTAATTTTAAGCTATACTATCAGGCTGCGCAGCTACGGACAACTATGTATTGGCTAGACCAATTACATATTTCTAAATGGAAAAATTTAGAGCTCAGAGGAGGGGCTCTCTCGAATTTAAACAGCTCACTTCTCAGACAGGGGCGGAGAGACTAAATACAAGACAGGTGGAGAATCCTTTTACAGCTCCCACATTAGACATATGGGATGGTATTTTGAAAGACAAAAGAGCTAGTAGTTGGAGATGTCTTCTAATATCCATCCCATACCTGGACTCCTTTTTCCATGGTGCGTGGGATGTGGGATTTAGGAGGTGGGAAGCAAAGGGCTTACACTTAGTATGGCATTTCCTACAGGAGGGAGAGATTGTTCCCTCTGAAACATTAGTCAACAGATATGAAATCTTGGCAAGACAGATTCAGGTATTTTCAAATTAGAAATTGTATCAGAAGTCTCATCACAGAATCAGACACAGGGACCTCAACTCCCCCCAGATTGCTCTTACTCTCAAAAAAGTGATCGAAGGTGCTCCTATCAGAACACATATTATCTCTACTCTCTATTGAGACATGTTAGCATGGACAGGAGACACCACTAATTCCATAAAAAAGGCATGGGAACTTGATATGGGGAGCCAGATTCCGGAGGAGGTGTGGATATGGACCCAAACTAAAATCCACTGGGGCCTGTCAGCAATTAGCTGGTAGGAATTCTCCTGGAAAATTTTTGTCAGGTATTTTCGGACCCCAGTGATCCTGGGGAAGTTTCTAGGCAACAACTTCTCAAATTGTTGGAGAAACTGTGGCCATTCACAGGCAGCATATGTACACATGTTGTGGAGCCACCCTGCATGTTCCACTTTCCTCCGTGATCTGCAACAAGCTCTAAGAATAATAATTGGCCCAGGATTGACACTGACTCCCTCCTGTTATTTCTTCCTAGAAATACCAAAGGAATTCAGAGACCCACTTACAATTAAGTTCCCGAATATAACATTCTTAGCAGCCCAGAAGGCCATAACTAAAAACTGGCTGACTCAAAATCTTATCACTTTAAGTAAGTGGCAAGAGATTATGATTAATATCTATAGGACGGAGGCGTTAATGGCCTCACTGAATAAAAGGCTACCTCAGTTTGAAATTCTGTGGAGGCGTTGGGTCCTATAGATGGCAGGGAGAGACCTGATTGTATTCCTTAACAATACAAGTTTCCAAGAGATTAGGTCAGATTTCACATAGAAAACTCAGGAATGTTTGAAATATGTCAGACCCTAGTATTTTCAGATACAGTTTATCCCTAAGTATTTAAGTTAACTGATGAATAGAATCAACAAGGAACAGCGCTGGTCTCCTCTTCTTTGTATGACAGAAAGTGAGTTGGTCTACATATGTAATAAGAATGATGAAATCTTTGTGCATATAACTCTGCTACTAGATAACTGGATTAGAAAGTGAGTAAATGAAATTGCCTATGAAAACTCTGTGATAAATAGATGTGTTATATGGTTGTATGTAAACTGTATGTGTCTTGTTCAACTGGAACTAAAACAATAAATAAAGAAAGTTTAAAAAAAAAAAAACAGGCCACATAGATTAGGCACCAGAAAAAGCTCTAAGCCCACTTGCTGGAGGAGCACCTAGCTTTGATGGAAAAAGAGCTGCAGAATCTGCGGGAAAAATCTTCCTCTCCAGCGCCAGAACCCAAAAAGAAGATAAAGGACAAGGAGAGGCACCGAGACTGGGATAGGTTTCCATTCACTTGGCAGCGACCATTGGGCACCACTGACACCGGAGGGGACTCCATTTTGGTGAGTACCCCTACTGCCAGGTCTCCTGCCACTCCGGTGGATCAGACCACAACCTCCCTACCTGCTTTACTCACAGGCTCTTCTTGGATGACAGAACCCCTATTGTACTCCTTAGGTCTATATCCTTCAGGGGCTATCACTGGCAGCCAGGTCGTGGCCCCACTGAGCAGCGCACAGTCACAGCCAGTAAGCTGGACTCAAGCTCTGTTGTTGTCTGCATGGCCCAGGCTGATAGGTCGGACATTAGCGCTCCTGACGTCTGCACGGCCATGGCTGATAAGTCACTCTCCGGTTCCTCTGGGGACCGCACAGCTGAGGATCTCCTATCAGGGTCGCAGGATACCCCCAACATCGAGTTGAGCCAGCTGCCGGACATGGAACAGTCTTTAGAGGGTTCCTCGCTCCCAATGACCCAGCCGGACTGGAGGTGGGCACTAATCTGGAGGTTCCCCTTCCTTCACCGTGTCAGTCTCTTCCTGGTTTGCCCACTGGGCCTATTGTTAATCTCTCCGGGGACCTTCCATCATGACTTCCTCAACCCAAGCTCCCTTGGACAGCCAGGTTCCACCGTCTTGGACTCTGGCTCCCCAGATAGACGGCGGGTCTTCTGTTGGGTTCTACTCACACCCTGACACCAAGTGACCCTTCACTAGATGACCCTTCACCGGGTCAGGGTATGTCTGGCACTCTGGCCATTCCTCAAATGCTGGCTGGCCTTCTGTCAGGTCCCCAGGTGCTGAATCTTTGGCGCTGGACATTTCTGTGCCTGATCCAGCCCCTTCGAATGTCCCTATGGGGCTGATGCCTGGACCTTCTGGACCTCCTGCTGGGCTTTCGGCCCCACCTTCTGCCGGACCTTTAGCTCCACCTCTAGCTAGACCTATGGGCAATGTTCCGGGCTATCTGCCCCCCCAAATACCCAATGTACCCTTCTGCAGGGTATCCAGCGCCTGGTTATCAACCCTATTATGTACCAGAGTACTAGACGCTGGGCTATGTCTAATCAAGGGTATGCTCCTTCTGGCTTTCCCTACTCCTATCAAGCTCATGGATACCTTCAATATCAGATGCCGGGATATCCATTATACCAGTCTCCTCCTCCACCACCTCCTCCTCCTCAGCCTTTGCCTCCACAGCAGTCTCAGACTGATATGCAGGCAGTGTTTCAGACCCTGATTCAGAAGGCCAGGACGCATTTAGCCTCAGAGCTTGACCATCAGAAACCAGTGGCGGCCTCTACTCCCACCTCCTTTCCAACCCCTAGATCAGCCTCTCCTGTGGATTCCCACCTTTTTTGGAGAAGGCTCCTCTAGATACCAGGTCAGGGATAAAACCCAGGACAGTCCTCTAAAAGGGTTCAGACCCCCATCAGGCATGCTTTGGACTCAGTTCCATGTCATAAGGGCGATTGCTGAACGGCGATTGTGCTTATGGCGAGTGCACTTCGACGAAATTCAGTTTTGGCGATGTGCAGCTACAGCGCCAGTAACAGCAGTGTAAAACAAGGATTTTTCTGTTCTGGCGCCCGCACTCCTCACGGGGCTTGCCTTCACAACCCCTTACTTAAGATTCTCAGTTCCAGGGGTGCATGTTGGGAGCATTCTGCACTAAAAGTAAAAAACTGTCTCGGCTGGGCTAAAAAAAACACCGTGCCCGGTCCCCAACCTGCATCCTCACCACCCCAGGCCAGCACCCAACTCACTATGCCATGCTGCCAGCTCGATGGCACCCACGGCACCACCCTCACAAACCCTCTGACCCGTTGCAAATTGTGTTTTGCTCCCACCCCGAATGTATATATTCTGACGATATCCCGTCACCGTGTCGCGAACACCCCCATCCAGTCGCCCTCTCTGCCCCTACGCTATTGGGGCAGTCAGCCGCAAGTGGGTCGCCGTTTTGGTAGGTGCCCACTTGTGGTTAGCCCCCTTCACAGAATACCTTCAGACTCTGACTCTGACTCATCCTTCAGCTCTGGTATGCATACACTTATAGAGCCTCAGCCTAAAGAGTCCCCAAAGTCCTCTCCGGAGGACCCTTCCTTTGCAGAACTCCTCATAACTATACAAAATGCCTGTGACTGGGCTACCCAGGAGCAGGATCCAAAGCAGAAAAGGCTTGCGGAGCATCTAGACATGACTGACACAGCTCCTATGCTCATACTGCCTTGGACTGGGCCCCATGAAGATCTGACATCCACTATCTGGCAATAACCTTCCTCCATTCCAGCTGTTTCAAAAAAGGCAGACAGGATGTACCACCCTCCCAGATGGGGTCACACCCCCTTACTGGCCATCCTAATGCAGACTCAGTTGTTATCATGGCTGCCCACGACCAGTCCTCTAACCCTAAACATTTGAGCATGTCTCCTCCTGATAAGGAGTCTAAGCAGCTGGACAGTTTCAGTCACAAGAGCCATTCCTCCTTCACTTGCACCCTCAGGTCCCTTAATTACATTTCACATATAGTTTCCTGCCAGAAATCTTCCCTGTCCTCACTCGAGTCCAAGCTGGAAGCTATCCAGGACCAGGAGCTTAAGGCCAAGATTACCAAGACAGTGAAAATGGCTAAACTCTCCTGTCATCATGCCCTCCTGGCCACTTATGACACGATAGACTCAGTTGCTTGCACCACAGCCACTGCTGTC
This sequence comes from Neoceratodus forsteri, assembly GCA_016271365.2. Lineage (NCBI taxonomy): Eukaryota > Metazoa > Chordata > Ceratodontiformes > Ceratodontidae > Neoceratodus > Neoceratodus forsteri. Next base: position 150,987,458 of record CM028134.1, read on the forward strand.
TGCATTAAGAGACATTCGTGGCTCAGGATTGCTGGCCTGGCTCAAGACATCCGGACCTCCATCCTGGATGCCCCTTTCAGGGGATCCGTGTTATTTGGAGGTGACACCAATGATATTATCACTGAATTGCAGGACTGCAGTAAATCCATCCACGATGTCCGCTTCATGTACCAAGGGGGTTACAAAGGCAAACAGCCTTTTCGTCGGCAACAGAGATGCTAGACCAAAGAGGCCCCTGCCAAATGTCAGGTCAAATGCCGGTATCCAGCATCAGGAACCCCTACTCCCCCATGCAAAGTCCAAGAAGCCCCCTGGAGGAGCTACCAGCTCCCTCCCCTTGGCCTTCTGACTCATGGGGGACCCCTCTGCCTCCTCCAGATCTTCTGGGGGAACCAGTGGGGGGGGGATTTGCCCTCCACCTTCCGGGGTCACAGGACATAACCACAGACTCTTGGGTCATTCAATTAATAGCAAGAGGTCACACCATAGAGTTCCTAGACAGCCCTCCAGACAGCCCCCCAGGTCTCTCCCATTATTCTCCAAGGCACCTGTCTCTGATAGGGGATGAGATCCAGGCTCTTCTGCAAAAGTTAGCCATACAGCCCGTGGCTCCAGCACAGATAGGAAGAGGGTACTACCACCATTTCTTCCTAGTACCCAAAATGACAGGCGACCTAAGACCCATCTTGGACCTCAGCATGCTTAACCTGTACGTAGAGTACAAGAGGTTCTGCGTGCTCACCATCCAGGGATTTCTACCCCTGCTCCACAAGGGCCATTGGCTTTGTGCGTTGGACATGCAGGATGCTTACCTGCACATCCCTGTCTTCCAGGCCCACCACCACTTTCTTCAGTTTGCTGTCCAAGGGGAACATTACCAGTTCAAGGCTCTCCCTTTTGGCCTATCCTCAGCACCTCAGGTTTTTCCAAGTGCCTAGCAGTGGTGGCTGTGGCCCTATGCCGCAGAGGGATCTAATTGTGCCTGTATCTGGATGACTAGCTTCTGTCAGCCCCATCACAGAGTAGTCTGAGGGAGTCCCTCTCCTTCACCCTGGACCTCTTTTCCAGACTTAAAATAACAGTCAACTATCCCAAGCCCCACCTCTCTCTTGCCAGTGCCTATAATTGATTTAGGGCAGTATTGGATACAGTCCAGGGCAGGGTCTTCCTCCCATCAGACAGAGCAGAGACCCTGCAGGAACAGACCAGATTAGTGGCCAACTCACACTGGACCACAGCCCAGTAGATCTTCCATCTTCTCGGGCTGATGGCAGCTGCAATCCCTACAGTTCCTCTAGCCAGACTGCATATGAGGGTGACCCAATGGACTCTTCATGTCCAATGGGATCAACAGCTGGACAACCTGGGCCATAGGGTCCTAGTGTCTGGGCACATGAAGAAGGATCTTCTTTTCGTGGCAGGAGTTGTCCAGTCTCTCCACAGGGGTTTTCTTTCAACCCCCTGCTCCTACCATGACTCTTACAATGGATGCTTCATGTCAAGGCTGGGGAGCCCACCTAGGAGACCATCAGACCCAGGGAACATGGTCTCAGCTGGAAGCATCTCTACACATCAATATGTTAGAAATGAGGGCAGTGCTGTATGTTCTCCAGGCCGTCCAGCCTCTTCTGTGTCCAGGGACACTCCTGGTTCAGACTGACAATATGTCTGTGGTCTGGTACCTGAACAAACGGAGACACTTGCTCGTACCCTCTATGCTGAGAGGCAATGTAAGTGTGGTACTGGGCAGTCCAGCATGACCTCCGCCTGACTGCTGTCCATGTGCCGGGCATCAGTAACGTCCTGGCAGACAGTCTCAGCTGCACCACTGTCAGGGCTCACGAGTGTGGGAGCTAAATCAAGAGGTGATCAAAAGCTTATTCAACCTGTGGGGTCAGCCGGAAATAGACCTGTTTGTCTCCCCATTCAACACAAAACTACCCAATTTTTGCTTGCTCATTCCCAGGCGTGTTTTCTGGTGAGATACGCTGTCTCTTTGCTGGACAGGGAGGTTCTTGTACATATTTTCTCCCTTCCCAGTGCTTCAGAGGGTTCTCCTGAAGCTACAGGTGGAAGGGGCTTACATGATTCTAATAGCCCCTCCTTTGGCCCCATCAGATTTGGTTCCCTCTGCTTCAGCAGCTATCGATGGGACCCCCAGTACCTCTGCCTCTCTGCCATGATTTTCTGACTCAGGAGCAGGGCAGACTGGTGCATCTGGGCCTCAGATCCCTCCACCTGCATGTGTGGCACCTGTGGACATAGCTGCTTCACGCTTTGGAGATTCCGCCCTAGCAGCCCAGGTCTTTGTAGAGGCCTGAAAGCCTTCTACCAGAACTACTTATGCCATGAAATGGAAAAGATTCTTCATTTGGTCAGCCTCCAAGGGTTGGGACCCTTTCTCTTGCCTGGTGCCCCAGGTCATGGAGTACCTCTTGCATCTTTCAGATCTCGGCCTCAGCTGTTCTTCTCTGAAGGTCCATCTGTCTGCTGTTTTGGCCTACCTCCTCCCTGTGGATGGTAAAACCATAGCTCAGTTGGAGATTACCAAAACCTTTCTGAAAGGAATTTTCCATCTGAAACCACAGATTCATAATCCAGTCCCCCTGTGGGACTTGAATTTTGTTTTGGAAGAACGTACTTTGCCTCGTTTTGAACCGGCAGCAAGTTGTGCTATGCACTGTTTGTCTTGGAAAGTGCTTTTCTTAGTTGCTGTTACTTCAGCTCAAAGAATTTCAGAGCTTCAGGCCCTGGTGTGTAAAGAGCCTTACTTGATTTTCCACGGAGACCGGGTTTCTCTGCTTACAAACCCTAAGTTTTTACCTAAAGTGGTTTCTGAGTTTACGTTGAATCAGACAGTTCAACTGCTGGTATTCTTCACTGAGTACTCTAATCAAGGAGAGGCTGTTCTGCACACTATGGCTGTGCACAGAATTCTGCGTTACTACATTAACTGGACTAAAGATGTTCGTAAGTCCAATCAGTTGTTTATTTCCTTTGCGCCCAAAAGACAGGGCACAGAAGTTTCAAAACAGTGCCTGTCTAAATGGTTGGAAAACTGCATTGTTTTCTGTTACCAGAAGTACAATAAACCTCTCCTGGGGGAAGTGAAATGGCACTTAACCAGAGGCATGGCTGCTTCTACTCCTTGTTTCAGAAACGTCTCAGCTGCAGACATTGGTGCAGCTGCAAATCTGCTCTGCAGTGAGCTGCATTTTATTTTTATTTATCATATATGTTATGTTATTTTTGCCTGTGCACCCACCTGAGATGCAGAGCAATTAACACATCACCTGTTGCCACTGGAATAGCTCTGTATTTGTCTCCACCACTTCATTTTATAGCTACTTCTCTTCCATTCCACTTCGTTTTATTTTTAACTCATTCCTCTCACCTAAATTATGTGTTTCGTGGAATAACTCCCATTGTTATCTTTTTACAAAAATTGTCAACTGTGCAGACGCATTTGTAAAAAATGAATTATAATAGTGAGACTTTATTTGACTTATCATACTCATGTTTGTCTACCTACTTACTCAGTCTCCTACTTGTTTCTGTCCTTGTCTAATTTCTGTTGCTTCATATCAAGGGGTTGTTGATTTTCATATTGTGTGTGCCTGGGGTGGAGCCAGAATAAAAGATAAACTATGCAATACCCTCAGTAGCACACCTACCCCAGTTTACTTTTACCTAATACCCATTTGTATGCCTTGTATGGTAAGATCTTCCTTCAAGAGAACAACTTGTAATGAAATGTGTAAGATTTACATTGACATTTGGGTATATGCACTTTTATATTATACTAATTATGTGTGTGTGTACTGTATAGCAATCTCTAAAAAATCAATTAAACACATCAAACGTCTTCCTAAACATGTCTCACCTTTGTGTTTATCTTCCACTTTGTCACAACATATAGTTGTCTCAGCAGGTTTGCAGTTAAGGTACAGTACTTTCATGTGTAAAATGGCCCAGTTCTGTTGAGTTGATTGCTATAACAGTACATAGAATAAAATGTGAAACACATAGGTAACTGTAATACAGATGGTGGCATTATTTTATATCTGTCCTTTCTCAATGTATCATACTTTGATTCAGTTAGTGTATGCAACAGCAAATCATGTTTATGTTTAAGCCCATAAAACACCCTTATCTAGTTAATGCATTTACAGCAGTAGTAGTGCTGCCAGATCTTGTTTAAAAATGAGAACCACATGAGCTTCTTTCCAATCATCTACCGCTATTCCTTCATCCAGGGATTGTTGAAAAATTATTGCCAGTGGCCATGCTAGCAAATCTAATGTCTCCTTAAGCAATTTTGGTTGCAGTCCATCTGGATCTGGAGATTTATTTGTATTTAAATTCTGTAGTCTTTTCATAACATTTGAAGCTGTTACTGTTAACTTCATACTTTCTGATGTATCTGTTTCAAACAACTTGAAGTCTTGCTGTATTCTGATAAGTGCAGTTAGCCCCAGCCTTTAAACTGCCCCGGAGAACAAAGGGTTAAACTTTCTATGCAGAGCATAGACAGGGGGGACATGATAGGAACTTTGAAGTACCTCAAGGGAATCAACAAAGTCCAGGAGGGTAGCATCTTTCAGAAAAAGAGATGTGCAAGAACAAGGGGGCACAATTTAAAGATAGAGGGGGGGATGACTCAGGGGTAATGTGAGGAAATTCTTTTCGTGGAGAGAGTGGATGACGATAGAACCGCCTTCCTGGGAGGAGGTTGTGGGTCTAAAACAGTGGGGAATTCAAGAATGCATGGCAGACATAAGGCAATTCTAGTGGGGGTAGGAGGAAGTAGGCTGTTGGTTAACTAAAACCTGCGGCTTATCCAATAGGTAGGGAAATGGGCAGACTGGGTGGGCCAAGTGGTCCTTATCTGCCATCAAAGTCTGTTTTTATGTCTGTGTTTCTGTGAATGCCTTTTTATTATCCAGCGTGAGTGCGGCTAAGTTATATTCCATTGTGGGCAAGCTCATGGAGACCATACTAAAGGAAAGGTTGGTGGAAAATCTAGAGGAGCATGGTCTCCTGGATGAAAGGCAGCATGAGTTCATGGGGGGGGGAGATCGTGTCAAACAAATCTGATTGATTTCTTTGACTGTGTCACTAAGACAGTAGACAGAGGCTAAGCAGTAGACATCTTCTATCTTGATTTCAGCAAGGCCTTTGACTCTGTGCCCCACAAAAGGTTGATCAGGAAGTTGGTGGATCTTGGGGTTGGGGAAAAGAATGCCAGATGGATGGAAAACTGGCTGAGGGACTGAACCCAGAGGGTGGTTGTGGGGGGAGAGTTATCTGGCACCAGAGAGGTAACCAGTGGGATCCCACAGGGCTCGGTGCTGGGGCCAGTGTTGTTCAATGTCTTCATCAATGACATTGGGGATGGCATTAAGGGAAAAATGTGTCTATTTGCAGATGACACCAAGCTTTGTGGGAGAGTGGACACAACTGAAGGGATACAGGACCTACAGGAAGATCTGGAAAAGCTGGGGTGGTGGTCCAGGATCCGGCAACTTGGCGTCGATGCCAAGAAATGCAAAGTTATGCATATTGGAGCCAAGAATCCCAGGACAGAGTACTACATGGTTGGAGTCCGAGTATCTGCATCAGAGGAAGATAAGGACCTGGGAGTGATGATCACTAGTGACCTGAAGCACTCCAAGCAGTGCAAAAAAGCAGCAGCAAATGCAAACAAGATGCTGGGATGCATATCTAGGGGGATCAGTAGTAGGAGAGAGGAGATTATACTGCCCTTGTACAGGTCACTGGTAAGGCTGCATCTAGAGTATGAAGTTCAGTACTGGTGCACACGCCTCAAAAAGGACATTAACCTGCTGGAGATGGTCCAGAGGACGGCTACAAAGATGACAGCCAGTCAGCAGGGTAAGGCATACGAAGAGAGGTTGAGGGCATTGAACATGTACTCCCTGGAAGACAGGAGAGAGAGGAAGGGGATATGATTGGGACCTTCAAGTACTTGAAAGAGATAAATAAGGTCAATAAGGAGACTCTCTTTCAGCAGAGTGGCAACCACAACACGAGGGGGCGCAATCTTAAGCTGGAGGGTGGCAGGTTTAGGAGGGAAGTCAGGAAGCACTTCTTCACAGAGAAGGTGGTAAACACTTGGAATGCGCTGCTGGAAGAGGTTATCTTGTTGAAGACAGTGGGCAGCTTTAAGAGAGGCTGGGGTAGGCATTGGGGAAGGTAAGGATCATGGGTAGGGAGGATGGGAGGAGTGGGGAGGGAGGGAGGGGGATTTTAACTCAAGCTGTGGACCCTGCAATACAAGCAGACTTGATAGACCAAATGACCTTCTTCTGCTGGCTTCTTCATATGTTCATATGTATGTTTTTCTTTGCTTCGTTAATAACTTCTTGCAACTTTTCATGTTGTTCTTATAATTATCCCAGGACTCCTGAGTATTTATGTGTTTATTCATCTTGTATGCCCTCTTCTTTGTTCGAATGGCTTTCTTAATATTCTTATTAAACTATTTTGGTACCCTACCTTTTTGTTATATTTATTAATAAGTGGGATGAAGTTATTTATATGGGTGCCTGTCTTGTCTCTAAACACCTGCTACGTTTTCCACTTCTAGCCCTTGTATCTTCCTTTTTTCAGTCCCACTTACTCAGGTAGTGTAAGACTTCTTTATAATTAGCTTTCCCAAAGCAACATACCTTGGTTTTACCCATTGTAATATTTCTTTTAACCTGGATGGAAAATTTTACCATACTATGGTTGCTATTACTGAGGGGCTCTCTTACTGTGCACTCCTTTATTTCGTCCTCCATACTACTTAGCACTAAATCTAGTTTATTTCCCCTCTTGTATTTTTTTCTACAAAATTATTCAGACGCAGTTCTTCTGTTGTCTCTATCGATTGTTCTTCAATTAATGAAGTTGTTGATTTTTCTTTCCAATTAATGCCTGGGCAATTAAAATATCCTACTTATAAAATTTTCCCCCCAAGTTTAATTACTTAATTATTTTAAGAAAATCTGAATTTTGTTCCACTCTCAAGGATGGTGATCTGTAACAACCCCCAGGATTATTTTATTGCTGTCTTTAGGGGTTAGGTTGACCCAAACCTGCTCAACTCCTTGGGTGTCATTGTATTCATCTATTGCTGTTACTTGTATTTCTTCTTTTATATACACTGCCACTCCTCCCTTTTTTTGTTTTCGATCCTTATGGAAAAACTGGTACTTTCTTCTGTATTTAATCCCCATTTCTCATCCTGCCACCAAGTTTCTGTTACAGCATATATTTGTATATTGTTTTTATAGAGAATGTATTGTAATTCATTCTTCTTGTTACTCAGACTCGTGTTAATCACTAGAACTTTCCATTGCTCTGTTTCCCTTACAGTATTTCAGGTCTGTGTTTGTCATTTCTCTCCTTGTCTGAAGTAGACTCATGCTCTCTGGGTGTTATGTGAGAGTCCTTCCCCCTGAATCTAGTTTAAATCATTACTGCTACTGCCGATTTCAAACGTCTTGCCAACATTTCAGTACCCATTTTATTCAAATGCAGTCCGTCATTAGAGAAAAGATTTTTATTCGCCCAAAAGATAGCCCAGCTATTTATAAACAAAATCCCCTCATCCCTACAACAATCTGATAAATGAGAGTTTATTCTCATGATAGTATGATTTTTTTTCCTGCCTTTCCTTTGGTATAGGCAGAATACTAGATATTGCATTTAAGCAGCCTTTGTCTCTCAATCTTTTGCTTAGAGCAATAAGTTCAAATAACAGATGTCTTTCTCTTGTGTTCTCTCAACATCACTAGTTCCTATATGTAATATAACAGTATCATCCTTGCTGGTTAATTTATCTATTCTCTCATTGAAATACAAAATGTTTGTCCCTGGTAAACAAGCTATTGTAGTCTGTAGTTTTTCAGCTGTGGGAATGTGACCATCTATGAAATGGATAATTGAATCCCCTAATTTTTTTTTCTTTTTTGATCCCTGCTTAGCTTGAATATTTTCATTAATGATATCATTTTTTTTATTAACTTTATATTTATTGAGTTTACCATGAAACATGTCAAACAGCATAATATGACTGTAAAGGCATCACACTCCCAGAGTACAAATAAATGTAAAACATCACTCATTTTAGCATCAGGATTACAGAAGTTACAGTGGCGATACCTCATATGGAAGTATATAAAATGTACTAATCAGGGGCTAATCCCCAGACAGTTATCTCATAAGCTGAGCCTTGCAAGATGTGTGGCACCATATCAGGATCAAATATAAAATGGATGCGTTACATAACTTAGAGAGTTATTGTGGCCACAACCTGTAAGAGGGCTAAAATAAAAGATCTGCTGGGTTTCACACTTATAGCTCTCCCTCCCAACATGCCTCCACTAATAACATATTTCCTTCTTTTTTTTGGGGGGGGGGGGGATTTATATGAACTTCTAGCATCTACTAAAAAAAATTAATGATATAATTGCCATTTGTAGTAGTAGGTATACTTGATGATTGCATACATTTGGGAGCATCAGAATCTGTGATTTTTATGTTTGCTTGTACGCATGTGCAAGAAACATAGTGCCACCATTCGAGTTTTTGTAGGTGTGCCTCCCCCACTTCTAGTGCCTTGGTCCCTTTTGCAGGCACGGCTGCACTGCACCAATGAACGTCTGAGCTGTGTATGACAGCCATTCAGATGCAGTGGTGTACAGTTCTGAGGAAAACACTGCCACAATCAGCAGTGGTAACGTGTAGGCAATTTGCATACTGCCATTGGCAGTATGCAAATTGTCTACACGTACGTCTTTACTGCATCTTAACTGTCACAGACAGTTCATCCCCCCCCCCTCACATAGCAGGCTGGGAGCCCACCCCAGCATGCTCATGCACTCCCGTCCACCCTCATACACTATATGACCGACGGGATGCCCAACCCCATCAGCTACACTGCTCCCCAAAACAGACTTCTAGGTGCCACAATGGGAGCCCACCCCAGCATGGCAAAAGTCAGTATGGCCAATGTGGGTGCCCAATCCCCCGTTGGCTCCACTGCCTCCCCCCAAAAAAAATAACCATCCAGCTGCCACACTTCTAGGTGCCACAATGGGAGCCCACCCCAACATGGCAAAAGTCCTACGCCGTCTTCCTGAAGAAGAAGAAGCCATGCTAGGAACCCACCCCGGCGTAGTAAAAGTCGGTATGGCCGATGGGGGTGTCCAATCCCCCGTCGGCTCTACTGCCGCCCATCCCAAAAAAATAACCTTCCAGCTACCATGCTTGGAGCCCACCCCAACGTGGCAAAAGTCCCGTGTCGTCTTCCTGAAGAAGAAAAATAAAAACTGTATAAAAAAAAAAGGTCCCCCGTTGACTGTCTTGCCCCTTCCCCAACCTGCGCCCACCCTCTGCGCACCCACCTCCCCACCCCCGACCCCATACTTGCCTCTAGAGCCCAGTGCGATGATCTTCGGTGGACCAGGAACACGCTCACACTCTTCAAAGTCGACCGTAAACTGAAGAAATGCTGGTAAGCTTTATAATGGCATAAATAGTTTTTTTTCAACTTTGGTGCATATCTTGGACATTTTCAGGAATTTTTTCACCAAATTTTCAGCATGGGGTTCTTGGGGCCCCACCTCACGAAGTCAGTCACTGTCATTTTGTTATTCAGTCCCAAAAGGTGATTTCGCGGTCACTGAGTGGAACCACCTTTTGGGACTGAGTAACAAAACGACAGTGGCACAGTTCATGAGGTAGGCCCCCCAAAACCCTATGTTGAAAATGTGGTGAAAACATTCCCAAAAATGACTGTTAAGAGCGTGCATTGCGCAGTTCCTACACACACTCGTAACTTCGCAAATTTTTAATATTTTCACTCCAGAGTTTCACCATTGCTATTTTACCACACCTCCTTAAGAGCAGTACAGCTGTCATTTTTCACATCTCGCCCAAAATGTGTTCAAACAACATGAAGTCTTGCTATATTATGACAGTAGCAGTTTGATCCAGCTCTAGAACTGCTCCGGAGGTGAAATGGTTAAAACCATTCCAAAATAGAATTTTGGCCACAAGCTCTAAGAAGCAGCTCTATCTGTGTTATTTCAAACCTGAACTGTCAGATCTTTACGAGCCAAAACTCACTAAGGTCTGTGTGGAAGCTGTAACCAACACTAGCCAAATGGCTACCTAAATAATAACAACCATTGCTGGTCCCAACACCCAATACTCAAGTCAGGGGACCAGAAATACTAACGCAATTCTAATAATATGAGAATAAAACATAAGTATAACAGAACACACACACACACACACCCCCAAAGCCCCAAAAGGGGACAAAAATGCTAACAGGGCATAAAAGGTGCCCACACCAACTTGCCCGCACCCCACCCAAGTAGAGGTTCTGAGAGGGGCAGGTTGGGGGGAGGTCATAATATAGCAAGACTCCATTAGAAGAAACAACATTACTAAGGTGAGTAATTTTTTCTTCAAACAACATGAAGTCTTGCTATATTATGACAGTAGCAGAACACACAGCAGTACCTCCATGGAGGAGGGGCAGAACCTACTTAGGGAATAGACTCTGAAGAACAGCTGTGCCAAACCTGGACATTCAGGGAGTAATGCTTGGTAAAAGTGTGTACCGTTTTCCAAGTAACAGCCTGGCAAATCTCTAATATAGGGATGTCTCTGGCAGCAGCTAGAGACTCAGCTGTACCCCTGGTAGAATGAGCCCTCAAACCAGGGGGGGGAACTCTGCCCAGTTTCTGATAGCAAAATTGGATACAAGAGACAATCCACCTGGCAATTGATCTCTAAGTGGCAGGTTTGCCTTTCCCAACTTCACCATAGGTAAGGAAAAGTTGGAGGGATTCAAACCTGTGACCTTTGGTACGCTCTATATAGTAACTAAGAGCTCTCTTAACATCCAGGCTGTGCAACCTCCTCTCACCAGACGAGGAGTGATCAGTGAAAAATACTGGAAGGGAGATAGAAGCCACCTCACTGCCCTGTGCTTCAGTCATCCAAGCTATAAAAGTGGGTAAATGAAGGACCCCTAAGAAAATAAGATATTCCATCTAAGCTGGGCTATTTTGGGAAACTACATTTTAAAATTAATAAAAGTAAAAAATGTAATATGCATTAGCATATCTGATCACTGACCACTTCCTCTGTCACTCCTTGCACGGCTGACAGATTTGGTCACAGAACACATTTCTGGTCACTCCTATGCTGCAGATATATTTGGTCACTGACCATATTACTGGCCACTCCCTGCACTGTGGACAGATGTGGTCACAGACAGTCAGTGTTCCCAGTTACTACCAGTGCTGAGGACAGATTTTGTTACTGACCATGTTCCAGTCACTTTTGTGCTGTGGACAGATTTGGTCACAGACCATATTCCTGGTCACTCCCAGCACGGGGGGGGTGGGTGGTCAGTTACAGACCATGTTCCCAGTCACTCCCTGTGCTGTGGACAGGTTTGGTCACTGACCATGTTCCTAGCCACTGTCTACACTGTGGACAAATTTGGTCACAGGTCATGTTCCCAGTCATATCCTGTACTGCTGACAAATGTTATTATTAACAAAGCACATTCCTAGTCAGTCATTGCACTGCTGACAGGTTTGGTCACTTAGAAACATAGAATTTGACGGCAGATAAGGACTGTTTGGCCCATCTATTCTGCCCATTTCCCTACCTAATGGATAAGCTGCAGATCCTAGTTAACCAACAGCCTGCTTCCTCCTACCCCCACTAGAATTGCCTTATGTCTGTTCCATGCATTCTTGAATTCCCCCACTGTTTTTGACTCTACGACCTCCTCAGGAAGGCTGTTCCATGTATCCATAACCCTCTCTGTGAAGAAATACTTCCTCACATTATCTCTGAGCCGTCCCCCCATCATCAAATTGTTCCCCCTTGTTTTTGCACATCTCTTTTTCTGAAAGATGCTACCCTCTTGGACTTTGTTGATTTCCTTGAGGTATTTGAAAGTTTCTATCATGTCTCCCTCTCCTCCTTTCCTCAAGGCTATACATCTTTAGTTCCTTTGGTGTTTCTTCATATGTCTTCTGATGAAGACCCTGCATCATTTTGGTTGCCCTCCTCTGGACAGCCTCCGCCCTGTCTATGTCTTTGCAGAGATGGGGTGTCCAGAACTGTACACAGTACTCCAGATGTGGTCTTACCAACTATCTGTACAGAGGGCCAACAACTTCCTGTTTTCTACTGGTGTTGCCTGTCCCTATGCATCCCAGAATCCCCCCAGCCCTCCTTACTGCCTTCTCACATTGCTGGCCCACCTTTAGGTCATCTGATATGACTACCCCCAGGTCCCTTTCCATTTTTGTTGTCAGTATCTCACCCCCACCCCCATTGTGTACTCTTCCCCTGGGTTTTTGTTTCCCAGGTGCATTACTTTGCACTTCTTTGCGTTGAATCCAAGCTGTCATACATTTGACCATTCCTCCAACCTTGCCGAGTCCGTTTTCATCCTTTCCACCCCACCTTGTGTATCAACCCTGTTGCAGATCTTTGTGACCTGCCCGCTGTGAATCCATGCTGCCTTGGGTCCTGTGCCCCACTGGCCTCTAGGTACTCAACAATTCTTTCCTTCAGAAGTGATTCCATCATTTTCTCTACCACTGAGGTCAAACTGACAGGTCTGTAGTTTCCTGTCTTGCTCCCACTTTTGTGAAGGGGAATCACATCCGCCCTCCTCCAGTCCTCAGGTAGCACACCATCCTCCCATGATTTATTAAAAGGGTAGTCAGTGGTGTTACTAGTTCTTCCTTAGTTCTTTTAGGAATTCTGGGGTGAATCCCATCAGGCCCCATTGCTTTATCCACCTTCAGTTTTAAGAGTTCTTTCAGAACCTTCTTCTGTGAAAGGACTAATATCCCCCCATCCAGAGTGCTTCTGTTGACGGATTAGGTATTTCCCCCTGCTTTTCCATTGTGAATACTGAGTTAGGAGTATTTGTTCAGTATCCCTGCTTTTTCACTGTCGCTCTCTGCCCAACCACCTTCCTCTTTGTTCAGCCTCAGTATCCCTGCCTTAGTCTTTCTTTGCTCCCTAATGTACCTATAAAAGGTTTTATCCCCCTTCTTAACCGAGTTGGTTATCTTTAACTCGGTTTGGGCCTTTGCTATTCTGACTCCCTTACCCACTTCCTTCTTTTTTAACAGGTACAGTTCTCTGTCTTGCTCTTTCTGCATTTCCATATACTTCCTGAATGCTGTCCTTTTCTCCCTTACCTTCCCCATCACTTCTTTTGAGAACCATAGTGTTTTTTTCTTTCATTTTGATTTGTTTATTTGCTTCACACAAAAGCTTGTTGCCTCTGTGATGGCAGTTTTGATGTTTCCCCATTGTTGCTCCACCCCACCTTCTTGCCTGTTTGCTAGTGCTTTTCTGAGGCACTCTCCCATTTTGACAAAATCATCCCTCCTGAAGTCCAGTACCTTCACTTTTGTGTGGCTTGACCCTACAGCTAAGTTTATCATGAACCACACTGTTTGGTGGTCACTTGTTCCCAGATGGCTACCCACTTCAAGATCAGAGATCCTCTCTCTGTCCCCATTTGAGAGTACCAGGTCTAAGACTGCTCTCTCCCTAGTGGGTTCCAAAACTAGCTATCTGAGGCATGCCCCCCTGTAGGGCATCTAGAATGGCCCTGCTCTTGGATGTTGCTGCAGCAAAGGTGTTCTAGTCAACATCTGGCATATTCAGGTCCCCTATCAGCAATATCTCCCCTTTCTCTGACATCCCAAGGATGCCTTCTATCATTTCATTGTCCATTTCCTCCCCCTGAGGTGGGGGTCTGTATACAACCTCCTGTGTGGATTGTGGAGCCATTTCCCAATCTTCAGAGTGACCCACAGTGCCTCCTTTCCTCCCTGTTTACCCTTTAGCTCTGTTGCTTTGGTCCCTTCCCTTACATAGAGAGCTACTCCTCCTCCTCCTCTTTCCCCCCCGTCCCTCCTGTAGATTGTGTACCCTGGTATGTTGACATCCCAGTCATGGTTCTCTGTGTACCATGTTTCTGTGACTGCCACAATATCCAGGCATCCCTCTTCCATCGAAGCCACCATTTCAGGGAGCTTTTTACCTATACTACGGGCTTTGGTACTCATTACCTTCCATTTTTTTATTGCTTTATTTCTTTTTGCCCCGTACCTGTCCCTACTGCCTTTGTTGTTTTCTCCATTTACCCCTGCCCTTCTCCCTATCGACTGCTCTATCTTTGTGTTTACCTCACTAATTATCCAGATTTTTTGGGGGGGGAGCTAGGATTTCCCTTCTCTTCAGTGCCTCCCCCTTGGCTAGTTTAAATGCTTGCCATTGAAGCATCCCCTCCAGGATAGATGCAGACCATCACGCCTGCATAGGCCTGCATCCCTCCAGGTGGAGCCCCAGTCCCCAATGAAGCTAAATCCCTGAGCTCTACACCAGCTTTTCAACCAGTCATTGAATCCCGTGGTGTGAAGTGCCCTAGCCTCATCCATACCATAGACAGGTAGCACTTTCGAGAAAGTTACCATGTGTGCTACTTGTCTAAGGCCCCTCCCCAACTCCACAAACTCCTGTTTCGCTGCTCTGATCCCATTCTCAGCCAGGTCATTCATCCCTAGGTGGATAATGACATCCAGTTCCCTCCTCCTTGCCACTGCTCCCACGATCCTGAGGATTCGTTTCCTGTCCCTCCAAGCCTTGGCGCCAGGCAGGCACCTTACCTCCCTTTCCCCTCCCTCCCCCAGTTCTACTCCCCTAACAATTGAGTCCCCCCACCAAGTGTTGTTTCCTTCCCCTGTGGGGTCCTGGGCCACCCTCCTGTAGGTCTCCATTGTGGAGGTTCCCAGCATCTTCCTTGGTCTCCACTGCAGGTGCCTCCATAGAGGAACCATGCTTCACCAGAGTGGTGAATGAATTGTGGAGAGGCACAACTGGAGGATGCACCTCTGTTCTACCACCCTCACCCTCCCTGAGCCCACCGTGGTCCAACCACTCCTCTTTCTTGGCAACCTCTGAGGTAGTGGCGGTGGCCTGGGTGGTCCCTGGGTGGAGAAGCAGGTTTTCCGAATCCTTGCCAGGTCAGCATGGAGACGAACAACCTCCTCCCTCAGACCAGAGAGGTGCCTGCAAATAGGGCAGCAACACAGTCTCCAGAATGTCTCCTGGAAGACTGCTGCTCCACAGCCAGTGCATTGCACCACTCCCCGCTTATCAAAGTTCCTGGCCACTCCCTGCACTGCTAACACGCTTGATCACTTTTACTGGTGTGCATCCAGAAAACTAAACCCAATAGATGCAGGGGTGCCTATAATCCTGGAATACCTAGTACACCTACAGTCATGAGGCCTATGGTCTTCAGCTTTAAAGAGCAACTCTGCACTTCAGCATGTATTGTCATAAATAATATGTTTCAGCTATTGCAGTTTACTAGAGAATACTTTTTTTTCACTTTCAGTGTTCCATTCAAAGGTTTATCGCACTTCTTGGAAGTCTATCTAAAAAGTCTGTATATAAAAAAAAACTTTCCATTGTTAACCTCCCAATACCTTTGTTTATGACATCATAGTGCTCACCATGGCAACAGACTGTGATGTCACAAAACAGCAATTGTGTGGTTAGCAGGGAGGCATCAGATACATTTTGAAAGACTCTGTGAAATAAGTTCTGCATTACCTACATTTTTTTTTTATTAAACTCTAGGATTACAAATACCTTTGAGCAGGAACTGCTCATTTACAAAGGTTCCACGTCAAAGGATGTTGGGTAACATTCATACAAAGGTCAACAATGGTTCAAACAACATGAAGTCTTGCTGTATTCCGACTATTGCGGTGATCACTAACCTTTGAACT
The DNA here is from genome assembly GCA_016271365.2 of Neoceratodus forsteri. Taxonomy (NCBI): domain Eukaryota; kingdom Metazoa; phylum Chordata; order Ceratodontiformes; family Ceratodontidae; genus Neoceratodus; species Neoceratodus forsteri. The sequence goes on from CM028134.1 coordinate 151,003,327, forward strand.
GCCCCGGAGAACAAAGAGTTAACTTTCCATGCAGGGCATGGAACGCTGAGCTCGAGCTCGGTTGAAGCCTCTGTCTGCTGTTGTTTAAACTCCAACCGTCAGATTCTTTACTCCGCCTCACTGAACAGTCGCTCCAGAGATTTCTCCTTCGCTCGGTTCAAAAAAGTCGGTTAAAGTGTCATTTTTTTGCTCGGTTTCTACCGAATTTCTGCTACTGAACCTGTCGGTTTAAGTCTCTGTCTGTGGTACCGTGAGTACTAGATAGGTTTTGTATTAGTTTTCTGTGTGGAACTTGTAAATATTGGATCGGTTCGGTTTGAACCAATCAGATTTGTGTTAAAAAACTTCTGTCTTTATTAGAGTGTGGTAACCGGTCCGTATCGGTTCTAAAAAGAACGGATTTGATTACGGTTTTTTCCAAGACCTGTAACACGGTCAGGAACTGATAGGGGTGTCTTGCCTGGTGGATTGCCGAGAAAAGGGTAAGTTGTGTTTAGGATTGGCCATCTGAGAAACCCAAGAAAAAACCGAGCCCACTGGGTTTCAACACTGTAGTTGTGTGTGGGAAGCCTTTGCTAAGGCTGATCCCACCACCTGTGTTTATTGTCTGGGGTTTGACCACCTCAATTCAGACTGCCAAATTTGTAAAAGTTTTCCCAAAGCTACCTGGATAAAAGAGTAGGTAGACTGTGGGAAAGGGAGGCCGAGAAGTCCGCTGACCTGGATGGCCAGCCCGGTTCGGTTCCGACCGAACCAGAAGGAGTGCCCTCTAACCAGGGCAAAACTTCTTCAGGCAAAAGGAGAACCGATTCTGAGGAGTCGGTTCCAGTCAAAAGAAAGAAAAGGGAAAAATCGTCCGATTCGGATCCACAAGTTCTTTCTCCGACTGCTGATGAAATAGCCAAAGCGATAAGAATAGTTCAATCGGTAACTTTGGTTCCGGCTGGACTGGCACCATCTTTCAGGGGCTCGGTTCGGTCGGTTCCCCCAGTTCTGGATTATACTTTAGAAGAATTTTATGAACCGGAGGAGGAGGAGGGAGAGTATGAGGATAATGATGATGATGATGATGGTGATTATGAAAGTCTGGATGTGCCTATTAACCCGGACATCTCCCCAGACAGACCTTCAGGTGTTTCTCCTCCTAGGCTTTCTGAGTCCCCTTCCCACTTTATATTTTACAAGAAAGTGGCTGAAACCCTCCAGCTTCCTATGGAAGAAGCAGTAGAGGATCAGGAGGAGCCTGATTTTGTTGAGATGATGGACATCCCAGAGTCCAGGAGATTGTCTGTTCTCCTCCATAAATCTTTTGGGAAACAGACATTTAAAATTCTAAAAACTCCTAATTCCATACCTCCTGTGGACAGAAGAATGGACAAGAGGTATACCCTTTCAGGCTTGGATACGGAGTTCCTTTCCCAACAATGCAGCCATGTTGGGTTAGTGCAGGCTGCTGCCTGTGATAAGGCAAATATTCCCTTGGCTTCACACACCCCAGATAAGGACTCCAGGAGGATTGATGCCATGGCAAAGAAACAGTACATGGCAGCATCTTTGGGACTCAGGCAGGCTAACTATATGGCCTACACAGCTAGATACCAGAAGTCCAGGTGGGACACTGTGCTGGCTCTAGCTAAACAGGCCCCTGACCAGCTTGCCAAGGAGCTGGAGCAGGTGGCTGCGGATGGGATTGAGGCATCCAAGGTGCAATTTCATGCTGCTGTGGACTCCAGTGATGTTTCATCTAGAGTCATGGCTACATCTGTGGCCCATCGGAGGATGGCTTGGCTCAGATGTACTAGCCTACCACAGGATACACAGGCTAAGGCCATGGATTTTCCTGTCATTGGTAATTCTCTGTTTGGGGAGCAGACAGAGAACTACATGAAGAAGATGGACGAGTACAGGACCACCTACAGGAGTGCTCAGGCCAAAGAAAGGCAAGCCACTCCTCAGAGGCAGCATTCCAGGGGCAGGGGCAGGCCCCTTCAAAGGCCTTTTTACCAAGCCCAGGCCTCCTCTTCTGCTTTTGCTCAGAGGGGGTTCTTCAGAGGGAGAGGCAGACGGGGAATGAGCAGGCCTGCTTCCACCCCTCAGCCTAAAGCCCCTGCCAAGCAGACACCCTGATGGGTCTGCCCGGGCCGATTCTCCAATACCTGTAGGGGGCAGGCTGGCTTACTTTGTCCAGGACTGGAAGTCTTTAACATCAGACAAGTGGGTCCTAGAAGTAGTAAGCCAGGGACTGGTTCTCAGCTTCAAAAGATTTCCCAAGATGAGAACCAGATCCTTTCCACCTGCAAATCCATCACAGACCCTTGCCCTAGAAGGGAGATTTCTTCCTCTTGGCTCTCAGAGCCATAGAAAGGGTTCCTACCCTACACAGGGCAAGGGATTGTACTCCAGGTACTTCTCTAGCCCCCAAAAGACAGGAGAATGGCCCATCCTGGATCTGAGATATCTAAACAAGCACCTTTAAAGCCAAAATTCAAAATGGTGACTCTGGGAATAATTCTGCCCTCTCTAAGGCCAGGGGACTGGCTAGCCTCCCTGGACCTCAAAGATGCCTATTTTCACATTCCCATCAGGTGCTCCCACAGAAAGTACCTTAGGTTCGAGTTGCCCTCAGGCCACTATCAATTCAGAGCAGTGCCCTTTGGCCTAACATCAGCCCCAAGGGTGTTCACAAAGTGCCTGGCAGTAGTGGTTGCTTTCCTAAGGAGAAAAAAGATCTCCATCTTTCCATACTTGGACGATTGGCTCATACTGGGTCAGTCTCCAGACCAAGTCAAGTCACATCTTCAAATAACTCAGCAACTGCTCACTTCCTTAGGATTCCTCCTAAACCTTCCAAAGTCAGTTCTTGAGCCAGTACCGCTCCTCACCTTTATAGGGGCAGAGCTGGATACAATAAGAGCAAAAGCCTTCCTTCCCCTGGACAGGGCAAGGACCCTTATAGAACTGGCCTCTTCTTTCACCCTTCTGGTGTCTCGTCCAGCAAGGCACTTCCTGCAGCTCCTGGGCCACATGGCAGCCTCTACAGCAGTGGTCCAGGGGGCAAGATTCCAGATGAGGGACATTCAGTTCCACTTAAGAGCCTTCTGGTCCCAAAGAAAGGATTTCCTTACCAAACTAGTCCCAGTGACTCGAACCCTGATCCAGGCTTTGCAATGGTGGCAGGATCAGGACAATTTAAGACAGGGAGTTCCTTATGTCACTCAGTCTCATTCTCTAATCCTCACCACAGGCGCCTCCCTCTTGGGCTGGGGAGCCCACTTGGGGGATCTTACCACCCAAGGGCTGTGGTCACCTCAGGAGTCTCTGCTTCACATCAATCTCTTGGAACTCAGAGCAGTGTTTCTGGCACTGCAAGCTTTTTCCAAATCTGTACAGAACAAGGTGGTCCAGATCAGGACAGACAATACCAGCACAATGTGGTACATCAACAAGCAAGAAGGCACTCGGTCTACGGCCTTGTGCACAGAAGCAATGAAGTTGTGGTCTCTGGCCTATTCCCTGCAAACCTCTCTGATAGCAGTTCACCTCCCAGGGAAGGACAATGTCCTAGCAGATGCTTTCAGCAGGATATCTCAGGGCCACTACGAATGGTCCCTAGATCCCCTAATTTTGAAAGTGATTTTCTCCAGATGGGGCACTCCACAGACAGATCTTTTTGCAGCCCCAGACAATCACCAACTTCCTCTCTTTTGTTGCAGACCCCCAGACTTGGGCTCAGTCCCCCTGGATGCTCTGGTTCTGAACTGGGAAGGAAAGTTCCTGTATGCTTCCCCCCCTTCCCTCTCTTGTTGAAAGTGCTAGTCAAGATCAGGTCTCAACCATGCAAAGTGATTCTGATTGCTCCAGACTGGGCCAGACAGCCCTGGTACCCACTGTTGCTGTCCTTAGCAGTCCACCTTCCCCTGTCTCTTCCCAGGAATTACAATCTGTTGACATCCTCTCAGGGAAGGATTTGGTATCCGAACCTCAAATCTCTCAATCTCAAGGCCTGGCTCTTGAAGAGTTAGAGTTTGCTGATCTGCACCTCTCTCAAGGGGTTCTGGATATCCTTAAGGCTTCTCGCGAAAGCCTTCCACCAGAAAGACTTACAACTCCAAATGGAAAAGGTTCACTATTTGGTACTCTAATATGCATATTTCTCCAGAATCTGCTGGGTTGCCTACAGTCCTGGACTATATGGTTCATCTTAATGGCTTGGGACTTAGACCAGCTACACTTAAAGTGCATCTGGCAGCTGTTTCTGCCTTCTTGTCAGTGGGCAAGCCCTCTCCTCTATCAGCCCATCCTGTATTTTGTAAGTTCTTCAAGGGATTGCTGCACACCAATCCTCCCTTTAGGGACCCTGCTCCTGCTTGGGACATTAATGTTTGCATTGCTCAGCTTATGCAACCCCGCTTTGAGCCTTTGTCCTCTGCAGAGCTTAAGTACTTGACTTGGAAAACAGTGTTTTTGGTAGCCATTACTTCTGCCAGGCGTATCAGTGAATTGCAAGCCCTGTCAGTGGAGCCTGATTTCATCTCTTTCCATAGAGATAAAGTGGTCCTAAGAACTAACAGGAAGTTTTTTGCCTAAGGTGGTCTCAGACTTCCACCTTAATCAGTCTATGTCTCTCCCTGTTTTCTTCACTGACCATTCCTCCTCTGGAGAGAGGAGGTTGCACAGCCTGGATGTAAAAAGGGCCCTTAGCTACTACATAGAGCACACCAAGGGTCACAGGTTTGAGTCCTTCCAGTTGTTCCTCACTTATGGAGAGGTCAGGAAGGGCAAACCTGCCACTAAAAGATCTATTGCCAGGTGGCTTGTCTCTTGTATACAATTCTGCTATGAAAAATTGGGTAGAACCCCACCCTCAGGCCTGAGGGCTCACTGTACTAGAGGTACAGCTGCTTCCCTGGCTGCTGCCAGGGATATTCCTATCTTAGAAATCTGTCAAGCAGCCACCTGGAAAACAGTCCATACATTCACCAAGCATTACTCTCTGGATATCCAGGCTAGGAGTGATGCTCGGTTTGGCACAGCAGTACTTCAGAGCCTTTTCCCAAAGTAGGTTCTGTCCTTCCTGCATGGAGGTACTGCTTGGTAGTCTGCAATAGTCAGAATACAGGAAGACTTCATGTTGTTTGAAGAAAAAATTACTCACCTTAGTAATGTTGTTTCTTCTAATGGAGTCTTGCTGTATTCTGACCTCCCCCCGCCTCCCCTCTCAGAACCTGGTTTTTGGGATGTGGGTGGGCAGGAGCAGTGCTGGCACCTAGAGGTGCCCCTTTCTCACCCTCCTTTATTTTGGGTGTGTGTTGTGTTTTGTTTTTTGGGTTTCCTGACTTGAGTCTTTGCTTTGAAACCAAAAACCCTTTTTAATAAATTTAGTTGCCAGTTGGCTAGTGTGAGTTTTACAGTTTCCACACAGAACGCCTAGTGAGTATAGCTTGTAAAGATCTGATGGTTGGAGTTTAAAGAACAGCAGACAGAGGCTTCAACTGAGCTCAAGCTCAGCGTTCCATGCCCTGCATGGAAAGTTAACTCTTTGTTCTCCGGGGCAGTTCAAAGGTTGGTGATCACTGCAATAGTCAGAATACAGCAAGACTCCATTAGAAGAAACAACATTACTAAGGTGAGTAATTTTTTCTTACAGTCTTAAAAACACAAAGATGTGCAAGCATTTATTATACAGCCAAAAATGGAGAGACACAACACAAGCCAGCTTCAGACAAGTTTCAGGGTGAGCAGTATACAGTTAGGGTAGGGTAGGAGGGAGTCAGGAAAAAATAGGCAGGCTAGAGGGCCATTGTTGGCAGGTAGAGGTGGGTGGCAAAAGTGTGAGTGGATGGGCTGGAGAGCCCCATATCTGAAAGTGCCAATTAGAGAGGGAAGGGGGTGGGTGAGGCAGTGTGGTGTAAGGAGGGTAAGGGGTGAGAGTGGGGAAAACTGGTGCCAAAAAAGTAGAGCTCTAAGGGAGGTTACAGGTCACCTTCGACTAGGGTAAAATGAAGCAGTTACTTAGGAGAGGCAGTCACATTGATTGGTAGAGGTGAGGAATAGTCGAAGTTGCTTTTTAAAGGGACCAAGCATCGCAGTTGTAAATGTTTCTTTGTTAAGTGTACCGTACCACTGAGGAGCCCTGTGCGTGAACTACCTCTGACCCATTGTGGTCCGGCATCTGGGGACCTGGAAGGTTTGATATAGAGCACTGCATGTAAGCTGGGTACCGTTGTTGGCAGTAAGGAGCTTTGCCACTCCTGATGGCCTGAGACCGAGGAGAACTTTTTTGGTTAACAAGCAGGTCTGGTATTGTATTCTACTAAGGAGTGGTAGCCATCCAGCCTGGGCATACAGGTCACAGGTGTGTGTTAGGCGGCCGGCACCCGTTAGAAGCCTACAGGCCTTGTTGAGTGTCACAGATATCCTCTGGAGGGCAGTAGGGGAAGCAGAGCCATAGATGACTAGACAGTAGTCGACGATAGCAGTAACAGAGCTGTAGATGGCCAGTCTAAGGGCATCAGTGGTCATGCAGTGTTTGTGCTTTTGGAGCAGGCCGATCCGTATGTTGGCAGCCTTAGCTACATTGCCAGTGTGCCGCGTGTAAGAAAGGGAACTGTCTAAGGTGATGCCGAGATATTTAAACTCAGGAACATGTTCAAGAGAGGTCCCCACATGGTTCTTGATGGTGAGGGACAGAGGTTTATACTTGCTCGGTGCATTGCAGAATGTCATGACCTTAGTTTTGCTGCAGTTCAGGACGAGTTTATGTGAGCTAAACCACTCTTCAACATGCCTGAAATCTCACTGCAACTGACTCTCAAGTTGTTTAGAGTCTTGGTTACTAGTAAACAGTACTGCATATTCTCTGTTGGCAGACACTAGGGAGACTGTTCAGGAAGAGAGAAAAGAGTAATGGCCCCAGTATAGACCCCTGTGGGACACCTGAGAGGACTGTTTTTCATCAGAGGTGACGCTAGCAATCCTAATACATTGGACCCTTCCCCGAGGTAGCTAGCAAACCAGGGCAGTGCATCCTTGGAAAGCCCGAGAGTGGTCACTTGCCTGAGTAGGAGTGGGTGGTTAACAGTATCAAAGACCTTTGTCAAGTCAATGAATACTGCCCCCCCCACCACAGATTCCTTGGTCGAGGGTGTCATGGATGAATCTGGTAAATTTCAACAGTGCTGTGATGGTACTATGCGCTTTTCAGAAGCCATGCTGTTCTGGGCACTGGATTTCATATTTGTCCAGGAACTCAACAAGCTGGTCCGAGACACTTCATTCCAGAGCTTTAGATAAGAGGGGGAGGATGGAGATGGGTCTGTAGTTGGTGTGCAGTGACTTGTCTCCACTTTTGTGTACAGGTGTGATCGTCGCCTGTTTCCAGAGTGATGGGAATTGACCCAATCTTAGGGAAAGGTTGAAGATCTTTGTCAGGGGTGCAAGGATTTCATCTAGTACTAAAATACAAGCAACTTCAGGTTGAGTGAGTCACCACTGTAGCCAGTATTGCAGATGGCCTTGCATATATAGGTTCTGGCTAAGTACATTGGGATCTCTTTGAAAAAGAACTGCAGAGCTGTGTGTACTTGGGACACAGTGTCCAAAGGGGAATTGGTGGTGGGGGCATTGAAAAACTCAGGTGGAAGGGCACTGCCAAGGTTGGAGATTGCGTTGTTGAACCTGCTGGAGATGGTACCTAGGTCTAGTGTAGGTGTTCCATCAATGTTGAGCATGGTGGGTGGTGTCTTAGTATCCTTGCCTGTGAGATCCTTCAAGTTATTCCAAAATTTTTTCCCATCACCCCAGGAGTTGGAGAGTGCCTCCCTAAAATATTTGCTTTTAGCCTTCCATATAGCTCGGGTACAGCCATTTTCTGCAGACTTGTATTTTTGAATGTCCCCTTGCGCTGATGTGGCTCAAGCACAGTACCAGAGGTGGTCCCTTTGTTTGAGCCGTGCTACAAGCTCAGAATTTATCCATGGGTTAGTCCTGCCTTTAACCTTCATCTTTTTAAGTGGTGCATGTATATCACAGGCTGCCGTAAAGCGGCTGATGAACTGTTCCAAGGCATTGTTTGTATCACTGAATGGGTCAATTATCGACTAGTCCAGCCTGCTTAGATGTGATTTTAGCAGCTGAAGGTGCCCCTGCTTGAGTGCCTTGGTGTGTATTATTTTAGGAATGGGCTTGGTGAATTTGTTAGCCCAAGAGCAGATAACAGGTGAGTGGTCACTTAAAGTATCAGGGAGTACAGACACCTTAGAGATTCTTTCGAGGCAGTTTGACAGTATCCAGTCAAGTAGAGTGTAGGTCCCCATCCTATAGTTGCACCTAGTGGGGGTGGGGACAAGCTGTGTGAGGTGTTGTGCTGTGACAGCATCCTTGTAGGTGCAGGCCTCAGGTGAAAGCCAGTTTATGTTAAAATCACCCAGAATTATGGCCTCCAAATTATGGTGTAGTCCCATGAGGAATTCCACGATGCTGTTGAAACCACTGGCCTGGTCCTTTGGGGGTATGTATACAGAGGCTGTAGTAAGATTTTTATTATGGGCCCCTAAGAGAATTTTTTTTTTTTTTTTATTTCTTTTTATCCCCTCCTAATCGCCCTCGCCAATCCTGTCCTTCAGGCTTGCTCAATGCCCTCCAATCCCTCACTGTGTCTGCCCCTAGAGTGCCTCTGGTGACTCCTTACCTATCTCCTCCCTCCACGGAGCACCTTACACAGCGGGGTCTGCTCGTGATTGTAGACTGGGTGGCTGGAGCGGCCCGTCATCCAGGAATGCTGCGGGGTTTTTCCATTTTCTGTCCCTCCCCTCCATCCCACTGAGGATGCCGGCTTGGGTGGAACGTGCTTACCCATGCCTGCCAAGTGCCAGATGGCATCCTCCCCTCCCTGGCTCCCCCCAATGGAAGCCGCCATTGATCCGAGAGTCGGTGCTTCTACCGGCTCTCCCGGGTGTCGGGTGCGTTAAACACCCCTGGTATCCCTCCTCGAAGGAGGAGAGCATCCATGGGGACGCTCGATTCTCCTTCCCCCTGTCGACCCCCGCCGATCAGAGTCCGTTCCCAAACCCGGGTCGCCGGCATGGCACGAGGTGTGGCGTCCAGCGCCTCAACCCTCAGCGCCACCGGGCCGGCCCCGCCCCAGGAGAATTTTGATGGCGAGGACCTGAGTTGGGATCTTGGGTTAAAAAATGGGATGACATGTCTCATGAGGGTATCTCTCAGGTAGAGGGCATAGCCACCACCCCGTTTTGAAATCCTGTCCTGCCTGAAGGTAAGAGTATACGGAAATTTCAACTGCAGTGTCAGGGATCTTAGGGGTTTAGCCAAGTTTCAACAACAGAGAGGATGTCAGGTTTGTGTTGTTGAATCCAGGTTTGGAGGTTATTAAGTTTACTGAGGAGGCACAGACATTGATTGACACCAATGTGAGGGACCCCACCTTCCTATTCTGGGTGTGTGCGGTCAGCCCAACTGGTCCTGGGTTGGGATGTATGTTTCCGGAGAGCAGAAGTAGCATAAAAAGAATTCTCAGGAAAGAGGTTTTAAGTATTTTGAAAGCTCGCTTGTTTGTTAGGCGTCTGTGCACCTTGGTACTATGGTATTTAGTAGACCAATGACAGGAGAAAGTAAAACAAATAAGAAATAACTAGAAAACAATAAAGTTAAAACATGATTGATGTTAAATCTAGTGTTTTTAAGCTTTTTATTATAGTATACCCTTGAAAACTCTCTTGAATATAGGATTTAATGCAAAGGAGGCACCCTTTCCAGCTGAAATGTAGGCAGACACTGAAGCTAGGTGGACCTTTAGGGTAGTGGGCTGCAAGATCAGTGAATGTAAATGAATAAGATAGTTCAGCAGTGCTGGGCTCACTGCCTTTGCTGGTACCACATCATTGTTGGCACACCAAATGGAAAACCTTTTCCATTTTGAAGCATATGTTTTCTTAGTGGATGGCTTTCTGTAACCCTTTAAAACATCCATAACTCTGTCTGAGAGATGCAAGCATGCATACTCTAAGTCCTCAAGAGCCATGCCTTGTGTCTGAGGGATCTGAGGTTCGGATATAAAATCCTCCCTTGATTGGAGGTTGAAAGATTGTGCCTCCAGGGAAGGTGTATGTGTTTGGCTACAGACATGGAGAGCAGCAGAGAGTACCATGGCTGCCTGGGCCATTCTGGTGCTATCAAGATCATTAATGCTGGTTGAGATCTGAGCTTCATCAAAACTCTGAGCACCAAAGGAAATGGGAGGAAGGAATACAGGTCCATGCCTGACCAATCCAAGGCCAGAGCATCCAGGGGAATTGTCCCCTGGGCTGGTGGCCTGTAACGGTACTTTGGCAGGTGGTGGTTCTCATGGAATGCAAAGAGATATATCTCTGGGGTTCCCCATCTTTTGAAAATCACTTCCACCACCTGTCTGTTCAGGGACCATTCATGATGGGCCTGGTTGATCCGACTCAGAGCATCTGACTACAGCTGTGCCATCTATAGATGGGCAAGCAAAAATGATTTACAAATGTTATACAGGATGCATTGGCGATTAGCTAGATTTGTTTTAGGTGCGTCAAGACTGTTAGCAAACTTTCATCATTACACAATATTTTGGGAATTAAATTGGACCTCTGTAAGAAAACCAGACTTTTTTATGGATTTATATACAAATATATGAAAGATTTGTGCCAGAATATCTGCTTGAAAAATCAGCTATGAATAGTACAAAACATAATCTTCGGGAGTCAGTGGGGAGAAGTTTTTAATCCCTAGAAGAAAAACACAATTTAGCAAACAATCTTTCAGCCATATGGCAACATCTTTTTGGAATTCTGTCCCCTCTCAGATAAGAAACATACCTATTTACAGTAGTTTTAAGAATGCTATGATGGAGTGGTGCATTTTAAATGCAATTGCTTTTGAATCTAGGATGAATTTATATTTTGTATGTTTATGCTAATGTTTTGTCATTTATGTTACTTCTGTATACTGTGTAATTCACTGTGAATAATATTGCCACCAGGACCACTCTTATGGTTATAAGCATGATCTCATACACATTCTTAGGGTATAAGAACCGCGAGCTAAAGGTTCACCTAGTGACCTTATACTGGGTAAACATAATATAAATTGACATTCAAATTGTAGATTTTCATTTTCTGAAGGTGAGCTCCATAGGTTTTGATGGGAATTCACCTATAACTTCCACTGGACCCATAGGATTGCATGGCAGCTTAGTTGTAAAATAGCCCTGGTGATGACAAGGGGCTGCCAGATTATTTTGTGCCTAAAAATAAATTTTAAGTACTATAAATTTGAAAATGATGGTACTGTTATCTCATTAATATTCCCCTTTTTTTGTTACAGTAAGAAGAAAGGAGGGAAGCAAGTGCCAAAGGTGGACCGAGAGTCTGAGGCAGAGAAGGCCAAGGCTAATGCAGCCCTGTGGGAGGTGAGGTTGGGAGCCACGGAGCAGTCCCGTGTGGAGTATCGTGAAGCAACTCACAAGCTGGCCGTGGCCAATGAGGAGTTAACTAAGCAAAATCGCCAACTAGAGAAGGATACCATAGAGGTTATCGCCTTTCTAAAGAAGAAGGACATTGAAAAAGACCAGCTGGTATGATGCAAACTAATTTCCTGTTAATACCATGATGTTGGTGTATGTGTGTGTGTGTGCGCGCACACTTGCGCAATTGTGCATGTGCAATTTTGTGTCGATGACAGTGTATGATTGGAAGTTGTAGAGCAGTGGGTGTCTGTTAGTAGATTGGGGGCTATAGTGAGGTGAGATGTCTGTTAGCAGATCAAGGGCTGCAGTAAGGTGGGACTGTTAGAGTATTGGGGTTGATGTTACTACCACTTTCTTTACATCATATACTGGTGCGATGGTCTGCATCTGTCCGGGGAGCCAGGATCCTAGGTGAGAGGTTTAAATGCTTCATTGGCAAGCATTTAAACCAGCCAAGGGGGAGGCACTGAAAAGGAGCAGGGAAATCCCAGCCTCCCCCCACAAAACACGGTAATTAGTGAGGTAAACACCAAGGTAGAGAAGCATTAGGGAGCAGGACAGAGGTAAATGTAAAAAAAAAAAGGCAAAGGCAGTAAGAACAGGGATGGGGCTAAAAGGGGTGAGGCCATCAAAAAGTGGAGGGTGATGAATACCAATGGCCATAGTCTGTGTAACAAGCTCCCTGAACTAGTGGCTTTGATGGAAGAGGGTTGCCTGGATATTCAAACAACATGAAGTCTTGCTATATTATGACAATCGCAGTTTGTCCTACCATTAGAACTGCTCCGGAGGTGAAAGAGTTAACTCCATTCCATGAATGGAACTTAGAGCACGAGCTCTAAAGAGAAGCTCTGTCTGTGTAATTTCAAACCTGAACTGTCAGATTCTTTACTCCGCCTCACTGAACAGTCGCTCCGGAGATTTCTCCTACTGCTCGATTCATTTCTCGGTTTAAACAGTGTTTTCTCGGTTCGATTCAACCGAGAATAGTTTTATTTTAACCGCAAAACCGATCGGTTCAAGCTCTGTCTGTGGTATCGTAAGTAATTCGTTTTTTAATTCTGTGTGGAACTTGTAAGTTTTATCGGTTCGGTTTTGAACCGATCAGCTTGGTAAAACTTAAAGTTTTTAAACTTGAGACTTTAGAGTCGGTTCCCGGTTCTTATCGGTTCTAAAAAAGCAGTTTCATTCGTTTTCCAATACCATGACACGTTAGGAACCGATAAAGGGTGTCTTGCCTGGCACTGCCGTTTAAAGGGCAAGTTTTTCTGGTTAGGCTGGCATTATGTCTGAGAAACCCAAAAGAAAAACCGGGCCCACACTGTGATGTCTGTGGGGAAGTCTTTGCCAAGGCTGACCCACACACCACATGTGTTTATTGTCTGGGGTTTGACCACCTCCATTCAGACTGCCAGATTTGTAAGAATTTCCCTGCAGCCACCCTGGAAAAGAGATTGGGCAGGCTCAGGGAACGAGAGGCCAAAAAGTCCGCTGACCCGGATGGCCAGCCCGGTTCGGTGCCAACCGAACCGGAGGGAGTGCCCTCTGACCAGGGCGAGACTTCCTCGGGCAAACGAAAAGCTGGCTCGGATGAACCAGTTCCAGTAAAGAGAACAAGAAAGTCAGCAGGTTTGGAGCCCAAAATTCTTACTCCAACTGCTGCAGAGATAGCAAGAGCTATTCAGATTGTCCAGTCACTTTCTTCGGTTCCGTCCGAACCGTCACTATCTGGTAAAAGGTCGGTTCGGTCGGTTCCATCGGTTCAGGAATATGATGTTGAGGAGTTTTATGAACCAGAGGAGGGGGAGGATGATTATGAACAGTATGAATGTGACTTGGAGGGTCTGGGTGTGCCCATTGAACCGGACATCTCCCCAGACAGACCTTTAGAATCTTCCCCCTATGCTTTCTGAGTCCCCCTCTCATTTTATGTTTTACAAAAAAGTTGCTGAAACCCTCCAGCTTCCTTTGGAGGAAGCTGTGGATGAGCAAGAGGAGCCTGATTTTGTAGAAATGATGGATTTACCAGAATCTAGGAGATTGTCTATTCCTTTGCATAAGTCATTTAGGAAACAAACAAAAATCTTAAAAACTCCTAATTCTGTGCTTCCAGTAGATAAAAAGATGGACAGGAGGTACACACTGTCAGGTCCTGATACAGAATTCCTTTCTCAGCAATGCAGTCATGTTGGGGTAGTTCAGGCTGCAGCCTGTGATAAAGCTAATATTCCCCTGGTTTCACATCCTCCTGACAAGGATTCCAGGAAGATTGATGCCATGGCAAAAAAACAGTACATGGCAGCGTCGTTGGGACTCAGGCAAGCAAATTATATGGCTTATGTAGCAAGGTATCAGAAATCTAGATGGGATACTGTTATGGATTTAGCCAAACAAGCCCCTGGCCAGCTTGCTAGTGAGCTGGAGCAGGTGGCTGCCAATGGCATGAGGCTTCTAGGTGCAGTTTCATGCTGCTGTGGATTTTAATGATGTTTCCTCTAGAGTCATGGCCACATCTGTAGCTTTTAGAGGTTGGCCTGGCTCAGGTGTACTAGCTTGTCACAAGATACCCAGACTAAGGCTATGGATTTTCCTGTGGGAAATTCTCTGTTTGGGGAGCAGACAGAGAATTATATGAAGAAGATGGATGAATATAGGACTACCTATAAAAGTGCCCTAAGCCAAGGAGCGGCAAGCCACTCCTCAGAGGCACACCCCAGGGGTAGGTGGGCCTTTCACAGAGCCTTTTACCAAACCCAGGCCTCCTCTGCTTATGCTCAGAGGGGTTCTTCAGAAGGCAGAGGCAGGCGGGCGTGGGCAGGCCTGCCCCACCCCTCAGCCTAAAGCACCTGCCAAGCAGGCACCCTGATGCGTGCCAGGGCCGATTCTCCTTTACCAGTAGGGGCAGAAGGTTGGCTTACTTCAGTCAGAACTGGGTGTCTTTAACTTCAGACAAGTGGGTTCTGGAAGTAGTAAGCCAGGGTCTGGTTCTCAGCTTCAAAAAGTTCCCAAAGTTGAGAATCAGGTCTTTTCCACCTGCAAACTCTTTAGAGACCTGTACTCTAGAAGCAGAGGTCTCAACACTGTTAGCTCTCAGAGCGGTAGAAAGGGTTCCTCCCCTACACCAGGGCAAGGGTCTGTACTCCAGATACTTCCTTACCCCAAAAAAGACAGGAGAATGGCGGCCCATTTTAGACCTCAGGTATCTGAACAAGCATCTTTTGAAACCAAAGTTCAGAATGGTAACTCTGGCAATGATTTTACCCTCTCTAAGGCCAGGGGACTGGCTAGCTTCCCTGGACCTCAAGGATGCCTATTTTCACGTCCTAATCAGAAGCTCCCACCGAAAGTACCTCAGATTCGAACTGCCCTCAGGTCACTACCAGTTCAGAGCAATGCCCTTCGCCTTACCTCTGCCCCAAGAGTATTCACAAAATGTCTGGCAGTAGCAGTGGCTCACTTAGGAGGCAAGGATTGTTGTTTTCTCCCTATCTGGACAACTGGCTCATTGTAGGCCAGTCCCCAGAACAGGTAAAATCTCACCTGCAAGTCACCCAGCAGCTTCTCTCCTCCCTGGGCTTCCTTAAATCTACCAAAGTCGGTTCTGGAACCAGTTCAGGTACTCACCTTCATAGGTGCAGAATTGGACACAAATCTGGCCAGAGCTTTTCTTCCCTTAGAAAGGGTAAGGAACTTGGTGGCTCTGGCTCCTCCTTCAATCTGCAGGTCTCTCGACCAGCAAGACACTTTCTGCAGCTCCTGGGCACATGGCTGCGCCCACAGCTGTAGTGCAGGGAGCAAGATTTCAGATGAGGGACATTCAGTTTCACTTGAGAGCCTATTGGTCTCAGAGAAGAGACCCCTTTCCAAGTTGGTCCCAGTGACCTGAACCTTGATCCAGGCCCTCCAGTGGTGGCAGGATCAGAGCAATTTAAGACTGGGGTTCCCCTTCATTCCCCTTTCTCACACTTTGACCCTCACTACGGATGCTTCCCTCCTGGGGTGGGGAGCCCACATAGGCGACCTCTCCACTCAGGGAGTGTGGTCCCCCCAGGAATCTCTGCTCCACATCAATTTGCTGGAACTCAGAGCTGTCTTTTTAGCTCTTCAAGCGTTTTCTGCTTCTGTGCAGAACAAAGTGGTACAAGTCAGAACAGACAATACCACAACAATGTGGTACATCAACAAGCAGGGGGGCACTCGGTCTTCGGCCTTGTGCACCGAGGCAATGAAGTTGTGGTCTCTGGCCTATTCCCTGAACACTTCACTCATAGCAGTTCACCTTCCAGGAAAGGACAATGTCCTAGCAGATGCTCTCAGCAGGATTTCTCAGGGCCATCACGAATGGTCTCTGAATCCTCAAGTACTGGGATAGTCTTTGCCAGATGGGGCACCCCTCAGATAGATCTTTTTGCAGCCCCAGACAATCACCAACTTCCACTGTTCTGTTGCAGGCCCCAGTGTTGGGCTCAGTCCCCTGGACGCCTTCTCCTGGATTGGGAAGGAAGTTTCTTTATGCTTTCTCCCCTTCCTCTCCTATTCAAGGTGTTAGTAAAATCAGATCCCAGCCTTGCAGGGTGATTCTGATTGCCCCAGATTGGGCCAGGCAGCCCTGGTACCCACTCCTTCTGTCCCTGACAGTCCATCTTCCCTGTGTCTCCCCAGGAATCACAACCTATTAACCTGTGCCCAGGAGAGTTTGGTATCCGAACCTCAAATCCCTCAACCTCAAGGCCTGGCTCTTGAGGTTAGAATTTTGCTGACCTACCTCTCTCAGGGTGTTCTTGAATCCTAAAGGCTTCTAGGAAGCCTTCCACTAGGGCTACTTATAATTCTAAGTGGAAAAGTTCTCCATTTGGTGTTCTGGAAACATATTTCCCCAGAATCTGCTGATTTGCCCATTGTGTTAGACTACATGGTCCATCTTAATTCTTTGGGCCTGAGGCCAGCTACCCTGAGAGTTCATTTGGCAGCTGTCTCTGCTTTTGTTTCAGCAGGAAAGCCATCCTCTCTTTCGCTCACCCTGTATTTTCCAAGTTTTTAAGGGATTACTTCATACTAATCCACCTTTTTGGATCCGGCCCTGCCTGGTCTTAATGTTGCATTGCCCAGTTAATGCAACCCCTTTGAACCTCTGTTTTCTGCAGGCTTAAGTATCTAACTTGGAAAACTGTTTTCCTAGTGGCTATCACTTCTGCTAGGCGATAAGTGAGTTGCAAGCCTTGTCAGTAGAAACTGACTTTATTTCTTTCCACAGGGATAAGGTAGTCCTCAGGACTAACAGGAAGTTTTGCCTAAGGTGGTTTCAGATTTCCATCTTAACCAATCTATCTCCCTTCCAGTATTTTCACTGAACATTTCTCTTCTGGTGAGAGGAGATTGCACAGTTTGGACGTTATGAGGGCCCTAAGTTACTATAGAGCGATCCAAGGGTCACAGGTTCGAATCCCTCCAACTTTTTCTCACTTATGGTGAGGTTGGGAAAGGGAAACCTGCCACTAAGAGATCAATTGCCAGGTGGATTGTCTCTTGTATCCAATTTTGTTATCAGAAACTGGGCAGAGATCCCCCCTCTGGCTTGAGGGCTCATTCTACCAGAGGTACAGCCGCGTCTCTAGCTGCTGCCAGAGACATCCCTATATTGGAGATATGTCAAGCTGCTACTTGGAAAACGGTACACATTTCACCAAGCATTACTCCCTGATGTCCAGGCTAGGAGAGATGCTCGGTTTGGCACAAGCTGTGCTTGAGAGCCTATTCCCTAAGTGGTTCTGTCCCTCCTCCATGGAGGTACTGCTGTGTAGTCTGCAATTGTCATAATATAGCAAGACTTCATGTTGTTTGAAGAAAAAATTACTCACCTTAGTAATGTTGTTTCTTCTAATGGAGTCTTGCTATATTATGACCTCCCCCCCAGCCTGCCCCTCTCAGAACTTCTACTTGGGTATGGGGTGGGCGGCCTAGTGTGGGCACTATTTTATGCCCTTTTTATGTGTTTTCACCCCTTCTTGGGGTTTGGGGGTGTGGTGTTTTTCATTTTTTCCTTATATTTCTCTCATATTGTTAAATTATACTATTAGTTCTGGTCCCCTGACTTGAGTCTTTGGTGTTGGGACCAGCAATGAGTGTTAATATTTAGGTAGCCAGTTGGCTAGTGTGAGGTTACAGCTTCCACACAGACCTTAGTGAGTTTTGCTTGTAAAGATCTGACAGTTCAGGTTTGAAATTACACAGACAGAGCTTCTCTTTAGAGCTCGTGCTCTAAGTTCCATTCATGGAATGGAGTTAACTCTTTCACCTCCGGAGCAGTTCTAATGGTAGGACAAACTGCAATTGTCATAATATAGCAAGACTCCATTAGAAGAAACAACATTACTAAGGTGAGTAATTTTTTCTTGTGGCAGTCACAGAAACATGGTACACAGAGAACCATGACTGGGATGTCAACATACCAGGATACACAATCTACAGGAGGGACAGGGAGGGTAAAAGAGGAGGAGGAGTAGCTCTCTATGTAAAGTAAGGGATCAAACCAACAGAACTAAAGAGTAAACAGGGAGCAGATGAGGCACTCTGGGTCACCCTGGAGACAGGAAATGGCACCACAATCCGCATGGGGGTTGTGTACAGACCTCCATTTCGGGGGGAGGGAATGGACGAGGAAATGATAGAAGGCATCCTTAGAATGGCAGAAAAAGGGGAAATATTGTTGATGGGGGACCTGAATATGCCAGATGTTAACTGGAGCACCTTTGCTGCAGGCACGTCCAAGAGCAGGGTCATTCTTGATGCCCTACAAGGAGCATGCCTTAGACAGCTAGTACTGGAACCCACTCAGGAGGGAGAAATCTCAAATGGGGATGGAGAAAGAATCTCAGATTTAGAAGTGGGTAGCCATCTGGGAACAAGCGACCACCAAACAGTGTGGTTCACGAAAAACACAGCCATACAATCAAGCCATACAAAAGCAAGAGTATTGGACTTTGGGAAATTGAGAGAGTGCATCAGAAAAGCACTAGCAATCAGGCAAGAAGGAGGGGTGGAGGAACAATGGGGAGTAATCAAAACAGCCATCACAGAGGCAACAAGCCTTTGTGTAAAGCAAATCAACAAAACACAAGGAAGGAAAAAAATGCTATGGCTCTCAAAAGAGGTGGCAGGGAAGGTTAAGAAGAAAAGGATAGCACTCAGGAAATATAAGGAAACAGAGAAGGAGCAGAACAGAGAACTTTATCAGTTAAAGCAGAAACAGGCAGGGAAGGCAGTCAGAATAGCAAAGGCCCACACCGAGGAAAGGATAGCCAACTCTGTTAAGAAGGGGGATAAGACCTTTTATAGGTACATTAGGGAGCGAAGAAAGACCAAAGGAGGGATACTGAGGCTTAATAAAGGGGAGGGAATGTGGGCAGAGGGTGATAGTGAAAAGCAGGGATACTGAACGAATATTTCTGCTCGGTATTCACAAAGGAAGAGGAGGGGGAGGTACCTAAACCAAACAAGAGAAACACTCTGAAGACGGGGGTCGATACCAGTCCATTTACAGAAGAAAGGGTTCTGAAAGAACTAATAAAATTGAAGGTGGACAAAGCAATGGGGCCTGATGGTATTCACCCAAGAATTCTAAAAGAACTAAGGGTAGAACTAGTGACACCGCTGACTACTCTCTTTAACAAATCATGGGAGGATGGGGTGGTACCTGAGGACTGCAGGAGGGCGGATGTGATTCCTCTTCACAAAAGTGGGAGCAGGACAGAGGCAGGAAACTACAGACCAGTTAGTTTGACCTCAGTGGTAGGGAAAATGATGGAATCACTTCTGAAGAAAAGAATTGTGGAGTACCTAGAGGCCAGTGGGGAAGCATGGATTCATGATGGGAAGGTTGTGTCAGATGAATCTAATAGATTTCTTTGACTGGGTGACCAAAGTAGTAGACCAGGGAGGGGCTGTGGACATAGCCTACCTAGATTTTAGCAAGGCATTTGATACAGTCCCACACAAAAGATTAATACACAAGTTAGCCAGCCTTGGAGTGGGTCCCAAGGTGGTAGCCTGGATAAAAAATTGGCTAGACAACAGGACGCAAAGGGTAGTAAACGGAGTCCACAGTGAAGAAAGGAGGGTTACTAGCGGGGTACCACAGGGTTCAGTACTGGGACCGGTCCTTTTTAATGTCTTTATAAGTAACATTGCAGAGGAACTGGAAGGAAAAGTATGCCTCTTTGCAGACGACACAAAGATCTGCAACAGGGTTGATACACAAGATGGAGTGGAAAGAATGAGAAGGGACTTGGCAAGGTTGGAGGAATGGTCAAATGTATGGCAGCTCAGATTCAATGCAAAGAAGTGCAAGGTAATGCACCTGGGAAACAAAAACCCAGGGGAAGAGTACACAATGGGCGGTGAGATACTGACAACAGTAAAATTAGAAAGGGACCTGGTTGTAATTATATCAGATGACCTAAAGGTGGGCAAGCAATGTGAGAAGGCAGTAAGGAAGGCTGGGGGGATACTGGAATGCATAGGGAGAGGCATCAATAGTAGAAAACAGGAAGTTGGTATCCCTTTGTACAGACAGTTGGTGAGACCCCATCTGGAGTACTGTGTGCAGTTCTGGAGACCCCATCTCCGCAAAGACATAGACAGGGTGGAGGCTGTCCAGAGGGGGGCAACCAAAATGGTGCAGGGTCTGCACCAGAAGACATACGAAGAAAGACTAAAGGAGCTTAATATGTATACCCTTGAGGAAAGAAGGGAGAGAGGGGACATGATAGAACTTTCAAGTACCTCAAGGGAATCAACAAAGTCCAAGAGGGTAGCATCTTTCAGAAAAAGAGATGTGCAAGAACAAGGGGGCACAATTTGAAGATAGAGGGGGGACCACTCAGAGGTAATGTGAGCTAGTATTTTTTCACGGAGAGGGTTGTGGATGCATGGAACAGCCTCCCTGAGGAGGTCGTGGAGTCAAGAACAGTGGGGGAATTCAAGAATGCATGGGACAGACATAAGGCAGTCCTAGTTGGGGGTAGGAGGAAGTAAGCTGTCGGTTAACTAGGATCTGCAGCTTGTCTGTTAGGTAGGAAAATGGGCAGACTAGGTGGGCCAAGCGGTCCTTATCTGCCATCAAATTCTATGTTTCTATCATTGTAGTTTAATGCACAACAGAAACATAGAATCATAGAAAACAGAACCACAGAAAAAGACCTGAACACTCTCATCTAGTCTGTCCAGTGATTTCCCACTCTGAATCTTATTAACAATTATTTTTAACACCAGGGGTGGGATAGTCAAACTGTGCCAGGCTGTCGTGCAAGCCTGGGTGCAGCGCAACTGGGATGTGCCAGGGCGTTGACAGGGTGATATTCAATGGTGCTGCGCCATAGCTCAGCACCGTTGAATATGGCACTGTGGCCACCCACATTACACATGGCGCAGTGGCACTGCACCAGCGCAAGTGGCCAGAGAGGAGCAGGGGGATGCGTCAGCGCAAGTACATTGCGCTAGGCGCAACAACCGCGATATTCAGTGGTGGATATGCAAATGGGGCCATAATGCATGCAAGGTGCAAATGGGGCCATTTGCATGTCATTATGGCTCCATTTGCATGCAGGTACGCCAATTCCAGGGTGCAAGGCTGCAGCCGTCGGGGACCGATGCCACCTGCCCCTGGCGGTCAACGCGCCCCAACGCCCAATTGCAGGCATTCAATGAATTAAAATCCCTGCTGGTCTAGTGGACCCGATCCCACAGTCCAATCGTGGGTGGGTTTTCAATGACGTAGAATCCCTGGTAGTCCAGTGGACCCTATCCCCAGCCTGATCACGGGCTTATATTAAATAATATCCCTGGTGGTCCAGTGGACCCGATCCCACAGCTCGATCGCGGGCTTACAGTTAGTGAAATAACCCTGGTGGTCAGCGGTACCCCTCCCAACCCGCCCACCAGTCCTGCCACCTCTACCCCCCAGTCCGCGGCGGGCAGCACCCTCACCCACAAGCCACCTGGTCACCGCCAACCGATTAGCACAGTATACATGCCCATAGTTCACGTGTCAATGCAGAACGAGCTGTACTCACAAGTCCCAATATGAATGAATGGACCATCATTTTGGGACTGTGTAGCACAGTACGGTCTGCACGCCCACTGGCCCACGCCAGAACCAATGGGCGACGCCATACCGCACACCGTCAGTCGGCGGCAGCTTGGCGACTTGTGGGCGGGTGGCTCGCCGCTGACTGGAGGGGAAGCGGCATGGACTGAGTGGCTGTTGGGAGGGGGTACCGCTGACCACCAGGGTTATTTCACTCACTGTAAGCCCGCGATCGGGCTATGGGATCGGGTCCACTGGACCACCAGGATATTATTCAATGAAAGCCCGTGATCGGGATGAGGAGGGATGGGGTCCACTGGACCACCAGGGATATTATTTAATGAAAGCCCACGATCGGGCTGAGGGATGGGGTCCACTGGACCACCAGGGATATTAACATAATGGAAGCCTGCAATCGGGCATGGGGGGGTGACCGCGACGGACGGTGCCGCCGGAGCTTGGGTGGCCACCCACAGCTGGCAGCTGCCGTTTTGCGCCCTGCAATACGGCAACTCACCTGTGGGTGGCCAGCTGTTGCTCCTTTCCTTTTTGGCACAACTGTGTACGGGCGCATCGAGGGTTTGTGCTCATGATGCTCAGCACATCCCGGGCTGAATATCGGATGTGCGGGTATGCATGTGGGCACGCCCCAACTTGTGCTGCATACATTACTGATGCGCCCTGTGCACCAGGATTTGTGCCAGCACTTTCCTGTTTGAATATCGCAGGCGCGATCAGTGGGTTGCTCATGGTGCACCCCTGCTGCACTATGCTCAATCCTTTTGAATATCCCGCCCCAGAAATCCAACAATAATGTCGTACAAATCAGCATCATCTCCATCCAGAGGTGTTGTCTCAGAGATAGAACTGAATGCTAATAATGGAACTTAGAATTCTGTTCAAACGCTGCACTATGGTCACACTCCCTTTGCTGAAATAACATCAGATTTGTTCTCTGCTGAAGAGAACACTTGCCCTGAAGTCCTCCTCTAGTCCAATGGGTCAAATTTAACTTATTTTTAGTGTTTACTGTTTATTATTTTCTCTTTGTTTTATTTAGTTTTTTAAGAACTCTGCTTTAGTTGAGAATATTGTTAATTTCTTTGTTAAAATTAGCATTTTTCTCCAGCTCCCCCTTAGTTTCAGGAACCTGAGAAACTGTGGTTTAGCGAGGAATCACTTAATTTTGGTTTAAATAATGCAAACTGCTTTTTAAGATTCATATTTATTAGTGTTTCTTTTCTATTTGTTTAATGGAACCAAGTATACATTTTGAGGTCGTTTTCAGTCAATTGACATGACTGAGAAACTGAGAAGATAACAGGGCCTACAGGACTCAAACTGCAGATCCTGTCACCAACTCTTGGTAAAGGCAGATGGCGACAGGCCATGTTGTAATTGTTTAAGTCCTGATCACGATTGTAAAAATGATGATTTATGCAAAAGATTTTGCCATAAAACACAAAAGAAAAGGGCTGCCAAAAGAGAAGTTTTTTCAATTACTCAGTCTGCTTCAATGTCACCAAAACGCTCTGGAGAAAAAAGCACAAGAATTGAGAGGGTTACCAGTGATGGTAGTGTAATGCGCCCCCATTTTTGGCTTATCTTAAATGCCTCCGGGTTCTCCCGTTTGCTTCCTAGTGTCCTTTTCTTTCCCCCACCTTGCACTGCACAGCGTAAGTCTATTTTTGTCCCCCAGGGCCCCCAAAGCAGTCCCGCACTTGATTTTAACCCATATTGGGCTTAAAACTAAATCGTGCTCCACCACTGCTTTCTCTAACACTCCAATGCTAGGTGGCGATTGCACATGCGCAGTGTGCGCTTTTGATCTTGCTGACCGTCAGTTCTGCGGTCAATCCAAAGGTGTTGTAGTGGTCCCGGTGCCCCAGTTCATCTAAATGGGGACTGGTGACCTCAAATGAGGTGAATAAGAAGCCTCTCCATCTTTTCAAAATAAAGTTTGTATTGGGACATGATCGAAGGACTAATAAATATGCACGAGCCCTCATAAATATTAATGAGAAAGTTGCTGCCACCTAGGGGGACTGTGTTTCGGCGGCAGCAACAAGAAAGCTAAGAAAAATAAATGTAAATGAATGAAAGGGTTTGAAAGGGCACTAAAGGGGCTACATGTCTGTGGGGAAATTATAAATTAAAAGTATTTAAACTGGCTGCACCAGAACCTTATATTTGGGGACATTGATAAACTGCTGAGAAACTGTATATGACAGAAGCCATGTTTGCAGGCATCAGCCAATCAGGAACCAGGATTTAATGCAGAGACTCTTTGGACAGTGCCACAGGCTTTTTGGGGGGTGGGGGGGAGGAGGAACAAATTTAGGTGCCCAAATACTAGCCAATTAAAAGACTTAGACTATTTCTGACAGCTTGGGCAGCCAATCAGAGTTCAGGAACTTTGCTCCTTATTTAAGGGGGGACAGTTTGAATCGAGTTCAGTTCTGGAGTGAGTTCTTGAGAGTCTGGCTGGAGCTTCCAGAAGGAAAAGGGCTCTGCTTGCAGCCCAGAAAGAGTGGGAAGAGGCCTCTAGCCTCTTCTCGGCCTGATCTACTGCTTTTATTGCTGGGACTGCCAAGCCTGCAGAGCAAGCTGAAATCCTCCAGAAGGGAGAAAAAGAAGTACTTTTCCCAGAACTGAAATTCCAGACTGAAGTGGGGTCAGAGCTTGAAAGATCCCCAGTTTGCATTACGGTGAGGAACTGCTTTTGCCTTAGAAACTGTGACCTAAATCGCAAGCCTGGGGTTACCAGAACTGTCTCCAAACTGTGTGCTAAAAGAGGGAGACCTGAACTTTTATTTGCCAGCTTACAGTTCAAGGACTGCAACTTGCAACCAGGTAAGCTGTGAGGCCTGTCTAGAACTGTACTGAAAGCTGAACCTGTGATGCTGAAAAATTTGTCAGAGAGACTGTTGCTGCCTGTGAGAACCCAGCTGCCAGACGACCAGAGAAGCGAGTCAGCTCCTGCGGAGAAGATCATTGCAGGTTGTGGCCACCCTTGGGAGGGATGCCCAGACATGGGGTGAATCATGATAGCCCCGGTCCCTGTATTCTGGTCCTTGCTGAAAAGGATGAAGTCCTGCAGTTACATGCCAGAGATCCAAATCCTGCCTCAAGGGGTGTCATCCTAGAGATCAGCCCAGTTCCTGAGGTCCAAGGTTCAATGAGTTTCTGTTGGCTGCCCCTGGGGCAGTGCTCTTGCTGCCCCTGGGCTGCCCCTGTTCCTCGCTGCCCCTGGGGCAGTGCCTGTGTAACTGGTTCCCATGGGCTACCCCTTGCAGCTTTCTCCTAGCACCGATCGGGATTTTCACTCCCATGTGTCAAGTGCCATAAGTAAGACCCGCTCCCTCAGGTCTAATTTGTGGCATTCAGAGGACCAGTTTCACAGGGCTTGTGCCAATTATTTGGCCCAAAGTGCCATAAACTGATCAAACTGTCACAACTATGCCCGATGTACTAAAATCGGATGCAGTTGCGACAGAGTTGTTTGGCACAGGGCTTGAGATAAGCCCTGCATCACTTTTTGAAAACTGAGCCCAGGGTGTCTAAAAGGGGGAGCCCAGATGTTAATGATGGCAAAAGTGTAAAAAGAGCTGCTGACCAACCATTGCCCACCATGTCTGGCAAGAAAACACAAAGAAAAACCTGTCACTCTCCCTGCAAATGTTAGGGAACAGGCAGTTGAAATGAGAGCTAACCTGTGCCCTCTGCTGAGGACATTAGTAAAATGTGGTAGTTCTTCCAGGCATTTCAGGCCACGAACCTTGTTACTGCTGCTGCTCCTAGGTTCAAGCTACACAAATACAGCCTGTCCTGGTGGAGAAATATGAGGAATAGGAGGAGGAGGAGCCAGTTGAGTCTGAGGTTACACCACGACAAGAGTTTGGTTCCTTTTCAAGAGTAAATAAGGATTTTTCATCCTATTACTCATTTGTTAGACAAATGGCAGGTGCTCTTAATATCCCCTTAGAGGAAACAAAGGAGGATATTGAAGAGGCTGTTTATGTGCATGCTTGGCCTGGCATTGACTGAAAGGCTATTAGTTCCTATGCACAAATCCCTTAGAAAGGCTGCTGCTAAGATCGTGAAAGCACCACACTTGGCTGCTTGCATTGACAGAAAGACTGACAAGAAGTACCAGGTGGACAAGCAGGTAGTGGAATTCCTGGATGCTCACCCAGACCATGAAGGAGCTGTTCATGCAGCTGCCTGTAAAAAAAGCCAAAGTTCTTTTGTCCACTCTGTCTCCTGAAAGAGACTCCAAGAAACTGGATAACATGGCTAAAAAAGTTTATACAACTTCCTCTTTGCAACTGAGACAGGCAGCCTATTGTAGGGATGTAAATTTGTCAAGGCAGTAATAAAACACCATGGATTCCATGACGTTTGGACTTTATTCAGGACTTACATAACTTTCACTATTGTCATCAACACGTAGCAATGATGACAGTGCCACAAAGTTTACTAATGATTTCATGAACAACCAATGAGTTATTAAAACGTCATCCATGACAAACTTACATCCTTACGGGCTATATGGTTTACACTGCCCAGTATAAAAAGGCATTGTAGAACAGTGTAATGGATCTGAGTGAAAATGCAGAAAAGGATGTCAGTAATGATTTGGCAGCAACAGCTAAAGTAGCATGTGAAGCTGCAAAATACCAGTTCCACATGGCAGAGGATGCCACTGACACAGCCTCCAGAGTCTTGGTACACTCAGTGGTGCCAAGACGTTTTCCTGGCTAAGAAAAACACACAACCCAGGAGACTCAGAGCAAACCCACTTATTTTCCCTTTTCAGGGCACATCATTGTTTGGTGACAAAACGGATGCCTATATGAAGCAAGCATTGGCAAATGCCAACCATGTTCATTTTAGAGGTAGTCCCAAGTAAATACAATATGAAAAATGAACATGTAATGAAATGAATATTGCATGGTAATAAATTTTAGGTATTATAGTTATGTGAAATATAAGTATTTGTTAAAGGAGATAGGATATGATTTTGCACTATTTGTAGATGTTACAGTACATGAATCACTAATGTTAAACTATAGCCTTTGTGTGTCTTTTTTATGGTATAAATGCTCAAACCCATATTCGTATGCTCTGTTTACTTTCAGATCTTACTACCAGTCTGACAGCATCTATTTTTGTATCTGGAGTCAGCGTGTGCCAAGCCTAAAAACACTGACATCACAGACTCCCGATACAATGCTTCTGTAACTGTCTAGTGTAACTGCAATATTGTCTAAGAGAAAATTTTCATCTGAAAGGCAACTGGCAGCCTCTCTCTTCCACAGCAGGGCATGTTGCAGAAATACTGGTATCTGGTCCCTAAAACTGCAGCAGTTATTCAGTATAGATAACCGTTTAATTTTTAAAATCAGACCCTCTGTTTTATTTCTTCCAGACGGTCCACTGGGCCACTCCCGACCCTACTCTATTACTATCAAACCAAAAAATGTAAATACTGTAACATACATGTTACATACAGTATTACTGTGCATAATATTCAGGGACTGAAACTTCACTTCTTTTATTTTCTCACCCTCCGCTGACAGAGTAATGCAAACTGCAAAGCAGAAAGCGCAATTTGCATTAGCCAGTCAGCAGTCAAAAGAGAAAGTGAGAGGAGCACTGTGTGTCATTTACAGAATATTTATTTTTTAAAGCAGTTTTGGGGGTACATACAAGTTCCCCCGTCGGGTGCTTACCTCCGGTTCCATAGTAGCATCTCCCTCCCCAGAACTCCTCTCGCTATCTCTGACCTGCAGCCGCCAGTGATCTTTGCTCATTTATATACATTACATAATAGCTTTGAACATTATGTTGGTTTCCACTAGTTACCTTTGTCACAAACGCGCTCTGCAGGTCAGCCCCTCTGCTCCCACAGTGCCAACCTTGAAGTGCAATAATGTGAACAGGGGACAGACAGGGTAACCCTCCTGTCTGTTTTGGGTCTGAATCACCTACCAGTCTCGAGTCCTGGGGGTCAAATGTGAACCTTATGCTAACATACCCAGTTAACAGGCTCAGATATGTACCCCCTTCGGGAATGCAGTACAATCCTTCGCCCAGTGGCACCCAGCCAGGTTTCCAAAATGTACCCTTATGACTCAGTGTGAGACCTAGGTATATTCTTACCTTTTTCAAGATTAGTAAAACATTCAAGCCCTTAACAGCTGTCAGACAAACACAGGTTCAGCAGTCACATATAAAAGAACTGAGAAAAAGCACAGGCAGTATTTTAAAGAAATACTGTTCACTAAAAATTGCAAAACAGGTAATCTGGGTAGATGTCTGGAGAAGCCAGAACACAAATAAAAAAGAATACACTCACTTCTCATATCCCCATGGCTCATATGCCAGGATTGACTATATGTTGATCTCGGGAGAACACCAGGATCAAATACTGGATTGCAGACATGTCCCATCTGTTCTCTCTGACCACGCTCAGTTGCTATTGAGATTGAACTGGAAGGTCAAAAAAGGTCAATCCCTCTGGAAATTTAACAATTATTTTCTAAACCTAAGGGAGTTTACGGACATGGCTACTGCCAGACTAGCTCAAATTCAACAGGATAATGAGTCCCCAGAGATATCAGATACTGTGTTATGGGATACTATCAAAACTGTATTCAGGGGAGACTGTATCAAATTTGCTGCCCATTTTAAAAGACAACAAAATCAACAAATGGAAAATCTCCAAAAGCAATTGCAGACCTTACAGGACCAACATGCACAGGGGGTTAACAGGGTACAGAGGGATATTCAAAAAGTCAAACAACAAATTCAGAGATTGATCGATATAAAGACGGAACAGGCATTACAGAGTCTACGACAGAGGTATTATGAGTCCGGTCCTCGGGCTTCTGGCCTCTTAGCACACCGTCTCAGATGACAGACCGTGGAAAACACAGTAGCGCAGATCAGAGAACCCAAAACAGGGCATTTACTAAAATCCCCAGAAAAGATTTTATCCGGCTTTAGGGAATTTTATACAAATTTATATAAATTGGAACACTCACCGGACAGGGAAAAAAATAAAAACTTATTTAGCTAAGCTAAAATTACCGAAATTGACTCAGGAAATTAGAGAATCCCTAGACACCCCTATAACCTCTATAGAATTGGCAACTGCAGTTAAGAGATTAAAACCAAAAAAATCTCCCGGACCAGATGGGTACACCCCGGAATTCTTTAAATTCTTTGTAAAAGAGATAAACGACCCTCTACTGAGGGCTTGTAGGGTGGTACAATTAGGGGAAGCTCTTCCAGACACTTGGAATTACGTAGTTATCTCGAGTATCCCCAAACCAGGGAAAGATACTACACAATGTAGTTCCTACCGCCCTATATCTGTCTGAAACATCAACTATAAACTATATGCCTCGATTTTGGCAAAACGCCTGGAGGGGATCCTGCCTAGGCTAATTAACCATGATCAAACAGGCTTTATCTTGGGTAGGCAAACCCAAGACAACATTAAAAGATCTTTGCATGTGTTGTACCATGCTGCGCGGTCGAGGGCACCCTATGATCCTGAGCCTAGATGCTGAGAAGGCCTTCGACCGGTGGCATGGAAATTCTTGAATTGACCCTTGAACAGTTTGGATTCTCAGAATCCTTCATCAAGATCATAAATACTATATATACCAACCCAAGAGCCTATATGAGATTAATGGCAGGTTTCCCACCGATTACTCTACAGCGAGGCACTAGGCAGGGCTGCCCTCTTTTCCCCTTCTTTTTGCCTTATATCTTGAACCGCTAGCCCAGGCGTTGAGGCAAGATGAGACAATACAGGGATGGGACTTGGGAGGGGAGGCACACAAACTTGCCCTCTATGCAGATGACCTGTTAGTTTACCTTCAAAATCCAGAACAGTTACTAGAACATTTGTGGACATCCCTCACAGAATTCAGTCTTATGGCTGGGTATAAGGTGAATACATCTAAAACTGAGGTATTAAAAATACATTATGAACCATCAGAACAAATTAGACAGAAGTATCCCTTTAGATGGGACCTAACCCATATTAAATACCTAGGAATCCAACTGAGTTTTCAGACAGATCAGTTATTAACACTAAATTTTACTCCAAGCTTAAAAAAACATTAAATTGGAATTAGAGCAATGGGCACCTATCCCCATCCCCTTAATACAAAGGGTGGAGGCGGTAAAAATGGTAATCCTCCCTAAATTTTTATATCTGGTCCAAACACTGCCTATACATGTCCCAGATACCTACTTTAGCTCGCTTAACAGGACAGTTTCACGCTTTTTATGGGGTTCGCATAAACCTAGGGTCCGGCTCTCAGTTCTTCAGATCCCGAAGAAGGAAGGGGGTCTATCATTACCTAATTTTAAACTATATTATCAGGCCGCACAGTTACGAACAATCTTTTATTGGTTGGACCGGGCCTACCAGTCTAAATGGAAAAACATAGAACTCAGAGAGGGGGCCCTTTCAAATTTGAACAACTCCCTCCTTATACAGAGGGAGAGACTAAATATGGGTCAAGAAGGTAATCCATTTACAACTCTTACATTGAGTACATGGTTTGGCACCTTGAGAGACAGAAAGGCAACCGGTTGGAGGTATCTGCTACTTTCTATCCCATATCTGGATACCTTTTTCCCTGGTTTGTGGGATGCGGGGTTCAGGAGGTGGGAGGCAAGGGGCCTACACCTAATATGGCATTTTCTGGAGGAAGGGGAGATTGTTTCTTTTGAAACATTAGTCAACAGATATGGAATTCCTTGGCAAGATAGATTCAGATACTTTCAAATTAGAAACTGTATTAGAAGCATCATTACAGGCCTAGGGAATGAGATCTCAGGACCTCCCCAGTTTGCACTTATTCTTAAAAAAGCAATAGAAGGTATACCTATCAGGACACACATTATCTCTAATATATACCAGGCTTTGTTAGCGTGGAAAGGTGACACTACTTCCACTATTAAAAGAGCGTGGGAACTTGATATGGGGAGTCAGATTTCAGAGGAAACTTGGGCATGGACTCAAACAAAAATTCATTGGGGCCTTTCATCATTTAGTTGGCAGGAATTTTCCTGAAAAATCTTTGCCAGATATTTCCAGTCTCCAGCAGTCTCGATGAACTATCAGGGAAACAACCTTGCAGCCTGTTGGAGAAACTGCGGACACTCCCCAGCAACATTGGTACACATGTTGTGGAGTTGCCCTATGTTATACACCTTCTTTCAGGATCTACAACAGGCTCTAAAGGCAATAATTGGCCCGGATTTGGTTTTAACTCCCTCTTGCTATTTTTTTCTAGAAATTCCAAAGGATTTCGGAGACCCCCTCACAATCAAGTTTTTGAAAATTTCATTTTTAGCAGCCCAGAAGGCTATAACTAAAAATTGGATGACTCAAACACCTATTACATTAAATATTTGGCAGGAGATTATGATCAACATTTATAGGATGGAGGCAATAACAGCATCCTTAAACAAAAGATTGCCCCAATTTGAAATTCTGTGGAGGCGTTGGATCCTGTATATGGCAGAGATGAGATCTGACTTTATCCCATAATGAAGATTCACAGGATATTGAGGAGGTTATCCACGATGGGCCTTGGACCCCATGAAACTTGGTAGACCCCAACATATACAGGTTTGGATTACTGCTAGTTAGATCAATTAATCAACAATTAAAAACAGCTTGTGGCAAAGTGAGCCTCCTCTGGTGAAGGTGTTGGGCCATATGCCTTGAGTGAGGTATAAGTTTAACGAAATGCTTAGGCATATAAGGTAATTATTAAATTACTTCTAGTAGCATAAAAATTAATGAAGTAAAGTAATGTAATTTCAATAATTGAAGACCTGACTGCCTTAGTAAATTGAGCAATATTTGTCAGACAATTAGATCAAGAAAAGAATTAATGGAACTGCCTATGAAAACATTGTAATTTATTGTACCTGTTACTTGTTTGTATGTAATTTGTCTGTCTTGTACTATGGAACTAAAACTACAAATAAAGAAAGTTTAAAAAAAAACAGGTAAAATATCAAACACAGAACAAATATATCAATAATTTACAGTCACATAAAATAAATGGGAAGTTACAGAACACAAGTACGCCTACCACAAATACTTACGTTCCAGTTGAATTATTTTTCTAAAAGTGCCTAGTTACCAGTCCACAGGATGTGTGTCTTTGATTTTCAGAGAGTCCTTCTGCACAAACTTGTCAGAGTGCAGCCCAATTCAAAAGTCAGATCTTATCTGTGTCAATCTTCACCATTCATCACCTTTGGGTGTAGTAGCTGGAGGTCACAACCCTGAGGGAGCTCTTTTTTTGTTTGTTTGGATGGGCGGAGTCGACGCACCATCGGCACCACCCTTGAGGCTGACGCACTGCATGACACTCACGGGTTGGCCGTTAGGTGTTGTCGACTCTGCCCTCCCACCAGTTCTTCGTCTCCCGCCGTTGAGGTCGCACCTCATGGGTAGCAATGCTGCATGAGAGGCCTGTTGTCCAGCTTGAAGCCTTTGACTCCATTCTCATTCGAAGTCCGTCGACTCCGTTGAATTTAAAGTTTATCTTGCTGGTTCCGCTGTTCGCTCCACTCGACGTCGTCTGGTAAGACTGTTCCTTTTCTTTTATTTTGTGACGTCAAGTCATGTTTTGTGTTCTTTTCCAAAGGTCATGTCTCGGTCGGTGGGGCCAAGAAAACTATGAAGACAGGGTGGCCCCCTATGCGTTGGTGCCCGTGCGGCTGTAAGAATTCCATCACCGACCAACATGACCGTTGCCTCGTGTGTCTTGGCCCGCTACACAACATGGATTCATGTGACGCCTGCTTCTCCATGGGACGTCGTGTCATTGGACAACACACTTGAAAAGTTGGACGAGCTCCACTGACTTTCGAGAGACGGTAGCATAATCGTCGGAGCCAAATACGCTCTCTCTGCCTTTCCTCCGGTCCCCGCCTGGCTCTATATGGGCTGTGGAGAAGAGGGCTTCTCCTTCTAGTAGCCTTGCTGTTGCAGAAGCCTCTGCCGCAGTGCAGGAGGCCCAGTCCGTTCCCCTTGGGGACGGGTGTGAGGCACTGCCTTGGCAATCGCCCGTTCGGGGGTACAGGCTCCCCTGGTGTCGCACGCTTTTCTTGGAAGACCTGGGTCGGTGCTGTCCTCAGCGCTGTCTGTCGGCTCCGTCTTGGACCTCGGTGCCATTTGCGGCACCGTGGGCCCTGATGGCGCTGTTGTCGGTGCTGGTCCATCACTCGGCACTGTTTCTTCCGTCAGCTCCGTTTGCAGCACCGATGGTGCTGACAGCATCATGGGAGGCTCTACAGCACCATCCCTTACTGTTTCTCACCTCGATGCCATCTGCAATGCTGTGGTTGAGCATGGCGCAGTGTCCAGCTCTGGAGCCACTTGCGGCACCGAGTGAGGAGACGGCGCCGTGGGGGTTTCGGATCTCGGTGCTGAGAGCGCAGTTGGAGCCATCAGTGGTGCCGTCTCTGGCCTCAGTGTCGCAAGCGGCGCCGTGGGTTGGGATGGCACTGTGGGGGTTTCCAGCCTCAGCACCATTTATGGTACCAAGAGCGTGGTTGGAGCCATCGGCGGCGCCGACTCTAGTCTTGGCACCGCTTGCGGCATCATGGGTCAGGATGGCACCATGACAGGCTCCGGCTCTGATGCTGCTGCTGTCATCGGTGCCATGGCTTCTTCTTCCTGTACCGTTTGCGGTGCGGCTGAGGACATCGGCGCCGAGTCTGGTGCAGTCACTAGCTCTGGTGCCCCATTCATTTGGGATGGCAGTAGGTATCCACATACCGTTTGGCACAGAACTTTGATCTCTACCTCCCCGGAGAAGGAATTGGATTCGGAGTTGGCTGCTCACGTGGGCACCTTGGTAGTGTCCTCGACAGGCCAGAGCCAGCCCCCCCTCTGAGGAGCGGACAGTGGCCCCCTGGGTCCAGGGTTCTGACCAGCAGGTGGTGGTGCAGGCCACCATTGCCCTGCAACCTGGCCTCGGAGGGTTTTCTGACCCCTCAGTGGTGGTACCCCCTTGGATGGTGTGCCTGGGTCGCCCAACTTTGGGGCCGATTGGAGCATCCACAGGAGGGGAGGGTGCTGTTCCCTGGATAGTCCTTTCGGGGATGACCAGGGCTGCCAGCTGCCTAGGCTGGCTTTTTCAAGGAGAAGGGCTCTTTCAGACTCCGAGGGGTTGAGGGGTAGGGGTTCGACATGGCAACCCTTTTCTGGACCCACCCAGGTTCCGGAAGGAGTCATAGTGTGGATCTCCACCCTTCCTTTTTGGTTTCCTCGAGAGGGCCCTGTTCTTTGGAGGTAAAGGACCATCCTTTTGGACTCTCAGAGCCCCGGTCACCTCACAGGGGGGGATTCTTCAGGGCACAGCCTAGGCAGTTCCAGTATGGTTGACCAGCTGTCGGCTGTTGAGTTTTCCAGAGCTCTCTCTTCCCTTCAGGCTCCAGGAGTGCTCACTGGCCCAGGCAGAGGACAGCAGATTCCTGTTGTCGGCTCTGTCCCATCTCCTCTGCCACCTTCTCCTGCTCTCCAAGGTATTCTTGGTCCTAGCGGACCTCTCTCCTGGGAGCAGTTCAGAGCTGTAGCTGCTCAATTTCCTTCTTACATCAGGGCTGTGGACAGACAGGTTTTTTAACTTCCCCCTGAGCAGCGAGCTTCTGAACTCTTGAGGTCCTCTGACTCTTCATCCCCCTCTTCTGGAGGAGAGGAACAGTCTGTCCACATCTCCCCAGCTGCTGATCTCGCAGAGTATCAGCGATTCCTCATAGGGATGTTGGAGGACCTGCACATCACCCCACCCACGCAGCACAATCCAGAGCACATGACGTGTGCCTTTTTAGGGTGATTTCAGTGAGGACACCCTTGTGGTGCCCCCCCGGCCTGCTCCCTTTCGGGAGGCATCGTTGCATTTCTGGCAGAGACCCTTTTCCAGAGTCCCAGCCCCTAGGGATCTCTGCCAGAGGTATTGTGCCCTCCCCGAGTCTCCAGGTTCTGCCTCTCATCCTCAGTCAGGATTGACGCAGCTGGACACTCCTGATGGACTTCGCATCCCTCACCATGACTGGCCCCCAGATCAAGATTCTATAGATTTTGACTTCTGGGGAAGGAGGAGGACTTTTTACTCAGCACGGTTGTTGCTCTCTATTTCGGCACATCAGGCCCACTATGCTACCTATGATAGGTTCCTGTGGTCCAGGTTAGGTCAACTCCTAGCCATTATGCCTGACACGGAGGTAACCAGACAAGCCATGGCACTCTCTGCACGTGGCCTAGAGCTAGCAAGGCACCAAGCAAGGTCATCTTACGACACCAATGAGGTAGCTTCCAGGGTCGTAGGGACAGCGATGTGCACTAGGTGGACAGCTTTCCTGGTTTTCACCCTTGGCCCAGCGTAGGGTAATTTCCTCCCCCTACCAGAGAATCTATCTTTTCTCCTGTAGGGTGAGATGGCGTCTGTCGGGGAAATTCCTACTCCTTCTGAGGAGTCCCTGTCTCACTCTCCCCACTTCTGGGCCTCTCCAGACCTGTGAAGGTTCTCTCTCTTGGTGTGCCACCCACTGAAAGCTAAGGGACTTAGTCCATTAGCGTCTAGGACCCTCTTCGGGGGGGCTCAGCATTCACCTAAAGGTGAAGAATGGTGAAGATCGACACAGATAAGATATGAAAATTACGTACCTACCATAATTCTGATCTTTCTGTGTATTTTCACCATCTATCACAATCCCACCCACCATCCCCCTGGGGCCTCACGTCTCTGGTTCCCCCTTCCCTCTCTGTGCCCTCTTTTTCGCCCCCCCTTTCTGTTAGTCAGGAGTGGGGTGACTTGGGCACATAGGGGGATAATTCTCTATAAGGGGAGAGTGGCCGGAATGGGGGGCACTCCTTTCTCAGTGCCTCGGCTCCACCCCCGTGGGGTGGGGGTGGGTAGTTGCCCTCTTTTCCACTCTCTCTTCCCTTCTCCCCATCAGCCTTACTCGATTTCCTTGTCCTTTGGACACAACCTCAATTTAATTTAAGAAACTAGGTTTCTTACACCAAAAATGTCATTGTGGGGGGAGGGCATCCCTGTATCCTGTCTTTTCTTCCAGAATAGCCAATTCTGCTTGTGTGGGAGTTATTGCCAGTGATTCTGTGCCTTGAATTCTGGAAGTTTAGCCTTCTGGCTACTCCTTCGCAGTTCCTATAAACTCTGGAGACAGGTCAAGGTTCCAGGGTGTGTTCCCTTCTCTTCCCCCCCCACATCTTTTTCTCTAGATTCCTTAACCATCCCTCCCTCCTCCTTCTTTCTATTCCAGAGACTGGGGCCCCTTCCCAATCCCCTTAGTTTTCCACCTTATTCTGTCCTCTCAGTCATTTATTTCTCCTTTTATTTTGTATATCTTTTCCTTTATCTGTCCTTTGGACTTCCTTGTCCTCCCTCAGCCCTTTCTTGCTTTATGGCGACTCAGAACTGGTGGGGCGGAGTCGACAACACCTAATGACCCATGCGTGAGCGCCATGCAGTGCGTCGGCTTCAAGGGCGGTGCCGATGGTGCATCGATGCCGCCCATCCAAAAAATAAAAAAAAAGAGCTCCCGTGGGGTCATGACCTCTGGCCACTATAGCCAAAGGTGATGAATGGTGAAGATACACAGAAAGATCAGAATTACAGTAGGTACATAATTTTCATTTTTCTCCACCTCCTGGTGATGCCACCCATGAGGTCACTGTTAGAACTGTGCTAAATCTGTAATCTGAGTATGGGTATCCACAAGGATGTATGTTATTACTGAAAATCAGTAACTAGTAATTTCCCAAAATATGAGTCTCTTTGATCAAAGCATTTTCTTTGACATTTCCTCTCCCTACAATCTGTCACTGGTTCTCTTCTAAGTGAAAAAACCACAAAGGATCAACCAAGTGATTTCCCTTCCTGCAATGTCATAAAATGCATATTTAGTTTCCAACTTCAGGAGCAGGTTATAAGGGGTAATAAACTGTCCCTCTGGAAGGATGTCTTAATTAGTGGTTTCCCTGGTCTTTTCCTCACATCTTGCTGTTTCAGCACCACCGAAACCTTGGAGGTCAAAAGTCAAGTCTCTCACTCACTGCTGACTTGTGTGAGACAATCACAGACCATTTATTTATATTACAAATATCATACATATAACCATAAGTAGATGGCAGAGCATCACAACCTTTTCACCCTTCGTTGCCATGTTTCTAGGGTCACATGGCTTGTAATCAGACTATGCAGTTATTGGTCAAGAGTGCCTAGAACAGCTACAAAAGGTGGGGTTCTCTGACCAGTAGCCAGTCCCCTGATGCAGCTTACGAATGAAGCGCTGGGGCTTTTGGTCAGCCCTGTAGTTATCTGTGCACCTGTAACCTGTAGAACGCCTTTTGCTAAATAAAAGCAAACAGCAGCATTTACATTGCATGGAACCCAGTGATTTGGTACACCTGGCTATGGTAAGTGTGGTACTTTTATGTGCAGTGTTTCTGCTCCTGGGTTTGGGTAACCCCGTACCTGCACTCACCCCCGCCCAGCACTGCAGAGTATGTATCTGTAGTACCTGCTTTGATGCAGTATGACATGACTGATGAAAGAGAAATGAAAATGCCTTCAGTGTTGCAGGAGGGAGCTGCAGCCATGGGATCATTATCAGTGTAATGTGACTGATGTACTCCAAAAACAAGTCCACATCAGCTTAGGGAATGGAGACTGAATGTCAAGATAAAGCAGACATGCAATAAGCAATCAGACTTCAAAAAAGGAAGGGACTTTGTCCATTTTAATATTTCTTTGACTAGTACTTAATGTGTGTATATCTAGGGGGAGGAGGGAGAGATTTTGAGGAGAGTTCGTCCGTTTTTTTTCCTACTGCTTTCCTAACTACCCAGAATCATAAGGATGAAACCAATTGTGATCTCCTGTGCACTGCTCCTGTGTCTCTTTTCTGTACAGACTGCTGCTAGTAAAAAAAATGTAAATATATTTATTGCATAGTTTGCATTAGCCAGTCGACACAGGAAGTGAGAGGATCGAGACTGTCAAGAAGAAATAAAACAGAGGGTCCGATTTTAAAAATTAAACAGTTACCTTTACTGAATAGCTGCTGCAGTTTTAAGGACCAGCTACCGGTATTTATGCAAGGTGACCTACCATGGAAGAGAGGAGCTGCTGGCTGCCTTTCAGATTTAATTTTTCTCTTAGACATTAGTGCAGTTACACAAGACAATTACAGAATCATTGTATCGGGAGACTGTGATGTCATTAGAAAATGAGCTTTTTATTTCCTGGCATCTGATTGGCTAGTACCCTTGCCAGGGGGTTACATTAACTTTCAAGAGATGCCAAGGAAATAAAAAGTACCAGCCTATAGTGCCCCCTGACCCACTGAAGTATCCCAGTGCCCCCCCCGCTCCCTAATTGGCTTAAAGTACCACATTTAAATTTTGAAATTGCCACCATTTTTTTCTCTCGCTTAGCGAGAGATAACTGTCTCTCCCAACGCTCAGTAGCTCAGTGCCAACGGCCTAATAACAATAGATCAATCTCTGCTGAGATCATTCCTAGCTACCTTTATTTGTTTCTTGCTTTTGTTTTGTGATTTTCATTTACTGTCTTGTCCCACTCTCGGTTACCTGACCATGTTCTTGTTCCTCCCTCCTTCAGCAGCCCACCCACTGGCTCCCAGAAATGCAACTTCCCTACAGAAAAGATTGAGTTAATCACAGCAGCCTGCCATCTAACAGGGTTACCCCAGCGTTCCTCTTCACACACTCCTCATTCAACTTCAAAATACTGCAAAAAAGAATTGAGAATACCGCTTTCCCAACAGTCAGATCAATCTCGCCTCCTCCTCCACACCATCCATCCGCTTACTCATCTACAACAAAAAAAGTCACTCCCTCATCTTTCAGTTCTCTATGAATGCCGAACACACACTTGTTACACAGGACAACACTTGCAAGAACTGCAGGTACAGTGGTAATTCGCATGTTTAAGAAAAAAAAGTTTACCAGTAGTCCGCTGCCCTGCCACATATCGCTCGCTGTACACTTCCTGCTTGTACCTGGCAGGGTTAAACACAATATCACAACTTCAAAGCAAAAAAAAAAAAGGCAGGATAGGAAACTGCTTTTTCTTTTTTAATTACTACAAAACAACACCATGTCTGGAAATGGTGCAGCGGTGGGGAGTATAGAAAAGAATCACTGAAAGACAAACAGGTAGTAGCCGCGATACAGCATTTAGAGAGCTGGTGCTTCCATAAATGGGTGGCCAGCCAAAACAGTACAAAATCAGTCAGTGTAGGAAGCACTGTTAAACAATGGCCCAGACGCTGTTTAAGTAAAACTTAATGTATTCCAAATGATCAGTTCATAACAAAAGATGTATGGCGTTCCCCAGCACCTTTAGCACTTATCCTAAAGAATGGCTCTGTCTGGGTGGGTGGGTGGGTGGGTGGGGAGCAACAGGAGACAGAACAGCACAGACACAGAGGGACTATTTTATAGCACAAAGACTTCAACTTCATTTTTACTGTATTATTTATTTCTTTTTAAATAAATCCCATATAAAAATGCAACAGGTAACCCATTTTCTAAGTGCATCAGTACTCTCCAGGGTGGGCAGTATGGGCGATACCGCATCTTCCAGAGGCTATAAGGCCCTTCGCCTGCGGCATCGGGCCTCATTACACCTCTGGGCAATCCAGTATTGCCCAATACCACCCACCCTGTCGGGTATTATTGTTTGCGTGTTTTGAGGCTTGGCATGTGCTGAGTTGACTCCCAAGACAAAAATAGACGTTGTCAGGCTGGTAGTGAGGTGAGAAAATAAACAGAGCATACAAATATGGGTTTGAGCATTTACATCATAAAAGAGACACACAAGGCTATAGTTTAGCATTAGTGATTCATGTAACACCTACAAATAGTGCAAAATCATTTCCGGTCTCCTTTAAGGAAGTTTATGTATGTTATATTGGGAAATATTTTTGTTTTAAAGATGTTCCTTGGTATTTCAAATTCCCATTTTTCTGATGTACTCGAAAACATTTTCAAGGTTATTTTCTAGCACAAGTACATTCTTAAATATATGGAAGCATTATTAGACTAATGATTTATCCTATTATGTCATGTCCAGCTAAGAATATATGCAGGATGGCAGCAAGAAAATTAGCTCTCACAATTGCAGCAGTTGGTATCATTCAAGGCGCTTTACCTACGTATCTGTCTGTCTTAGGTTACACTGCTTATTTTATGTTAAAGTCCTTGCCATTCTGCATGTACTTTTCAATTGCTTGAATAACATTCTTGCAAGTTTTATTTTTTATTGGACTGTTTCAATTATTTTTGTCCTGAGCTGACCACCTCTGAAACTACAATTTTGAAAGCAGATATAACCAAAAAGCATGGTGATCCCCATATTTCTTTATTTTTCTATATTCATAAACATATTCTACATCTACCAAAAAGTTTTATGAAAATGACATGGGTTTGAAATGGTTTTATGTATAAAAACATACAAATATTTCCCCCTTTTTTGGGGAATATCAGATCTTCCTGTATGTATTTTCACCATTCATCACTGGTGCGGTATATGTTGGAGGAGCTATGACTCCATGGGAGTTATTAGCTTGCAAATTGTTTTGTTTGGGGGAGGAGTTGGCGCCAAGGCCGGTGCCGCCCTCGAGAATGCACGGCGTGCCACTCGAGCGTTCGCCAGTAACCACTGCTGACTCGTCCCCCACCTCAGTTCTGTTCTTCCCTCCATCGAGAGTGCACCTCATGGGAGCTGAAGACGGCTACATAGTTCGATGCCACCAAAGTTCTGTCGTGCTTGATGCCATAGACTCTTTTAACAGGTGAGACCATTCTTTATTTTATTTACTGCCATTGTTTCTATGGCATCAAATCTGTTTCTTATTTTTATTCTTTTTGTGTACGGTCGATCATGTCCGGTCCGGGACCTAAATCAAAATCCAAGGTGGGACATGCCCCTATGTGTCAGTGCCTCTGTGGCAAGTCCATATCCATAACAGATCGTGATGATCAATGTCTTTCTTGCCTGGGTCCACAGCACGACATGGACAGCTGCGATGCATGCTTCTCCATGGACTGCCGTGTCCTCAAAACGTGCGCGTTTAAGGTGATTCGGAATCCTTCTACCTTTGGAGAGTGCCATCGGTCCTGGCACACCAAGGCAAGATCTCTTGACCCTTCCCCGGGGGTTGCCCTCCATTACTATATGTACCGGAGGGCCACAAGCTGTCGATGACACTGGCCTTGCTAGTGTCTTCGGTTTCCTAGAGGGGTCGGGTGGACAGTCGGCCTCCTCAAGGGGGTCAGTTGAACACCCTTCTTGGTTGTCAGCCTCCTCAGAGCCACGACCCCCCCCAGGTGTCATGATTGGAGCTACATGCTGGATCCATACTGGTAGGGTCCTTGACTCCATTCACCGGCTCTGCTCTTCCTCCTGGCACTGTATCTGGAGCTGGTGAGCAGGGCGGTGCTGAAGGTGTGGTACAGCCTTTGTTCAGTGCCACGAGCAGTTCCAAACTTGGTAGGGTGCAAGGGGTGGCCTCTCTTCCAGTCTCCCTGCTTTTTTCCTCTTGGAGGGAGAGGAGGGCTCTGACCTGGATTGGTCACCCCCCCTCTGAGGAGCTTTCGGGCTCTGAAGGACATTGCCTCCTTACAACGCCTAGCAGCACTGCTTGCGGCACTGGGGAGTCTCATGGCGCCGTCTCTGTTACCGTACACTCTGGTGGCACCGCCTCCAGCACCATGGAACAGGGTGGCGCTGTCCCTGGTACTGTGGGGAGGACCAGCGCTGATGATGGAGAAAGATCGAAGGACGGTGCCGGGTCTGGAAGTGGCGCCACTCCTGATGCCAAGTTGGAGGTCAGCGCCTCAGGAGGGGATGACTCTGGTGCTGAAGCTGGGAACGGTGTGGCTTCTATTCCCTTGAGGAGCTTCTGTGAAGATAAGGGCAGAGGCAGTCCTGACTCTCCCTCCCTCCCTGAAGAGGGTAGGGTGTTGAAGGGGCTCTAATCTCTTTGCTAGCTCTCATTCTTCTTCCTAACGCTTCCCACTTCTCTAATCTCTAGGACTGCCCAGTGGTTGGGCCACCCCCACCCCCGTGCCACACCCTCAGGTAGCCTCCCTCTCCTTGGATGTCGGCTTTTTCTCCTTTCTGTTTGTACCTTTTCCTTTTATTGTCTCTCGGGCTCCCTTGCCCTGCCCTCCCTTTCTTCTCTCTATTGCTAATTTCACTCTCTGCGGTGGACAGAACTGAGGTGGAGGAGGAGTCGGTGTCGGTTACTGGCTAACACTCGAGTGGCACGCTGTGCGTCGTCCTCAAGGGCGTCACCGGCCTTGTCTCCGACTCCTTCCTCAATCAAAAAAATTTGCAAGCTATTAGCTCCCGCGGGATCATAGTGCCTCTGGTGTATACCCCACCAGTAATATACAAGAAGATCAAAAATTACAGTAGGTACGTAATTTTCATTTCAAGAGGGTGTCATAAAATTGGTAATTTACTCTTTAGTTTTGCATTTGTGGAAAAAATGAAGCAAGCATCCTGACAAATGATGCGTCCTTGTTTCACTCTTTCTTTCACACTCATGCTGACATCTGAAATATTGATATTATAACCACATAAAACAATCTGACCCCTTCCAGATTTTTCCATAAAAAGGGATTAAGTCTCACCAGTGTAATTTGAAAACAAGCATGGCAACTGTGAAGGTGTGGGTATCATGAAGGAGGATCTCTTGACAACAATTGGTGCTTCAAACAAAAAGTTTTATTTATATGCATAAATAAAACAAAAGTCGAACTTCAGACGATTATATAAATAAAAAAATTAAAGTTACAATAATCATACGATCAGATAAACACCAGAATACTGCTAGTGCATCTGCCTTGAATGAGGACAGAACAAGTCTGCACCTCACGGAACTCTCTATCTGAATGAGGCTACAAGAATCCTTTATATCCCTGATCCACCATGTGACCCTTCTGTCCCTCCCCTTTTAGGAAAAATTAAACATTCTTTATTCAAAATAAACAACAGTTTTAGATTACAATACCTTCACAATGCAATCTTTACCTTAATGAGCATCAGACTGCTTCAGGATTTGAAAATAAGAAGGTTATTTTAAAATTAAATTCCAAAGTATTGCAACAGAGCTCCACCCCCTGGAATATCCCTTTAAATATAGAAATACTTCAGCCGGCCGGCTCTAAGAGAAGAGCCCTAGAAGAAGGATCCCACAGAGAAAGGACTGTTCACTTAATTAGTAAGATAAACTTAAGCTTACACTTAAACATAGAATTTTTTATAAGTTTTTTTTTCATAATGAGGGAGAGTCATAACAGGAGATTAAGAGGGCATAAAAATAAA
Organism: Neoceratodus forsteri; assembly: GCA_016271365.2. Classification (NCBI taxonomy): domain Eukaryota; kingdom Metazoa; phylum Chordata; order Ceratodontiformes; family Ceratodontidae; genus Neoceratodus; species Neoceratodus forsteri. The sequence continues at coordinate 151,046,360 of CM028134.1, forward strand.
GACCAAAGATATTATAGTTATATTGAAACTGTGCCAAAATGGAGAGTTTAGTGCTTAACAGGGGGCAACTCTGTTTTAACAAAGAGCTGCAAAACCTTCACAAGGACTCTAGCGCTAGAGTTCATTATTTATGTGCAGAACATTTCTGGGCAACTCAGAAAGGCTGAGCGCGAATTTAAAGTAGAATTTACTGGCAAGGGCAAAATAAGCGAGCAGCCAAGCAGCGAGGCGGGTTTGTTTACCGAAGAACGCCGACCAGACGCTCCACCAAAGAAAGCGTAAGAAGGGAGAAAAATTTATATTGGCATACAATTTTGTCTTGCAAGCTCCCAGCAGTGGAGTGGTTTTAAGTAAAAATACTCGCTTTACAACAAAAACCGTAATGCGGAAATATAAAAAGGGGTAACAAAGCTGCAACAAGGCGCGAGAGCATTCGCACAGTCGTGCAGGAGAATTTAGCGCGTACAAAAAACATGTACGAGCAGGACAGCCTGGAATTAAAATACATATATTTGGTAAAGGGGGGTTCAGCCTCTCGCAAAAACGCGAGGAAGATACGCGTAGTGTTACCTTAAGCAAAAATTGACCTATGAAACACGCTTTGGTTTACAAGTAACAACAAATGCAAAGCTGCAGCATAATATAACAAAATTCTGCACAGCTATTTCTTTATATTTCTATTAGAAACTGAGTCCAATTAGCTCAGATCTCGAGGGGGGGAGGTTACCAAAAGGAAGGTTCAATACTAAGAATCCAAAAGAAAAAAAATAAAAGATACACAACCAAAGAAAACATGATAGAGACAAGACAAAGATTTTATATAGGTGGCCAGCCTATACAAAAAAAAAAAAAAAACGTTTTTAGGAAGGAAAGATAGATCAATAAAAAGAGAACAAAAAAAATGCTGTTGCAACAGACTAAAAAAAAAAATTCTTCTGGCAGTAGCATATAAACCTTTACACTCTTCCCCCTTTAAGAGAAAACCAAGGTGTTCTGAATTCATAGAGCACCTTTGGTTTACTTTATTCTGAATAACAGATCTCCCTTTATAGGAGATGGAGCTTTAGCCCACCCACTCCCAAAGCTCCACCCCGGAGTCCCAATATTATTATTACTAACACTTAAGTATCAACATAATTTACAAGTTTTTATATATTTTTTTTTCTTTTTTTTTTTTTTTTACTCCAGGGTCTGTACTCTTGTATCTATACTTGCTCCATAACGTGAAAGGTAGTCAGCGTTGAGGTGCATCTTCCCCGCTCTGTGTCGTATTTCAAATTTGTAAGGCTGCAGTGCTAGATACCATCTCATAATGCGAGGGTTTTTATCTTTCATGGTCTGTAGCCTGCATAAAGGATTGTGGTCTGTTATGATCGTAAAAGATCTTCCCCATAAATAAAATTTTAATGCATTTATCGTCCAGTGGATAGCTAAACATTCTTTCTTGATGGTAGAGTATTTAGTTTCTCTTTGATGTCGTTTCCGGCTAATATATATGATGGGATGCTCTTCTTCCCCAACCATTTGAGAGAGAACAGCGCCCATACCCTGTTCAGAGGCATCTGTTTGTACTATAAAGGGTTTATGAAAATCCGGGCTGTATAATACTGGGTATGAACGTAATCTGGCTTTTAATGTTGTAAAAGCCTCTTCACATTGCTCAGTCCAATGAACTTTATCAGGATTATGCTTCTTTGTATTAATTAGAGGGCAGCAATATCAGCAAAATCATTTACAAATCTACGATAGTAATTGGCCAGTCCTAAAAACGAACGTACCTGTTTTTTTGTTTGTGGTCTTAGACTATTAGCTATAGCATCTAATTTATTTATTTCAGGCTTCACCTTTCCATTTCCAGTAATAAACCCAAGATATTTAGTCTCCTGCATGCCTATGAAACATTTTGCAGGATTAATAGTCAGCCCTGCCTGTGCTATTATCGTTAATATGGTCTGTAAATGTTTTACATGCTCCTCCCAAGAAGTGCTAAAGATGATAACATCATCCAAATATGCTGCGCTATAATCTAGATGAGAATGTAACAACTGATCCATACACCTCTGGAAGGTTGCGGGTGCTCCATGTAACCCAAATGGCATCTTTGTAAATTGAAATAACCCAATAGGGGTACTAAAGGCCGTCTTGTTCTGTGAATCACTATCTAGGGGAATCTGCCAGTAACCCTTGGAAAGATCCAACGTACTGATGTGTACTGGGCACTGCCCAGTCTATCAATAATGTCATCAATACGTGGCATGGGATATCCATCAAATTTTGATATCTCATTTAATTTTCGAAAATCCAGGCAGATCCGTACACCTCCCTCTTTTTTGTTTACCACAACCATTGGGAAACTCCATGGACTTTTGGAAGGAACTATTACTCCTAGTTGTTGCATCTTTAATAGTTCTCTATTTACCTCTTCCCTTAACCTCTCTGGAATTCTATAAGACTTATGTCACAGAGGTTTATGATCCAGCAACTCTATGCGGTGCTCAATTCCCTCCATGGTCCCAAGGACTGTCGTAAATAGTTCTTGGAAAGTGTGTATTAAATCTTGTACCTCTTGTACTTGTTTAGTACTTAATTTATCACTTATAGTTATTTCTTTTATGTTCCCCTGAGCTTTCTAACCGCTCATATGCCATTTCTAAGTCACTGTCAACTGTCTCAGGGTGTACAAATAGGGTAGGTGTATTCTGATCATACCATCTTTTCAGTAAATTAGCATGATAAATCTTTAGGGACTGTTTTTTGTCGGGACAAATGATCTGATAATTTACTGGCCCTATTTGCCGGGTGTACTGTATATGGTCCCTGCCACTTCATTAGGAGTTTGTTTTCAGTACAAGGTAATAATAGGAGGACTTTATCACCCGGCTGGAATATTTTGGTGCCCACCTTCGGATCATAATAATGTTTCTGTTCTGCTTGATGCTTTCTATTACACTGTTGAGCAACTTTTGCATATTTTGTCAATCTCTGATGTAGTGTGTTGACATATTCTAAAGTGGACACAGGGATAATATCTACCATAGACCCTTCCCATTTTTCCTTTATAATGTCCAGTATTCCCCTTGGATTTTTCCCAAACAGGAGTTGAAAAGGTGAATATCCTGTAGAAGCTTGGGGAACCTCACGGTATGCGAATATTAGATAAGGTAAATACCTGTCCCAATATTTGCCTTCATCATTAATAAATTTCTTTAACATATGCTTCAAGGTTTTATTGAAACGCTCCACTAGGCCATCAGATTGTGGATGGTAAGGAGACGTAAGAATAGAATATACTCCTAAAGCCTGATAGAGGCATCTCAGCACCTGGGAACAAAAGTTGCTACCCCTATCTGTCAGTATTTCTTTTGGTATTCCCATTCTAGAAAATATTTTAATTAGTTCTTCCGCTATTTTATCTGCCGTAACTGTCCGTAAGGGAATTGCTTCAGGGTATTTAGTGAAATAATCACACACTACCAGAATGAATCGGTTCTCTTTTGCACTCTTAGGCAACGGAACAATTATATCCATTGCAACCCGAGTGAAAGGGGTGTCCACTACCGGTATTGACTGCAGGGGTACTTTATCTTTTTGCAGTATTGGTTTCACTTGTTGACACTGCGCACATGACTTACAATATTCAGCCACTTGTTCGTGTATTCCTGGCCAGAAGAATCTATACAGTAATCTCTGTAATGTACGTTCCCGGCCTAAGTGGCCAGCTATTGGTAAGTCATGGGCGAGGCTCAACAACTGTTCCCGATATCCAGTAGGCACTAACAATTGTAATACCATATCATCTGTTTTCTCATTAAGACATTTTCGATATAACAACCCATTGTGTAGAACATATTTCTGTTTAGAATTTGACTCAGCACCTGTCAGGGGAAAAAAAGGTTTTAAAATCACATCTTGTAACTGAGCTGTTCGAAATTCTGCTTGAGAACTCAGTTCTTCAATATCTATCACTTTAAGACCATTATTGTCTTTCATAGTCTCCTGGGTTTGTTGCCAAACCTGTTTTTCATGGCGTTTTTCCCTTCTCGTCTTCCTTGATTTTCCGGGCAGTTCAAACAATTCATCCTCAAAAGAGAAAGCTCGAGCTAAATCCATATTTATTTTGTCCTGTGCTCTAGTTATTACCGCTCCCACATTTGTAGCCATAGAAAGTAACTGTGCAAAGTCTGGGTGGTCATGTCCCACAATAACGGGTACTGGAAGTTCTGGAACCACCCCAACATTCATTCTTCGCACATTAGATTGCATTTGTAATTCCACCTGTTGTACTGGATAGCTATGCGTGTCACCGTGTATGCAAATCACTGTTGTTTGTGCAGTTATGTTGGTGATTGTAGGTACTATATCAGATTTAATTAAGGTCTGTCTACTACCAGAGTCCAACAGACCAAATGTTTCTCTGCCATTGACTGTAACAGGTGTTATATACTGTCCCTAATTGGCCAAGGCCAGGTGTGTGGGAGTGGATTTCTTTTTGGGACAAAATCTAGCGATGTGTCCCTTCCCTTGGCAATAATGACAGGTTATCTCAACATGCGGGACTTTAGACATATTCAGTGGTTTGACAGGATTACTTGAAGCTGGCAAAGAAGGTATGTACGTTCTTACCGTAGAATGAGCGGGGCCAACTCCAGATTGTCCTTTAGCCCTGTTAGGACGGGCAGTTAAATAATCTTTGGCCAATTGGACTGCTTTTGTGGATGTCTCCGGACGGTGTTCCCGTACCCACATCTGTACATCCTGTGGTAAAATACGAATAAATTGTTCCAACACTACAGTCTCTAACATCTGTTCTTTTGTATTCGTGGCTGGCTGTAACCATGTAGTACATAAATCTTTCAGTCTAGTATATGCTTCCTGTGGAGTATCTGATATTTGAAATCGTAATGTTCGGAACCTTTGCCGATATGTCTGTAGACAAATATCATACCGCTTAAGGATGGCTTCTTTAACAGTGTCATAGTTCTCACTCAAAGCACTGTCCACATTACCATAAGCCAGTTGTGCCTTCCCTGTGAGGTATGGTGCCAGCCGTCTTACCCATTGCTCTCTAGGCCATTGACATGCTCGTGCAATACGTTCAACAGTTGTCAGGTAGGTTTCAATGTCGTCAGTTTCACTCAATTTAGTTAACTTAATGTCTTTAGGATTATCCCCAACAGGTGAAGGGGGTCTACTTACACCGAGTGCTTGTATGGCTCGTAAGGTGTCGGCCCATCTATCTTCATTCCTCTGCATGTCTTGTTCCCTCTGTTTTGCCATGGCAATCTGTTGCATACATAACCATTGCAGCAAATCCTGTGAATCACCAACAGGGGGCTCCTTCTCCAACTCCTCCTTCTCTTCATCGGCTTCTTCCTCAGGCTTCGTAGTTTTTCGTTTGACATCTGGCAATCCAGTCATCAAGGGCTGTCCTAATTTTTCTGCCATGGTTCTGGTCAGTACTCCAGTAGGTACCTTCTGTGACATCCACGACCTCCTTCTGTTACTGAAAGCAGTACCTCCTGATATCCCACTTCAAAAACCAACTGTGAAGGTGTGGGTATCATGAAGGAGGATCTCTTGACAACAATTGGTGCTTCAAACAAAAAGTTTTATTTATATGCATAAATAAAACAAAAGTCGAACTTCAGACATAGATACATAGATACATAGACAGTGTCGGCAGATAAGGGCCTATGGCCCACCCAGTCTGCCCATTTGAGCTTGTAAGTTCAGTTTGTTTTCCTAGAAGTCTGTTGCACCTTACCCCTGACCTCCAGAATTCCTTTATGTCTATCCCATGCATTCTTAAATCCCGTGATTGTTTCAGCCCCCACCACTTCCTCTGGCAGGGTGTTCCACTTGTACAGACGATTATATAAATAAAAAAATTAAAGTTACAATAATCATACGATCAGATAAACACCAGAATACTGCTAGTGCATCTGCCTTGAATGAGGACAGAACAAGTCTGCACCTCACGGAACTCTCTATCTGAATGAGGCTACAAGAATCCTTTATATCCCTGATCCACCATGTGACCCTTCTGTCCCTCCCCTTTTAGGAAAAATTAAACATTCTTTATTCAAAATAAACAACAGTTTTAGATTACAATACCTTCACAATGCAATCTTTACCTTAATGAGCATCAGACTGCTTCAGGATTTGAAAATAAGAAGGTTATTTTAAAATTAAATTCCATAGTATTGCAACAGAGCTCCACCCCCTGGAATATCCCTTTAAATATAGAAATACTTTCAGCCGGCCGGCTCTAAGAGAGAGAGCCCTAGAAGAAGGATCCCACAGAGAAAGGACTGTTCACTTAATTAGTAAGATAAACTTAAGCTTACACTTAAACATAGAATTTTTTATAAGTTTTTTTTCATAATGAGGGAAGTCATAACAGGATTAAGAGGGCATAAAAATAAAGACCAAAGATATTATAGTTATATTGAAACTGTGCCAAAATGGAGAGTTTAGTGCTTAACAGAGGGCAACTCTGTTTTAACAAAGAGCTGCAAAACCTTCACAAGGACTCTAGCGCTAGAGTTCATTATTTATGTGCAGAACATTTCTGGGCAACTCAGAAAGGCTAGTCTTGAATTTAAAGTGGAATTTACGGCAAGGGGCAAAATAAAACGAGCCTAGCGCTGCGGTTTGTTTTACGAGGAGCGCCGACCAAACGCTCCACACCAAAGAAAGTGAAGAAGGGGAGAAAAATTTATATTGGCATACAATTTTGCTCTTGCAAGCTCCCAGCAGTGGAGTGTTTTAAAGTAAAAATACTCGCTTTACAACAAAAACCGCAATGCGGAAATATAAAAGAAAGGGGGGGTAACAAAGCTCGCAACAAGGCGCGAGAGCATTCGCACAGTCGTGCAGGAGAATTTAGCGCGTACAAAAAACATGTACGAGCAGGACAGCCTGGAATTAAAATACATATATTTGGTAAAGGGGGGTTCAGCCTCTCGCAAAAACGCAAGGAAGATACGCGTAGTGTTACCTTAAGCAAAAATTGACCTATGAAACACGCTTTGGTTTACAAGTAACAACAAATGCAAAGCTGCCGCATAATATAACAGAATTCTGCACAGCTATTTCTTTATATTTCTATTAGAAACTGAGTCCAATTAGCTCAGATCTCGGGGATTACCAAAGGAAGGTTCAATACTAAGAATCCAAAAGAAAAAATAAAGATACACAACCAAAGAAAACGTGATAGAGATAAGACAGAGATTGTATATAGGTGGCCAGCCTCATAAAAAAAAAAAAAAACGTTTTTAGGAAGGAAAGATAGATCAATAAAAAGAGAACAAAAAAAAATGCTGTTGCAACAGACTAAAAAAAAAAAAAATTATTCTGGCAGTAACATATAAACCTTTACAGCAACCCATTTTTTTTGTTGTGGATTTTAAATGTTTTGATGATCATCATGTACTGGGGAAAAATTATGACTGACGTGGAGTGCTGAAACACCAGGGAACCTCCTTAATAAAAATTTATTGATAGAAAAACATGCTCACACCGGCCCAAGTGGCACTGAGGGTTGAGGCGCTGGATGCCACACCTTGCGCCATGTTGGCGACCCGGGTTTGGATGCGAGCCCCGGCTGCCAGGGTTGGCAGGGAGGATAGGATCTAGCATCCGGAGGACTGCTCTCTATCCCAGGGAGGATCCAGGAAATCACCGCTCTGTAGCAGCCCTGGCGTGACGGGGCACTACGAGAGTGGTGTCAGCAGCGACAGGTATGACATAGACGCGGCACGCTGTGCCCGATATCATTGCACGCCTGCACTCTGGGGGCTCAAGGAGGAAAATGGCAGCACAAGTCCGTGGCAGCTTGATAGCCGCAGCTTCACCGGCCAACGATGCCTGGACCAGGGGTGTGTGCCGGTATTGGATCCTGGCCGGGTGCGGGAACATAGGGGGCGTCTCTCTTGATGGTACAGCTGCATATGCCTGCTGGGCACAACCACTTCAGGGTTGGCGATGAAGGAGGAGCGGTGGCTGGAGATAAGCAGGGCTGTGGCTGCAGGTGGAAAAACATCAGCTGTGATAAAGAAAGAAAAACATGCTCACTTGCTGGTATTCACGCTGTAGTTGTTGGGCATAGTCTTACGCAGCAGTTTGTATGCATTCAAATACTTAGGAGTCTGGCCGGAAAATTACCTTGACTTTTGTCACCATATTGATGCTATTTACTCAAAACTCTGCTCAAAACTGGGCATCCTCTACTGCAAATGAGACTATCTACCTTTACCTACTGATTGCAACCTGATTGTAAAAACAATTCTACCCGTATTTGACTATGCAGGTGTAGTCTATGCCTCTGCTCCTACGACCTCCCTCTCAAACTTCAACACTCTCCTAAACTCGTTATGCTGCTTCGCTATCCACTTCCCTCCTCTCACTCACCACTGTCATCCCTCCTCCTACCTCTCAGTCTTCTCTCTTTACCATAGATGAGAGTTCCAGTGCCTCTACTTCATTGCCAAATATTAGTTTGGTTCAAACAACATGAAGTCTTGCTGTATTCTGACATATGCAGTTAGCCACAGCACTTGAACTGCCCCGGAGATGAAAGAGTTAACTCTATGCATGAGCATAGAATGTTGAGCTCGAGCTCAGTTCAAACCTCTGTCTGCAGCACTTCAAAGTGTAACCATCAGATTCTTTACTCTGCCTAACTGAACAGTCGCTGCAGAGATTGCTCCTTCGCTTGTCGGTTCAGTTTGTAGTAAATACGTCAGTTTAAATACCGTTTTTCTTTTATTTTCAGCTTCAAATCCCTGTCTGATGTACAGTAAGTGTTGTAGGTAGTGGACTTTAGTTTAATTGTTTGTTTATTTCTGTGTGGAAATTGTAAAACCTGTCGATCGGTCCGGTTAGGAACCGATTGTGTTAGGGTTATTTAAGTTCTCTGTGTTTTAGCCTGAGGTACCGGTCCCTATCGGTTTCAAATAAATAGAATTTTAAATGTTTTTTTCCACAACCCGTAACATGGTTGGTAACCGATAGGGGGGTCTTACCTGGCTTTTAAGCTATAAAGGATAAGTTGTTAGCCTGGCCATGTCTGAGAAACCCAAGAAAAAAAATGGGCCCGCTGGGTTTCAACACTGTAGTGAGTGTGGGGATGCCTTTGCTAAGGCAGACCCTCACACCACCTGTGTTTATTGTCTGGGGTTTGACCACCTCGATTCAGACTGCCAAATCTTCAAGAATTTTCTGAAGGCCACCCTGGATAAGAGATTGGGTAAGCTTAGGGAAAAGGAGGCAGAGAAGTCCGCTAGTCCGGATGGCCAGCCCGGTTCGGTTCCGACCGAAAATGAGGGAGTGCCCACTGACCTGGGCGATACTCCCTCAGGCAAAAGGAGAGCCAATCCTGAGGGGTTGGTTCCATCAAAGAAAAAGAGGAAATCGGCCGGATTGGATCCAGAACTGCAACGTCCAACCGCAGAAGAGAGAGCCAGGGCGATAAGCACCGTAGAATCGCTCCATCTGGTTCCGTCCAATCCGACGCCTCTCGGTAGGCACTCAGTTTGTTCGGTTCCCTCAGTTCCAGAATATTGTCCGGATGAGTATTATGAACCAGATTTGGAAGGGGAGGACAGGTACGATGACGATGGTGATGATGGTGTGGAAGGTCTGGATGAGCCCATTGAATTGGACATCTCCCCAGACAGGCCATCTAATGTTTCCCCTCCCAGGCTTTCTGAGTCCCCATCCCACTATTTGTTTTACAAAAAAGTGGCAGAGACCCTCCAGCTCCCTCTGGTTGAAGCTGTTGAGGAACAAGTGGAGCCTGATTTTGTAGAAATGATGGACATCCTAGAGTCCAAAAGGCTGTCTATTCCCCTCCATAAATCTCTTGGGTAGCAGACACAAAAAATTCTTCTAACACCAAATTCTTTACCTCCTGTGGATAAGGGAAAGGACAGGAGGTATAAGCTGTCAGACTCAGGTACAGAGTTCTTGTTCCAACAATGCAGCCATGTTGGGGTTGTACAGGCTGCAGCCTGTGACAAGGCTAATATACCTTTGGCTTTACCCCCCCCCCAGATAAAGACTCTAGGAAGGTGGATGCTATGGGCAAAAAACAGTACTTGGCATCCTCCTTGGGGCTCAGGCAGGCAAATTATATGACCTACACAGCCAGATACCAGAAGTCCAGATGGGATACTGTTCTGGAACTGGCTAAACAGGCTTCCCCCCAGCTAGCCAAAGAGCTGGAGGAGGTGGCTGCTGATGGGATTGAGGCATCTAAGATTCAATTTTGCTGCTGTGGACTAAAATGATGTGTCATGGCTACATCTGTGTCTCTTCAGAGATTTGCTTGGCTCAGATGTACTAGCCTCTCACAGAACACTCAGGCTAAGGCCATGGATTTCCCTGTGGTGGGTAATTCTCTGTTTGGGGAGCAGACAGAGAATTACATGAAAAAGATGGATTAATACAGAACCACCTACAGGAGTGCACAGGCCAAGGAAAGGCAGGCAACTCCTCAGAAGCAGCAGGCTAGGGGCAGGAGCAGGCCTTTTCACAAGCCTTTCTACCAGGCACAGGCCTCCTCTCCTTTTCCTCAGAGGGGGTTCTTCAGAGGGAGATGCAGAAGGGGGATGAGCAGGGCTACATCCTCCTCCCAGTCTAAGGCTCCTGCCAAGCAGACACCCTGATGTATCAGCCCAGGTCGACTCCACTATTCCAGTAGGAGGCAGGCTGGCTTACTACTTCCAGGCCTGGAAGTCTGTTACCTCAGACAAGTGGGTCCTGGAGGTAGTAAGCCAGGGACTGGCCCTCAGCTTCAAAAAAATTCCAAAACTGAGGGCCAGGTCTTTTCCACCTGCAAACATCTCCGAAACCATTTCCCTAGAGGCAGAAGTTTCCTCTCTGCTGGCTCTCAGAGCCATAGAGAGTTCCTACTGCACACAGGAGCAAGGGTCTGTACTCCAGCTACTTCCTTATCCCAAAAAAAGACAGGGGAGTGGCGGCCCATCCTAGACACAAGATACTTAAACAAGCACCTTGTCAATCCAAGATTCAAAATGGTGACTCTGGGAGTAATTCTTCCCTCTCTGAGGCCAGAGGGTTGGTTAGCCTCCCTGGACCTCAAGGATGCCTACTTTCACATTCCCATCAGGTGCTCCCACAGAAAGTACCTCAGGTTCGAATTGCCTTCAGGCCATTATCAGTTCAGAGCAATGCCCTTTGGACTAACATCAGCTCCAAGGGTGTTCACAAAATGCCTAGCAGTAGTAGTGGCTTTTCTCAGGAGACAAAACATCTCCATTTTTCCATACCTGGACGACTGGCTCATCGTGGGACAGTCTCCAGACCAAGTCAAGTCAGACCTGCAAGTGACACAACAATTGCTCACTTCCCTGAGATTCCTCCTCAATCTACCAAAGTCAGTTTTTGAACCAGTACAACTCCTGACCTTCATAGGGATAGAGTTGGATTCTGTCCAAACAAAGGCTTTTCTTCCTCTGACAAGGGCAAAGGCCCTTACAAAACTTGCTTCTTCTTTCCGCCTTCTGGTGTCTCGTCCAGCAAGACATTTTCTTCAGCTCCTGGGCCACATGGCAGCTTCCACTGTGGTGGTACAGGGAGCCTGATTTCAGATGAGGGACATTCAGTTCCATCCGAGGTCCTTTTGGTCTCAGAAAAAAGATCCTCTAACCAAATTGACTCCAGTGACTCAGACTCTGATCCAAGCTCTCCAACAGTGGTTGGATCAGGACAGTCTCAGGCAAGGAGTCCCATTCATCAATCAGATTCTCTCCTGGGCTGGGGAGCTCACTTAGGAGCCCTCACAGCACAAGGGGTGTGGTCCCCTCAGGAGTCTCTACTTCATATCAATCTTCTGGAACTCAGGGCAGTATTCCTGGCTCTCCACTTTCTCAGACTCAGTAAAGAACAAGGTGGTTCAGGTCAGGACAGACAACACTGCCTCCATGTGGTACATCAACAAGCAGGGAGGCACTCGGTCTACAGGCTTGTGCTTGGAAGCCATGAGAATTTGGTCTCTGACTTATGCCCTGCAGGTATCTCTGGTAGCAGTCCATCTACCAGGGAAGGCACAATGTGTTAGCAGATGCCCTGAGCAGGATCGCTCAGGGCCATCACGACTGCGTCGTGGACCCCTTCATACGTGGTGTGGAAAATATTCATACCTAAGGTTCCACCCCCCCGTACACTGTACACTAGATCTTACAAATCCATGGACCTGACCTTGTTCCTAAATGACCTATCTAACATCGATTGGTCCTACATTGGATTAAGAGGGGGTGAGAGCCCCTCTTGCTGCTTGCCTGGATCTTATCTGAAGGAACTTTTTGGTATTTGGATTAAGAGGGGGTGAGAGCCCCTCCTGTTGTCACCTGGATTCTGTGTTTCTTCGTGGAAAGTTGCTATTTGTCCTTTGATACTGACTCATTGAGATCACTACGTGATTTGTATTTATGATTTGCTTTAGAATTTGAGGGAGGGTGAGAGCCTCTGGATTTTTGGTTTTTGGATTTCATTTATTTGGACATTTTATTTTTGATCGGTTTTATTTGATTTATTTTTCTTTGTTTTATTTTATTTTATTCTTTTTATTTGGGTTACTGTTTTGGGTCTGGTTTTATTATATGTAGAGGGTCTGCCACCACGGTTGTACGCTATTCGTCCTCCACTCTCCATGCCCTCCACCCTTTCTCCCCTGCCCCATTACAGTTGTCAACTTACCAGGCTGTAGGCGCTGGGCTTTGATACATAAGGGGAGGAGGGTTTTGGGGGTGTGGACAGTGGAGTTCGAATGTGGGAACATCGGATTGAGTTATAGGGACCAGAAGCATCTCCTTAAGTAGTGGATTCTAGAGCGAGGTTATCCTTTTCTAGTTCCCATGCCCAAGGGCACCACTACTATTAATGGTACTGGACAAGTGGTCTGTTCCACTTCAGTGGTCTGTCCAAGCCGAGCGGTGTTGTGCAATGCCAGATCCATTAGGAACAAGACTGCAGTTGTTGCAGATCTTATGGAGTCCGTGGATCTGGCTTGCATTACTGAGACCTGGCTGGATGGTAATGCTGGTCCAGTTTTGAGGCAAGCAGTTCCAGCTGAGTACTCTGTGTTACACTGCCCGAGTTGGACTGCTGGGGCTGGGGGTTGAGGTCTGTTTCAAGACCGAACTGGGACTCACAGATATTCCAGTTGAGGAAGCCGAGTCCTTTGAGTGCACCGTAGTGGCAGGTGTGGGTTGTAGAATCGTTCTCGTCTACCGTCCACCAGGGGATGAGAAATGTTTTCTACAGGAAGTAGCCAACTTCATCATTGACATGGCATTTGAGTCTCCCAGGCTGATGGTCCTGGGTGACTTCAATGCTTGGATCGATGATGAACATTCACAGTTTGGACAACACTTCCTCCAATTAATGACATCTTTGGGTCTCACACAAGTGGTTACTTCTGCCACACATAAGAGTGGTCACTCCTTGGACTTAGTTTTCCTCCTGGGGATTGAGGTCGCTGACATGGGGGTGGAACCCATCAATTGGTCAGATCACTACACTGTGGGTTTCAGTTTTTGCACCCCCCCCCCGTAGGCCTAGCCCTGTGGAGATGGTTAAGTACCGCTCTTTATGAGACATTAGCTCTGCGGGCTTGGCAGCGGTGCTTAACCTATGAGAGTTTTCTGAAGTGAACAATGATCCTGATGCCCTGGTGCTGGCCTATAATAGGGCCATCTCTTTGGCTCTTGATCAAATTGCTCCTGTCTGTGTTCGTCCCTTCCCCCTTCGACCTCGGTCTCCATGGTTTGATGGGACCTTGAGGGAGATGCGGCGGCAAGGATGAAGATTAGAGCGTTGTTGGCGGGCAACTGCCCTTGATGCTGACCATCTTAGAGTGATGAAACATTACCAACTCTATCACTCCACAGTCTCTCGTAAGAAGGCAGAATTCCTGTCCAGAGAGAGATTGCGGCAGCTCAGAACCGACCAGCTCAGCTTTTTCAAACTGTTGACAGACTGTGCAACCCAGCCTGTCTCCAGGTTCGAAAAGCTTTTTCACAAATAGAGTGTGATGAGCTCACTCGTTTCTTTGTGGATAAGGTGGCCGACATCAGGGCAACGCTCCAACCTGCTCCCTCTATGGGAGAAGCCTTTGATCGGCGTTTGGTTGCTCCCTCTGGTCTCTTCTGGAGTTCCTTCGACCAGCCTGAGTTCATCGACGTCACGAGGATTGTCCATAGTATGCGCCCTACATGCTGCAGTTTAGATCCGGGCCTGATTTCCCTGATAAAGGGTTGTCTTGATACTATCGGCCCAGTTCTAGCACAGATATTCTGGTGCTCTTTGGATACGGGTGAGTTTCCTAGCTCCCTGAAAGAGGTGGTGGTGACACCCCTCCTGAAGAAAGCTTCCTTGGACCCTGACTGCCATGCTAACTACAGGCCGATCTCTAATCTCCCCTTTGCTGGGAAGATTATTGAGAAAGTGGTGGCTGCACAATTGGAGAACCATCTAACCATCCATGACATCTATCAACCCCTCCAGTCTGGTTTTCGAAAGAAGCATAGTACTGAGACAGTGCTGGTTCGGGTGCTCAATGATCTCCTGATGGCTAGAGATCAGAAGAATCATTCCATTCTAGTTCTTCTTGATCTCTCATCAGCCTTTGACACTGTGGACCATGGGGTACTTCTCGCGCGCCTGGAGTTTATTTGTGGTCTATCGGAGACAGTCCTCAGCTGGTTTAGATCTTTCCTCACTGACAGAACTCAGAGAGTGGTGTCCGGATTAAATTCTTCCTGCCCACTCTCTCTGTCATGTGGGGATCCCCAGGGCTCGGTGTTGTCCCCCATGTTGTTCGCAGTGTATATGCTGCCCCTCAGAGACATTGTAAGAAGGTATGGGCTGAAGTTTCACTGCTATGCAGATGATACCCAGCTCTACCTGTCTTTTGCACCCGACCAGGATAGAGCTTTCTCGGTCATTAATAGCTGCCTCACCGAAATCCAAGGCTGGATGAGTTCAAGCTGGCTGAAGTTGAACTCGGAGAAGACGGAGGTAATGGTTGTGGACCCAGGTCATAGGGTAGAGGGGAAGGGAGCTGGTTTATCCTCAGGTTTATTTCTGAGAGGTATCCAGCTCCCTACCTCTGAATGGGTGCGGAACCTGGGGGTAATTTTTGACAATGAACTGACACTGCGTTCGCAGGTGTCGGCAGTTGTCAAACTTTCCTTTTACCATCTTAGGAATATCGCCAGGATTAAGCACCTTGTTCCACCCGCTGACCTCCCTACATTGGTCCATGCTTTTGTGACCTCACTCCTTGATTATTGCAACTCCATTTATCTAGGGCTTCCTGGGGTTGATATCCGCCGCTTGCAGCTGGTGCAGAACGCTGCAGCCCGGTTATTGATGGGGTATGTCCTGTGCCTGTCATATTTCGCCGGTACTATGCGATCTGCACTGGCTGCCAATTCAGTGGCAGATCACCTTTAAAGTTGGTCTTTTGACCTACAAAGCCCTACAGGGACTGGGTCTGGACTACTTGAAAGAGCTTCTGGTTCCCTACTGCCCTAGGCGATCTCTCTGCTTGGCACACAAGGGATTGTTAGAGATTCCGAGGGTCTCTTTGAAATCATCAGGTGCTCGTGCTTTTATGTTTGCTGCTCCGACCCTCTGGAATTCTCTACCCCTTCTGCTCCATCAGTGTGCAACCGTGGAGGATTTTAAATAGGCCCTAAAGGCCTATTTATAGTCAAAGATTCATTTTAATTAATGACTGTGAATTGCAGCTCAGATTTATAGATCATTTATGGACTTGTACTTATTTATTGTTTTTAAATTATTGTAAGGCGTCTTGGTTTTAAGAAAGGCACCATATAAATAAAGTTTAATTTCATTACATGCCTCGAGCCCCCTCTATGGACGATGCCCTTGATTTCTTCACGTCCAGATTCCTTGCTATCTAGGACTTCCATGCGCCACTCAGAAGATCCAGAGTAAGGGGGGCCCACCTACCTTGGGTAACCGCCAATCTATTAGAGCAACTTCTAGTCAGGGACCGAGCCTGGAAAGCCTATAAGGTAACAGGTACTCAGATGGCTCTGCAACACTATCACTCACTACGGAATGCCTGCACAAGACTTCTCCGACAGGACAAATCTAATTATTTCAAGTCTGCCTTCCAGAACAACTTCACACATCCAGCCCAATTCTGTAAGTCAATTAAATGCCTCTTCTCCCCGCTGGCCCAACCCCCTACACCAACCCTCAATATATTTGGTATCTCTATCACTGCACCGAGCGCCATAGCCACAGAGCTTAACTCCTGTTTCACAAGCTGCACGTCCTCTTTCCTCTCGTCTCACCCCAGGCTCCCTCCCCCAGATCCCCCAGCTGTTTCCTCACCCGCCAACTTCTCCTTTCGCCTTGTTACACCCAGAGAGGTATTAAAAATACTTTGGTCACTCAATCCCTCCAAAGGTAAATGCCCCTCGGGCCTGGACTCCAAAATGCTCCATCTGTCTGCCCCAGCCATAGCCTGTCCTCTGGCCGCTCTATTTAACCTGTCGTTCAGACTTGGTTCTATCCCATTTAAATGGAAACATGCCACAGTCATCCCCTTCCCCAAAGGTGTCGACCCTTCTGTTCCGGACAGCTACCAACCTATTTTGCTGCTTCTCATCCAGGCCAAAATCCAGGAGCACCTTGTACTATCCCAGTTCTCCCATTTCCTGGACTCCACCTCCTTCTTCACTCCATACCAGGCTGGTTTTAGGAAAACTCACTCCACCATCACCTCTCTCCTCCGACTCACCGACACCATCCACATGGGAATGGATAAAGAGGAATTAACTGTGGCAATTTTCGTCAACCTGGCTAAGGCTTTCGACACGGTTTCTCACACCCTGTTACTGTCTAAACTCGCACTAGCTGGACTGACTGAGCCTGCCACCAGCTGGTTCCGGTCATACTTGGCGGGCAGGTCCCAGTCAGTCCGTATTGGCTCTGACATTTCCACCGCACTCCCTGTTATCACCGGGGTCCCCCAAGGCTCTGTCCTAGGCCCTTTGCTGTTTTCCATCTTCCTCAATGATCTGCTGGCGGCCTGCCCTCATATGTCCATTCACATGTATGCAGATGACACAGTTCCGTATGCCTCTGGGCCATCCCCCTCCGCAGTAGCCGCCCATCTACAGCAGGATTTTGACACTGTCCAACACTGGTTCCGTTCTCATCAGCTATTCTAAACCCCAAGAAAACTGTCTTCCTAACATTTGGCACTAGGGCAAAACTTTCCCGTCACCCCCACTTTCCACACACTAGATGGCTCCCACCTGGAGGTTTGTACTTCCTTTAGATACCTAGGGCTCTGGTTAGACCAGCATCTGGACTTCACTGCGCATATTGATGCTATACATAAGAAGCTACACCCCATGTTGAGTGCATTATACCGTAATAAAAGTTGCAGCCCCCTGCCTACGTGCCTGGCAATCGTTCAAAAGATGATCCTCCCAATAATGGACTACGGGGATGTAGTCTACTGCGTAGCCTCTAAGTCCTCTTTGTCCAGACTAGATCCTCTCTTCCACTCGTTCTGCCAGTTCTTCCTGGACTGTCCTCCCATTATCCATCAATGCGACCTCTACCGTTCCTTAGACCTCCCATCTCTCCACAATCGGAGATTGATACACTGTGCTAGGACCACTGCAAAATTCTGGTCACAGTCACTACCCTCCTACCTTGCAGCCGCCCTAGCTGTTCTACCCCTGCTGGCTTACTCGCTCAGGAACTTTAATTCCCGGCTACTTCACATCCCCCACATGTCCACAGGGTCTGGCCAGGCAGCTTTCAGTTACCGAATACCAAAGTTATGGAATTCCTTGCCAATAGATATTAGGCATTCCACCAGCACTCCTCACCTCAATGCACTTCTCAAGACACACTTTGCCACTACTTGCTCATGCAAGTTGCACTGCTGAGGCCCAAGCAATCATGACGGCTGAGGTTTATTTTCGTCTGTATATACTTTTGATTACTCTGTTATATGAAGGCTGTTGCTTGCTCTGTAAATATGCGTGTACTGCTGGCTTTCGCCTGTAGTTCTTCTTACTTCTGAAGTGACTACTCTGTATATGTATGTATATATATATATATGTGTGTATATATATATATATATATATATATATATTGCTGTTGTCAACTCTGTCTTAAGACTGTATAGAAACATGTATTTCCACTGTATTCTCCCTCTCCCCTATACCCCCAGAGCGCATCTGGAATCGAGTGGTACCCTGCTCAGTATGCTTTCCTGGTAAAACTCTTAAATAAATAAATAAAATATTGAAAGTAATCTTCTCCAGGTGGGGCACTCCAGAGATAGATCTCTTTGCAGCCCCAGACAATCGTCAACTTCCTCTCTTCTGTTGCAGACCTCCAGTCATGGGTACAGTTCCCCTGGATGCTCTGGTTCTGGATTGGGAGGGCAAATTCCTTTATGCCTTTCCTCCTTTTCCCCTGTTATTCAAGGTCCTGGTCAAGATCAGGTCACAACTGTGCAGAGTGATCCTGATTGCACCAGACTGGGCCAGACAGCTTTGGTATCCCCTGTTTATTTCCCTAGCAGTCCACCTTCCCCTATCTCTTCCCAAGAGGCACAACCTGTTAACCTTCTCTCCGGAGAATCTGGTACCCCAGCCTTCAGTCTCTCAGCCTCAAAGCTTGGCTCTTGAAGAGTTAAAGTATGCAAGTCTACACCTGTCTCAGGGGGTTCTGGATATTCTTAAAGCCTCTCAAAAACCTGCCACCAGAAAAACTTATAATTCTAAATGGAAGAGATTCAGCATTTGGTGCTCCAATAAGGACATCTTACCAGACTCTGCTGATCTGGCTACAGTTATGGATTATATGGTTCATCTCAATGACCTAGGTCTCAGGCCAGCCAGTCTGAAAGTGCACTTAGCAGCTGTCTCTGCATTTCTGTCAGTGGGGAAGGCTTCCTCCCTGGCATCTCACCCTATTTTCTGTAAGTTCTTTAAAGGTCTGCTTCATACCAACCCTCTTTTTAAGGACCCTAACCCTGCTTGGGACATTAATGTTTGCATTGCTCAGCTTATGCAACCCCCTTTTGAACCATTGGCTTCAGCAGAACTTAAGTACTTGACTTGGAAAACTGTGTTCCTGGTAGTTATCACATCTGCCAGGCGTATTAGTGAGTTACAAGCTCTGTCAATGGAGCCAGATTTTATCTCATTCCATAGAGATAAGGTGGTCCTTAGAACCAATAGGAGGTTCTTACCCAAGGTGGTTTCAAATTTTCATCTGAACCAGTCTGTCTCTCTTCCTGTGTTCTTCACTGATCATTCTTCTTCAAGGGAGAGAAGATTACACAGTTTGGATGTTAAGAGGGCACTTAGCTACTACACTGAGCATACTAAGGCACTTAGGTTTGACTGTTCTCAGTTGTTTCTCACTTATGGTGAAGTGGGAAAGGGTAAACCTGCTACTAAGAGAACTATTTCCAGGTGGATTGTCTCTTGTATACAATTCTGCTATGAAAAGCTAGGCAAAATACCTCCCTCAGGCCTGAGGGCTCATTTGACTAGGGGTACAGCTGCTTCTTTGGCTGCTGCCAGAGATATACCTTTATTAGAAATATGCAAAGCAGCCACCTGGAAAACAGTCCATACATTCACCAAGCATTACTGTCTGGATATCTAGTCTAGGAGTGATGCTAGGTTTGGTACAGCAGTACTGCAGAGCCTATTCCGAAAATAGGTTCGGTACTCTCCTCCTTGGAGGTACGGCTTGGTAGTCTGCATATGTCAGAATATAGCAAGACTTCATGTTGTTTGAAGAAAAAATTACTCACCTTAGTAATTGTGTTTCTTCGAATGGAGTCTTGCTGTATTCTGACCTCCCTCCCTACTTCCCCTCTCAGAACCTGTTTTTTGGGAAGTGGGCTGGCAGGTGCAGTGTTGCACCCCAGGGGTGTACTTGGCACTCCTCCGTTTTAGAAAGGGGGAGTGGGTTATAGTTATGTTGTTTTTGTAGTTATATGTTGGTTCACTACCTGGTTATTTGTTTGGGTTCTCAACTTGAGTCTTTTTGGGACCCAAAAAATGTGTTGCCTGTTGGCTATTTGCTTTTCAATTTCCACTTAGGAGATGTAGTTAGTTAGTATTAGCTCGTAAGAATCTGACGGTTACACTTTGAAATGCTGCAGACAGAGGTCTGAACCGAGCTCAAGCTCAACGTTCTATGCATCTCCGGGGCAGTTCAAGTGCTGGGGCTAACTGCATATGTCAGAATACAGCAAGACTCCATTAGAAGAAACACAGTTACTAAGGTGAGTATTTTTTTCTTCTCTTCCCTCGTACATCACCTCCCACTTGTCTTCTGCTTTCCCCTCTTCCTACTCCCTCTGCTGTAGGAATGCCCAGACTTTTTCCCTCCCCCGCCCTCACTCTGTGGCAGGACAGTCCGCTTTTTCCTACCGCCTCCCATTTCTTTGGAAAAAATTCTCCAGGACTGTTTGCCACTCCCCCTCACTAGCATCCTTAAAAACCATTCTACACAGTCTGACCCAGTGGCGTTGAGGGCTGATACGCTGTGCACCTTAATCTCACACAAGCGACCCATGTTTGGTAAAGAGAAACATAACATAGAAACATAGACATAGAAACACAGACTTTGATGGCAGATAAGGACTGCTTGGCCCACCTAGTCTGCCCATTTCCCTACCTACAGGATAAGCTGCAGATCCTATTTAACCAACAGCCTATTGCTTCCTACCCCCCACAAAAATTGCCTTATGTCTGTCCCATGCATTCTTGAATTCTCCCACAGTTTTAGACCCCACAACCTCCTCAGGAAGGCTGTTCCATGTGTCCACTACCCTCTCTGTGAAAAATACTTCCTCACATTGCCCCTGAGCCATCCTCCCTCTATCTTCAAATTGTGTCCCCTTGCTGGAGGTCAGTCAGGGGTGGGAGGACTGGGTGAAAATTGAATGGCCCACTTGGCAGCTCTCCTCCCCTGGTTAGGGGAGGTTGGCGCTCCCGGTCTTTGACCGCCACCATGTGGAGGCGTGGCAGTGGTACGAGTGTTGGAGGGGAGCCACACGCTAGGCCATGGATGGGAGGAATGGAGCCACTCGGGCCAAGGCATGTGTACGTGCCTCCATGCACATGCCCCACCTTGCCTGGGGTTCTGGGGCTAAAGGGGGAAAAAAATAAGGAGGACAAATCAGGGGCTGGGGCTAGATGAAGCCCCCTCACCAGCACTGCTGGTCTGTCTGGGTTTAAGGAGGTGGGTTGATCTCAGGACGGCCACAGAGCTGAACGGGATGGGCTGATTGAAGCCGCCCAGTCTGCTGAGAAAAAAGTCAGTAATAAAAAACAAAACAAAAATCTACTTCTCCTCCCTAGTTCCACTTGTTGCTGTCCCACCTCCTCTCCTTCTCCTCCTACTCCTCTCACCAAGTCTTCTGATCCTCATCTCCTTCCCCATCCCTCCCCTCTGCTGCCCCACACCTCCTTTTGCACCCTCACCATTACACTTATTGCAAATTTTGCACAATTACTACGCTCACACTTTGTGGTTTCATCTCAATTGTTTTATATGTATCCCTACCTTATTTATAGTTTGCACTTCATTTTCTCCAAGGTGTGATTTCTTGCACTGAATTGCCATGTGTGAATTTACAATTCATACATATATTTTCAATTTCCTGAGTTGATATTGTATTATATTATGCCTGTATTATGTTGTTCCTCTGTTGGCTGCAGCTGGTGCAGAATGCAGCGGCCAGGCCGCTGACAGGACTACCTAAGTCCTGTCATGTGACCTCGGTCCTGCGGGGTGTGCACTTGCTGCTGGTCAGGTGGAGAGTTCTCTTCAAGGTGGGCTTGCTCACCTATAAGGCCTTATATGGATCGGGCCCTGGCTACCTGTCAGACCTTCTTACCCCTACCATGCCGGCCCGCTGTCTTTGTTCCTCCACCCAGGGCCTCCTGGCGGCTCCAAGGACCAGGCTGAAAACCTCGGGTGATCGCTCATTTGGGGTGGCCAACCTGGTCCTCTGGAACTTGCTGCCAAGATCCTTGAGGGAGGTCCCTACAGTGGAGGCATTTAGGAGGGGCCCTAAAGACCCACGTTTTTAATTTAGCATTCCCTGCCAATGCCTTTTAACTTGCTTGCTGAAAATTGTTTAACTATTTATGTTGTAGTTTTATATATGTAACTTATTGTTTTAATTTGTCTGTATATCTTTTTATTGTATGGTGCCCAGAGCCTTCAGGATTGGGCACCTAACAAATAAATTGATTGAATGATGTTTTGCTCCCCTTATCTGTATTGTCTCCCTGTTACCCCCGGGTCGCACCTGGAAACGAGCCTCGGCTCAGTGTGCCTTTCCCGGTTACCAAGTTTAAATAAAATAAATAAAGACTTGCTATTACACCCTCTAGAAGAAACATGATTACTACAGTGAGTAATATTTTCTTGTTGCTCCCCCCTCAAACAGGAGGGTCATCATTTGTGTCCTTATCAGAAGATCTCCTAATCAAAGCTTCTTGGAGCAGGCAGCAGTATCCTCAATAGCCAGGATACTATTGGTCCTTGAACAACATGGTTGGATATTCAACAGAGAGAAGTGCTCCCTTATTCAGTCTCGGGGACTGGAACATCAAGGAGCCCATTTCCAAATAGATCTTCAGAAGGTCTCCCTTTCCCTATCCAGAGTGAAAACTCTTCAGCAGGACACGCAACACTTCAGACCCCACAGGGTGGTGTCTCCACACCATTGCCTTCAAACTATGGTTCTGATGTCTGCCACTACAGAACTAGTTGAATGGGCTCCACATGAGGTCTTTGCAGTAATACTTTCTGTTCCCCCGATCTCCAGTGTCGGAGCAATATCAGATGTTTATTCTGATTCCTCCCTTGGTACATCAGTCCCTTGCATAGTGGGAAGCTCTGGACAACTTGATGAGGGGATCCCACTGTTTTCCCCATGGAGTGAATTATAATAACAGATGCCAGCCTCTTGGGTTTGGGCACTGTTCTGAATGAGTTCTAGTTCAAGGTGTTTGGAGCCTGGAGGAACAAAACCTTCAGATAAATGTCTCACAGATGCAAGCAGTGTTTCTTACTCTTCTTCATTTTCAGGAGCAGCTAAGGTTGAAAATGGTGATGATTCGCTCAGACAATGCAGTAACAGTTGTGTACGTAAATAACCAAGGAGGCACAAAAAGCGAAATCATGCTCCTGAAAGCCCTAAAGATTCTTCCGTGTGCCAAAAAGAATCTTCAGTATCTATCTGCTATTCATCTAGTGGGGAATCTAACCATGCAGGTGGATTAGCTCAGCCACTAGATTGTCCATCTTGGGAGTGGTCTCTAAGCCCAGAAGTGTTTGTGAAGTCAGTTTGGAACCCCTCAGATTGACCGCTTTGCAGCCAGGGAGAATGCTCAGGTTTCCAGGTGCTTAAGTCATTTTTAGTACCCATTAATGGAGGCAGCAGATACTCTCACCCAGCAGTGGGACTTCAAAAGCGCCTGCCTATTTCTCCCAATTCCTTCTATCCCAAGGGTTTTTCAAAAGATTCCACAATCAAGAGGAAGATTCCCTCTGATAGCTCCAAAATAGCTAAGAATGCCATGGTTCTTTGATTTGGTAAGTCTCCCAATTCAGGATCCATTTCGGCTTCCTTGCTGCAGGGATCTGCTAAGTCAGGGACCAGTTCTTCCAAATCCATGGCCACATCATTTGGTGGCCTGGCTTTTGAGAGGAAAAGGGTTCTAGAACAAGGCTATTCATATAAGGTTGTGGGCACGCTTAAATCATCTAGAAAATGTTTAACTTCATCAGCATATGACTGGGTCTGGAATGCTTTTGCCTAAAAATGTAGACTTTGACAGCAGATGAGGACTGCTTGGCCCACCCAGTCTGCCTCCTGGGCTAAAGGACAGGGAATTATGCCAACTAAGGCTACCATCCCACAGATTTTAGATTTCTTAGAATCAGGAGAGAACAAGAGCATAGCCCTCAGAACCCTCCAAGGTTAGGTCTCAGCTCTAGGAGCCATATTGGGTCCTTTGAATGGGTCCTCCGTACGACAATACTTACTCTGACATCATTCATTTTCTTTAAGTTGATAGCCATTTTAGATCTTTAGACTGGACTCCAGTTCCCCCATGGGACCTGAATGAGGTCTTACAGCTCTCTGCAATCTGCCCCTTGAACCCTTACCCTCCATTGTCAAGGATATCCTCTCCTACTAATTTTTGTTTTTATTTAGTTGTCTGTTCTGCCAGCCGAATAAGTAAACTTCTGGCTCTCTCTTTTAAGGAACCATATCATTTTATGCATAAAGACAAGATGGGCCAGTGTGGTCCTTTTTTGCTATCACAAATCTGTGTAATCTGTGTGTACTGCTCTGGACAGTGTCCTTCTTGCTTCGGAAAGCTCCCACTGCCTTCTATGTGAACCAAGAGGTGTGCCTTCCTTCTTTTTGTCCAGAGTAAGCTAATCTGAAAGAAACTGAGTTACACAAGCTTGGCCTTAGCAGAGCAGTCAAAACTTATCTGAAGAGATCTGCCTACTTCTGTTGGTTGTATAATTTTTTTGTATTTTTGTGATCAGCAAAATGGTAAAAAATCTTCCAAGGCAACCTGGATCAAATGGATTGGATCTTGTATAGTAAATGCCTCCGTAGGAGCAAAATTGAGGCCATCAGTATTGATCACAGCACATTCTATCAGGGATGGCAGCCTCTTGAGTTGAGAAAGGAGAAGCATATTTTATAGTTTCGGTCTAAAGGTCTCAGACTATTTACAATAAAAGCTCACTTGTATTCAGCTTTTAATTCCAAATATGTGACTAATAACTTGACCTCACACCCATTGTGTTGATTAATTCTTAATCTTAGTTAGGTTTTAGGTGTAGGGTGGGTAGTTTAGTTAGGAATATGTCAGGCAGTATTCCTACCTGCACACTGGGAACGGCTCTGTGGACTAAGTATGCTGTGGTCCGCAAGCTGCCGATAGAGTTGGGACAGTTGGAGAGATCATTATGGGGATTCTTGTGGTCCATGGTTCTGGTGGAGCTAATGAAGTTGTTGGTGCCGAGGGAGCAGGTGCGATCCCATGAGTCTATCTGAACGATATAAAATTTCGATTTGCAGCTAGCTGATGATCTGCTGAGTTTGATCTACTTTCAACGGGAGTGGTGTGACCCTCCTGTGGTTTATTGCAGTGTCAGGCGACTAGACTGACTTGGTGGAAGTGTTTCCCCCGTACCTGGACCCAGAAGAGCTGTGCAGTCTGTGGAGTAGCTGAGTGTTCCCCCAAAGTGAGAGAAGAGGGGAGAACTCTGTAGGAGATTCCATAGTTTTGAAAAAACATTGTGCTGCATGTGGTACTATAAGGGGACCAGGACAGTCAACTTATAGAGCGACATTTTGATAATTATTCCCTACAGTGGTAGGAGGTGAGTGGACTTTTTACATCATGGAGTGGGACTTAGTAATTGAATTCTGCTAAGTTACCTAGAAAACTCGATTTAAATAAGCACTGGTGTGCCCTGTGAGCGGGCTTGAGCCACTACAGTCTGCATTCCAGGTTGCCTATTTTACCGGGTTGAATGATCAATGGGTGACTTCAGTTTATAAAGCGCTGCTCGGAACTGTGTATTGGGCCTGGAAGGGAACCACCAACAGTGTGAAGGTTGGAGGGCCCTATGGTCTGGAACTAATTAAAGAAATATAAGGAGAGCAGTTTCAGCAGTGGGAGCCTGGGCTGCTCTGACCGAAACTGTGCCTGAACTGTTTCCGTTTCTTTCAGTCGTTGATGTCCATGGAACCTGCTATTGCCCTGTAACTGTAGTGTATTTAAAGGGTTGCTCCCTGTGAAAGGGGAGAAGTATACCCTGATACAGCAGACATTGTAGTCTTAAAGACCTGATTTGATATCTGCAAGGAGATACCTTTCAGTCGTTGTACTCTCCTAATTTTAATTTTGAAGTTTTATTTTGAGAGGGTTGTTTTTGGGAGGTTTGGGTAGGTTCTTGGGTGGTGGTGGAGTGAGAGTGTAAGTGAGTGAGTGTAAGTGATATATGTGTGGAAGTGAATGGTTCAAGGTTAATCATTGTTTTGTTATTAGATATTAATTTGTTGTGACTTGATTTAAAGTTGGGATAGTAGTTTGATAAGCTGTTAAGATGTGTTGGTCAATAGCTCCCAAGGGAAGGTGTTATTCCCCCTCTAGGTTCCATGATCTCTAACCCTTCAAGTGTCCCCCATTGTCACCAGAGGTATATAGGTGCTGTAGAGCATTGAGGATAGTGCTCAAGGAAAGGAAGCAGAGATTTGCAGAGGCTGGTAGGGGGAATATAGCAAAGGGTGGGCGGATTGGGGTGGTGGGAACCAGGAGGTGCCCTGAGGTGAAATGGGCCTAGGAGAGGGGTCCTCCTTGCCTGGTGCCCATACCTAAGGGCTCCACAGCTAGTGGGCAGGTTACCAGACCAGTCTCATTGATTTATCCTTCTCGGGCAGTGTTGTGCAATGCCAGATCTATTAAAAACAAGATGACAATTTTTGCCAGTCTTGTTGCAACATCTGATCTGGCATGCATCACCGAGACCTGGCCGAATGGAAATGCCGGCCCAGTTTGGGAATTGACAGTTCCAGTCAGGTAGTCTGTGGTACACTGCCCAAAAAAGGATCATAAGTCTGGGGCTGTGGCAGTTTGTTTCAGGTCGGACTTGAGCCTCACAGCTTTCCCGGTAGGAACAAGATCCTTCTAATGTGTGGCCGTTCAGGGGTGTGCAGGTTGCAGGATCCTTCATCCTTCGGGGGATGGGAAGGAATTTCTGCAGGAAGTTGTGGACTTTGTCATTGAAATGGTATTGGAGTCACCCAGATGGATTATTCTGGGTGACTTCAATGCCTGGATCGATGATGAACTCTCTCAGTTTGGTCAAGACTTTCTCCAACTAATGTGTTCATTGGGCCCGATACAGGTTGTTATCTCTGCAACCCATATACACGGCCATTCATTGGACCTCATCTTCTTGCTGAGAATGGAGGTCTTTGACCTTATAATAATAATACATTTTATTTAATGTAGCACCTTTCACATATCAAGGCGCTGAACAGACAAATAAAACCAGCAAATACAATAAATACCAATAAAATCAGTAAAATCAAAAAGACTCGGAATAAGCTTTGCCCCATAAAAAGGTCTTTAATGCCTGCTTAAAGCACCCCACCATCCTGCACTCCCGTAACTGACAGGGCAGAGAATTTCAGAGGGTAGGGGCAGCAAACCCAAAGGCACGAGCCCCAGATGACTTTAAATAAACCCTCGGAATCTCCAGCAACCCCTCGTTAGCCGAGCGGAGCTGTCGCAAGGGGGTGTAAGGAAGCAGGAGCTCTTTCAAGTAGTCAGGACCCTGTCCATGTAGGGCTTTGTAGGTTAACAAACCTACTTTATGGTGGAGCTGGTCACCTGGTTGGACCACCATACTGTCAGGTTCTCGTTCGAGGCCCCCCCAAAAGACCCACCCCTACGGAGATGGTCCAGTACTACACTTTAAGGGGTTTGACCCCACAGGGTCTGATGGTGGTGCTGGATCTATCAGGTCCGATGAGTGTGTGTGAGGAGCTGGGGGAACTGGTTCTGACCTATAATAAGGTTATTGCCAAGACCCTCGACTCTATCGCACCTGTCCGTGTTCAACCCCTCACCTCACACCAGAGGTCCCCTTGGTTTGACGGGACGCTTAGGGACATGAAGAGGAGGTGTCAAAGGTTGAAGCGGCACTGGCAGAGAACTGGTTTGGGGGAGGACAAGCTTATATTGATGGTCCATTATCAAGACTATCAAACAGCAATCTCCTGTAAAAAGACAGAGTTCCTGTCTAAGGAGATTGCTCCAGCAACTAACCAGCTCAGCTCTTCCGCACTGTGGACAGGTTGTGTAATCCAGCCTGTCTTCAGTCCGGGGCAGCCTTTTCACAGTCAAGATGTGATGAGTTCACTCTGTTCTTTGCTGGTAAGATTGCCTCCTTGGTGGGGTGTGCTGATGCCATCGGCCCGGTCCTAGCCAAGATAATCCGATGTTGTCTGGTGATGGAGGTAATTCCTGGGCCCCTGAAGAGGGCAGTTGTAAGGCCCCTCCTGAAAAAACCTTCACTAGATGCGACTGCCTGGCAAACTACAGACCTGTCCCTAACCTTCTCTTTGTGAGGAAGGTTATTGAGAAGGTAGTGGCCATTCAACTGGAGATCTGTTTAACAACCCACAATATCTACAAGCCTCTCCAGTCAGGTTTCAGGAAAAGGCATAGTACAGAGAATGCCCTGGTTCAGGTGCTGAATGATCTCCTGGCAGCGAGGGATCAGAGGAGACATTGCATCCTTGTTCTCTTCAATCTCTCGGCAGCATTTGAAACCGTGGACCATGGGGTACTGATGGAGTGCCTGCGGGTTTGTTGTGGACTGGCTGGTACAGTCCTAAACTGGTTTAAGTCTTTCCTCAACTGGTTTCAGTTGTTCCTCACTGGCAGGTCGCAGCGTGTGGTGTCTGGGATTTATTCTTCAGCACCCATGCCCCTACCGTGTGGGGTCCTGCAAGGCTTCGTTTTGTTCCCCCATGTTGTTTGTGGTGTAAATGCTACCGCTAGGGGACATCATAAGTCAGTATGGACTGAGTTTTCACTGCTATGCAGAAGATACTCAACTCTACATGTTCTTTGCACCTGAGCAGCAGGAGACAGTCTCTGTGCTGAACACCTACCTTGCTGAGATCCAAGACTGGATGAGGACGAATTGTTTGAGGTTGGATCCGGATAAGACTGAGGTACTGGTGCTGGAATTTAGTCACCAGGGGGTGAGGGTGCAATCTGGTCGAGTCTCAGGGCTGAGGCTTGGGGACTCCCAGTTGCTTACCTCTGACTGGGTAAGGAATCTTGGTGTTGTTTTGGACTGCAGTCTGACACTTGGATCACAGGTGTCAGCCATGGTCAAGACTTCTTTTTACCATCTGAGAAACATCGCCAGGGTTAAGCATCTGATACCCCTGGCTGATTTGCCATCACTGGTCCATGCCTTTGTGACCTCGTGCCTGGATTACTGCAGTGCTCTGTACCTGGGCCTGGTGGGGGTAGATCTGCGCCACCTGCAGCTAGTGCAGAATGCAGTGGCCAGGTTGTTGGCCAGTCTACCCAGGTCATGTCATGTTACACTTGTACTGTGCTGTCTGCACTGGTTGCCGGTTAGGTGGCGGGTGGATCTCCTTCAAGGTCAGTTTGCTGACCTACAAGGCCCTACATGGTCAGGGGCCCGATTGCCTGCAAGACCTCCTACGCCCCTACCTGCCCACCCACTCCCTTTGCTCCGCTGATGAGGGATTGTTAGAAGTTCCCAGGATTTATCTGAAGACATTGGGGGCCCGTGCTTTTTCATTTGCAGCCCCAATCCTGTGGAACTTCCTCCCTCGCCTGATCTGAAACAGTCCCATGGTGGATATATTTAAACAGGAGCTAAAGACCTTTTTATTCAGACAAGCATTCTTGGGAAGTTAGCAAAAGTTTTAACTGACAATGTGTTTATTTTATTTTTTTTTGTGTGTGTGTTTTTTGTGTGTGTATTTATATTGTATTTTAAATTGTTTTAGAAGTATTGTTGTGAAGCACAGTGAGTCATAATGATTAATACGCTGTACTAAATAAAAATTTGATTGATTGATTGTTTAACAGATTTTTTCACAAGACTGATCCATTTACATTTACCACTCAAAAATGATTCCCTTCATGAGATTTAAATTCAGTGCTCACTAATTTAATGCGCTCCTCATTTGAACCAGTAGCAACACTGAGCTAAAGTATTTATCTTGGAAAGCTTTGTGGTTGCAGTAATTTCCATAAGGAGGGTTGGTGAGTTGCAGGCACATAGTATAGAGCCTGTGTAACTGGTGGGTTACCCCAGGGGTCGGGTTGGGGGAATTTCTGTGTTATTAGTGCTGTGCAGTGCCTCCATTTGTAACATGTCAAAGTTAAGGAAGCTGAAAGGAAGCTAATGGATTGGCTGAAAGACATCAGCTGGCATACTTTGGAGGCAGCGTTAATCCACCAGTAATGCTGTCCCCAAAGTGAAGTACCAGCGATATCCACAGAGCACAAAAGTAGCAGCGCCGACAGCTAACTACGAACTCTAAGAGGAGCATTCGTCTTTGGTCAGCACAAGTACTGCAACACTGAGTAACAGGCAACGCACAAGACATGTGACCTGTATCAGAGCTGGAAAGACGTGGAAGTGGTGCACAGTGCAAATGAGTAGCATGTTAGAGAGCAGTGCTGGAATCACGGAGCTGTAGACCTCCAACGCACGGTATAAAACGAATACCCGCGTACATTTGTAAATAAATACTCAGAAAGTGTTAAAAGCACCGTTGTGCTTCTGTTCAGTAACATAATGTTTTGCACACATCAGTATGTAAATGCACATCTGTTACATTGCTGAAAAGTGCAGTAAAAGCTGAACACAAAAATACAGCCTACCTGTGTTATGTTTTCCAGAAAAGTTCACGCAGCAATATTACACCCCTATAGTGCCATATAGCATGTTACAAACGCATTAAGCCTCTCCGAAGGTGGCATCTAATGGTATTAATGCATGGTTGGGCCATTGTACGCCCTCCCAACCATGCATTAATCCACCATTAGATGCCACCTTCGTCATGGCTTAATGCTTACATGTAACCCCCTACCTGGGGCCTGGGCTGGGGGAGAAAACTGTTGCTCGGTATTTTGGCTAGGTTTGACTTCTAGTCAGGGGCACCCAAGTAACTCCAGACACAGGAAGCAATAACTATAATGTCCAATACCAGAAATTGGGATTATGAAGTGTGGCTTTTATTCACATCCAACATAATAACAAAGCATAGATGGACCCCCACGGGGCTACACTGCTGGTAATGCAGATTTATGGAGATCAGAACACATCCTCTTTACACATTGAAACCCTCAGGTCTCGAAACACTCTGCCCTAACTCAACTCTCTTTCGGTTTCCCTGGCTCGGCTCCATTGCCAGCCCTTTGGACACTTTCCATATAGCATGGAACATTTACTGGTGGCTCCCTAAACCGTCTATGAGCACTTCTGGTTCCATCAGGGAATCTTCCTCATCAATCCCACGTCTGGGTACTTTCCTCAGGCACTGGCCAAGTACCTGAGAGAAAGCAACAGGTGTCCCAAAGCAAACCCGTAGAGGTGAATTTGGTTACTACTGATGGGGCGTCTCCCACCTCTTGCTCCCATAACTGAAATCCGGCCATTTCTCTGGACTGTAACACCTCATCCTTCAAACACTTTGCTATGTAGATTCTCATTAAATGTATGCCACATCCAGTCTACTGTTTTTCCATCCCATTTGTGCTGAACTTGAACATATTTAAAAAGTGGCTGTGTCCATTACTCTAGACCCCCCACAGAGTTAAGCAGTCCAATCCCCACATCTTCCAAACTGTACTTGGCTGTCTTTTTCTGACCCCACAGTAAGTCACTTTAGTTTCATCTTGTCTCAGGCGAAAACACATTGGCCCTTTAGCAGAGCGAACTCACCCCTTGGTTGCAGGTGCCCCACAGGCATTGACTCTTCCAAAGAAATCTCGTCCAGAACTTCTGGTGCCTCAGCATGAACTTAAACTCAGGCAGCTTCTTGTTTTCTAGCCAGACCAGGGGGTTTACCCCTGGAAACAGGCTGATTCCTTCTCTCCTATCCCCGCAGGGATGGGGCCCTGAACCATTGATAGCAGTCTCTACCACTTCACTTGGCTCTTCTTGTGTTCCTCTCCAGGTGAGAACATGCACCTCTACAAAAAATAGCTCTTTGACAGAGCTTAGAACTCTGAGGGCCTGCTTACAGCAGAGCACCTCCTTCCTCTACTACAGACTGCAACAGACTCACTTCAAATTCCCCAGCGTTCTACTCTAACCTTCAGCTGCAACATTCCAGTGTGGTTTATGCAGCTGTGACAGTTCTAAATGATGTCATGGCTCCAGCTCAGCAGAGACTGAAAACAGAGCAAGACATAGTGAAATCCATTTAACTGGAGTTTCACTAGCTGCCTGTCCCTGCCTGCCACTAGGCCTTACTAGGGTTCTAGTAGCCCCGAGTAACAGGGGGGTTACACCTGTATTTTTGGCCTTCCACAAATGAAAGATTGTCCTGAGAAAAAATGAATATATTTCTCCCAAAAGTAGTATCTCATTTTAATATAGAAACATAAAAACTGTATGTAGGCCAACAATATGGAGGGCTATCCAGACTGTTTTGAGTCTACCTACTGCTGGGTAGGCTGTAGACTGGACCCCTTACTGGCCTTTTTTGTAGCTGTGTTCCCTTCCACTACACCCCTTCCAGTTCCCACAGTTACCAGCACTTAATACTGCTGTCTTTCTCCCCCTGAAATCTTACCCTCTACCACTTCTTTTGGTAAGCTGTTTCATCTGTCCACCACCTCTCTATAAAGAAGTACTTCCTCATATCCCTCCTGAATTTGCCTTTGGTCAGTTGGTACCCATGCCCCCTGGTGCATGTCCCTTCACTGCATTTGAACAATGTTTGACAGTCCATGCTATTGATCCCCTTAAGGTACTTCAAGATTTTGATCACATCTCCTGTCCTCTGAATATGAATTATTCAATAGCATTGCCTGTTTATTTTCCTAGACCCCACTGCAACAAAGGTAAAGTGAGACTCCATTCATTGGACATCAAAAGATCCCTTAGTTTCTATAAGAATAGAATAGAATAAAGAAGGCCAGAGGTGAGATCAAACAACTGCTCGTCACCTGTGGGGTAGTTTCAAAGGACATCCTGCATCCAAGAAATCTCTATTGACATGTGTCATACCTTGTATTGAATTATGTTATTCAAAGGCAGGTAAGGTTCCCCTAGAGGAAGTTATGGCACATTCCACAAGGGAAACAGCTGTATCAGTGGCAGCAGTGAGGGATATGCCATTATTAGACATGTATAAAGCTGCTATTGTGGTATTAGACACCGTCTGTACTGTGATTGCACTGTGATTGCAATGGCTGATTTATTGTCAGTTTTTACTTTAACCCGTAGACTTCCGGCAGAATTAGAGTGTACTGGAATTCCGGACTGATATATCAGTCCGCTGCACAGCAAGGGTTTTTCCGTATTGATTTCTTTTTAACTCGTTGTATTTATTGTTAAGTTGTATGTTAATTATTTGGTAAGTGTTCCCTACTGTAAAATCCTTCCCCAGGCATGGCTGAATATGGGTCTTTGGATACAGTCCATTTTCCTGGTAAAACACAATAAATAAAACAATAATTAGCAGACACAGTCATATCAAATTATCACCTCGACATATAGGGCGGGAGGGGTGCTAGATTAAAGATATCTTAACTTCAGAACCTTTTTCTTAAATACAGTCGTGGCCAAAAATATTAGCGCTCTTGCACTTTTTCAAATAACTCACAATTTCCTCTAAACATAAGTTGAAATTAACAACAGTACAGTATTTGGTCTCCACAATTCTTTATTTCTCTATTAATATTACAGAACCTTTGTTTTTGATTCAGAATTTAATATATCCTTTTAAATCAGAAAATGAAAAGAAATGGCACTGACAAAATTATTGACACCCTAGACTTAATATTTGGCAGCACATCCTTTGGTCAAAATAAATGCAATCAACCACTTCCTATAGCCATGGATGAGCTTCCTGCACCTCTCTACTGGCAGTTTGGCCCACTCTTCTTGTGCAAACTGCTCCAGTTCTCCCAGAATTGAAGGGTGCCTTCTCCCAACTGCTGTTTTCAGATCTCTCCACAGGTTTTCAATGGGATTTAGATCTGGACTCATTGCTGGCCACTTCAGAACAGTCCAGCGTCTTGTCTTGAACCATTCCTGGGTGCTTTTTGAAGTGTGTTTAGGGTCATTGTCCTGCTGGAAGACCCATGACCTTCGACGGAGACCCAGCTTTCTGACACTGGGTTCAACATTGCGCTCCAAAATGGCCTGGTAATCTCCAGATTTCATGATGCCATGCACACGTTCAAGGCACCCAGTGCCAGAGATAGCACAGCAACCCCAAAACATCACTGAACCTCCTCCATGTTTGACTGTAGGGAAGGTGTTCTTTTCTTTGACGGCTTCATTTTGTTTTCTGTAAACTTAGAGATGGTGTGCTTTACCAAAAAGCTCTAATTTGGTCTCATCTGTTCACAGGACATTCTCCCAGAAGGATTTTGGCTTGTTCAGGTGTGTTTTGGCAAACCCCAGTCGGGCTTTCTTATGTCTCTCTCTCAGCAGTGGGGTCCTCCTGGGCCTCCTACCATATAACTCCCTTTCATTGAGTTGGCGACGGATGGTGCGAGTGGAAACTATCATACCTTGTATCTGAAGGTCAGCTTGAATCTGTTTGGCAGTTGATTAAGGTGCTTTCTCCACTATTCGAACAATCCTACACTGCAATCTTCAATCAAGTTTTCTCTTGCGTCCACGTCCAGGGAGGTTGGCTACAGTGCCATGGGCCTTAAATATCCTGATAACATTAAGTACGGTGGAAACAGGAACATCAAGGTCTCTGGAGATTGATTTGTAGCCTTGAGATTGTCCATGCTTGGCTACAATCTTCTGTCTGACCTCCTCAGACAATTCTCTGGCTGTCTTTCTTTTCTCCATGCTCATTGCGGTACACACAGTGACACAAAACAGGAGAATGAGTCCTTTTCTCTATTCAAACTGGTTGAATGAGTGATTTTTATATTGCAGGCACCTGCAACTCACCACAGGTGAGTTCAATTCCAAAGTGAAGAAGAATCACCTGCTTGAAATCTAATTATTTCTAACTATTTCTAAAAGGTGCCAATAATTTTGTCTGGGCCATTTAAGGATTTCTGTGTGGAATAAGCTAAGACTTAATTAATTTTTCTGCTTTTTGTGTTTTATTCCACTGCAAACCAAAGGAATACATATGTGGATACCCAAATATTTTTTAATTTCAACAATTTTCTGGAAGGAATGGTGCATTATTAGAAAAAACTGCAAGGGCGCCAATATTTTTGGCCACGACTGTAGGTATCGTAAACCCTTCTCCTAGGTACTGCTTTGGAGCCTGCGCAAGTCTTACCTGACATCATCCATCACATTCATGTTGTTAGAAGAAAGAGTTCCTTGCTGTAGTAACTGTGTTTCTTCCAATGGATATGATGGATGGGCATACTAGCCTTCCCTTCCTCTCCTATTAGAGTAGGATATGTTAGTTCATTATAGTGTGTGGCAAGGGCTTATTGTGCATGGAATTCAAGTGGCTCAGAAACCTTATTGTGCACGTTCCAAAAACCTGGTTGTGCACATTCTAAAGTTGTGCACTTTCTAAAAACCTTATTGTGCACATTCTAAAAACCTTATTGTGCATGTTCTAAAGTTGTCGAGCACATTCTAAAAACTTTATTGTGTACATTCTATCATTAGCTGCAGCTGTGATTCCCTTACGCTGACTCCCGTTACCTGGTTTCACTTCTCTGCAGGACATGTCAGACGCATTTTTTTTTAACCATATACTATAACAAATAAAATATGGGTGTCCATACACTTGCCTTGTGTTTCCATCTTGGGGTTGAGACACCAGCATGGACCTCTCGAGCTTTGTGCTCGAGGTCCATATGCTGGTGTCTCAACCCCTCAATGGAAACACAGGCTTGTTGTGTATGGGTGCCCATACATTACTCCTTATTTTGTTATAAGTAGCCATGAACAGTTCGAGAAAAAAATGCTCAGTAAATGGATTTTGTACCATACAGTAACTTTTTGTAAATTTTAGTATTTTAAAATCTGGTCACGGTTCCCATTGTCTCTTCAGCTCAAAGATCTGACATTGAGAGGCAGGGAGCTTGTGAGCTGCACATTGCAGAGAGCATAATTTGAATACTGTAAGTTCTGGAGCACTGTCCATGTGTGGGCTAGAAGCAGAGTTTTTTGTATGGCCATCCATCACATCCATTAGAAGAAACCCAGTTGCTATGGTGAGTTCTCCTTTCTTGTTAAATACTGGCATGGTTGAGCCCTAAATCTGGGAGCCTTTGGATCCAGCAGTACCTCGATCAAGTGAGTCAATATTGTCTAGTTTTAGAATACAGAATGGAGATTCATGGATTTGGATCCCACCACAACCATTGGAGTACTGTGTGACCTTCAATAACTCACTTGACATCCCTTTGCTTCCATCCCTCTGAGTTGTAAAACTCAGATAAAAGAAGGAACTCTCACTGAAAACAAGGTACTTTATCTCATTAAACTAAAAACCAACAAAAAAAAACCTTCAGGGAACACGCTTCACAGATTTGGCCTAGGAGCCTGCATGCTGGTAAGAGTGGCTTACTGTGTTTTGTTTTATGTGGGGTTCTGAAGAACTGTGCTAGCTGTATTTTTCTAAGATGGACTGAGAAATTGCAAACATTTTCTGGGTATTCTGGTGATCTTATGACTGTCTTCTGATTGTTGCATGTCTTCCCCTTTTACAGATCGAAAAAATGCAACAGCAGATGGCAGCTGAGAGGCGACAGGCCCGTGAAGAGAAGGAGCATCTAGTAAGTTTCAGAGTGGGATGTGGCAGTAAGAGTGTGACTGTGGGTGATTGTGAGAGTGTATGGGTGGGTGAGGGAAAGTGCGAGGCTGTGAGTGTGTATGAGCTGGTGTGGCATATGTTTATGAAAGTGTGTGACTGTGTGACTTTAAGAGTGTAAAAGTGTATAGGTTTGTGTGTGAAAGTATGTAACTGAGTGTGTGAGTGGTTGGTGGGTTTTGTTTTTGAAGTTGTGTGGCTATGTGACTGAGAGGGCATATTGTATGTGTGTTAGGGCTACCACCTGCCCCCATTTTCACAGGACAGTCCTGATTTGGGCAGCTGTGTCCTACAAAAAACATGAAAAATACTACATGTCCTGATCTTATAGTAGAAAAAATATTTTGTAACTGTCCTCTAAATGTTGCAGAAAACTATAATACTATAACTAAAATACCTTAGAATGATAAGAAACAATAGGAACAACTAAAAAACTACACCACTTAGTTCTGATTTTATAGAGAGAACAAGTCTGTTGCATTGATCAAGGTTACCTACTGTCCTGTAAAAAAATCATGTTTCAATAAGAAATATTCCACTTTGAGCTTCTTAAAAGGTGGTAACCCTAATGTGTGTGTGTGTGTGTTATGATAGTGTCTGTGAGTGTATTTCTAGATGTGTGTGTGGGGGTATGTTTGTGAAAGTGAGCATGGCCTGTTCCCACCACATCTGCATATGCTTTTCTTGTGCCATACACACCCCAGGTGCACAATTAATGGGGACAGGAGAATGAGCCCATTCTTAAAGGAATATAATATTGGTATCCTCCTGTACTGGCCCATTCATATCAGTGGATCATTATAGAGTTCATTGTTGATTTTAGGGGATAGAGGATTTCAAACAAGACTATGAATGAATGTGGATCCACGTGGATCACGACTAGTGCAAGTTCTTTTTAACTATTATGCCTCCCAAAACAAAATTACTGTAACAGCTCACTATTATAAAGAACTGATTGATACATTTTCTTGATCCCTGCTACCACAATAGGAGTACAGTACCATCTCGTAAATATTCTTTGTGAGTTTTCGTACTCATGATGCAAGAAAACTTAATACCACGCATAGTAACACAGACATTTTAAGGTCAGAAGAGACTCTCTGTTCATCAGGTCTGCACCCCCCAGTTCATAAGCAGTGAACAACAAATGTGCTGTTCATACACGGAATACTTTATTAGGAATTCCCCACCCACCCTACTACCAAGGGTACTCTGTAATTCCATTGGTAAGGAGCAGTTTGTTCAGTTTACCTTAAAGACCTGTACTGTCTTTATGCCCATTGTCTCCAACTGTAGGCTATTCCACAGGTTCACCACCCTCTGAGAGAAGAAGTGACTCCTAACTTTACCTCTAAATTTACCACCTTTGCACTTCAAGGCAAGTTCCTGCATCCTGCTGGAGCACACCAGATCAAACGTTTCCATCTTTTTGACCTTGTTGATCCCTTTCATTATAAGTCTAATTAATTATTCATAAGCCTAATGAGGCTTCTGATTGGCTACTAGATCAGTCATTAATGTCTTAGAAATGACTGATCCAGCTGCCAACTGATACTGTGTGGCATGCACAGCTCGTGCCATTCTGCTAAAAACCTTAAGAAAGTTAAAAATTTGTTATTGCAATTTGACTTATAATCACAATAACAAACTTGAAGCCGGTCATTTCCTTGGAATAATAATCGGCTGGAGGGTGGTGACCCTCAGTAGCACCTTGGGTCACCCATCTCCCCAACTAGTTATTAATCCTGCGGAAATGACCGGCTTCTCAGTTGTTATTGGTTAAGTATATGGAGGACTGAGATTGTGTCCTCTCCTCAGCCTCCTTTTCCCCAGGGTGAACATGTTAAGGGCCTCTAGTCTTTCATAGCTTTAGTGCTCCATACCCTTGGTCATCTTGCTTTTAAGGGCTTCCAGTCTTTAATCACTTTAGTCCTCAAGCTGGTTGGTTTGGCATGATCTGCCCCTCATTAAGCCATGCTGTGAATGGGTGAAAACCTTAGCCTTAATCAGGTGATCCATTTTTCTCTCCTTGATAATGGAGTCCAGTACATTGCCTAGCTCTGACTCACTGGTTACAAAATCAGAGTCTTATCAGCTCACTGATAACTCCAAGTTTGGGTTTGATGACAGCTGCCATATAAATGGTATCTTGGACCAGACTGCATACCATAAGGCTTCCCCATATCCATCTGCTATCTTATAGGTCACCAGTATCAGGGCAGTTCCACATCCTAGTGTGGATCCTGTGATTGATTCACTGATGGCTGGATTAGTAAGAGGACATGCAAATCTGCCTGAGAGATTCTTCCTTGACTCTTCCCAAAAAAGAGATTGTTATGACAATCAGTGCTAGCCTGATAGGCTGAGAGATATTCTGGAAGATTCCAGTACAGGGATATTGGGTTAATGAGGAACAGAATCTACAAATAAATGTGTTGGACTTAAGAGATGCCTAGAGAGGAGTTTCTTTAGTAGGAAGAAAGAGGTGCTGTTGCCCTTCTATGGTGTCTAGTTGTGGATCCCACACTTGAAAAGGGAGTGGGACCATATAAAGATAATACAGAGGCAAGCTACAATTACCACACAGGGAATGCAGGGAAAAGCATATGGTGAGTGTCTGGACAGTCGAAACATACGATTGTTGTAGGCCAGAAGAAAGAGGTGTGACTTAATTGAAACATTCAAATTCTTGAAGGGAATAAATAGGGTAGAATTTCAGGACCTGTTCAAGTGACACAAGGGATGGACAACTAGGGGGCATTATTATGAGCCGGTGGTAATTGGGAAAATTAAGGATGCAAGGCAGAACTGCTTCATGAAGAGAGTAGTAGCTAGATGGAACAGCTTGCCCAGAGAAGTGGGAACTGCCAAGATGGTGAGGGCAGGGGCATGAGGGAACAGGGCCAAACTGCCACAAGGACCCACATCCTAGGCCAGATGGAAGGTTGGTTGGAGCGGCTCAGGTAGGAACTGGGCAGACATGACAGACCATGGGTCTTTTTCTGCACCCAGCGTTTTATGTTTATATGTTTCTAAGAGCCATCTTGCTGCCATTGGTTCACTTCCAAGACCAGATAAGACTTCAGTTGGTGAATGTTCAATCAGACAATGCAATGACCATTGCCTGCACAAACAAGCAAGGTGGAACAGAAATGAAATTATGCCAAGCAATGCATACAAGGTTCTAATTTGAGCCAAAGTTAGTCTGGAATCCATGGTACCAGGTCAGTACAGTGCAGGAATAATAGCGCAAGCAAAACCACAATGGAAAAACAGCAAAAAGCAAAATACCTACAGGGGCATTATAGCACAGGTAAGAAACAGCACTATTCCTGTAGCTATCTTGTATGTGAAGATGATAAAAATTCTGCTGGGTGCAGTCCTGCCAAGCAGCTGCTGTGGTGTAGCGGGCAGGGCCGTAGGAAGGGAGAGCAGTGAACATTATTGGACTGGGGTTTGATTCTCGGTCCTGGGGTACTTATACTTTAAAAACATTTTTTTTAAGTTTTTTTTTATGTTTTGTCTCTCCCTCCAGAGTGTCTGTCTGCCCCTGCCCTGTGCTTTTGCCCCCGGTTGGCCTGCTGGTTCCCCTCCTCCACAACAATCCCCTTTGAGGTTTCTCCCTGTCCCTGATTTTCCTCCCCCCCAGAGGTAGTTATATTAATTGTGGGGGGCGTGGAGGGGGGCGCGGGGGGCTCTGCCACCCGCAAACAGTCATTTTGTATGTTTGTTCTTTTTTAGCTTTGTTAACACTTGGTGTTTTTACTGAGCACTATAGTTGCTTTCGCTGATTTGCCTTCACGGTATTTGACTGTTCTGTTTTTATCTGTGCTGTCTTGACCCCATGCCCTTGGCTAGGTGGATCAGATGTGGCATAGCAAAGTCTTATGTGGTGGTTAAGTTGATGCCATCAGCCTTAGTTACAACACATTGGGTAAGGTTACTGGCAGCATCCTGGACAGAAAGAAGAGAAACTTCAGAATCTAAACTGTACCAAGCAGGCATTTAAGCCCTGTACACACTACACGGTCGTTTTCAAAACCAGTTTTTAAACCAGATTAATAATCATCGTACTACCGCAGCCACATTACAGCATAACCATGTTTAAACATGGTTTTGAAACCGGGTTATAACATGCTTTCTGGCCACATTAATCAGTTCAGCCTTCAACCATGCTGTGCATCCGTGGGCAGTGTATCCCAGCATTTCTGTCACTGCCCATGGATGCATGGTAACACAGTCCAGTGGTAACACCCCAGCCCGTACACACTGATAAGTGCAACTGTGTTTAGCTTAAACCGTTTTTAAAACTGGGCTAAAGACTAGGTACCTAGCAGGATTTTAGCATGTTTTTTAAAAACTGATTAAATGACACTGTAATGTGGCCGCAAACCATGTCAGTGCTTCTTAAACCGTTTTAACTTGCTTAAAACGGTTTAAGAAGCCTAGTGTGTACAGGGCCTAAGTCTCACCTACATAAATTCACTAGCTTCTGCTAGGCAGACATTCCACTGATGCAGCTTTTGGGTGAAAAGTACTGCAAGCAGGGATCAAAAGGTGAAAGCCCGGGTGAAAGAAATAGAATCACTGGGAAAGATATCATAGCAGCAAGAATGTATTAGTGCGGCATACAGTTTTGCATCATCTCAACTTTGAGCTATTGCTCCGGAGACAGATCTTTAGAATGTGAAATTCCAAACACTGAACAGTGGTCACATTTCCCCCCAGCATTTGAATGGCGGATTTATTTCTCTGCTGAAGATCAGACGCCCAGGCATCTTGCTCCAGTCCTAAGTGGCTACATGTAATAAATTGTTTACTTTTGTTTATTGGTTTATTATTTTATTTAGTTGTTTGATATTCAACATTGGTTTAGTTAGTTTTAAAGATTTTTTTGATACGTTTTGAGTTTTTTTGTCTCAGTTCATGGTCGGTCCCTGGAACCAATGAAACCCTGGTTTGCAGCGATTAACAGTTTTGGTTTGCACTATTAAAAATAAATATCTTTTACTTTATATTGGCTTCATTTTTAAAGCGGTTCTACTTTTTTCTTTCAGTTTTTCTATACAGTTCAGAGGAGCACAGGGAGAGCCATAGGCAGAAGGGGTGCCAGGCAATAATCTGCATCAGCTCCTCGAGCCCTTTCAAAGGCCAGTCCTTGAAAAATCTGTCCATGTTGCCGTAGAGCCATTGTCAGTAGGATGGCACCTGTCTTATTACCTTGAAGAGTGGTAAAAAAATTAGCACAGACAAGTGACTTTTACGATAGTAACAGAGGGCTTAAATCTTCTATTTCTACAATTTCCAAAGATAAGCAAATTCAGAGTATTTACAGCTCAGTTGCCAGAAACACTGAAACACAGAATTTGTCAGCAGATAAGTATCACTCAGCCCACCTAGTCAACCCATTTTTTCCCTGCCTATATTGCCACTGAGGACCCTACCTGATCGCTGGCTACCTTCCCTCCCCCTGCTTTCCAATCAAGATTCCTTTGTGCCTATCCCATGCATGCTTGAAGCCTGCCACTGTTTTTGCTCCCGCCACCTCCGTTGGAAGACTGTTCCAGGCATTCACTACTTTTCAGTGAAGAAATACTTCCTCATATCCCTCCTACATTTCCCTCTTTCCAGCTTTGTTGCATGCCCCCTTGTTCTCTTGCACCTTCTGCTATGAAACATACTCCCCCGCTGTACCTTGTTAACCCCCATGGGGTATTTATAGGTCTCTATCATGCCCCCCCTTGTCTTCCAGGGTGTACATATTGAGATCCCTCAGTCTCTGCACATACAGTAGGTCTTTTGATACAGCCCCTGTACCATTTTAGTTGCCCTCCTCTGGACAACATCTACCCTGTCTGTGTCCTTTCTGGATGTGATCTCCAGAACTGGACACAGTATTCCAGGCGGGATCTCATCAATGATCTATACAGTGATAACACTGCCTCTCTCCTTCTGAAGGTGGTACCCCTCCTTATGCACCCCTGCATCCCACTGGTCTTACCTACTGCCTTGTCTCATTATAATTGTTTCTTTCTTGCAGGTGCAGGACTACACTGGGCAGCTGAATGAACTGGAAGAGAAGCTGAATAAAAAGGTGAATGAAATTCGCCTGATTCAGGGAGAACTAAAGATGATGAAAGAGTTTCGGAGAAAGAGAGCCCAGCTGTTGAAAGAACTGGATGATGTAAGTTATCTTTTGAAAAATGTGCAGTCTCTGTTTACTGAGGTCTGAATGGGCCCTGATTCTAACTTACTCTTTCAGCACTGATTTGATTTTTTTTATATATATTTTTAAATTTATTAAGTTATTTATTTGGAACATTCAGGCAGGGTAACACCTTTGGCATACATGCAGCGGGATCTTGAGGTGCCACTGTGGCAAAGGGACTTTACATATAAACATAAGACAGTAATAAAATTAAAAATTAGGTAAAACATTTAGCACACAGAAATGTAGGTACAGTGCCCATTGGGAGAGACCAGTGTACATATTTACAAAATACAGACAATAACTACATACAGTAAATAGTTACCAATGAGAAACGCCAGTGTTATGGTCTAGTAACATATTTCTGTTTAAAATGCTGTTTGAGCTGGCCCAGTGGTGTGGAGGGCTGAGGCATCTTTTGCCTTACCTCCTACCACACCGGTGACCCGTGTTCGATGGCAGACACGGGCTGCCAGGGGTCAGCTGGGGTGGGGAGGGCTGGGTGAGGATCGAGTGGCTGCTTGGCAGCTCTCCTCACTCAGATTGCAGAGGTTAGCCTACCTGGCCTTCGGTTGCCACTATGTGGAGGTGCGCAGTGGTAATGTGGACATCGGGGGGGGGGCTTGGCACTAGGCCAGGGGTGGTGGGAGCGGGGCCGTTCAGGCCAAGGCAATGTGCACGCCTCCATGCACACATAATATCCTTGCACTGGGGCTCTGGGGGCTGAAGGGGAGAAACAGAAGAAAATGGAAAAGGAGCATTGGGACAGGCACATGAAGCCCCGATATGGATCAAGGGCTGAACCAAGTCCTCTCGAGGAGGGGACTGCTGCCAGCCTATTCTGGTGTTCCACCGCACAGAAAACCTTATATGGAAAAAAAAAAGATTCCACCTCAATAGTTAGATTTAGGCTTCATACATAGTTCAGCTGTATTTCTAACCCTAGGAATCCATCAGTATAGCTTTACAATAACAACCAGTCCACTGGATTGAGTTATCTGGAGATAGAACTTACACTAATTTTGGAATCTTAGAGTTAAGGTCAAACTCCGCACTGTTGTCAAACTCCCACCAACAGTCAGATTTGTTTCTCTGCTTGAAGAGAGCAGTCGCCCCAAAGTGCAGCTCCACTCTTCTGGCCTCCAGAATGGTTTAGTGACTTTATTCCTGTTATATTTATTTTAAAAAATATATATTTTTAGAGCCTTTTATGTAACAGTTAGGGCTCTATTACAATTTAATTACTGTTTTGGGAACTGGTAAATATATTTATGGTCCATCTGTGTTTAACATGATTGACAAAACAAGGAAGAAAAGAACATAACCCATGGGTTTTAAAATTTGTACCAGTTGTGTCCAGCTCCTGCCAAGGGCAGACTGCCACAAGCTTTGTTTAAAGGGGCACTGTCAGCCATTTACATACTTTTACTGGCGGTATCCCTAACCATGCCCCCAGTGCCTGCAGCAGTCCCTGAAGCCATACAGTATGCTCAGCAGCAGTCT
Source organism: Neoceratodus forsteri (assembly GCA_016271365.2). Classification (NCBI taxonomy): domain Eukaryota; kingdom Metazoa; phylum Chordata; order Ceratodontiformes; family Ceratodontidae; genus Neoceratodus; species Neoceratodus forsteri. Next base: position 151,090,723 of record CM028134.1, read on the forward strand.
TTTCCACCAGAAGAAGTTACTTTAAATAATTTTACCTCAATTCGAAACCCTCTTGGTCCACTTGAATTTATTGCACTGGCCCCCAAAGTGCAGTCACATTTCTAAATGGCGCTGAAGTGCCAAAAGGCTCTTGCATGCCTCAGTATACCAGAGTTCCAGTAAACACATTTTTTTAACAGTATAAAGAAAGCTGAGGAAAGTGCCATTTGCTGTGAAACAAGCACTTAAAGAGCTAGTGTACTACCTAAAATTAAGATTAGTTTTTAAAAGCAGTCAGCTATAACCTTTTATATCTGAGGCACTTTTTTCTTTTTCCTTTGGGTAATTAGAAGATCTTTTACCTGATATTAGTGGGTGTGATCTACGGAATAGCACTCTGCCTGGCAGCTGACATATGTAGTTCTATTCCCCCCGCTACGTCACCAGCATTGTGGCTTCACTGACTGTGACATCACAGCTACTAAGGAAGAACCACTCCATAGCTGCCAGGTCAGTCACCTGTGATGCGACAGACAGTGAGGTCACAGTGCTGATGTTGTAATGGCGGGACTAGAACTAGACATGTCTGCTGTCAGGCAGAGTGCTAGTACGTATGCCCAGCATAATACTGTCACACAGAAAACTTTCCAATGAGCAAATGGAAAAAGAAAAAATGCTTCAGAAATAAAGAGTTACAACTTACTACTTCTTAAAATTTGTACTTCTTCACAGAGAGGGCGGTGGACACTTGGAATGCACTGCCAGAAGAGGTGATCTTGTGAAGACAGTGGGCAGCTTTAAGAAAGGCTAGGATAGTCATGGGGGAAGGTAAAGATCATGGGTAAGGACGATGGGAGGAGTGGGGAGGGAGGGCAGGGCAGGGACATTAGCTCAAGCTGTGGACCCTGCAATACAAGCAGACTTGATAGACCAAATGACCTTCTTCTGCTGGCTTCTTCATACGTTTGTATGTATCATTTTCCTGTCTGCTACTTTTGGTTCTACTAGCTCTTTAAAGATAGAAAAATCATGGTCTTAAACTTGAGCTGTGATACTGGGCATGCGTGACTGCATGTGTATAGCCCCATACTGATACTGGGGATATGCATATGCATTCGCACATGCTCAGTATTACAGTTAACATGACGGATAATTTCTTTCTCAGAGTCCTTTTAATAATCCTTTTGGCTCTGTTACAAATTATTTGACTGCTTTAGGTACTGGTAAAATGATTTCTTACCCCCGGAGTCTTTTAGCATCAGTAACTTTATTTGCACTTAGCTGGCTAGGTGCAACTGCCCCGGAGGTGTGCCTTTAAGAGATATTTAAATGAGCATAGGGCCAAGCCAATCAAAAGACAGGAGGGGGTGTGAACTGAGTGAGAGCTGTTGAATGCTTCAGAATTTTTTCTCCGCTGGACTGAGCAATATTGCCTCTGAGGTGTCTCCTAACTTTCCTTGTTCACAGCCTCCTAGTCCTTATCTAGGTAAAGTTTTCCTCAAATTATTTCCTTTAGTGTGCTGAGTGAAAGTTTTACTTTTTCATTAGCGTTGCGCACATTTTTTATTTTTTATTTTTAGTGCGACGGTGCTATTTTGACTTTATTTTTACCGTGACTATTTCGTTTAAAGCCTAATTTTATTGCGGGGGTTTTCTTCATTTTTGGGTCAAATTCTTGTGGGAACCATAGAATTGGGGACAGTTGCCTTGTTTACCTCAGACCTCGCTGGGTTTACCACGAGGCACCTGCAATAGATTTCAGATTTAAACAGTGCCTGTGGGGTTTCCCTCTAGATTGGCAATTACGAGGAAACCTTTTTTGTTATATTATTGGACCTCGGTATCATCTGTGTCAGGACTATCTGTAAGGGTCCAGCAGCCACCTGTGCGCAGTTGAGTATTACTGGGTTTCTGTTAAGACTGGCACTGGTATAGATCCCAGTTTTACAACCAAAAAAAAGGCACTGGTAATAGAGTTTATTAACTGGGGTAGGACTGGCCGGTGGCATTTTCACAGAAACCTGCACTCAGATCGTAGGTCCAGAACTGGTTTGCTTTGCTTAAATTGGCAAACATAGCAGACAAACCTTTGATTATTATGGCTGAGGATAAATCAAAGACTTCTGGTGAGGGGCCATTCAAAAGTACTAATACCAAAAGCAGAGGTGCTGAGGAACCCTTCAGATCCTAGCCAAAAAATAAAGCTTCCAAAGATGAAATTCCTCATAAATTGAAAAATAATAATAGTGATGAAAAAAGAAAGCTTGATCAAGCCTCTGATGAAGTAGGTAAAAAGAAACTCTGTCAAGACAGATATGCTTCCGTTGCTCCTGGGAAAGCCAATAGCGAGACAACAGGCAGCTTAAAGCATACAGAAAAAAACAAAACACAAACTGCAATATATGGAAAAAGCATGGCAACTGTTTCAGACCCTTCAAAATATGGGTCCTCGATTTACTGGGGCTGGCAAGCACTCTTCCACAGTTCTCTCTTCTGTAGACTGTGAGGGTGACGCAGATGATGATCAATTTTATGATGCCCCTGACATGGATTTTGAGGGCCTTGAGCCCCAGGAGTCCCCGGAGGCCCTCACCTTGAGGATCCCCCGGGTAACCACGAGGATCCTTGCTCTATGTTTACATTTATACAAAATATGCTGGATACCCTGGACCGCCCTATGCAGGAGCCCAACCAGGATGTCGATGAAGACGAAGATTATAGGGAGATGAAGGGTCTTTCATCCTCAAAGAACCTGGTTGTCCCTATCTATAATGCATTTAGAAAAAATACCATGAAGGTGCTTCAACACCCCACTTCAGTATCAGGGGTTCATAAGCGGCTTGAGAGAAAATATAAATTGTCTAAAAATGGTACAGAGTTCCTGTCTGCACACCCTAGCCACGAAAGTATAGTGCAGCAGGCAGCTTGTGAGAAAGCTGGAGTCTCCTTTTCGCCCTCTCCCCCCTAACAAGGATTCCAAGAAAATTGACTTTATAGCAAAGAAAATGTATGCCACAGCTTCCCTGCTTCTCAGGCTTTCTTCTTACATGGCATTCACAGCCAAATATCAGAAAGCCCTTTGGAAATCTGTCCAGGTTATCGCACACACCGGATCAGATTCTATGGTGCAGGAGCTGGTAGATACATTAAAAAACTGCCCTGGAAGCTACTATGTGCCAATTCCTCATGGCAGATGACAACAGTGGCTACTATGTGCCAATTCCTCATGGCAGATGACAACAGTGATGCAGCCTCTAGGGCGAAGGTCCATGCCATCTCTCTGAGATGCTTCACCTGGCTTAGAGCAACCAGTCTGACAACAGACACTCAGAACAAGGCCATGGATTTTCCCTGTGATCAAAATATGTTGTTTGATTACAGAACCACTGACTACATGAAAAAAAAGTCGATGAGTACAAGGCCTCCTGGCAGAGCCACTCATCCAAGCCTAAACCCCGCCCCCTCAGAGATCCTGTCCCAGGGGCGGTAGGGGCAAAGGTTTTGTTCTCAGTTCTTACAGTCCCTCTCCCCAATCTGACTTTAGCCAGTACAGGGGCTCTTTCAGAGGCAGGGGCAGAAGGGGCCCAAGAAGAGCCACCTCTACCCAGCCATCTGCCTCTCAGTCTAAGTCCTGATGTGAGTGTCCAGGTCGTTTCCCCATTTCCTATTGGAGGCAGACTCTCTCACTATCTTCAGCACTGGTCCCTCATCACGTCAGACAAGTGGGTGCTAGAGATAGTGGAGAAGGGTCTGTCATTACAGTTCAAGCAGCTGCCAGGCCTCAAGCATACCCAGGTGTCAAGACCTCTGTCCCCAACACAGATACTGCTGTTGGAAATGCAGGTACAAAACCTTCTGGCTTTATGAGCAGTGGAGAGAGTCCCCACCCATGACAAGGGCAAGGGCCTCTACTCCAGGTATTGTCTAACACAAAAGAAAACTGGGGAGTGGTGACCTATCTTAGATCTTAGATATTTAAACAAACACCTGAAAAAACTCAAATTCAAAATGGTCACTCTGTCAGTGGTCATACAGTCCTTACAGTAGGGAGACTGGCTAGGCTCCCTCCACTTAAAGGATGCCCACTTCCACATGCCCATAAGAAGATCTCACAGGAAGTTTCTCAGATTCAAACTTCCTTCAGGTCACTATCAGTGCACCGCAGTGCCCTCCGGTCTGTCCTCGGCCCCAAGAGTCTTTACCGAGTGTCTCGCAGTGGTAGCAGCACATCTCTGGAGAGTGGGTGTCACTCTCTACCCCTATCTGGATGACTGGCTCATAGTAGCAAAGTCTCCTTACCAGGTCAAGGAATCTCTTTCCCTCACAGAATGCACTCTGGAGTCTCTGGGTTTCCTGGTAAATCTAAAGAAATCTCAGCTGGAACCCACCCAGCTGCTCACCTTCATAGGGGCCCAGCTGGACATTCAGAAGAGATATGCTTTCCACCCACAGGAAAGAATTCAGAGTTTCCTTTCAGTGGCAGATTCTTTAGCCCAGGGACAGCCAAGACCAGCCAGACATTTCTTCAAACTTCTGGGACATATGGCCTCTATGACTGCAGTAGTTCCAGGGGTCAGGTACAGGATGAGACTCCTGCAAGCCTACCTCAGAGCTCGCTGGTCTCAGAGAAGCAGCACATTTTCAAAGTTGATACCTGTGTTGGAGCAGTTCCTCCAAAACTTGCTGTGATGGAAGAACCTTGCAAATTTGCAGGCAGGGGATCCTTTCAAGCTCCTCTTCCTACAAAGGTGATCACCACAGATGCCTCCCTTTTGGGCTGGGGAGCTCATTTAGACAGTACCTCAGTAAGCGGCAACTGGACTCCCGAAGAGTCACTGTTGCACATAAATCTTTTGGAACTCAGAGCAGTCTTACTAGCTCTCAAAGCTTTCACTCCCAGCATGGAAGGGCAGATGGTTCAAATTTGAACAGACAATACCACTGCAATGTTCAACATAAACAAGCAGGATGGTACCAGATCAGGAATACTCTGTTTGGAAGCTCTGAAGCTCTGGTCTCTAGCATTCTCCCTGGGAATCAGCCTCCGAGCTATTCACCTCCCAGACAAACTCAATACTCTGGCGGATGCTCTAAGCTGCATCAATCAAGGTCAGATCAAATGGACACTGAACAAGCAAGTACTAGCCACAGTGTTCAGGTGGTGGGGCACACCAGACGTGGATCTGTTTGCCTCTCCTCTCAGTTTTCAGCTTCCTCAGTACTGTTGCAGGCCCCCAGTTCCGGGAACACTTCCTCTGGATGCCCTGATCCTGGACTGGTCAGGGAGGTTCCTCTACACATTTACTCCCTTTCTCCTGATATTCAGGGTTTTGCTGAAACTCAGACAGCAGCCTGCATCGATGATCCTGGTGGCTCCGGACTGGCCCAGGCAAGCCTGGTACCCTCTCCTTCTCTCAGTGTCCTGCAACAGGCCCATTCGCCTGCCTCCGACTCGCTCCCTGCTGACCCTTCCTCAGATGGGAGTGCAGTACCCAGACATACAGTCTCTTCACCTCAAGGCCTGGTTCTTGAGGAGTTAGAGTTTCCATCCTCACATCACTCTGAACAGGTCCTTAAGATACTGAGGATGGCTAAAAAAATGAACACTAAGAAGACTTATGTAATCAAATGGAAAAGGTTTTCCCTCTGGTGCAAGAGTGAAAAGGTTGAACCCCTATCAGCTTCAGACCCTCAACTGCTAGCCTACCTGGTACACCTACAGGGATCAGGCTTGAAACCATCTTCACTCAAGCTACACCTGACGGCAATTTCAGCCTACGTTTCGGTGGGAAAGAAGAAATCATTTTTTTTCCATGACATTTTTAAACAGCTTTTCAAAGGCCTCTTGCACCTCCAGCCTCCGACCAGGGAGCCTGTTCCTCCTTGGAGCCTGAACCTTTGCATAGATGGGGTCATGAATCTACCTTTCGAGCCTATGTCCACGGCCCACATCAAGTTTGTAACTTGGAAGACCATCTTCCTGGTAGCCATTACGTCTGCCAGGAGGATTTCAGAACAACAGGCCCTGTGCACCAAGCCGAATTACATCATCCCTCACAACGATAAAGTTGAGCTCAGGACAAATAGAACATTTCTGCCAATGGTGGTTTCAGAGTTTCACTTGAACCAGTCCATTACTCTGCATGTTTTCTTTACTGAGCCATCCACTCCTGGAGAGCAAAAGCTCCAAGCTTGGATGTCAAAAGAGCCATCTTTCACTACCTAGAGAATACTAGACAGTCCAGAGGCTCTTCCACTCAGTTGTTCCTCACCTACGGGGATGTAGGCAGAGGAAGACCGGCTACCAAAAGAACTATTTCTTGTTGGTTGGTCTCTTGTATTAGATTCTGCTATGAGAAAGCTGGTTAACAATCTCCAGTGGGGCTTAGGGCCCATTCCACCAGGGGCACTGCAGCCTCGCTTGCAGCAGCATGGGACATTCCCCTACTGGATGTCTGCAAAGCAACTACCTGGAAATCTGTGCACACCTTTGTGAAACACTATAATTTGGATGTGCAGACCAGATCTGATGCCAAATTTGGCAGGGCAGTTCTGCAGAGCCTTTTTCCTAACTAGGTTCTCTGCCCATCTCCTACTTGATACTGTTGGGTAGTCTGCAAAAAAGTTACTGATGCTAAAGGACTCCTGGGGTAAGAAGAAGAAATTACTCACCGCAGTAATCTTCTTTCTTCCAAGGGGTCCTTTAGCATCAGTAAGTTCCCATCCTTCCTCCCCGGTTCACGTGTCAGAGAAGGGCTCTTATGTCACCTTTTACCAAATTTTGAGTTTCTTATTGAGTTTTTAGCTCGTGTTGCTGTTGTTTCTATTTCCACTTTTGAGGACATTTGCATGTTATCCTGTTGATTCTTTTTCAGGGCATTTGCCGTTGTTTTTCCTGGGTTTTATTTAACTCTAAAGATTGATTAGCATTTTGCTCATAAAAGTTCTAAAACATTGTGAAAATGCATTGCACTTGCCTCACCGTGTTTAACAAATATAACACTTCTAGAAAACCTATATAAATGCTTTCTGTACAGTTAGTATTGTCCCAAGAAAAAAAACTGCTAATCAATTATTTAAAACCCTGTTTTCCTTGAAAAATTCTGAAGCATTCAACAGCTCTCACTCAGCTCACACCCCCTCCTGTCTTTTGATTGGCTTGGCCCTACGCTCATTTAAATATCTCTTAAAGGCACACCTCTGGGGCAGTTGAACCTAGCCAGCTAAGTGCAAAAAAAGTTACTGATGCTAAAGGACCCCTTGGAAGAAAGAAGATCACTGCGCTGAGTAATTTTTTCTTATTGTCCATCTGTGTTTGGCATAACAGACAGACCAAAGAAGAAGACAACTTCAAAACCTACAGGCTTTAAAAACTGTAACAGTTGTTTCCAGCTTCTGGCAAGGGCGGACTGCCATGAGCTTTGTTTAAGATGCGTGGATGCAAACCACGACTTTCTAAATTATGAACTCTATAAAATATTTTGCCCTAAAACACAAAAGAAAAGGGCCAAAAGAGGAAGACCTCTCCCTCTGCCTCCATGTCACCAAAATGCAGTAAAGGCTGAGATGAGTGTCCTTCCCTCAAAATCAGCAGTGGTCCCTGACAAAGGAGACACTAAAAAAGATAGAGCTGCTCAGCCAGCAGAACAGCATGGTAAAGATGGTTCAGAACACAGGGTGTCTGACTGGGAACCCTGAGTTCATTGACAGCAAAAGTAAAGGTGTTTGCAAGCATCAGCAGGAGGAAGCTGAGAAGCAGGGAGCACTGCCAGTTGACTAAGACTAAGGTACCTGTTCACTACTGTTGTAACATTCACTGCTGGGAAAGGCAGAAGGCCAAAACTGGAATACATGAACACCCTATCAAGGGTGGGAGTAAAGGATTTTAAATAGGTACATGGGCTGGTCCAATAACAGACAGCGGTAGAGCTGTCATGGTGATGCCAGCTCTAGGTTTGGTAGCTAACCTGCTGTTGGAGGGCTGGCCAGGGAGGAGTCTCTATCTCCCATAGGGGCTGCCTCCTTCTCCGGGAGGTGGTGGTTGCAGTCCCTCACTGCTATACCACCACTTGGGTGACTCATGGGTGGAGGTGCAGCCGAGGACACAGTATCGCAGGGAGGGGCAGACGTTGGCTGATGGCCTGGAGTGAAGGCATGTCTTCATGTGTCTACATCTCATTGGCCCTCCTCGAGTGCTGGTGTTTGCAGGGAGCAGGATGAGAAACTCAAGGAAAAAACCCACACCTGTGCCAGGAGACGGGCCCCTGCACTGGTGACTGGAGGGGAGCTGGGGAGCAGCTCCAGGTGTCCGTTCTACTCTAGGTACAGAGGAGGAGGATGGGGGCGTCCCTTCTGCCCCACCCAGGGGGTTATCTGGGATGCTTGAATTACAGGAGCAAAGCACTCAATGGGGGTTGACGTCCTCGGTCCTCCCAGCGCAGCCTGTGTGGTCGCATTGGGGACCCTGATGGAAGGGGCAGCCGAGGTGAAGGTAGGGGCATAAACGATAAGTAAAAAACAAAAAAAAAAAAAACAGGGTACAGGGGAATATTAATTGCAACCTATCTATGGTCAAGTAGCAAAGGGTTGGGAAAGGTGAAAGGGCTGTTACCACAATAGGAAAAAGCAAAGAAAGGTAAGTAGGTAAAGGAAGAAGGAAAACTCTTCAGACAAGAATAAACTAATAGTAGAGCGGGGTAGAAGGGAGAATCCTGTCTAGGGTAAAGGTACAAAGGGGCATAGCAAACAAAAAGGGGAAACTAGAAACACCCTATCAGGGGTAAGGGTACAAAAGTATTTCCAGGTAACATAGGGAGAGTAGGAATTGGGAATGTTGGGAGTGGTGCAGTGCAGTGGCTCTGGGGTGGCAGTTTTCTGAGAGAGCACCTCTGGGTTGAAGGAGGAGGTTGCTAGACTCCAAGCTGAGTTGGCTAGGATTCAAGGGACCGCTTCCCCCACCCATGCACCACCAAGTCTGCTACCGCAGCCTCAAAGAATGCCAGGGAGGAGGAACAGGTGGAGTGTGAAGGGTGGGGATGGTGGATCATAGATACATAAATAGTGTCAGCAGATAAGGGCCTATGGCCCACCCAGTCTGCCAATTTGAACTTGTAAGTTCAGTTTATGTTTTCCAAGAAGTCTGTTGCCCCTTAACCCTGACCTCCAGAACTCCTTTATGTCTATCCCATGCATTCTTAAATCCCGTGATTGTTTCAGCCCCCACCACTTCCTCTGGCAGGGTGTTCCACTTGTCCACCACCCGTTCTGTGAAGAAATTCTTCCTCACGTTTCTTCTGAATCGTCCTCCCTCCAACTTCATCCCACGCCCTCTAGTCCTGGAACATCTTTTTCGCTTAAAAATAGTGTATTCCTGCACCCTGTTCCTCCCTGTAAGATACTTGTATGTCTCTATCAGAGGCACATTCTGCAACTGGTACCACTATATAATTCCTGTGCCACTCTGGTGGGGTGGGACTGCTGGGAGGAGGCACCCGTGGTAGTGATCAGGGAGGATTTGGGGTCTTCCATAGTGGAGACCCCAAGGAGAGTGGTAGAGGGCCCAGAGGAGGAGGAGGAGGAAACAACTCCTGTTGGGTTGTGCAGTTGTGAGCGGGATAGATTTGGGAGTAGGAAATGGGGAGAGGGAGGTTAGGTGCCCATGCGGTGCCACAGCCTGGAGGGATGGGAAGCAGATCCTGAGGATCACTAGGGCAGCAGTATGAGAAGGAGAACTGGGTGTCATTGTCCACCTGGGGACTAATGACCTGGCTAGGGACAGGGCTAGGATAGTGCAGTGGGAGTTTAGGGAACTGGGAGGACAGGTAGCATGCTCAGTGACTTTCGCTGAGGTGCTGCCTGTCTTGGGGATCTTTACACCAGAGTTCAACTCATGGTTGAAGGGTTGGTGCAGAATGGAGGGTTCAACTAAACTGGGAACTGGGGACCCACATGAAGGGATAAGGGCCTATATAGGGGCGATGGCCTACATCTATTTGAAAGGGGAACCACAGTCCTCAGTGGATGGTTTAAATGTTACTTTTATGAACATTTAAACTAGCCAAGGGGGGAGGTGATGAAAGGAATCAGGAAGGCAGAAACTGCCCTCCTCATTGGCTGAAGTAGAGTGTAGGGAGAACCTGGGGGAGAGGAATCTCACAGGGTACAAATCAATAAAGGAAGAAGGGAGGTAGAAATGAAGGGGGATGGGAATGGAAGCATTAAAGAGAGGGGGTAAGGAGGGAGGGAGGGCAAAAAGGAAAAAGGGGAGAACAAGCAGAGTGATAACAAAATCTGAAAGGGCATGTGTACGAATGTTAGACGTCTAGGAAATAAGATTCCAGACCTAGAGGCCATCATGACAGAGAGCCGAACTGGACATTGTAGTCGTAACCAAATCATGGTACACTAAAAACCATGACTGGAACATGGCCATACCAGACTATACTCAGTTCAGGAAGGACAGAGTAGGAAGGAAAGGAGGGGATGTGGTGCTTTATGTGAGGGAAAGCATAAAAGCGATGGAGACACAGGGAATAGGGAGGAGGTAAAGATACTGTGGGTCACCTTGGGGATGGGGAAATGAGCCACTATTCACACTGGTGTGATCTACAGACCTCCAACACAGGGGGGTTAGTCAGATAAGGTACCGGTGGAAGCCACTGGCAAAGTGGTAGAAAATGGGGAGGTTCTGCTGGTGGGAGACTACAGTCTGACGGATGTAGATTGGTGCTTCTTAGCTGCAGCTTCATCTAGAAATGTACAAAAACTTGTAGCACTCATGGGCTCTCAAAAACTCAGGATGAAATAAAGCAGACAAACGGCAGCAAACCAGATTCAAACAGCGGTTTATTCACTGAAGCATAACTGCTGTCCTAGCTTCATCTAGAAGCAGGGGCATCCTAGACTCCCTGCAGGGGGCGTTCCTCAGGCAACAAGTCAGGGAACCCACTCATGAAGGGGCAATTCTGGACCTGGTGCTTACTAACAGGGACAGTGTTGCAGACGTCAAGGTGGGAGGCCACCTGGGGACCAGTGATCACTGTACAGTGTGGTTCAGTATAAGGACAGCTGCAGAATCAAACCACGCAAGGGCGAAGGTCCTGCACTTCAGGAGGGCAGATTTTATAAAGATGGGTGAATGCCTCAGGAATGACCTGGTGGTGGGGGATGACCAGGGTGGGCTGGAGAAACAGTGGGTGAGCTTAAAGGGGACACAGTAAGGCAACAAACTTCTGCATCGAGCAAGTGAGCCAAAGCAAGAGGAAAAAGAGACCGCTATGGTTCTCGAAAGAGGTGACTGAAAAGGTAAAGGGTAACATTAAAGGGTACCTAAACAAGCAGTTTTTTAAAACTGCAAACTCCAAAATCTGGTTTCATAATGAAGTAAAGTAAAGGCTGCTGTTTACGTTTATGCTAAAACTGCATTTATGTAAATAACATAAATGCAGTTTCATAGTTTTTGAAAAATGTAAATATCAGCCTTTCACTTTCAAAAAACAGCCTTGGTTTCTCCCTACGATGTCTGCCAAGTGTGTTAAGTGATGAGTCATGATGACATAATTGGAGCCAGAGACAGAGATCCACATATATTTCTCCAGTGCTAATTAGTTCTTCTTTCCCTCTTTATTTCGAACTGTTGTACCAGAATGATCAACACCATGTATTACCTCGTGGATTATTTTGATCAGTACACGTTAGGCTATGATTTTGTTCACTTTGTTTACTTTAACTTGCACAAAATGTTTTGCATTTCCAGCTGACTTTTTATTCGGCAAAGTTCATTACAGTACAACACTTCAAATACCTGATGATCTAGTGGTTATATGATGCGCATAATTTTATTTTTTGTTAACCAGAAGAGACACACTAAGCTGAAAGCTTGTTTACAGGTGTGGACTGGGAGCACAAGGAAATTTAGTGACTTGCTCAGGGTCACATAGCAAAGTACCAGTCTTGTTCAGTTCCAAAGCCCATTCTCTCTTGTTAATCCACAAACAAGGCTTTCTTTTTCCATGTGAACCCCCTGCACTTAGCCTGCCTTCTGTTGAACACCCCACCATCCTTACCCTGTCCTTAGTACTGCCTGGGGCTGCATATGAGCTTGCGGTCTCATGAAGAGAATTACCACACCTCAGATTGTAATCTTGTACCTCAGAGAGTTGTGCACACCTATACTGATACGCATCATCAGCTGACACTGTTAAATAATGCCTCCCAAATCACTCACCAGTCACATTCTCAATGTTTGACTTCTGCTCCCACAGTAAACATTGAGTGTATCACCACCCTTCTGCACAGTGAAGGTAGTATGTACAGTTCCCTGTTTTTTCCCCCACCTCATTAACCAACAACTAGATCTTCCTAGAGGGCCAAGCAATAAGCATCATGACCCACCAGAAAAACTGCTGTTCATGCCTTTATAAGGGCTGCACTTAGAATGGATAACAATATTATTAACAGTAGAGGCATACTAATACCTTGACCAAATCCACCTGACTTCCAGTATCAGTCTACTCCTTTACTTGTGATTTGCAGAACCCTGCATGATAGTTCCCAGCAATTCTACTCCAGTACTTTTCTGTGCTCTACACCACAATGTGAGTTGGCTGGCTACTACCCTTCCAAATCTTGAATGAGCTATACACAAATCCCTCAGTACTGTCCAAACAAATGTCAACACCCCCCACCTGAGGGTAATCTCCCTACACTGAATTCAGGTAACAGTTTAGGTGCAGCCTTGCCGCTCTGAGTATTTGTCATCACTGGCTACTCTCATCCACAGTCAGGTAGCGATCACGATGTTGGCAGCCCCACATTTCAGATCTCACAGTGATGTGCTCATCGTCCTCCTTCATGTCTTCAACTAACCTGAATATAGCTGCACCCTGCTGGAATGGCCTCTTCAGTCCATCTCTGGTATTCATTCTTCTCATCTGCTCCCCACACCAAAAGCTGGTGCATTCACTACCCTTCCTCATCATGAATGTGGTTAGTACAGTCTCCCGTGTTATATTTACATATTAATAATAAACATGATCTTCTGGCAAGATAGGCTGATAGCAGCATGGCGCAAATGGAAAAAACAGGCATTCCTACCCATATAAGATCTACACCACCTATGATTAGGCACTGTTAAATGATGTGCATAATGATGTGCACACCCATCATTTAATAGTGCCTAATCAAAGGTAGCCTAGATCTTTAAAGGATAGGAAAGCACATCTTTCCCCTTGTTCCATGTTGCTAAAAGCCTGACTTACTGGAAAGATATGTTTATATTTGATATGTCAAAATATAATGGGGACTGTACTACTTGCAGTCATGATGCAGAAGGGTGATGAGCTCACCAGTTTTCTTTGTGAGGAGGAATAGTGAAGAATGAATACCAGAGGGGGACTGAGAAGGCCACTCTTGCAAGGTAATGCTATATTCAGGGAAGAGGAAAGAGAAGGAGAGAAATATGAGCAGATTACTATGAGAAATAAGATGTGGGGCTGCCAGCACCTTGATCACTACCCGACCCCGTTGTCCCAGCCAACATTCCTCTTCCCATAAAACCAGTGCATGCAGTTGTCCAAGGCTGTATGTGGATATTAATGTATGAAATGGCTGCCACTACCCGTTCAGTCACTTCACTACCAGTCTAGTATTGCTTGTAAAGCACTTTGGGATACAATGTGTATGAAAACCACTATATAAATTCTGATTATTCTTATTATTCAAACAACATGAAGTCTTGCTGTATTCTGACATATAGCAGTGATGTCCAACCTTTGAACTGCCCCGGAGATGAAAGAGTTAACTTTCCATGCCAGGCATGGAACGCTGAGCTCAAGCTCGGTTGAGACTCTGTCTGTTGCTGTTTGAACTCAAACTGTCAGATTCTTTACTCCGCCTCACTGAACAGTCACTCTGGAGATTTCTCCTTTGCTCGGTTCAAGTTTGTCGGTTAAAGTGCCATTTTTCTCGGTTTTCGACTGAATTAATCTGTTACCCTGTCGGTTCAGTCTCTGTCTGTGGTATCGTGAGTACTAGATAGGTTTATTTTCTTGTTCTTCTGTGTGGAACTTGTAAACGTGGGATCAGTTTGGTTTGAACCAATCAGGTTGTTTAAAAAATGTTTATTCTACTTTTAGAGTGTGGTAACCGGTCCTTATCGGTTCTAAAACAAAAACGGATTTTCATTACGTTTTTTTCCACGACCTGTAACACGGTCAGGAACCGATAAGGGTGTCGTGCCTGGCGGATTGCCGAAAAAAGGGTAAGTTTTTGTTAGGACTGGCCATGTCTGGTGAAACCCAAAAGAAAACCGGCCTGACTGGTTTCAACATGTAGTGTGTGTGGGGAAGCCTTTGCTAAGGCTGATCCCCACACCACCTGTGTTTATTGTCTGGGGTTTGACCACCTCGATTCAGACTGCCAGATTTGCAAGAATTTTCCTGCAGCTACCCTGGAAAAGAGAGTTGGTAGGCTTAGGGAGAGGGAGGCCCAGAAGTCTGCTGACCCAGATGGCCAGCCCGGTTCGGTTCCTACCGAACCAGAAGGAGTGCCCTCTGACCAGGGCAAGACTTCTTCGGGCAAAAGGAGAACCGACTCCGAGGAGTCGGTTCCGGTTACAAGAAAAAGAAGGGATAAATCAGCCGATGCGGATCCACAAATTCTTTCTCCGACTGCTGATGAAGTAGCCAAAGCAATAAGGATTGTTCAGTCGCTAACCCCGGTTCCGACCGAACCGGCACCATCAGGAAGGGGCTCGGTTCGGTTGGTTCCCCCGGTTCCAGATTATAATTTAGAAGAATTTTATGAACCAGAGGAGGAGGAAGGAGAGTATGAGGATAGTGATGGTGATTATGAAAGTCTGGATGTGCCTATTGACCCGGACATCTCCCCAGACAGACCTTCAGGGGTTTCTCCTCCTAGGCTTTCTGAGTCCCTTCCCATTTTATGTTCTACAAAAAGTGGCTGAAACTCTTCAGCTTCCTATGGAAGAAGCTGTGGACGACCAGGAGGAGCCTGACTACGTTGAAATGATGGATATCCCAGAGTCCAGGAGGCTGTCTATTCCCCTTCATAAGTCCTTTGGGAAACAGACAATAAAAATTTTAAAGACTCCTAATTCTATACCTCCTGTGGACAAGAGAATGGACAAGAGGTATACTCTCTCAGGCTCAGATATGGAGTTCCTAACCCAGCAATGCAGTCATGTTGGGGGTAGTGCAGGCTGCTGCCTGTGACAAGGCAAATATACCTTTGGCTTCACACCCCCCAGATAAGGACACCAGGAGAACTGATGCTATGGCAAAGAAACAATACATGGCAGCATCCTTGGGACTCAGGCAGGCTAATTATATGACCTTTACGGCTAGATATCAGAAATCTAGATGGGACACTGTAATGGCCTTAGCCAAACAGGTCCCTGGCCAGCTTGCCAAGGAGCTGGAGCAGGTGGCTGCGGATGGTATTGAGGCATCCAAGGTGCAATTCCATGCTGCAGTGGACTCCAATGATGTTTCATCTAGAGTCATGGCTACATCTGTGGCCCTTCGTAGGATGGCTTGGCTCAGATGTACTAGCCTGTCTCAGGATACCCAGACTAAGGCCATGGATTTTCCTGTTGTGGGTAATTCTCTGTTTGGGGAGCAAACAGAGAACTACATGAAGAAAATGGATGAATACAGGACCACCTATAGGAGTGCTCAGGCCAAGGAAAGGCAAGCCACTCCCCACAGGCAGCATTCCAGGGGCAGGCCTTTTCATAGGCCTTTCTATCAAGCCCAGGCCTCCTCTTCTGCTTTTGCTCAAAGGGAGTTCTTCAGAGGGAGAGGCAGACAGGGTACAAGCAGGCCTGCTTCCACCCCTCAGCCTAAAGCCCCTGCCAAACAGGTACCCTGATGGGCTTGCCAGGGCCGATTCTCCACCACCTGTAGGGGGCAGGCTGGCTTACTTTGTCCAGGACTGGATATCTTTAACATCAGACAAATGGGTCCTGGAAGTAGTAAGCCAGGGACTGGTTCTCAGCTTCAAAAAATTTCCAAAGATGAGAACCAGATCCTTTCCACTTGCAAGTCCTTCAGAGGCACTTGTCTTAGAGGCAGAGGTCTCTTCCCTCTTGGCTCAGAGCCATAGAGAGGGTTCCATCCCTACACAGAGGAAAAGGATTGTACTCCAGGTACTTCCTAACCCCCAAAAAGACAGAAGAATGGCGGCCCATCCTGGATGTCAGATATTTAAACAAGCACCTTTTAAAACCAAAGTTCAAAATGGTGACTCTGGGAACAATTCTACCCTCTCTAAGGCCACGGGACTGGCTAGTCTCCCTGGACCTCAAGGATGCCTATTTCCATATTCTCATCAGAAGCTCCCACCAAAAGTACCTCCGGTTCGAGCTGCCCTCAGGCCATTACCAATTCAGAGCAATGCCCTTCGGCCTAACTTCTGCTCCAAGGGTGTTCACAAAATGCCTGGGAGTAGTAGTTGCCTTCCTAAGGAGAAAAAGGATCTCCATCTTTCCATACCTGGATGACTGGCTCATAGTAGGCCGGTCTGCAGACCAAGTCAAGTTACACCTACAGATAACTCAGCAACTGCTCACATCTCTAGGTTTCCTTCTGAACCTTTCAAAGTCAGTTCTAGAGCCTGTGCAGCTCCTCACCTTCATAGGGGCAGAGCTGGATACAGTAAAGGCAAGAGTCTTCCTTCCCCTGGACAGGGCAAGGACCCTTATCTCACTGGCCTCTTCATTCACCCTCCAGGTGTCTCGACCAGCAAGGCATTTTCTGTAGCTCTTGGGACACATGGCTGCCTCTACAGCAGTAGTTCAGGGAGCAAGATTCCAAATGAGGGACATTCAGTTCCACTTGAGAGCCTTTTGGTCTCAGAAAAAGGATCCTTTGACCAAACTAATCCCAGTGACTCGAACCCTGAGCCAGGCATTACAGTGGTGGCAGGATCAGGACAATCTAAGACAAGGAGTTCCTTTTGTCACTCAGTCTCATTATCTAATCCTTACTACAGATGCCTCCCTCTTGGGGTGGGGAGCCCACTTGGGGGACCTGACCACCCAAGGGTTGTGGTCTCCTCAGGAATCTCTGCTTCACATCAATCTATTAGAACTCAGAGCAGTGTTTCTAGCACTTCAAGTTTTTCAAGTCTGTTCAGAACAAAGTAGTTCAGATCAGGACAGACAATACCACCACAATGTGGTATATCAACAAGCAAGGGGCACTTGGTCTCACGGCCTTTGCACAGAGCAATGAAGTTATGGTCTCTGGCCTATTCCTGAACACCTCTCTTACAGCAGTACACCTCTCAGGCAAGGACAATGTCCTGGCAGATGCTCTCAAGCAGGATATCTCAGGGCCATCACGAATGGTCCCTGGATCCCTGGTTTTGAGGTGATCTTCTCCAGATGGTGCACCCACAGATGGATCTTTTGCAGTCCCAGACAATCACCAACTTCCTCTGTTTTGCTGCAGGCCCCCAGTGTTGGGCTCAGTCCCCCTGGATACCCTAGTTCTCAATTGGGAAGGGAAGTTCCTGTATGCTTTTCCCTCCTTCCCTCTCCTGTTCAAGGTGCTAGTCAAAATCAGGTCTGAACCCTGCAAGGTGATTCTGATTGCTCCAGACTGGGCCAGACAACCCTGGTACCCTCTCTTGTTGTCCTTAGCAGTCCACCTTCCCCTGTCTCTTCCCAGGAATTACAACCTGTTAACATGTGCTCAGGGGAGGGTTTGGTATCTGAATCTCAAATCTCTCAATCTCAAGGCCTGGCTCTTGCAGAGTTAGAGTTTGCTGATTTGCACCTCTCTCAAGGTGTTCTGGATATCTTAAAGGCTTCTCGGAAGCCTTCCACCAGATACACTTACAACTCCAAGTGGAAAAGATTTCCTATATGGTGCTCTGGGAAGCATATTTCTCCAGAGCCTGCTGGCCTTCCCACAGTCCTTGACTATATGGTTCATCTTAATAGCTTGGGACTCAGACCAGCTACACTAAGAGTGCATCTGGCAGCTGTCTGTGCCTTCCTCTCAGCAGGCAAGCACTCTTCCCTTTCAGCTCATCCTGTATTTTCTAAATTTTTCAAGGGATTGCTTCATACCAATCCTCCCTTTAGGAACCCTGCCTCTGCTTGGGACCTTAATGTTTGCATTGCTCAGCTTATGCAACCCCCTTTTGAGCCTTTGTCCTCAGCAGAGCTTAAGTACTTGACTTGGAAAACTGTTTTCTTGGTAGCCATCACTTCTGCCAGATGCATAAGTGAGCTACAGGCCCTGTCAATGGAGTCTGATTTTATCTCTTTCCACAGAGATAAGGTGATCTTCAGGACTAATAGGAAGTTTTTTTGCCTAAGGTGGTTTCAGATTTCCACCTTAACCAGTCTTTGTCTCTTTCTGTTTTCTTCACTGACCATTCCTCCTCCTCTGGGGAGAGGAGGCTGCACAGTTTGGATGTGAAAAGGGCCCTTAGTTACTACATAGAGCGCACCAAGGGTCATAGGTATGACTCCCTCCAACTGTTCCTCACCTATGGTGAGGTTGGTAAGGGAAAACCTGCCACTAAGAGATCTACTGCCAGGTGGATTGTCTCTTGCATTCAATTTTGCTACAAAAAACTAGGTAGGATCCCACCCTAAGGCTTGAGGGCTCACTCTACCAGAGGTACAGCTGCTTCCCTGGCTGCTGCTAAGGATATTCCTATCTTAGAGATTTGTCAAGCAGCCACCTGGAAAACAGTACACACTTTTACCAAGCATTACTCTGTGTATATGCAGGCTAGGAGTGATGCTCAGTTTGGCACAGCAGTGCTTCAGAACCTATTTCCTAAGTAGATTCTGTCCCCCCTCCATGGAGGTACTGCTTGATAGTCTGCAATATGTCAGAATACAGCAAGACTTCATGTTGTTTGAAGAAAAAATTACTCACCTTGGTAGTGTTGTTTCTTCTAATGGAGTCTTGCAGTATTCTGACCTCCCCCCACCCCGCCTATCCTCTCAGAACCTTGGTTTTTCAGATGTGGGTGGGCAGTAGCAGTGTTGACACTCGGGAGGTGCCCCCACCCCCTTTTTTCTCACCCCTTTAGTTTGGGTGTGTGGGTGTGGTGTTTTGTTTTATTTTTTGGGTTTCCTGACTTCAGTCTTTGTTTTGGGACCAAAAAATCTTCTTATTATATTTAGTAGCCAGTTGGCTAGTGTAAGTTTAGTTTCCACACAGGACACCCAGTGAGTATAGCTCATAAAGATCTGACGGTTTGAGTTCAAACAGCAACAGACAGAGTCTCAACCGAGCTCAAGCTCAGCGTTCCATGTCTGGCATGGAAAGTTAACTCTTTCATCTCCGGGGCAGTTCAAAGGTTGGACATCACTGCTATATGTCAGAATACAGCAAGACTCCATTAGAAGAAACAGCATTACTAAGGTGAGTAATTTTTTTCTTATTTCCCATGGAAAAGAAGACGAGATAAGCATATATTTGAGTTTTGAGAAAGTATGAACTCTTAACGTTGGATGGCACAAGAAATTTGCTACAAAAAAGTGGTGGTTTAGGGGTGGTGAAGGGTGTGGCTGCAACCCCCCCCCCCCACATAGTAACATACTTGCTTGCTGCTGCATTTCAATTTGTTGAAGAAGTCTGATTTATTGATTATACAAATGTTTACATTCAAACTATGGATTACATTTGTAGGTTCTGTCAAAAATGTACTAGAAAAGAATAATAGCAGAAAATATAAAGGTTTAATAAAATTTTAAAAAGTGCATATTAAGCATGCACACCACCCCAGCACCCCCATTGTAGCATCCTGGATCCACCATAACCACTAGACCACCAGGTTATTCAAGATTTGTACTGCACTGTGGTTTGCCACAGAGAAAGTCGGTTGGATTAAAACACATTTTCAGCATGTTAAAGTAAACAAAATGAACAGAACCATAGCATAACATGTGTATTATACAAAATAATGCACATGGTTTTGACCATTTGGGTGAAACAATTCTATACAAAGGGAAAAATAACTGGTTAGCACTATAGAGAGCCATATATCTCTCTTGGACTTTGTCTCCAATGATGTCATCACATAACACATTTGGCGGCCATTGTAGGAAGCAGGTAAGACTGTTTTTTTGAAATTGGAAGGCTGATTTTACAATTTTCAAATGCTGTGGAACCGCATTTCGGTAAATTATGCAAATGTAGTTTTAGCATTAATGAATACAGCAGCATTTCCTTTAGTCATCTGCAGAGTCAGATTTTTGAATAGTTTGTTGTCAAAATGTTGTTTAAGTATCCTTTAAGAGGGTGTAAGGAGATACAGAAGTAGGAGGATAAGGAGTGGTATCAGAGGAAATGGAAGGAAGCATGGAAAGCAGTACGGAGCACAAAGGCACAAACTGAAGAGAGAATTGCCCAGTCAGTAATGAAAGGAGACCAAACTTTTTAGGTATGTAAGTAAAAAGAAGAAGACCAGGGGAGGAATTGTAAGGTGAAAAAGGAATGTGGGGAACTGTGTAGGGGGGACCAGGAAAAGGCAGACATCCTGGACAAATATTTTTGTCCAGTGTTAGCAGAGGAAGGGAAAGGGGAGGGGCCACAAAAAAGTAACAGGAACTTTGGAGGAAGGGAGGTGGACACTACTCCTTTTTCAGAGGAGAGAGTCCTGAAGGGACTTGCTAATCTGAAAGTGGACAAAGCAATGGGGCCAGATGATGTGCATCCAAGGGTATTGAGGGAGATCAGGGCGGTGCTGGCTGCACCTCTGACAGTCCTATGTAACAGTTCACTGGAAACAGGAGTGGTTCCAGAGGACTGGAGGCAGGCAGATATAGCCCCAGTTCACAAACGTGGTAGCAGCAAGGAGGCTGGCAGTTATAGGCCAGTAAGCCTGATATCAGTGGAGGGAAAGTTATTGGAGTCACTGCTGAAAGAAAGGATTGTGGACCACCTTGAATCTAGTGGGTTACAAGAACTGAGGCAGCATGGATTCGCAATTGGGAGGTCCTGTCAAATTAATCTGATAGATTTCTTTGACTGGGTGAGCAAAGAATTAGATTAGGGTGCAGCGGTAGACGTGGCCCACCTAGATTTCAGTAAAACTTTCAATACAGTCCCACACAGGAGACTAGTAAGCAAGCTGAGTAGCTTAGGAGTGGGTCCAAAGGTGATAAACTGGGTAAGAAATTGATTAGAGGATAGGCGACAGAGGGTGGTGGTAAATGGAGTTCACTTCGAGGAAGGGAGGGTGACTAGTGGGGTGCCTCAGGGATCAGTGCTGGGACCATGCCTGTTTAATGTCTTTATGTGAAATTGCAGAGGAACTGGAAGAGAGGATCTGTCTCTTTGTGGATGGCACCAAAATCTGCAATAGGATATATACTCCAGGAAGATGTAAAGGTTGAGCAGAAACCTGAGAAAACTGAAGGAGTGGTCAAGGGTATGGCAGCTGGATTTCAATGCAAAAAAAGTGCAAAATAATGCACTTAGGACACAGAAGCCCAGGGGCAGAGTACAAACTGGGGGGAGTGGTATTGATGACCACTAAGCAGTAAGAAATCTATCCGTATGTAATCATATCAGTTGACTTAATTGTGGCCGGGCAGTGCAGCAAGGCAGGTGGGAGGGCTAATGGGATACTGGGCTGCATAGGGACGGGGATCACCGGCAGAAAGAGGGAGGTGGTGTTGCCTCTGTATTGATCACTGGTAAGAGCCCGCCTACAGTACTGTGTCCACTCCTGGAGACCACATCTTTGAAAGGGCACAGACAGAGTGGAGGTGTTTCAGAGGAGGGCAACTAAAATGGTGCAGGGGTCTGCATCAACAACTCTATGAGGAGAGACTAAAGGACCTTAATATGTACACCCTGGAAGGGGGGATAAGCTAGAGACCTTGAAGTGCCTCACGAGGGTAAATTAGGTACAGGAGGAAACTATTTTTCAGAAAAAAAAGGTGCTTGAGAACAAAGGGACATGCAGTGAAGCTGGAGGAGGGTATATTCAGGAGAGATGTGAAGAAGTACTTCTTCACAGAAAGAGTGGGGGATTCTTGGAACAGCCTTCCAGCAGAGGTGGTGTCGGTTGAAAACAGTGGTGGAGTTCAAAACTGCATGGGACAGGCATAACAGAATCTTAGTGAAAAGGATGGGGGAGAGAGAAAGAGCCAGAGATCAAGTAGGGTCTCTGGTGATACTGTAGGTGGGTAAAATGGGCAGACTGGGTGGGCCAAATGGTCCTTCTGTCACTAGATTCTGTGTTTCTAACCCCATGAATCCCTCACTTAGATGTTTACACTTTATGTAGTCATCTTGGCCAAGAGTGATACCCCAGACACAGAACCTATGCAAATTTTTAGTAATGTAGGTTCAAACTCTGCAACCACGCTCTGCTCTGGCCGTTGCTCAGATCTGTTTCTCCACCTGAAGAAAGCAGTCACCCTGTAGTGAACTCTGGTAATGGCTGATTCTCCAGTCGGTTTTTGTTTTGTAGTTATATATACATAAATGTATTTAGTTAGTTTTTTTAGGTTTTGTGACAAGGCAGTTGGGAAGGCTAGTGGGTTTCTGGGTTGCATAGGAAGTGGTATCACCAGCCGAAGTAGGGAGATGGTGTTGCCTCTGTATAGGACACTATTGAGACCTCATCTAGAATACTGTGTACAGTTCCAGGATATAGAGCGGAGGCGGTCCAGAGGAGAACTAAAATGATGAGGGGTCTCAGATAAAAAACTTATGAGGAGAGACTGAAGGAATTTAGTATGCACACCCTGCAGGAGAGGAGCGTGAGTGGGGGATATGGTAGAGACATATATATCATTTGACTCGTTCAAAAATGAGCTAGACACGTTTCTGACATTGAATAGTACAAGAAACATCAACAGATAAGCCCACTAGGAGTGGGAGACAATTAAATGGGCCGAAGGCCTACTTTGTCTATATGTACCAAATTACCAAGTTGTATACCTAAAGTGGGTAGATAAGGTATAGAATGGGAATATATTTCAGAAGAAAATGAGCTCAAGAACAAGGGGGCATGATGTGAAGCTGGAGGAGGGCAAATTCAGGAAAGATGTAAGAAAGTTCTTCACAGAAGGGGCGGTGGATTCCTGGTACAGTTTACCAGCGGAAATGGTTAGGTGTAAAACAGTAGGAGGGTTAAAGAAAGCTTGGGATAGGTATAAGAGCATCTTAGGAAAAAAGAATGAGGGTTGGGAGAATGAACCAGAGATAAAGCAGGATCTCCGGGTATTTAGTAGGTAGGGATAAATGGGCAGACTGGATGGACCAAGTAGTCCTTATCTGCCAGCCAATTCAATGTTTGGATATTTCTCGGGTACTCTGTGTTTAGGTTGGTTTTTCTGTAAATTAATTTTTTTCCGGTTCCTGTTTTGATTCCCAGAAACCGGAGAATATCCTACTTGGCTACTGTGACTATTTTGGCTAGTAAACCACATTCCTTTTTGCAAAATTTCAGTGGTTTGCTATTTTTAGCTATTGAATATATGGAATACGGAGTATTTTCACATTCTGTTTCTGTTGGTGCCCTTTCACTTTAATCAGTACCTGTTGCTGGAGCTGAAATTTGACCTTTGGTTTAGTTTCTTCAGTGCAGGAGCCATTTTTACATTTGATGCACAAGCAACAAACTGTTTTGGGATGAGTACAAGGGGATTTGGGAGGTGTGTCACTGCCAAGCCCATTGCAGTTCACAATACCAGGGACTCAGCAGTCTACACCAATGACCACACACTGTGGTCTGACGTAACTCTCGGCTGGCTTTGTGGGCAGATCGATGTCTGTTGCTGGTGCTCCATAACTGTTCTTCCCCACCCAACCCTCCCTCTCAGCACCCACCACCCCACACCCCCAACAAAATAACACTGACACTGGGATGCCCAATCCCAGTGTCTTTCAAATAAATAACCTGCAATAAAGAACACAGCCCATCAATGTCTGTTGCTGGCACCCCGTAACTGTTCTTCCCCCACCCGACCCTACAGCTCAGCACCCACCACCCCACCCCAACAAACAGAACACTGACACTGAGAGTGCCCAATCCCCTAGTGTCAAACCCTGAAATAAAGAAAACCTTCCCTCTGTATTTTTTAACTACCTTGCAAAAAGAAAACAGTCCATCGATGTCCTTTGCAGCTGCCACCGTAACTTCAAACCCACCTCCTATTTTATTTTTTTTAAAATACCTGTGAAAAAGAAAGTGGTCCATCGATGTCTGTTGTAGCGGTCACTGCCCCCGTCATTTATAACACTGACACTGGGGTTGCCCAATCCGCCAGTGCCCACTGCTGGCATAACTGTCACCCACACCAGACCCTCCTACTCAGCATCCACCACCCCACACCCTCCAAACATAACACTGATACTAGGGATGCCCAATCCCTCAGTCTCAAAACCTTCCCTCTGTATTTTTTCTTTTCTTTTTTTTTTCTTGAGCCTATAAAAAAGAAGACTCGTAACTTTGGTAATTTTCAATATTTTGATCCCAAATATTCAGCATAGCCATTTCTTTATAGCATCTCATGAATGTGACAGCCGTAATTTTTCAAATCCTGACCAAAATGTGTTTTCATGCCCGGAAAGGTGATTTTGCAGTCGTTGCATGAAATCAGGAGTTGAATAGTTTCTCTGTACATGTTCATGAGGTGGGGTCATAAAAAGGTTATGTTGAAAATTTGGGGCAAAAATATTAAAAAACAACAAAGTTATGAGCCTACGTTGAAATTTATGAATGCAGGCTTGTAACTGGTCATTTTCAATATTTTGACCCCAAATTTTAAATGTAGCCACATCCTCACAGCACCTCATGAATGAGGCAGCTATCATTTTTCAAATCCTGGTCAAAATGTGTTTTCGTATCTGTGGCATGGAATGACACCTCTTTGATGTGGAATGACGTTTTGGGGAGGATTTGAAAATGTTCACCTACTGGGTTCATTAGGTGGGGTAATAAGAAGGCTGTGTAGAAAATATTGTGTACAAATACAGTAAAATGCCCAGGTTATGGCTGAACATTACAATATTTCAGCGTTCACTCATAACTTTGCTAATTTTCAATATTTGGACTCCAGCTTTTCAACATAGCCATTTTTCCACACTACCTCATAAACGTGATGTGTCATTTTTAAAATCCTGGATGAGATGTGTTTTCGCACCTCTGGTATACAATGTCATTTCGGCTAATATACTATAAATGGTACATGTTATGTCTATAACTATAAGACAAATCCTAAAACAAGTATCTTCAATATTTGGGTTCAGAATTGCAAAACACAAATTGTTTACCAAGCAACAAACATCCAGCATTGACAAATGCTTGTTTACAACTGGACTGTTGTACTGCGTCGTTTTTGGGATTCATCTTGATTATTTCAAGGATCTGTCTAACTGGTATGTCAGAGAGACCTTGTAGACCTTCAAAAAATTGTACAAATTGTTTTTAGCTCCTGGCAGGGGCAGACCGTCATGAACTTTGTTTAAAGTGTTTAGGCCCATGACACGGCTTAATAATTTTTAAGTCCTGTCATTTTTTTTGCCCAAAAAACTCATTTAAAAGGGTAAACATTTTAAAAAGAAGCATGCCTTCTCAGTCTGCCACTGTGTCACCTAAAAAATAATAAAAAAGGCTATGAGGGTGGTCCCAACGGTGGCAGAAAGCATGCATCTGAAGAGTCCATTTCCTCATGCACAGCAGCAAATGATGAAAAGGTGACAAGAAAAAGATAAAGTTGCACAGCTATCAGAAAGGCTTGGTAAAGATGGTTCAGATATCTGGGTGTCTGAAAGTGGGAACCCTGAATCCAGTGATGTCAAAATTAAAAATGAAAGAGCCTCAGAGCAGGCACCGGAGATAGCATCTGCCAAAAATAAATTGAAAGAAACTGTTGTCACTGCCGCTCCTCCTGCATGGAGAAAGGAGCAGGCAGATGGCACAGTGAAAATGCCTTCATCAGAGGACATATCAAAAATGTGGCAGTTTTTCCAGGTGGTCCAGGCCATGGGAAATTTCAATAACATACCTGCCCCCCTCCCTCAGCTCAAGCTCCAATCTATCCAGTTGCAGAGAAGGAGGAAGAAGAATATTATGTGCATCTGGAGGAATGTGACCCCATGAAGTTAGAGGGCACACCTGAGCAAGATTTCAAACCTACTCCAAGACAAACTGAGGATTACTCATCTTTTTCCTCATTTGTCAAAGAACTGGTCAGTCAATACCTTCAACACTGTCCTAGAAAGAAACTGAAGAGGATGATAATTTTATGGACATGCTGGGAGTAGCACCACCAAGAAGGATGTTACTGCCTGTACATAAACCACTTAAAAGGCCTTAATAAAAATGGTACAAAACAAGAAACCACACTCACAGAGCAGGCAATAAAATAAAAGGGTCACATAGCCAGATTTACCATGGTGAACAATATATTTAGCCAAATGGAGGACACCAAACCCCAGTGGATTTGACCACACATGGTCTTCGTCAGGGGACACACACTTTGTCCCTCAACCAGTTTATATCCATTTCCTAAAGTGGCAGTATGCAAAAAGACAAAGATACATGCATAACAGGTATTGCAGAGAACTATCACAATCAAATTCGGGTTAGGAATAAGTGATACAGATTGAGTCAACTTCAAATCAAAGAAAAACATTAGCATGAGAAACAGTAAAACAATTTACAGACTCCTAGATAAATAATTCAATACTTCAGTAACTCAAGATTACAATAAACTCCACTCACATCATTATAAACAGAATAACGGCTGTTTATAATAGATGAAGAGAAAAAAAGGGGCCCCAAATCTTCAGAAAAGAATCTAATTTATTCCTCAGGATATAAGCAATTCTTTTGTTGTTGGCAGTATAACCCATCAAATTAATCCATTCTACCAAAGTGGGGGATTTGGGGTCTTTTCAATACTTTAAAATCAGCCTTTTGGTACAGATAGATGCCACTGTTAGCCAACGCTTTTGTTGGTGAGAGAAAGAGTAGTCCACGGGAATAATGCCAAGAATGAAAATTGAAGGAGATGAGGCCAAGGTAATATTTAGAGACCTTGCACACATTTGAATGACATTTTTCCACAATGGAGATATCATCGGACAATTCCATATCATATGTAGAAGGTTAGCATTAGGGGAGTGACATTTCCAACATTTATTATCATGGCATAACCCCATCTTAACTAGTTTAGTAGGTGATAGGTAACAATGATGTAATATCTTAAATTGGACCAGCTTACCTTCTGTATCAACCGTACCACTATAGGCAGTTTCCCAGACCTCTTCCCAGTCCAAGTCAGAGATAGTCGTATTTAGCTCATTCTCCCATTTTCTTTTGGCTGAATAAGTTAGAGATGGGGTTAGGAGACATTTATTAAGTATTTTGTAAATGAAACTTGCTCCTTTTTTCAAGGGTGCTATTCTACACAATTGATTCCATTCTTTATTTTCAGGAACTGAATAGTCCTCTAACAATATATTTTCTTGAGCTTATTTCTGAGTTGTAGATAGAAATGGAAATGGAAACTAGGCAACCTATAAAAGTCTTTCATTTCTTTAAATGACATCAGAATAAACGTATCCCTAGCTGAAATATCACAAATCCTGTTGATGCCTACTTGGGACCAAATAATATTAGATTCCAGGGATTTGCCTCTGGTAATTATAGAGTTATACCATAAAGGCATTTGTCTTAGTAGGAAATTGGAGGGACAAATGGAATGACAGATATTTTTAAAGGACTCTAATAGAGTTAACCAAACAAGGATCATCTACAATGTCTATAGGTGTATGTATAAATAGATAATCTACAGTTTCCTGGTACCTAATAGGAGTTTTCTAATTGTAGCCAAAGAGGCCTTGGAGTGTCCATACTGGAGTCACCACTCAAATGACTAGATATTTGTTTAAGAAGAAAAGCCCACTGACACCACTCCCAGTGAGGAGCGCTAAACCCCCCTAGATAATAAGGGGCTCTTAATTTATTTAGACTAAGTCTTGGGGGGTTATTATCCCAAATTAATTTTCTTATTGATGCTTCTAATTTTCATATTAATTATTTGTCTACTAAAAAGGAGATATTTTGAAAAATGTAAAATAACTTGGGTGCAATAATCATTTTGATAGAATTAACGTTGCCCCATAGGGAAAGGTACAGTTTACTCCAACTTGCTAAGTCTGCTTCAATATATTTTATTTATGGTAAATAGTTAATTTTAATCAATGAATCCAGATTGATGGAGATTCACAGGCCCAAGTAAGTTATCTGATTCTTAACCCAGCCATTGATGAAGATTTCAGATATATTCTTTTTAATAAAAGATGAGGGATTAGGACAAAGTATTTGGGATTTATCCCAATTAACTTGCAAACCAGAAAGGCTTCCAAAATGTAGAAGTAAATTGTTAAGTGCATTGTAGGATTGAACTGGTTTTGTAAGTGTTAACAGTAAGTCATCAGCAAAAGCATAGGTTTTCTGAGAAAGAGATTTGATGACAATTCCAAATATATTGGGGTGAGTGTCAGTTGTTCTGATCAAAGGCTGTATGGTCAATATAAACAGGAAGGGAGAAAGAGGGCATCCTTGTCTAGTTCCACAAGCCAGTGAAATTGGCTTAGTTACCAAACCATTAGTAATGATTTGAGCTGTTGAGTTTATATACAACGAGACCCAGTTACTGAAGTTATCACCACATTTATAGTGTTTAAGAATTCTAAACATATAGTTCCAGGATAGAGAGTCAAATGCTTTGAATAAATCTAAAGATAACACTATATAAGAGTCCTTTATTTTTTTTAGCATACCAGATTGTATGTAGCAATCTTCTAACATTGTCTGCACCTGACCTACCCTGCATAAACCCCACCTGTTCCTTACCGATAATAAAATTCATAACTCCCTGAATACATAATGCTAGTATTTTATAGTCTGTATTCATCAGTGAAATAGGACAATAGCTGGAACAGGATAAAGGAGCTTTGGTTTTTGTTTTGTTTTTTAAGAATCAAAGTAACCAGGGATTGTGTAAGAGTCGGGGGAAGAGTATGGGTATCCCAAGATTCTTCATACATATTAAGTAAATGAGGGCCTATTTTAGAAGCCAACATTTTGTAGAATTCACTTGGGAGGCTGTCTAAACCTGGGGTTTCGTTACTAGGTAGAATAGTAATTGTTGAAGTTATTTCTTCCAATTAAATTTCTCTGTTTAGGAGATCAAAATGCATTTGAGATAGGCTAGAGTATGGCATTAAATTTAGGAAAGAATCAGCATCAGAAGAATTAGTATTCTTATGGGCATATATTTTGGCATAAAATTCCTGAACTAATCTATTGATATCTTTATTACTGTTATATGTTTTATCACCGTCCTCTCTAATTCCTGGTATAATATTCTGGTTATTAAGTTTTTTAAGTCTATGGGCTAACAGTGTCTCCGCTTTTTCCCCAGATTCCCAGTAATTTTGCTTTAGGTGAAATAGAGCATATTCAGCTTGGGCAGAGAGTATACTATTGATTTCATATTTAACCAATTCTATTTTATGCATTAGTGACAGTTGTGAAAAATTTGATTTTTTAATCTCTGCTTCCAGATCAGTTAATTACAGTTGTTTCTCTTTTAAGGTTTTAGCTTTATCTCTTTTTTACAGGCAGAAAAACTGATAATTCTGCCCCTGATAAAAGCTTTGTAAGCCTCCCATAAACAAGCTTTAGATACTTCACCACTATCACTGTTCTTAAAATATTCCTCACTTTCCTTTGTTATCCAGTCAATGAGTTTTTTATCTTTTAACAGAGATGTATTCAGTCACCATCGGTATTCTTTAGGTTTGCCCTCCCCTATAAACATGGCCATGTCAATTAATGCATGATCAGACATCATAATAGGTTCTATGCTAGCATCAGTTATTGAGTCTAGGAGCTCAGTAGAGATAAATAGGTGGTCAATCCTACTGTAGGAACTATGTCTATTAGAGAAAAAGGTAAAATCTTTAGCCCGAGGATTAACTATTCTCCATACATCAGATAGGGCAAGATTCTGGACTATTTTATGTAAAGCTAGTCGAGACTTGGTCAGAGTCAGTGTGGTTTTCAATGCTTTCCAATCTAACAATGGATCCATAACCTCATTGAAGTCGCCCCCCAATAATAATCTTATAATCTGAATATTTGGACAGAAGTGCTGAAATATTTAAAAAAAAAAATTTCCTGAATTAGGAGCATAAATGTTAACCAAGGCAACCTTAAATCCATTAAGTGTACCAAATAGTAGTTGAAATCTACCCTCAGGGTCTGAAAAATGTTCTGATTTCACAAAATTAATACCTTTTTTAATCAAAATAGCAGTACCCCTTTTCTTACAACTAAAGGTGCTATATTCCACCATAGCTACCCACGATCTGCATAGTTTGGCACATTCAGAATTGTTCAAATGAGTTTCTTGTATGAATGCAATATCTGCTTTTTTTTTTGTTAAGATTTGACAATATTTTCTTCAAACATGAAGTCTTGCTATATTATGACATATGCAGTTTGTCCCAGCCTTAGAACTGCTCCGGAGGTGAAAGAGTTAACTTCCATGCCAGGCATGGAACTTAGAGTTTGGGCTCGGTTGAAAATTCTATCTGTTGTTCTTCAAACTTAAAACTTTCAGATTCTTTACTCCGCCTCACTGAACAGTCGCTCCGGAGATTCCTCCTTCTGCACAGTTCATTTTGTCGGTTAAAGTATAAAAGTTTTCGTTTTTTTTAACCGAAATTAAACCGCAACCGGTCGGTTCAAGCTCTATCTGTGGTGTTGTAAGTACTAGATAGGTTTTACATTTATTTTTCTGTGTGGAACTTGTAAACATTTTTATC
Source organism: Neoceratodus forsteri (assembly GCA_016271365.2). Lineage (NCBI taxonomy): Eukaryota > Metazoa > Chordata > Ceratodontiformes > Ceratodontidae > Neoceratodus > Neoceratodus forsteri. The sequence continues at coordinate 151,121,556 of CM028134.1, forward strand.
GGTTCAGTTTGAACCGATCAAGTTACTTCTATTACATTACGGTCTTTTAGAAGTGCGGTTCCCGGTTCCTATCGGTTCTAAAAAAACGGATTTAATTAAGTTTTTTTTCCACGACCCGTGACACGGTTGGGAACTGATAAGGGAGTCTTGCTTGGCAGATTGCCGTAAAAGGGCAAGTTTTTGATTAGGCTGGCACTATGTCTGAGAAACCCAAAGGAAAAACCGGGCCCACTGGGTTTCAGCACTGTGTTGTATGTGGGGAAGCCTTTGCCAAGGCTGACCCCCACACCACATGTGTTTATTGTCTGGGGTTGACCACCTCAATTCAGACTGCCAGATTTGCATGGGTTTTCCTGCAGCTACCCTGGATAAGAGAGTTGGTAGACTCAGGGAACGGGAGGCCATAAAGTCCGCTGACTCGGATGGCCAGCCCGGTTCAGTTTCAACCGAACCGGAGGGAGTGCCCTCTGACCAGGGTGATACTTCCTCGGGCAAAAGGAGAGCCGACTCTGAGGAGTCGGTTCCAACAAAGAAATCTAGAAAATCAGCTGGTGTGGAGTCAAACTTCCCTCTCCAACCGCTGAAGAAATAGCTAAAGCATTAAAAATTGTTCAGTCTCCCTGGTTCCGACCAAACCGGCATCATCAGGTAAGCGCTGGTTCGGTCGGTTCCTCCGGTTCAGGAGTATTATTTAAGGGAATTTTATGAACCAGAGGAGGGGGAAGAGGAGTATGAGGAGAGTGAATGTGGTTTTGAAAGTCTGGATGTGCCCATTGAACCGGACATCTCTCCAGACAGACCTTCAAGAGTGTCTCCCCCTAGGCTTTCTGAGTCCCCTTCTCACTTCATGTTTTTAAAAAAAAAAAAAGTGGCTGAAACCCTCCAGCTCCCTATGGAGGAAGCTGTGAATGATTAGAAGGAGCCTGATTTTGTAGAAATGCTGGATATCCCAGAGTCTAGGAGACTGTCTATTCCTCTGCATAAATCTTTTTGGAAACAGACAGTAAAGATTTTAAAAGCTCCTCACACCATACCTCCTGTTGATAAATGAATGGACAAAAGGTATGCATTATCAGGCTCTGATACGGAGTTCCTTAGACAACAATGCAGCCACGAAGGGGTGGTGCAGGCTGCAGCCTGTGACAAGGCAAATGTTCCCTTAGCCTCTCACCCCCCTGACACGGACTCCAGAAAGATAGATGCCATGGCAAAGAAACAGTATATGGCAGCTTCCTTAGGACTCAGACAGGCTAATTATATGGCTTATGTTGCTAGATAACAGAAATCAGATGGGATACTATTTTAGCTCTAGCAAAGCAGGTTTCTGGCCAGCTGGCAGAAGAACTGGAGCAGATGGCCCCTGATGGTATTGAGGCATCCAAGGTGCAATTCCATGCTGCAGTGGACTCTAATGATGTATCATCCAGAGTCATGGCTACATCTGTGGCTCTCCATAGAATGACTTGGCTCAAATGTAGTAGCCTGTCACAGGATACCCAGACTAAGGCCATGGATTTCCCTGTGGTGGGCAACTCTCTGTTTGGGGAACAAACAGGATTACATGAAGAAAATGGATGAATATAGGACCACCTATAGGAGTGCACAGGCCAAGGAAAGGCAAGTCACTTTCCAAAGGCAGCCTCCCAAGGGCAGGAGTAGGCCTTTTCATAGGCCTTTTTACCAAGCCCAGGATTCTTCTTCAGCTTTTGCACAGAAGGGGTTCTTTAGAGGGAGAGGCAGAGGGGGTGCAGGCAGGCCTGCTTCCACCCCTCAGCCTAAAGCCCCTGCCAAACAGGCACCCTGATGGGGCGTCCTGGGACGATTCTGCACTACCTGTAGGGGGCAGGCTGGCTTACTTTGTCCAGGACTGGGAGTCTGTAACATCAGACAAGTGGGTCCTGGAAGTAGTAAGCCAGGGACTGGTTCTCAGCTTCAAAAAATTTCCAAAGATGAGAATCAGATCCTCTCCACCTGCAAATCCTTCAGAGGCTCTTGCCCTGGAGGCAGAAGTCTCTCCCCTTCTGGCTCTCAGAACTGTGGAAAGGGTTCCACCCCCACACCAAGGCAAAGGGTTGTACTTCCAGGTACTTCCTTACCCCAAAAAAAGACAGGAGAATGGCGGCCCATCCTGGATCTCAGGTATCTAAACAAACACCTTTTAAAACCAAAATTCAAAATGGTGACTCTGGGAATTAATTTACCCTCTTTAAGGCCAGGGGTCTGGCTAGTGTCCCTGGACCTCAAGGATGCCTATTTTCATGTTCTCATCAGAAGCTCCCATTGAAAGTACCTCAGATTCGAACTGCCCTCAGATCATTACCAGTTCAGAGCAATGTCCTTCGGCCTTACATCTGCCCCAAGGGTATTCACAAAATGCCTGGCAGTAGCAGTTGCCCACTTAAGAAGGCAAAAAATTGCCATCTTTCCTTACTTGGACGACTGGCTCATAGTAGGCCAGTCCACAGACCAAGTCAGGTTACACCTTCAAGTAACTCAGCAACTGCTAACTTCTCTAGGTTTCCTTCTCAATCTTCCAAAGTCAGTCCTAGAGCCTGTCCAGCTTCTCACCTTCATAGGTGCAGAACTGAAAACAAAAGAAGCCAGAGCCTTCCTTCCTCTGGAAAGGGCAAGTACCCTGATTTCTCTGGCTTCCTCCTTCACCCTGCGGGTCTCTCGACCAGCAAGGCACTTTCTACAGCTCCTGGGACACATGATTACTTCGACAGCAGTAGTGCAGGGAGCCAGATTTCAGATGAGGGACATCCAATTCCATTTAAAAGCCTTTTGGTCTCAAAGAAAGGACCATCTAACCAAATTAATTCCAGTGACTTGAACCCTGATCCAGGCCCTTCAGTGGTGGCAGGACCAGGGCAGTTTGAGACAGGGGGTCCCCCTTACCCCTCAGTCTTGCTCCTTAATCCTTACTACAGATGTATCCCTATTGGGGTGGGGAGCTCACATGGGCGACCTCACCACCCAGGGATTGGGGTCCCCTCAGGAATCTCTGCTTCACATCAATCTGTTGGAACTCAGAGAAGTTTTTCTAGCACTTCAAGTTTTTTCCAAATCTGTTCAGAGCAAGGTTATTCAAGTCAGAACAGACAATACCACTACAGTGTGGTACATCAGCAAGCAAGGGGCCACTCAGTCTACGGCCTTGTGTACCGAAGCAACGAAGTTGTGGTCTCTGGCTTACTCCCTGAACATCTCCCTTGTAGTAGTTCACCTCCCAGGCAAGGGCAATATCCTGGCAGATGCTCTCAGCAGGATTTCCCAAGGCCATCACGAATGGGCTCTGGATCCCCTAGTTCTGGAGGTGGTATTGCCAGATGGGGCACACCCCAGATCTTTTTGCAGCCCCAGACAATCACCAGCTTCATCTTTTTTTTGCAGGCCCCCAGTGTTGGGCTCAGGTCCCCCTGGGTGCCTTCCTTCTCAGTTGGGAAGGGAAGTTTCTCTACGCCTTTCCGCCCTTCCCTCTCCTGTTCAAAGTGCTAATTAAAATCAGGTCTCAATCCTGCAAGATGTTTCTGATTGCTCCAGACTGGGCCAGACATCCCTGGTACCCACTCCTTATGTCCTTAGCAGTCCACCGTCTCCTGTGTCTCCCAGGAATCACAATCTGTTATCCTGTGCTCAGGAGAGAGTTTGGGTACCTAAACCTCAAATCTCTCAATCTCAAGGCCTGGCTCTTGAAGAGTTAGAATTTGCTGACCTACACCTTTCCCAAGGTGTATTGGATATTCTGAAGGCTTCTAGGAAGCCTTCCACCAGGGCTACTTATAATTCCAAATGGAAGAGATTTTTCCATATGGTGCTCTGGGAAGCATATTTCCCCAGAATCTGCTGACTTATCCGCAGTCCTGGATTATATGGTTCATTTAAATACTTTAGGGCTGAGACCAGCTATCCTAAAAGTGTGCTTGGCAGCCATGTCTGCTTTCTTGTCAGCAGGCAAGCCCTCTTCTCTTTCAGCTCATCCTGTATTCTCCAAGTTTTTCAAAGGGTTGCTTCACACCAACCCCCATTTAGGATCCTTCCTGCCTGGGATCTTAATATTTGCATTGCCCAGCTTATGCAACACCCTTTGAGCCCTTGTCCTCAGCAGAGCTCTGCACTTGACTTGAAAACTGTGTTTTTGGTAGCCATCACTTCGGCCAGGCGATAAGTGAGTTACAAGCATTGTCAGTGGAGCCTGATTTTATCTCCTTTCACAGAGATAAGGTAGGCCTCAGGACTAACTGAAAGTTCTTGCCTAAGGTGGTCTCAGATTTCCACCTTAATCAATCTATATCTCTCCCTGTGTACTTCACTGGCCATTCCTCTTCTGATGAGAGGAGGTTACACAGTTTAGATGTCAAAAGATGACTTAGCTACTACATAGATCATACCAAAGGTCACAGGTTTAACTCCCTCCAACCGTTCCTCACTTATGGTGAGGTTGGCAAAGGGAAACCTGCCACTAAAAGATCCATTGCCAGATGGATCATCTCTTGTGTCCAATTTTGCTATGAAAAACTGGGTAAAGTTCCTCCCTCAGGCCTGAGGGCTCACACCACCAGAGGTACAGCTGCGTCTCAGGCTGCTGCCAGGGACATCTCTATCCTAGAGATATGTCAAACAGCTACCTGGAAAACGGTGCACACTTTTACTAAGCATTACTCCGTGGACATCCAGGCTAGGAGTGATGCTCGTTTTGGCACAGCTGTGCTTCAGAGCCTATTTCCTAAGTAGGTTCTGTCCCTCCTCCATGGAGGTACTGCTGTGTAGTCTGCATATGTCATAATATAGCAAGACTTCATGTTGTTTGAAGAAAAAATTACTCACCTTAGTAATGTTGTTTCTTCTAATGGAGTCTTGCTATATTATGACCTCCCCTGCCTGCCCCTCTCAGAACCCTACTCTTGGGGATGTGGGTGGGCAGGGCAGCGTTGGCACTTTTTTGATGCCCACCTTGCTTTGCACCCCTCCTTTCGGGGTGATCTTTGTTATGTTATCATTTTTTGGGTCTCCTGACTTGAGTCTTCTTTGTGGCAGCAAAAAATGTGTTTATTTAATTAAGTAGCCAGTTGGCTAGTGTTGGTTTACAGCTTCCACACAGAGTCTTAGTGAGTTTTTGCTCGTAAAGATCTGACAGTTTAAGTTTGAAGAACAACAGATAGAATTTTCAACCGAGCTCGAGCTCTAAGTTCCATGCCTGGCATGGAAGTTAACTCTTTCACCTCCGGAGCAGTTCTAAGGCTGGGACAAACTGCATATGTCATAATATAGCAAGACTCCATTAGAAGAAACAACATTACTAAGGTGAGTAATTTTTCTTTCTTTTGATAGGGTTTCCTAAACCATTCACATTCCACAAGACAATTCAGTAAGGAAGCATAATCTAGAACAATAGTTATTACTGAATAAAATGTTTAAATGAAGTTTAAATAAAGTGAAAGAAAAAAAGGGCAGTAGGGTGATAGCTACTGCTGAGTCAGTTGTTGTCCACCAGACTGTTGTCCAAGGTTTAGCAGACCAGTCACACTCCACTTCGACTACTACAAGAGAGGGCAATGATCCTTCCAGTTACAGGATAAAAGAAAGCCCAAAAAGAGAAGAAGGCGGGGAGAGCAATACCCTCCACTCCTCCGCCACCCAAACACCCCCCATACCGCACCCCAAATCAATCTCTTTCTAATCTAAGTTGATAATATTTGATTAAATGCAAAAAATATCATTTAGCACAACTTCAGGTGCATAAATTAAAAGAAAACATACAAGATATCCAGCTATAAAATTGAACTCACAACGTATATAAAGAGCTTAGAGATATTTTGTAAAAGGGAGGAAAAAAAATAATCAGCCCAGTGCAATAAATATAGCTCACTGCTGAAACAGATATCAATAATAAACAATTAGCTTATCTGTGTAGAAACCATCCACTAATTGAGAGCATATTCAGGCCTTCAACAGACCATCAAGCCTGAAGATCATTTGGTCTGTGCTCTAAATATTAGTCATAGTTAGTGGAAATTAGGCATAATAACACAGAATAAAAATTAGGTATTAGACACATGCAATAAGGCAGCGCTCTTGACTAGGGCAAAGATAGAGAATCTATCATAATAGATTAAAAGTGGCAGTAGAAAGGGTTAACAGAGCAGTCTGAAAAACAGCACACCATGAGTAACATACAACCAGATATCAGTGTCGGATCTATCAATATAACAATGAACGTTTTGTTTTTAATTAAATATCCTAAATAGATTGCTGCATAAGGAAAGCTTTAAAAAGCTCTAAGGCAGATTGTAAAACAAAATCCTACCACCGTACTCTGTATTAACTACGGAGATGCTCTTGTGTATCTGAGCTCTTAGGACCACAGGAAATGGTCTGATTGCAAGGTCATGTATACCCTTTGACCCCAGGTACAGAATTCATTGACAGGTTGCTGTTGCTGCCGGGGACAGATTTGGGTTGGACTGGCTCTGAGGCATCCATTTCCTCTTCGCGTGTCAGATCAGTGGAAGATCTAGGTGAGGATGTGTAGCTGTTCTCTTTGCTACGCTCTCTTTTCTTGGGATTGCCAACAGCAGGAGAAAGTCTCAGAATATTGGAATTTTTTGAGCATTGTCAAGCTCTTCTGTGAATATTGGAGCTCCAGGTATGTTCTGGGTCTAATTTAGGAACTTCAGAAAAAAGACGTGGAGTGGATGATTGGAGGAGGGTCATGAGAGAATTCCTTTGTGAAAGTTCACAAGATCGAGAAGAAGAGTGACTAGCGCGAGATTCAGAATTTAGCTGTGCTGCTTCATAGGGAGCATGCGCTGCTTTTGAAAAAAGGTGGTTATTTTTTCGGGTTGTTGAATTGCTGAAGTAAACTTCCTTATAAGATCATATGAACTGCCAAGCATTATTAGAAGAGTCACATTTGGTAGTTTTCCTCCCCTTGTTCCTGAATAATAAGAGAGGCAGGATATCTGAAATAATATTTGAGACCAAAGTGTTTTAGGCATTGCTTAACTTCAAGGAATTCTTTCCTCCTAGCTATCACTTCAGTGGAAAAGTCTTGGAAAATTAAAATACATTCACCTTTCCACCTAAGTGATCTCTTTTCCCTTGATAAGCACATTATTTCTTCCCTAATAGAAAATCGTAATAAATAGGCAATTATGGGTCTAGGCTTATGATTAGTTGGTTTGGGTCACAGAGCTCTGTGAGCTCTTTCAGTTTCTAGAGGCGTATGCCAATGATGTTTGAGAATTTCTGGTAAAAATGTTTTGAGGAAGGCTAGCGTATTGTCACCCTCAGCTCCTTCTGGTACACCAAGAATCCTTATGTTATTACGTCGACTTCTATTCTCAAGGTCGTCTACTTTTTGAGATAGCTGGTATATCTGTTCGGATTGTTTAAATGTCAGTTGTTCTAAATATGAGATTGCTGAGGTCAGTTCAGTAATCCGATTGTCATTTTTATTCACAATATTACAAATTTCTTCATATTATCTTGATAATGTGTCTGTAGAGTTTTTTACTTCTAATTGACCCAATCTTATTTCTGACAACATCTCCTTTATTTGGTCAATATCCTGCTTTGTGGCATACTGTTGCGAGCTGTCAGAACGGGCTCCATAACCTGTCGCTGAGAAAGCTGTGCACCCAGGTGAACGAGGCCTTCTTGAAGGCATATTCCTTATACTTGAGTTGTTGATAAATGATTAAATACGTTCTGAAATCTTCAAAAAAAATGACAAACTACATGCCTTAGTGCTGAGTTGAAGATTGGACAATCAGTTTAAACTTGATAAAATAACTTTGGGCTATAAATTACTTGAAAAACAGAAGGATCGGGACGGAGCTCACTCTCTTGCGTCTGTTGCCATCTAGCACCTGGGATTGGAATACCTGTATGTCTATCCTGATCACCATGGGGTGGTCCAAGCTGCTGCTTGTGAGAGAGAGAGAGAGAATAAAAAAAATCACACTATCTGAGCAACCCCCTGAAAAAGACTCCAAAAAATGATGTACTATAGCAAAAAAAGTTTATACAACAGCTTCTCTGCTGATCAGTCAGGCAGCTTATTCAATACATGTAGCACAGTCCTAGAACGCACTTTGGAACGTGCAGTAATTCTGGCACTGGCAGAAAGAGCAGAAGATGAATTGGCACATGAGCCGATTGCTACAGCAAGATCAGCCCTGGATGCCACAAAATATCATTTCCACACTGCAATGAACGCTATGACACTGCGGTCAGAGTTTTGGCTCATTTAGTGTCCTTAAGAAGGTTTTCCTGGCTGAGGACTATTGTCCTTTCCCAGGATACTCAAATCAAGGCCATGGATTTCTCATTTGAGGGAGATTCATTATTTGGTGACAAAACAGAGGTCTGCATGAAAAAAGTAGATGAATACAAAACCACTTTCAAAAGTAACAATGAGAAGGAAAAGGCCCCTACCTCTTACAGATCATGCGGAAGGGGAGGCAGGGGATGTTACCCAACAGCCTATGTCTCTTACATAAAACTGTGTTGATCACAAAGAGGTTACTATGAGGGAAGGAGGAAAAAGGGCTTCCATGCCTGATGCTGCAGCTACAGCACCTAGGCCCCAGCAGAAACAAAACCCCTGACAATTTTGCACAGGTCGCCAGACCATCGCCAGTGGGAGGGAGACTGTCACGATACTTCCAGGAGTGGGTAAACATTGCCACAGACAAGTGGGTACTGGAAGTAGTGGGCTGGGGGTGGGGTTGTCTGTAGTTCAAACACTTTCCAAACTTGCAGAAACACAGACGTTTTCCAGCTCACTCTCCCACAGAAAAAAATGTCTGCTGGAACTGGAAGTCAAAAAGCTGTTAATATCAAAAGCTATGGAAAAAGCCCATGCCTCACAGGGAGGCAGGGGCCTATTCTCAAGATACTTCCTGACCCACAAAATAAAATAGTGAATGGCAACCCATTTTAGATCTCAGGTTCCTGAACAAGCATTTGAAATAAGAAAAATTCAAGAACAGTGATACCATCTTTGCAGAAAGGTCATTGACTGGGCTACCTGGATCTGAAAGACACTTTTTTCATATTCTAATCAAGCAGTCTCACAGAAAATACTTCTGTTTCAAGCTGGGAAGCTGCCAGTATCAGTTCACAGCTTTCCCATTTGGTCTCACATCAGCTCCAAGGGTTTTCACAAAGTGCCTGGCTGTGGTGGCAGCACATCTGAGAAAACAAGGTGTGGTGGTTTTCCCCCTACTTGGTGACTGACTAATCTCAGGGAAAACAGAAAAAGAGTCAAGGTACTCCATTCAGTTGGTAAAATGCACCTTGGAGAATCTGAAATTCTTGATAAACCTGCAGAAGTCCTAACTAGAGCCTGTTAAGTACTGGACTTCATAGGAGCAGAGCTAAACACCCTGCAGGGAAAAGACTTCTTCCCTTAGGCCAGAATTACAGCTTTGATAACAACAAGAGTCCTTCACAGCAGGTCAGCCAAGACTTGCAAGAGACTTTCTACAGTTACTAAGTCACATAGCCACACCCACAGCTGTTGTTCCATGGGCTAGGTTCCAAATGAGAGATATCCAGTATCACTCAAGGGGCAACTGGTCACAAAGATGGGATCCATTTTCAAAGCTAGTGCCAGTGACAAAAGCACTAGTGGAGTCATCACAGTGGTGGAGGGAGGAAAGCAATCTAAGAGAGGGAATTCAAACCCCTAGGAATCCCTTACTAGTTGAGTTGTTTAACAACTGCTTTAGTCCCCTGGATTGAACTTGCCCTGGAGCTTTAATGAGTAGCTGACGCTTTCAGGACAACTTTAACAAACCATAACATTTAGACACAGTTCAGCTTGGGTTTCATGTTAGTTCTGGATTTCTCCTCCCCATTATTTATTACTGAGGTCATTTGCATTAAAACACAATCTTTGTTCCTGAAGAGTTCATCTATCCCTGTTGCTTTCTCCCTTCCTAAGGTCATAATGCACTGCTTGTGACATCACAGTTGCTCTCACAGCAACACACTGTGATGTCACAACAGAGGATTATGACTTGAGGTAGGGAGTAAGCTATTGAGGCAGATGAACTGTAGGAAATCCTAAGGGATAAAGATCATGTAGTCATGCAAATGTACTCAGTAATAAATAATGGGGACGAGAAATCTATAGAATATACAATATATGGAATGCAAGCTGAATTGTACAATTATTATGTTTTTCAAAGTTTTCTCTGAGGCGTCAGTAACTCTAAGAATTTTATCCAAATTAAGGAATGTTAGAATGAAATTCAAAACCCTGCTGTGTGGTCATGCTCACCTGTGCCCTATAACGGAAGAATTATTTCTCCGCCTGAGAAGTAGCATCGCCCTGAAGTCGCTCCACTTTAGAGACATGATATTTCTTTTCATTTTATTTTGCTTGTGTTGGCTTTCGTTAGTTGAAGTGATAAACTCGGTGCTAGTTAGGGTTTCGATTTTTAGCTGGTGTAAGTGTGTGTGCATTTCCGGTTCCTTTTTTGGCTCCAAGGAACTGGAGACGGCCTGATAGGTCGCGGTTTTCTCTTTCGGGATCCAGTTTTAAATTTAAAAAAAGAAGAGAAAAGACAAAACATTTTTTTTGCAAGATCCCTCCTTGTGGTCCTCGCTCTTAGTCATGGTTCCATTTTGGTCTCTGAACTGGGACAATATCCTTTGGAACCTGTGGGTAAACTTTGTTTTAATTACTATTAAAATCCTTTTGGTTCCTGTGATTATTGGAACTAAACAATTTCTGGGGTCTTTCTCAGAACTGCTACTAGTTTTAGAGGACCTGCAGTAAAAAATAAAATTGTACTTTTTTGTTTTATTTTCTGACGAAGACAGATTGCCACTATTTCCGTATTAGGCCATGTTTTACCAGTTACGTCATTGTTTCGAGTTTTGCCCAAACTATTTAAAGAGAGTTTATAACTTAAAGAAATGATGGTCTTGCATTACGACTCCTTGTCACAACAAGGCTCAGGTGAGGCTCCAGTTCCTCAAGGTAAGCAGAACAAATCTCCTAAAGATGTCACAGATACCAGGGCATCTGAAGGGGTAACCCTGATACCACAAAGGTTAAGAGAGCAGCTGAGCAGGCATTGGAGGTGGTGCCTGCTAAGAAAAAACATAAATAAAAGCATGTCACTGCCCCCCTGCTGAAAAGGCAAAGGAAACTCCAGTGAACAGTAGGCAGGTATAAGAGACGGTGTCTACTTAGAGAACACAAAAAGAAAAGCGAGTTACTGCTCCTCCTGCTGAAAACGAAAAGGAGACGCCAGTGAACAAAGGTAATTTTCCCTCATTTGAAGATATGACTAAAGTGTGGCAATTTTTCCAGTCTTTCCTAGTTATGTGTGCCTGTATGACCATGCCAGCCACCCCTCCCCAGGCCCCAATGCCCGTGATGATGCCTGTGGGGGAGGAGGAAGAAATGTATTATGATGAGGAGGAGGAAGGGGATCCTATAGAACTTGATGTCTTCCATGAACAGGATTTTGGTTCCCCTCCTTGGCTTTCAGAGGACTATACTTCTCACTTTACTTTTGTGAGGCAGATGGTAAATACCCTCAATCTCTCACCTCAAGAGAAGGCAAAGGATGAGGATGAGGTAACATTTTTAGATATGATGGGCCTAGCCCCAATATAAAGATTGTTCAAACAACTTGAAGTCTTGCTGTATTCTGACTATATGCAGTTAGCCCCAGCACTTGAACTGCTCCGGAGAGGAAAGGGTCAACTCTATGCCAGAGCATAGAGCGTTGAGCTCAAGCTCGGTTTTCAAACTTCTGTCTCTGGTACATCTCAAAGTAACAATCAGATTCTGTACTCTGCCTAACTATGAAGACGCTCCGGAGAATTTCTCCTCGCTGCTTCAGTTCGGTATAGTCCTCGATCAGTTTATTACAACTGTTTCTTTATTTTTTCGGTCTCAAATCTCTGTCTACGGTACAGGTAGTATAGTTTTGATAGACCGTGGTAGAAATTGTTTTTCTTCGGTTTCCTATCGGTCGGTGCAGTTGGGAACCAAAATAATTGTTTACATCTTTTCTGTTTCTTCAGTTGAAGTGTGGTCTGGTACTTTTTCTGTCTCAAAAAAACAATGACTTATTCCAGTTTTTTAGACAGCCCTTGAACCAGCTGGTGACTGAAATGTTTTTTGTATTACCTGGCGTAACAGCTGTTAAGGGTAATTTTGGTTGGTAAGGCAATGTCTGAGAAATCCAAGAAGAAAACCGGTCCCACTGGGTTTCAACACTGTACTGAGTGTGGGGAGGCTTTTGCTAAAGCTGATCCCCACCTCACTTATGTTTATTGTCTGGGTTTGACCACCTCAAAACAGACTGCCAAATTTGTGCAAATTTCCCTAAGGCCACTATAGAAAGAAGATTAGCTTGGCTTAGGGAAAGAGAGGCTGAGGAGTCCGCTGATCCGGATGGCCAGCCCGGTTCAGCCCCAACCGAACCTGAGGAGGTGCCTGCTGACATGGGCGATACCTCCTCGGGCAAAAGGAAATCAGATTCTGAAGGATCGGTTCCTTCAAAAAGGAAAAAGAAATCAACCGGTTCGGATCCTGCCCCTCAGATCCTAACCATGGAAGAGATTGCTAGAGCTATTAATATAGTTCAATCGTTCTGTCCGATTCCGATCGAACCGACAGTGCCTGGCAGGTGATCGGTTCGGTCGGATCCAGCCCCTTCAGAATATGAAACGGAGGAGTATTATGAGTTGGATTGGGAGGGGGATCCCAAGGGAGACGATGAAGATGATTTTGGAGGCCTAGATGAGCCAGTAGAGCCTGACATCTCCCCAGACAGGCCTTCCAAAGTTTTCCCTCCTAGACTTTCTGAGTCCCCTTCACACTTTTTATTTTATAAAAAGGTGGCAGAAACCCTCCAGCAACCAGCAGTGGAAGCTGTTGAGGAGGCAGAAGAACCTGACTTTGTGGAGATGGTGGATGTCCAAGAGTCTAAGAGATTTCTATTCCCCTGCATAAATCTTTGGGGAGACTGACTCAAAAAATATTACAGATGCCATCTTCCATACCTCCTGTGGATAAGAGAATGCACAAGAGGTATATGTTGTCAGGTTCTGGGACGGAATTTCTTTATTCTAATTGCAGCCATGTTGGGGTAGTATAGACTGCAGCCTGTGACAAGGCTAACATCCCCTTGGCTTCACGCCCCCCCAGATAAGGATTCCAGGAAGGTGGATGCCATGGCAACGAAACAGTACTTGGCATCTTCTTTGGGACTCATGCAGGTTTCTTATATGTCTTATGTTGCTAGGTACAAGAAATCCAGGTGGGATACTGTTCTGGAGCTAGTTAAGAATGCCCCTCCCCAGCTGGCCAAGGAGCTGGAGCAGGTGGCTGCAGATGGTATAGAAGCATCCAAAGTACAATTCCATGCTGCTGTGGACTCCAGTGATGTGGCATCAAGAGTCATGGCTACATCTGTCTCCTTACAGAGGTTTGCTTGGCTCAGATGTACTAGCCTTTCGCAGAATACCCAGGCTGATGTCATGGATTTTCCTGTCACTGACAATTCTCTGTTTGGGCAGCAAACAGAGACAAATATGAAAAATATGGATGAATACAGGACCACCTACAGGAGTGCAGTGGCCAAGGAAAGGCAAGCCACTCCACAAAAGCAGCAGTCTAGGGCTGGCAGGGGCAGGCCTTTTCACAGGCCTTTTTACCAAGCCCAGGCTCCCTCTTCTTTCCAGCAGAGGGGGTTCTTCAGAGGGAAGGGCAGAAGGGGGATGAGCAGGGCTACATCCTCTTCTCAATCTAGGGCTGCTGCCAAACAGACACCCTGATGTGTCAGACCGGGTTGTCTCTTCAGTTCCAGTAGGGGGCAGGCTGGCTTACTTCTTCCAGGCCTGGAAGTCTATCACTTCAGACAAATGGGTCCTGGAAGTAGTAAGCCAGGGGCTTGCTCTCAGCTTCGAAAGATTCCCTAGAATGAGAGCCAAGTCCTTTTCAGCTGCAACACCTCTGGAAACAATTGCTTTAGAGGCAGAGGTTTCTTCCCTATTGTCTCTAAAAGCTGTGGAGAAGGTTTCTTTAAAGCACAGAAGGAAAGGTCTGTATTCAAGATACTTCCTTACCCCAGAAAAGACAGGGAAGTGGTGACCCATCCGAGACCTGAGATATCTGAATAAACATATAACAAAGCCCAAATTCAAAATGGTGACTCTGGGAATAATACATCTTACTTCGAGAGGGCTCTTGCAGTAGGTAATTACATATAGGACTGATGCCGGCAGGCATCAGGATCCTACGGAAAAATTTCTAGCTAGCAGTCTGTGGCGGGGCACCTCCCCCACGTCAGATGACCAACGTTATGCGACGTCAGTATAAAGGGGTGGTTCCCCATGCCTGCCTTCCAGTTTTTAACCGCTGTTAGCTCATGTCAGCGCCTCGCGGTAAAGTTCAGTGCTTGTCAGCCTCGGTCGTCGTTTTTACTGAGTTATTTTCGATTTTTCGAATTTTTGTCAGGTATTCGTCGGTGTATGTCATCCCCTACACCTTCCGAGCACAAGAACAAGTGCGACTCGTGTGGCGCCCAACTCCGGCACAAGGACGGCCATTCCCAGTGCCTCTTCTGCCTAGGCCCAGATCATCAGGTAGAGAAGTGCCAGCACTGCCTTAAATTCAACACGGCCACCCGCAGACGGTGGCATCAGTCCCTGGAGGCCCATATTTTAAAGAAGAAAATGTCCTCCATGGAAAAGGAGTTAAAAAATCTCCGGCAGGAATCCACTTCCCCCAAAGGCTATTGCAAGAAAAAAGACAAGGAGAAGCACCAGGACGAGGGCTCCTCATCCACCGCGTCTTCTTCGGGAGTAGCCGTGCTTCAGGTAACGTCCCCCCTGGGGGACCGATCCACGATGGCCGCATTGGAGGTTTCCAAGGTGGTGGCGGCCCGCCCGTCTGGTTCACGCTCGGGCCCTTCGGGCGCCTCTGGGCTATTGGAGGCCTGCGCTCCTGGTAAAGCCACCACTGTGCGGCATACTGATTCGAGTGGCTCTGGTAAGCTAGACGTCGGCTCCTCCAACACTCGCACGGAGACGGTCGATAAGTTGCCCGACCCCTCGGGGCAGCGCATGGCCCCTCTTCTGCCCGACCAGGCCACCCCTCATTCGTGACCTGCCTCGGGCGACGGGTCCGCTAAGTCGGACGTTGGCTCCTCCGGCGTCCGCCTGAACCCCGCTGATAAGTTGGATGTCGGCTTGCCTGACGTCCGCACGGTGGCTGAGCCGATGCTGGACCCTCCCATGTCCGCTGTTCCCGGCTCCCCGCAGCCTTCGCTGCCCTCTGGGGACCCTGGGTCTCCTCAGCCTGACCCTGGTGATTTTCCCCCTCCATCCCTGGGCGATGCCGAGGTTCCTGCTGCGCCCCCGTCAGACCGTCTGCCCGCTGAGCCAACTGACCTGACGTCGGCTCCCCGGACACTGGTGCCGACACCGGCTCCCTGGCCGACAGCCCCAACGCCAGTCTTGCTGACCCCGGGTGACATCCCGCTTCCGGATGCCGCTCCAACACCGGGCCCTCCGCCCACCGGGCCTTCTGCTCCAGACCCACCCGTGGGCCCTCCGGCCGGGCCGTCTGCTCCGGCAGACCCCTCAGTTCCCAGGTATCTGACCCCATCTTACCCGGCTCCGCAGTATCCGATGCCCCAGTACCCAACGCTGGCCTATCCGACACCCCAGTACCCGGTGCCTCAATACCCGATGCCTGCTTCCCGCCGTCAGGTTATGGATATGTGCCTTATGGGTATAATCCATACCCATATCCCCCTCCTCCTCCACCGCCCCCTCACCGCCGGTGGACTTGAAGGAGACTCTGGCCTCCTGGTGGGCTGAGGCCAAAGCTCAGCTCACCAGAGAGGTGGAGTCTCATCTCCTGATGATGGTGCCGGTCCCAGTTCCCATACGCCCATGACAACAGACTCCTTCCCCACCTCCGGACACCAGGGCCAAACCCTCTGGTTCCAGGGTGGGGCAGGACACGCTTCCCCGAGGGCTTCCCAAAGGGTCCATTCCTCCCCCATGCCGGGAGAGAGAGTCTTCCTCATCATCATCTTCTTCCTCCTCGGACACCTCGGACGACTCCAACGGTTGTTTCGAGCTGGACGACAAGCCACAGTCTCCGCTCTAAACCAGGCTGAAGGACTCCTCCGGTCCTTCGAGGATCCTTCTTTAATGGAGTTGCTGTGCAAAATCCAGGAGGTTCATAAGTGGCATTCCTTGGAGCCGGATCCCCAGCATAAGAAACTCGCTGAGTATTTGGATCTGCCCGTGACAGCTCCCACCTTGGTGCCACCCTGGATTGAGCCTCATGCCGATCTTGTTTCCACTATTTGGAAGCAGCCGTCGGCTTTAGCCCCACTTCCTCGGAAGTTGAACAGGCTATATCAGGCTCCCGAGGGTGTTGACTTTTTAGATTCTCACCCTCGAGCTGATTCAATCGTGATTAGCGCCGCTCATGGTCGGTCAGCTAACCAGAAACATCTGAGCTCGTCTCCACCTGACAAAGAATCCTGTCTTCTGGACCAGTATGGGAAGAAGATCTGTGCTTCTTCCACTCTGGGCATTAGGGCCCTAAATTATGTCAGTCACATGGATTACAGAAGGCAATTCTTAGTGAGGTGGAATCCAAATTGGACTCCCTTCCAGACTCTCAACTCAAACATGATGTGGCTGACCTCGTCTGCTCTGCACATTTGGCCAGTCGGAACATGCTTCATGCTACTTACGATGCAGTGGACACTGCTGGTAGGAGCTCCGCTTTCACCGTAGGCTTACAGCATCATGCCTGGCTCAGTGTGTCAGGGTTGGTCCCGGAAGTGCAGTCCGCTATTCAGGAAGTGCCCTTCTGGGGTTCGGTGGTGATGTCAAGGACGTTATCACTGATCTGCAGGAGAAGGGGACTGCACTGAAGTCTGTGGACTCCATGTATCATCCCCATCAAACGCAGCGCCGTCCTTTTCACAGACAGAATCGGCAAAAGGCGAAACCCCAGGGAAAGCGGGCTGCTAAACACCGGGCCCCTCCAGCTGCCAAGCCCCTTCCACCCAAAAAAGCAGCGGGTGGGGCTTCCGGTGACATCACTAGCTAAATGGAAGCCTAAATCTGAGCTCTTGTGCCTCAGATACTTTATATAAAATAATCCCCGTCCATCAGCGACTGAAATGCTCTATTGAGGATGCACCTAACCTCCGTTGGCAATTGTGAAATGGGCAAAACTAAAAAGAAGCTCGATGATGGAGATCGAATCCGCTCAAGAAGTCAGATGGTGCTGAGGCCTGTAAGCCCACCTGGGTCCCGTTCATCCGTAATCACGGCCTCGGGGGAAGATTCTGATGGCTCTGGCTCTGATGATACGTCAACCTTTACAAAAGCTGACGGACACAGAATGTTAAAAATATTACACCATATTGATGCCAGGATATTAGGAATACAGGATGATCTCTAGAAATTGGAAACATGCATGACATCAGTGGAAATACAGGCTGAAACCTTACAATCTGAGCATATGGCTTTCGGGAGGTCTCTGGCTTACCTTAATAAGAGAGAAAAGGAGTTGACCATGAGAGCAGAGGATGCAGAAGCGAGAGCTCGCCGCAATAATATTCGTATATTTGGCATCTCGGGAGGGGTGAATCCCCCAAGTATGGAGGACTTTATAGATTCCTGGCTTAAGACGGAATTGAATTTGGAGGAGAGTTTTAATACAGAGATCGAAAGAGCCCATTGTTCTATTGCCCCTAAACCGAGGAAGGTGCACCACCCAGATCTGTGATTGTAAAATGTCTCCAGTACACAATGAAGGAGAAAATCATGAAGCTAGCATGGGCAAAGAAAAATCTTAACTTGGATGGTCAAAGGCTATACATAGATCCAGACTTTCCTTCCTTAATGCTTGCTCAACGTAAAAAGGTGTTGCAAGTGGTAAAATTGCTGAGAGACAAAGGATTGAAGGCCTACCTTAGATATCCTGCAAAACTCTGGGTACAGAATGGCGATGGGGTTAAAATATAGGATACCCTTTTGGCTGCTGTTCCTTTCCTCACGTCACAAGAGGTACCCATTCTGGATATAAAGGAGGAATTGGCGGAGAAGGAGATAGAAGATCTGTTATGGTCTATTGCTCTGCGTTCAGGAAGATGTGCAAGGCGACGAGAAGAGGCCCTACTCCCGTTACATGCAGATATGGCGAAGTGGCTACAAACTAGGAAAACCTGAGGAAGACATGAAAGGAGCGTGCATGGCAAGTTGTTCTGCAGTAATTCTTTGTGATGGGCAGCAATTCCCTTGGGACTGATAAGCTAAGACTAATAGGGGACATTGTGCACCATTTTGTTCGTTACGGACAAACAAGATTTGTTTACCTTTTTTCTTCTTTCAGATATGAGGTCTCCTTTTTAATATATCCCGCACTGATTAAGTGACTTTTTGGGGGAATTCTCCCTGTTATTATTTCTGGTACCTCCTTAAAGAGCCATGATGGAACTTCTTTGTGTTGGTTTAGGGTCTCAAGGGGAGGGTTTATGGAGTGGGACACATAATTAGTGCAACGTGGATACAGTCCCTGGGGGTTGAAAGGCCGCATTCGGCGGGTGGGACGTCTAATGTAGGTTTTTTATCTTTTTTTTCCCATTTTCTTGTATGAGGAGGTGGGTGCAGCCATGAACTTACTTGATGGTCGGATGGTTATAGGGAATAAACAGAGTAGATAACATTTTACTAAGAAGGGATGGGGGGACGACTTGTTGCAGGAGTGCATTGGTTGGGGGGGTTGGGGCATGGCAGACAGATACGGATATTCAGATCAGGTTGGACGTGGATATTTGGCCTGGCTTGTCCCCATCCTCCATTTAGTTAATATAAGTTTAAAGTGGAAGGACTGTGGGTTATCCCTGCCCTCCCCTCGATCCCACTAGATGAGAGGCAGGAAATTAAGTTGTGCCCGGGGTACCTGGCTTGGATGGCCTGCCTTATCGGACCCAAACTAATTAGGAGAGGGTCATGGTTCCAACCTCAGGAACCTACCTCTTAGCGTTTAGACACGCTTTTTCTCCTATACTACTAGGAGTTACAAGCCCCTAGCACCTGGGGGTTTAACTATCATCCCCAGTTTTTTGTAGTTCGGATTGAGCTAACAGGTATCTGAAGATCAGGTACCTGAGTTCTTGTTTTTCTATTATTGTTCCTGGAGTTTTTTTTTTTCCTCTTGGGGTTACTGTTCGTGACCTAAGTTGGGGTCATAGGGTGTTATTATACCTAAAGGCTAAACAAGAGGGTGGGACGTTGGGGGTAATTTTTGACTGTAGGGGTTATGTAATTTTTTATATCCTTGAATTTCTTTTCCTTTTTTTGTGTTTGTATTCCTTTATTCTCAGAAGCAAGCAAAAGATCTTTGGTAATTTTTTTAAAATGGAGGGGGAGAGATTGGTACTGAATGATGATTCTGTGTCCTACATAATATGTGATCATGGCTTCTCTCAAGATTGTATCGGTTAATGTGAAAGGGATAAGTGGGGTGGTTAAGTGAGTGAGAATTCTACAAGAGCTAGGACGATTAAGGTGTGATCTGGCATGCTTACAGGAAACCAAATTGTCGGAGGGTGAACATCTCAAACTCAGAAGGATGTGGGTGGGCGGAGTTCACACAGACTCCTGTCCAGATTCCCCCAGAGGGGGTGTGGTTATTCTAATCCGTAGGGGTCTTCCATTTAAGGTCCACAGGGTTTTGACGGAGGGACTGGGACATTATGTGATGGTTTGTGGTGAATACATGGGACACCCACTCAACTTAGTAGTAGTGTACGCTCCCACTCCCCCTTCTGGCAGTTTTTTTAGGCGATTCTTTGCTAAAGTGGATTCTCTCCCCCCCGGGCAGAGTGATAATGGTTGGGGATTGGAATTGTGTCGAGAACAGTCTCTTGGATAGGAGCCCTGGGGGGAAGGGAGGGAGGGAGGACAGCATGCTCTAAACTTCTTAGGAATTTATTATCAGAGGGGGGCTGGTCAGACCCGTGGAGACAACAAAACCCACTAGTTAAGGACTTTACATTTTACTCAGTGATGGCCAAATCATACTCAAGGCTCGACAGATTTTACACACAAACCAGGAATGTTAGTGACATGGTAGACCTGATAATACATCCGGTCCCTGTCTCAGATCATGCCCTAATTAGTGCCAGGGTGAAGTGGCCTGGAGCAGTGACCAAGGGTAGCTGGAGATTTGATCCAGGGCTTCTTAATGACAAAAATTTTGTAGCCCAAATAAAGGAGTCCATCAAACTATATATCTCAGAGAATAAGGAGAATGATACCCATATACGTTTCATATGGGATGGGTTGAAGGCAGTTGTACGGGGTGAGATTATTAGCTATTCCACTTATAAACACAAAAGTACCCAAGCTAAATTAAACAACTTATTAGAAACCATCAGCTCACTGGAAAAAGAACATAAAAAAAACGATAAAGACATTTCCATTCTGGAGAGGGTGATGTAGGCCAGAGAGAAATACAATAGGGAAATGAATAGTAGAACTGAAAATCACCTAAAATATACTAGACAGAAATATTATGAAACAGGAGGTAAAGCACAGCGACTACTGGCCCTCAGACTTAGAAACCAACAGGCAGACAGATATATTTCCAGTCTTAAAAAGTATGGAACCCAGATCCTTTCTTCGGACCCTGAACAGATTGCGGACAGTTTCTGCAATTATTACCGAGAGTTATACTCCCAAGAGAGAGGAGAGAACCACCTTGCCCAGGTGAATAATTTTTTAAATAGCGTAGAATTACCCAAGCTTGAGGACTCCCAGAAAAACAGATTGGATAGGGCAATAACCGAACAAGAAGTCAGTAAGGTTATCAAGAGTTTAAAAAGGGGGAAAGTCCCGGGCCTGGATGGGTTCGTGGCAGAATTCTACCGGGCATTTGCGGATGAGCTGACCCCCCTCCGTTCACCAGAGTTTGTAACGTAGCTCAAGAACGGGGAGAGGCTCCGGCCTCCCGGGAAGAAGCACGGATTACCCTCCTGCCAAAACTGGGTAAGGATTTGACGGGGTGTGAGAGTTATCACCCTATATCTCTAATTAACCAGGATGCTAAAATATTTGCTAAGGTTTTGAGTTCTCGTTTACAAGAATTTATTCCAGAATTAGTATACAAAGATCAGACAGGCTTTATTCCAGGCTGTCATATTCAGGATAATAGTAGATTACTAGTCAATGTTTTGTCTGCCTCCAGGTCTTTTCCCCCGAATGTTTTAAGGGCGGTACTGACACGGGATGCGGAGAAAGCATTCGATCGTATTGATTGGCTTTTCCTGGACCTTGTCTTGGAGAAATTTGGGATCGGGGAAAAATCCAGAAAGTGGATAGCAAACTTATATAGAAATCTCTGGGCTAGGGTGAAAGTAAATGGGATTACTTCTGAAAAGACATCAGTCAGGAGGGGGACTAGACAAGGCTGCCCGCTCTCACCCTTATTGTTCGCCCTGTGTATTGAGCCTCTAGCAACCCTTGTGAGGCAGTCAAACCAGTTTGAAGGCATTCAAGTACAGGGGGTGGAGGTTAGGGTTTCTTTATACGCGGATGACGCTTTGCTATATATCACTGACCGTGCAAGGCAGATACCACTGGTAGATTCTCTAATCCAGTCATTTAGTAAGGTTTCTGGTTTCAAAGTTAATGATGCTAAATCAGAGCTCTTGCCTATTGGTTGGCCACAAGACAGGGCACTCCCACCAATCGGTAAATACAAATGGGCTAAGGAAGATATTAGATATCTTGTGGTTAGAATAACTAGAGATGCTAAAAAATTATATCACTCAAATCATGGGAGATTGTTGCAGGAGGTTCAAGAAGATTTACATAGGTGGGATGAGTTGCCCAATGCTCTGTTCAGCAGAATTGAATGTGTAAAAATGAATATTCTCCCATGCTTTTTGTTCCTGTTTCAGTCATTACCGATTAGGCCACCATCTGGTTTTTGGGGAGCACTGAGATCTTCCCTGTCCCGATTCATTTGGGCTGGCAAGTCGCCTAGAGTGAAATGGAAGGTGCTTCTTAAGGAAAAAAGGAATGGAGGGGTAGGTCTGCCAGATTTTAAAAAATATTACTGGGCTGCTCAGTGCCAACCCTTGATCACCCTTATGAGAGATCCAGACCCTCCGTTATGGGTTGAGATAGAGAGGCCGGAGTCCTCCAAAGGAGATATTAGGGATTTAATATACTTGGATGCAGAAGGAATGCACTGCTTGTATTGCAATAATCCGTGGACCAGGCTGGTGATCTCCTCTTGGCAGGAGATTAACAGGAGAATGGGGTGTGAGATAACCTTGAGAATGACCACCCCGATTAAAGCTTGCTTGGATTTTCAACCTCTTAGTTGGGATAGGGGATTTCTCCTGTGGGAGTTAAAGGGCTTGTCTACATTAGGACAGCTGTATGTAGGGGAGGATCTCAAATCTTTCCAACAGCTCTCAAAAGAGTTCTCGCTGCCCACCTCTAACTTCTTCAGATATTTGCAACTCAGACATTTTGTGAGGGGAAAAAGCTTGGAAGGGATGGGGTTGGGGGCTTGGGTATTAATCCGTTGGTGGATTTCTTGAGAGCCGAGGCCAGTAGGATAGAGTCTAAAGGGTCTGTTTCTCGGTTGGTTGACCAGTTTTATGAATTGGAACCTGACTCACTGGAGTTGAATAAAGCAAATTGGTCTACAGAAATGGAGAGGGTAATTGAGGACCCTATTTGGGCTACAGTATGGGGGGCTGTTCACTCAACCACTGCTTCTAATAGCTGGTGGGAGTTTTGATGGAAAGTTGCTATTAGATACTTTCATACCCCAACAATCACTAGACATTTTGGTCATCATTTCTCAGATGACTGTTGGAGGGAGTGCGGGAATAGGGGGACACACTTACATATATTTTGGTCTTGCCCCAGTATTAGTTCTTTCTGGGAACAAATTATGGACCAAGTGGGAATAGTCTTTGGGATGCGTATGCCAGAGGACCCTATTTATTGGGTGCTAGTGTGTTACCCAGACCAAATCAAACAGAAGTCACAGGAATATTTATATAATATAATGGTGGCCTTGGCTCTTAAGGCAATTACCCAGGTTGGATGTCTAAAGTTAGTCCCACAACTAATGCCTGGTATAAAAATTGTTTAAATATATTAGATATGGAATACTTAACGGCTAGAGTAAGGCTACAAAAAGATACATTTAAGATGAGATGGATGCCGTTCTTTAACTTTCAAGCGCAGAAAGAACAAATTAATGTATTGGATATCCTGGTTAAGTATACCTGTAACTGAAAAAATAGATAAGTCTACTGATTCCCTCAAACATGTGAGCACAGGTAGACTAACATATTTAGTGCTCCCCAGAATAGTATGAATTAGGTCATTGTATCTCCCTTGGCTTAATGTATTTGCAGGACCTTCAGTAGTCACCCCTTTCTCTAGCCAAGTAATTTATTACAAGGGTAATATAAACTCTTTCTTCCCTTCCCCCCTTTTTTTTTTCTTTTTTTCTTTTCTCTCTTTCTTCTCTTTTAGTCCAAGCTTTATTATACTTATGTCACGTCTGTTACTTGCAGAGCTGAGGGAAATGGGATCTGGTTTGATGGGTACATGCTTGGAATATTTGTTCTAAAGACTACTAGATCCATATTTATTGTTTCAGATGTGAAATCTTACCTAGGAATATGTATCTCTCAGAATTATTCCAATATTACCAGCGGTAATGATGTATATGTGTACTGCTCCCCATTTTTTCTTTCTGTTCCTGATCCTATTTTTCTGTTTATACTGTCATATATGAAAAACAATCAAATTATTATTTCAAAAAAAAAAAAGCAGCGGGTGCTTCAGCCGCGATGCTGCCCCACACCACCTGACTCCTTTCCTCTCCCACAGCCTCTGGGCCTTCCAGAGGAACTGGTAGTAGGGAGGTTTTCCCTCCACCTCCCGGGTTGGGAGAGGATAACTTCAGATTCCTGGGTGCTCCAGCTGATTGCAGAAGGACACTCAATAGAGTTTCTCCAGAAACCACCTCGTAACCCTCTCCTAAGGTTGTTGTACTCTCGGGGACACCTTCTTCTGGTCCAGGAAGAGATTTCAGCACTTTTGCTGAAGGAGGCGATAAAGCCCGTCCCCCTTTCTCTTCAGGGAACGGGTTACTATTCCCACTTCTTCCTGGTCCCGAAGAAGACAGGAGATGTGAGGCCGATTCTCGACCTCAGTTCCCTGAACTTATTCCTGGAGTACAAGAGGTTCAGGATGCTCTCCCTGCAGGGCCTCCTGCCCCTCCTTCGGCCGGGACAGTGGCTGTGCGCTCTGGATATGCAGGATACTTACCTGCACATCCTTATCTGCCCGTCTCACCGCAAATACCTCCGTTTTGCTTTCCAGGGAGACCACTACCAGTTCAAAGCCCTCCCATTTGGTCTTTTCTCAGCACCCCGGGTATTCACCAAATGCCTTTCGGTGGTAGCGGCCTACCTGAGTACCCAGGGAGTACAGGTTTTCCTGTACCTGAATGATTGGCTCCTGGTGGCCCCGTCCAGGGAGGATCTCCTGCGCTTCCTTTCCCTTACTCAGGATGTGTTTTTCTCACTGGGCATCACCATCACCACTCCAAGTCCCACTTGATCCCGTCCCAGAGGCTCCAGTTTATTGGGGTGATCCTGGACACAACCTCTGGCAAGGCCTTCCTGCCAGCGGACAGGGTGGCCACACTCCAGGCTCAGGTCAGCCTGCTGTCCAGCCACAGGCGGGTCAGTGCCAGGTTGGTCCTTCGCCTCCTTGGGCTTATGGTGGCTGCAATCCCAACAGTCCCTCACGCTCAGCTCCACATGAGGATCTCTCAGTGGATGCTTCAGTCTCAGTGGGATCAGTTGGTGGATGACCTGGACCAGCTTGTCCTAGTCTCCTCCCCCATGGTTCGGGACTTGCAGTAGTGGATGGTTCAGGAGAATCTTTGTCGGGGAGTTCCCTTCTGTCTTTCTCCCCCCTCCCAGACTCTGACCACAGACACCTCGGGCGAAGGTTGGGGAGCCCATCTTGGACCTCACAGGACTCAGGGCTCCTGGTCCAAGCTCAGAAAACGCTTCACATCAATGTGCTCGAGCTTCGGGCAGTGCTTTATGCTCTTCAAGCTCTGCATCTGCATCTCCTTTCCGGCCACTTAGCCGTACAGACGGACAATGTGTGTGTGGTATGGTACATCAACAAACAGAGAGGGACTCGTTCCTACCCTCTTTGCAGGGAAGCGATGTGAGTTTGGGATTGGGCAGTACAGCACAACCTCCACCTCACAGCAATTCACGTCCCGGGGGTTGAGAACACCTTAGCAGACAAACTCAGTCGCTCGTCTGCTCAAGCTCACGAGTGGCTTAGACGATATCTTCCTACGTTGGGGAACACCACAGGTGGACCTGTTCGTCTCACCTCTAAACGCAAAGCTTCCCGACTTCTGCTCGCTTGCTCCAGAGTGCGGCATTTTTTGGAGAGACGCTCTGTCTCTAGATTGGAAGGACAGATTTGTCTATGCTTTCCTCCCAATCCCTTTGATTCCAAGAGTCTTACTGAAACTCGGTTCAGAAGGAGCTTGAATGATACTGATCATTCCTTTCTGGCCCAGGCAAGTTTGGTTCTTCCTTTTGCAACAATACTCAGAGGAACCTCCTCTTCTTCTTCCTCTGTCGCGACTTTTACTGATCCAGAATCAGGGGACCCTGGTCCATCCAGGTCTCAAGTCCCTTCAACTGCATGCATGGCTCCTGCAGATGTAGCTCAAGCCCAATTTGGGTTTTCACCCCGAGTGGCTGAGGTTTTAGTGGAGGCTAGAAAACCCTCCATTAGGTCTACCTATGTCATGAAATGGAAACGGTTCACAATCTGGGCCGCTTCAAAAGTTTGCAAGCCTTTCTTGTGCTGTGTTGGGTGGCTGTTGGATTACCTGTGCCGCCTCTTTGATCTGGGTCTCAGTCACTCGTCCTCGAAGGTACACATGGTGGCCATGTTGGCCTACCATGTCCCTTTTACAGGCAGGACATTTGCTCAGCTTGAGGTCTCTAAGACTTTCCTTAGAGGGGTTCTCCACTTGAGACCCCCTATCCGGGTTCCTGCTCCTCCTTGGGATTTGAATTTCATCCTCGAGAATCTTACTCTGCCTCCTTTCGAACCGGCAGCCTCAGCAGTCATGACGTTCCTCTCATGGAAGACTCTCTTCCTAGTGGCCATTACTTCTGCTCGGAGGATTTCCGAGCTCCAGGCCCTGATGTGTAAAATCCCATATTTGATTTTTCACAAGGAACGTGTGGCTCTGCTCACCAACACTAAGTTTCTCCCCAAGGTGGTAGCGGAATCTACTTTGAACCAGTCCATAGAGTTACCTGCTTTCTTCACGCAGCACTCCAATCAAGGGGAGTATCTCTTACACACTCTGGACATTCACCGAATTCTGCGATACTACACTAACAGAACAAAAGATCTTAGAAAGACAGATCAACTGTTTGTCTCTTTTGCCCATAAAAGAGAAGGCAATGCTGTTTCTAAGCAATGCCTGTCCAAATGGTTGGCTCATTGTATAACTTTCTGTTACAAGTACAACAAGACCCTTCCGGGTCAAGTGAGAGGCCACTCCACCAGAGGAGTCGCTGCCTCGGTGGCTTGTTTTAGGAATGTGTCAGCAGCGGACATCTGTGCTGCCACCACTTGGACTTCCATCCATACCTTTACAAAACATTACAGTTTGGATATTGGCTCTCGCCGTAGAGCAGGCTTCGGGCTTGCTGTTCTGCAAGGCCTCCTTTCCTAAGGTCTTCACAGCTAGAGGACCTACTTTGGGTAGCTTTCCTCCTCCCGTTTTGCTTCTTCTTGTTCCAGACTGCTGGGACTCAGTCCTATATGTAATTACCTACTGCAAGAGCCCTCTTGAAGTAAGATAGTACAGTTACATAAGAACTTACCATAACAGAAGATCTTCGAGAGAGGATCTTGCAGTAGGTAATACCTTCCCGCCCTCCATCCCCCTAAGCTTTTTTAGCTCCTTTTCCAGGTTGGGAAATATCCGCTTTTCTCTCTCTCTCGTCTCGCCCTTTTGGGCCTTTGGAGGGAAGGAATTGGAAGACGGGCATGGGGGACCGCCCCTTTATACTGACGTTGCATGACGTCGGTCACCTGATGTGGGGGCGGTCCCCCTCCAGAGACTGCTAGCTAGAAATTTTTCCGTGGGGTCCTGATGCCGGCCCGCATCAGTCCTATATGTAATTACCTACTGCAAGAGCCTCTCTCGAAGATCTACTGTTACAGTAAGTTGTTACGTAACTGTACTTTCCCTGTCTAAGACCAGGAGACTGGTTAGCTTCCTTGGACCTCAAGAATGCCCATTTCCACATTCCTATCAGATGCTCCCACAGAAAGTACCTCAGGTTCGAGTTGCCCTCAGGTCATTAGCAGTTCAGAGCAATGCCCTTCGGTCTAACATCTGCTCCAAGGGTATTCACAAAATGCCTAGCAGTAGTAGTAGCCTTTCTCAGAAGGCAGAAAATCTCAGTGTTTCCTTACCTAGACGATTGGCTCATTGTAGACCAGTCCTCAGACAAAGTCAGGTTAGCTCTAGAGGTCACCCAGAGGCTTCTGGGTTCTCTAGGATTCCTTCTTAATTTACCCAAGTCAGTTCTAGAACCGGTGCAACTCCTTACTTTTATAGGAGTGGAGCTGGATACTATTCAGGCAAAGGTCTTTCTCTCTTGCTCAAGGTTAAAAGCCCTTACAGACCTGGCTTCCTCTTTTTGACTACTAGTGTCTCGTCCAGCCAGGCATTTTCTTCAGCTTCTAGGCCACGTGGTAGCCTCCA
The DNA here is from genome assembly GCA_016271365.2 of Neoceratodus forsteri. Lineage (NCBI taxonomy): Eukaryota > Metazoa > Chordata > Ceratodontiformes > Ceratodontidae > Neoceratodus > Neoceratodus forsteri. Next base: position 151,149,445 of record CM028134.1, read on the forward strand.
CTGCGGTGGTTCAGGGAGCCAGGTTTCAGATGAGGGACATTCAGTTCCACTTAAGGTCCTTTTGGTCTCCGAGAAAGGATTCTCTCACAAAGCTGATTCCAGTAACTCAGACTCTTGTCCAGGCTCTCCAATGGTGGATGGAGGAGGACAATCTCAGACAGGGTGTTCAGTTTCTCAGTCAAACACCCCCAGTGGTCCTTACCACAGATCCTTCCCTTCTGGGGTGGGGAGCCCACCTGGGGGAGCTCACTGCACAAGGTACTTGGTCGCAGCAGGAGTCTCTCCTTCACATCAGTCTTCTGGAGCTCAGAGCTGTGTATCTGGCCCTTCAGGCTTTTCCAGAGTCAGTCAAAGGAAATGTGGTGCAGATCAGGACAGACAACACCACCACTATGTGGTACATAAACAAGCAGGGGGGGTACTCGGTCCACGGCCTTGTGCACAGAAGCCATGAAGGTATGGTCACTGGCTTACTTTCTTCAGACTTCTCTGACAGCAGTACATCTTCCAGGGAAGGACAATGTGCTGGCAGATGCCTTAAGCAAGATATCCCAGGGCCACCACGAGTGGTCCCTGAACTCTCATGTTCTTCAGGTAATTTTCAAGAGATGGGGCACTCTAGAGATAGACCTCTTTGCAGCCCCAGACAATCATCAACTTCCACTGTTCTGCTGCAGACCCCCAGTCCTGGGGACTGTTCCTCTAGATGCTCTCCTGTTAGATTGGACAAACAGGTTTCTTTATGCCTTCCCTCCTTTTCCTCTGATATTCAGAGTACTGATCAAGATTAGGTCTCAACCCTGCACAATGATCCTGGTGGCTCCGGACTGGGCCAGGCAACCATGGTATCCTCTGTTGCTGTCTCCAGCAGTGTCAATCCCCCCCCCCTTTTCTACCCAGGAGGCAGAACTTCCTGAACTCCCCTCAGGGGAGGAGTTGGTACCCCAATCTCCAGTCTCTCAGACTCAAGTCTTGGCTCTTGAAGAGTTGGAGTATGCAGGTCTGCACCTCTCTCAAGGGGTAATGGATATCCTTAAGGTTTCTAGGAAACCTTCCACCAGAAAAATGTACAATTCTAATGGAAAAGATTCAGTATTTGGTGTTCTCAGAGAGCAATACAGCCAGATTCTGCGGACATTTCCACAGCTGTGGATTATCTGGTTCATCTTAATTGTTTAGGCCTTAGGCCTGCTACCCTTAAAGTTCATCTGGCAGCTGTCTCTGCCTTTCTTTCTGCAGGGAAGGTATCTTCCCTTGCATCTCATCCTGTTTTCAGTAAGTTTTTCAAAGGTCTGGTTCATATCAACCTTCCCTTCAGGGAGCCTACTCCTGCTTGGGACTTGAATATCTGTATTGCACAGCTTATTCAGCCCCCATTCAAACCCTTGTCCTCAGCTGAGCTTAAGTACTTGACTTGGAAGACTGTGTTCCTGGTAGCTATCACTTCTGCCAGGAGAATCAGTGAATTGCAGGCCCTGTCAGTGGAACCTGACTTCATTTCCTTCCACAGGGATAAGGTGGTCCTTAGGACAAATAGAAACTTTCTTTCTAAAGTGGTTTCTCATTTTCATCTGAACCAATCCATGTCTCTGCCTGTGTTTTTCATTGACCATTCTTCTGGGAAGAGAAGATTGCACAGTTGGATGTGAAAAGGGCGCTTAGTTATATAGAGCATACTAAGGCCCATAGAAATGATTGTCTTCAGTTATTTCTCACTTATGGAGAAGTGGGAAAAGGTAGACCTGCTACTAAAAGAACTATTGCCAGGTGGATTGTCTCATGTATTCAGTTCTGCTATTCAAAGTTAGGGAAAGAACCTCCCTCAGGCCTGAGGGCTCACTCAACCAGGGGTACAGCCACCTCCCTGGCAGCTGCTAGGGATATTCCTTTAGCAGAAATTTGTAAAGCAGCCACCTGGAAAACAGTGGACACATTTACCAAGCAGTACTCCCTGGACACTCAGACCAGAAGTGATGCTAGGTTTGGCACAGCAGTACTGCAGAGCCTATTCCCAAAGTGAGGTTCTGCAATTCCCTCCTCCAAGGGGAAGCTGCTTGGTAGTCTGCATATAGTCAGAATACAGCAAGACTCCATGTTGTTTGAAGAAAAAATTACCATAGTAATGTTGTTTCTTGTAATGGAGTCTTGCTGTTCCTAACCCCAGTAATGCTCAGTATATTCATAACTTTATGCAGTAAGCCTGAAGGGTTGGACTGCCCGGAGAGATGGAACACATGCAAATGATGGAACACTTTGCACGTGAGCATCTTTCAAACACTGCCTCTATTAACTGCCTGTGTTCTAACCTCTTCAGATTTTTCTCTCCACCTGAAAAGTCTGGTCACTCGGAGTGCCGTTCGTCCACTTTCTCCTGCGTGAAGAAAATAACAAATATTGACCTGAAGTATATTTTGTTTTTATTTTCTGCCTCTACTAGTTGTTTTTTTATAATTAATCTTATTTATGTTTAAATATATTGTTTTTCTCGGTTCGGGATAACCGTGGAGGAACCAGGACAGTTTTAGTTGAAAATCGGGGTTCTCTGACTAAAGAACCGTCTTATTTATACTTTAAAAAGTTAATTTCACTTATTTTTTGTAACTGATAAATCTCGGTTACTGAACCGCTAACCCGGTTCCGCATTTTGTAAACGGTCTGGTTTTATCGATTCCTCTTCAGTTCCAGAACCGATTTAAAAAAAAAAAAAAAAAAAGGGTTTTTTCCTTAGCGGTTTCTTGTTTATTTGAATTATGTCAGAAAAACACCAGGGGGTCATACAGCAAGCTGCCTGTGACAAGACTAGGGTCCCTCCGTCCTCACATCCTCCGGACAAGGACTCTAGAAAAATCAAAAGTATGGCCAAAAAAGGGTACCTGTCAGCCTCTCTGGCTATGCGTCAGGCTACCTTCCAGGCATATGCTGCCCAGTATCAAAAATCCCTGTGGCAGTCAGTCCTGGCATGTCTCAGAAACCTCCCTCGCCCTTGTCAGATGACCGGCTGAAACTGCCAGGTTTGGGTTAGAGGTAGCCAAGTACCAATTCCAGATGGCTGCTGACACTAATGACACTGCAGCCAGATGGATGACGAATACGGTGGCACAGAGGAGGACTGTTTGGCTCAGAGCTACAAACCTCACTCAGGATACACAATCAAAGGCTTTGGATTTTCCCCTAGAGGGAAATTCCCTCTTTGGGGAGTCCACTGTGGCATACATGAAGAAGGTGGATGAATATAAGGCCTCTTATAGAAGCAGCTCTGACAAAGAGAAAGCTTTTCCATCCACCAGGCCTTATGGAAGGGGAGGCTGGGGCAGGTCCTTTTACACCAGACCCTTCTTCCAACCAGTGGCCTTACCCCAGTACCAGCAGTATCCACAGCAGGGGTACTCAAGGGGCAGGGGCAAAAGGGCTCGAGGCAAGGATCCCATACTCAGCCTCAGTCACAGACCAAACAGACCTCCTGAACCACAGGCTGCCTCCTCCCTACCTGTCGGAGGCAGACTGTCCCACTTCCTCCAGGCTTGGCTGATCATCACCACAGACAAGTGGGTTCTGGAGGTGGTTGGTCAGGGTATGTCTCTGGAATTCAAGTCTTTTCCTCGTCAAAAGTCCAGAGTTTTCAGTTCTCCCTCCCTAGCAGAAAAGATGCTCTTGGAGGCAGAAGTTTGAAACCTGCTACAGTTGAGAGCAGTGGAACCAGTTCCAAAATCTCTGAGGGGAAAAGGTTTCTATTCCAGATACTTCCTAACCATAAAGAAAAGTGGGGAGTGGTGGCCTATATTGGATCTAAGAGCTCTAAACAAGCTCCTGAAAAAAAAAAAAAGTTCAAAATGGTAACTTTGGCTCCAATTCTGCCAACTCTTCAGAAAGGAGACTGGTTGGCATCACTGGACTTGAAAGACGCCTATTTCCACATCCCCATAAAGGAGTCTTACCGAAAATACCTAAGATTCAGACTCCCTTCAGGTCACTGCCAGTTTCCAACCCTGCGTTTTGGCCTTTCTTCGGCCCCAAGGGTGTTCACAAAGTGCCTGGCAGCTGTAGTGGTACATATTTGCAGACAGGGAATATCTGTTTTTCCTTACCTGGATGACTGGTTGGTCGTGGGAAAATCTCCCCTGCAAGTGCAGCAAGATTTGAAGGTCACACAGGACCTCCTGAAGTCTCTAGAATTCCTGATCAATTACAAAAAGTCAGTCTTAACTCCCCCACAGGTATTGCAGTTCATAGGAGCAGAGATCAATACCTTACAAGCCAGAGCATATCTGCCTCTGGAGAGGGTAAAGAGCATTCAGCTAATAGCAAGCTCTTTCAGGCTGCACAACTTAAAAACTGCAAGACAGTTTCTCCAGCTACTGGGCCACATGGCTGCTTCCACAGGCACAGTGCTGGGGTCCAGATTCCACATGAGAGACATCCAATTCCACCTCAGGTCTCACTGATGTCAGAGAAAAGATCCCTTTTCAAAGCTTATTCCAGTGACAAGGGCACTGCTACAGGCCCTCCTGTGGTGGAAGAAGGAATCCAATTTAAGGCAAGGAGTTCCTTTTCAGAAAGAGAATCCTTCAGTTGTTCTCACAACAGATGCATCCCTTTTGGGCTGGGGTGCCCGTATAGAGGAACACACAACTCAGGGCATTCGGTCAGCCACAGAGTCCCTTCAGCACATACATCTACTGGAACTCAGAGCAGTTTTTCTAGCTCTAAAAACTTTTTCTTCCCTAGTCCAGGGCAGGGTGGTACAGGTCAGAACAGACAATACCACCACAATGTATTACATAAACAAGCAGGGAGGCACACAGTCAGGCCTTCTCTGCACAGAAGCCATAAGGATTTGGACTCTGGCCTACTCATTGGGAGTATCTCTGCAGGCAATTCATTTGCCAGGGAAGGACCATACCTGGCAGATGCATTGAGTCGAATAAACCAGGCCCATCAAGGGTGGACCCTAAACAGACAGGTGGTACAAGTTATTTTCAGAAGGTGGGGCACTCCAGAGATAGACTTGTTTGCATCCCACCAGAACCACCATCTGCCACAGTATTATAGTATATGGGTACTGCCTATTGTGCATGGATTTCAGCAACTGCTGAAATCTTGTTGTAGTACAGTTCAAAGGTCAAAAAAGTTGTTGTACTATCGATGTGGCGTCACTCGATGGTACAACTTTACCACCAACCTTCTGCCTGATTGGCTCAGGCGTGGCTCTCAAGAAAAAAAGCGGCTTGTAAGTTCGATTTAGCGGCGCTTGGCTTGACAGTCGTAATTTGAAGTTGGGAGTCCAACACGGAGAGCCATACATGGCTCCCTTTCTGAACACACTTTTTTTTTCTCCACGATTTTAAAACTGTGCAGAGGAGAAACTGACAAGTCGGATGGAGCGGGAACATGAGCGAGCAGGAGACCAGACGGAACAGGAGCAGCACGTGCGTACAGCAAGTAACGAAAAAAAAAAGCAATGTAAAACAAACAAACAAAAAAACATATACTATATAAAACAGTGGATGGGTGAACATCCACAACTAAGGCTGCGTTCCCATCTCGGGCAGTTGATGACATCAGCTAGACCTCTCGAGCTTCGCTCTCGAGGTCTCTGTGATGTCATCAACTCCTTCGATGGAAACACAGCCTTGTTGTGGATGTTCACCCATACACTATTCTATATGTTGTAGACCACCAGATCAGGAACGCTTACTCTGGATGCTTTGAGTCTGGATTGGTCAGGAAGGTTCCCTTATGCTTTCCCTCCTTTCCCTCTGATCTATGGAGTACTGGTCAAGCTCAGATCCCATGCAGCATCACTGATCTTGATAGTTCCAGACTGGCCGAGGCAGCCATGGTACTCTCTTCTGCTCTCAATGTCTGTTGTGAACCCAGTGCATCTCCCTCGGAGGCACAACATACTGACCTTCAACCAGGGAACTCTGCTGTACCGGAATCTCAAGTCCCTCAATCTCAAAGCTTGGCTCTTGAGGGCTTAGAATATGCTAATTTAAAACTTTCTGAACCTGTCTTAAATATTCTAAGAGGTTACAGAAAACCTTCTACTCCAAAAACCTATTCTTCCAAATGGAAGAGATTTTCTATGTGGTGTTCAGGCAAGACTCTGGTACCAGTCCAGGTTGGACTGCCAGTGGTATTGGATTATCATTCTCACCCATTTACATTCTCTGGGTCTACAGCCCAGTTCTTTGAAGATTCACCTTGCAGCAGTGTCTGCTTACCTTTCTGCTGGGAAAAAGGTAACATTAGCTTCAGACCCTATTTTTAAAAGGTTCTTTAAAGGCCTGAATCATTTGCATCTCCCTCACAGGCCACCAGTGCCAGTTTGGGACCTGAATGTGTCTATAGCTAAGCTCATGTCTGCTCCGTTTGAGCCCATGGCACAGCTCATCTAAAATATGTCACTTGGAAAACAGTTTTTCTGGTGGCAATGACTTCTGCAAGAAGAATCAGTGAGCTTCACGCTCTCTGCATCAATCAGAACTATATCTATTTTCATAGGGATAAAGTAGTCCTTAGAACAAACAGAAAATTTCTCCCCAAGGTGGTTTCTGATTTTCACTTAAATCAGTCCATCACTCTCCCTGTTTTTTTCACCGATCGTGCCACTTCTGGTGAAAGGAGGCTTCACAGTTTGGATGTGAAGAGGTCCCTCAGTTATTACATGACAGCCACTAAAGGCCTTAGACAGGATAGAAAGCAATTGTTCTTGACTTATGGGGATATAGGAAAAGGTAATCCAGCCTCAAAAAGATCAATTTCTCAATGCGATGGTCCAATGTATCCAATTCTGTTACACTAATGCTGGTAGGGAGCCCCTGTCAGGATTGAGGGCTTATTCTACACGAGGGACAGCTGCTACTTTAGCAGCTGCCAGGGATGTCCCATTGGTGGATATATGTAAAGCAGCTACCTGGAAGACAGTACACACCTTTACAAAATACTACAACCTGGATATTTTATCCAGGAGTGATGCTAGGTTTGGCACAGCAGTCCTGCAAAGTCTGTTCCCAAAATAGAGTCCTGTGCCCACCTCCAGGGGTACTGCTTGGTAGTCTGTATACAGTTTTGATTATACTGAGCATTGCTGGGGTTAGAAGAAAAAATTACTTACCATGGTAATCTTGTTTCTTCCCAATGATGCTCAGATATTCATGACTTCCCTCCCTACCTCCCTTTCCAGAACTTCAGTCTCTGCATTCCGCATGCTGGTGCCACCATGTCACAATACACCCTTGGAGTGAAATTCTTTCCTCTGCACCTGTATTAGTTAGGTGAACAGAGTTCATTGTGTATCTTTTTGGTATTTTCTGGCATGTTGTTCTAACTTTACTTATTTGTTTGTTCCTCCAGTTGGAGGTTTATTTTTTTAGTAAATCCATATTGTTGGGTAACTCCAATTTTAATGATAAAAAAATGTTAGTACTACATTATTCTGGGCCTACCTTTTCAGGCTCCTTTACAAAATCTGAAGAGGTTAGAACACAGGCAGTTAGTAGAGCCAGTGTTTGAAAGATGCTCACGTGCAAAGTGTTCCATCTCTCCGGGCAGTCCAACCCCTCAGGCTTACTGCATAAAGTTATGAATATCTGAGCATCACTGGGAAGAAACAAGATTACAATGGTAAGTAATTTTTTCATTCTGACCTCCCTCTCTGCCTCCCCTCTCAGAACCTAGTTTTTGGGATGTGGGTGGGCAGGTACAGTGTTGCACCCCAGAGGTGTACCTTTTATACCCTGCCTGGCTAGGTTGGTATTTTTCTGGTTATTATTATCATTATTGTTATTATTAGTATTATCACTCTCTACTTAAGATTCTTCTTGAGTTTTTGACTTGAGTCTTTGGACCCAAATATTAGAAGGCTTAAATTTTACACAATTTCTATGGCTATTAGTTAGTTAGCATAGTACTCATAAGAATCTGATGGTTACTTTGAGATGTACCGGAGACGGAGGTTTGAAAACCGAGCTCAAGCTCAACATTCTATGTTCTGGCATAGAGTTGACCCTTTCCTCTCCGGAGCAGTTCAAGTGCTGGGGCTAACTGCATATAGTCAGAATATAGCAAGACTCCATCAGAAGAAACAACATTACCATGGTAAGTAATTTTTTCTTTTTGCCTGTCCACAAGTCTCTAAAGAAGGCCATCTTCAAAACTGTGTCAGCCCCCACCTCAGCTGCTGGCATTGACAAGAAAGTAGAGAAGAAGTACCAGGTGGAAAAACAGGGTGCTGAGTACTTATACAACTACCCTGATCATGAAGGAGTGGTTCAGACTGCTGCCTGTGACAAGGCTATGGTACCTCATTCCCTCTCAGCCTCCAGAGAGAGAGAGAGAAGTTTCCAGAAAACTGGATAGTATGGGCAAAAAAAAAAATAGCATGTCAGCCTTTTGTTGTTCAGGCAGGAAGCTTTTATGGCCTACTCCGCTCAATACTAAAAAGTGCTTTGAAATTCTGTAATGGCCGTGTGAGAATGCACCTGGAGATTTGGCTCAGGATGTGGCAGACACAGTGAAAACTGCCGTGGATGCCACCAAGTACCAATTTCATATGACCGTGGACACCTACGACACTGCTTCCTGTTCATGGCGCATGCATTGTCCCTCAGAAGGTTTGCTTGGCTCAGAACTACAAACATTTCCCATGACACTTAGACAAAGGCCATGGATTTTCCATGTAAGGGAAATTCCTTGTTTCTGGACAAGACAGAGATTTACATGAAAAAGGTGGATGAATACAAAACTACTTACAAAAGCAACACTGACAAGGAAAAGACCTCCACTTCCCAGAGGTATTACAGAAGGGGAGGTAGAGGCCGAGTCTACTACCCCCATGCTTATGTGACCTATGACTATGCCTCCCAGAGGGGCTTTTTCAGAGGTGGGGGCAGAAGAGGCCCCAAATGTGGAGCTGCTACTCCAACTCCCAAGACCCAGACGAAACAAAACCCCTGACACGTGTGCACAGGTCTCCTAACCATTGCCAGTGGGAGGAAGGCTAACCCACTGTTTTCAGGCTTGGGAAAATATTACCACAGAGAGGTGGGTTCTGGAAATAGTAGGTTAGGGTCACTCTCTGCAATTCAAGAGGTTTCCAAAGCTGCAGACTCACAGAGCCTCTTCTCCTCATATCCCACCAGAAAAGCTGCTGGAGTTGGAGGTAAAAAGATGCTAGTAGCAAAGCAGTGGAAACGGTCTCCCCCGCCCAAATCAGGAAGGGCTATACTCCAGCTATTTCCTGATCCACAAGAAAAATGGGGAGTGGTGACCCATTTGAGATCTCAGATAATCTGAACAAACATTTAAAGAAGGAAAAGTTCAGGATGGTAACACTGGTAACAGCAATTCCATCCTTGCAAGAAGGACACTGGCTGGGATCACTAGATCTGAAAGTCGCCTACTTCCACATTCCAGTAAGACCCTCTCACAGAAAATACCTCAGATTCAGAGTGAGGGATGGCCACTACCAGTTCACAGCCCTTCCCTTCAGCCTTTCATCGACTCCCAGAGTTTTTATAAAGTGCCTAGCAGTAGTGGTGGCACATTTGAGGAGGCAAGGAGTAGTGGTCTACTGCTACCTAGATGACTGGTTGGTTTCAGAACAGTCCTACCAAGAGGGCAAGGCCCTTCTCTCTCTCACCCAACATACCCTGGAGGAATTTGCTTTTCTGGTAAACCTCCAAAAGTCTCAACTGGACCCAGTACAGGTGTTGGACTTTATAGGAGCAGAACTAGATACTGTTCAGGTTAAAACATTCCTTCCTCGGGAGAGGGTAGCCAGTTTGATAGAACTGGCGAAGTCCTTCAAAATAAGGCAGCAAAGACCTATCAGGGACTTTCTGCAGTTACTAGGACACATGGCCTCCTCCACAGCAGTGGTGCCAGGGGCCAGATTTCAGATGAGAGATGTCCAGTACCACTTAGGGGCCCACTGGTCCCAAAGGTGGGAGCCTATGTCAAAGTTAGTATTCAAATGGAGCCTCCGTCAGTTGTACAATACTGAGATCCAGGTCCCATGGAGGGACTGGGTCCCTAAAAGGAGGGTTTAGGTGAATTAGACCTTTTAAAAACCTCTTAAAAATAGCCTGTGAGGCTAGAGATCTATCCATCCCAGCTGAAACATATGCTGGCACTGTTGCTGATTGCACCTTCAGGTTTGAAGGCCAGAGATCCAGGGACTGCAGGTGGATCAGACAGTCCAAAACAGTGGACAAGCTTGCCTGAAGGGGGCTGAGATGCCTGGATGAATATACCACAGGGAAAATATTTTCCACTTGGAAGGGTATGTTTTTCTAGTTGCTGGTTTCCTGGAGCCTTAAGCACATGTAAGACCTCTTCTGAGAGGTTTAGTCCAGAGAACTGTGGCTCTTCAAGTACCATGCTTTGAGGCACAGGGTTCTTGGTTCTGGGAATGTTATCCTGCCCTGAGATACAGTCAGCAGATTGTAACTCTGGGGAAGGAGAATTTTTAGTCTGGAGGAGAGGGACAGGGGCAAGCTTAAGCCAGGGGACTGGTGTGGTTGTTAAACCTAGTGAGGGATCCCTTTGGAAGAAACAACATTACTACAGGTGAGTAATTTTTTCTTCCCTTCCTTCAGCAATCGCCAAGTATTCTTACTACAGATGCCCCACTCCTGGGGTGGGGTACTCACCTGCAGGACCTCATAGTGCATGGTACATGGAGCCCACATGAGTCACTGGAGCACATAAACCTCCTGGAGCTCAGAGTAGTACTGCTAGCAATGCAGTCTTTCTCCTCCCAGCTACAGGTTGAGACTGTCCAAATTAGGACAGACAACACCACAACAACATACTACATAAACAAGCAGGGAGGAACAAGATCATTAAAACTGTGTACGGAGGCAGTACAGATCTGGGACCTGGCATACTCCTTAGAGGCAAACATATTTGCAGTGCATCTGCCAGGGAAAGGCAATGTTCTGGCAGATTCCCTAAGCAGAATCAGTCAGGGAAATCACAAATTGGCCTTAATCCAGCAGGTTCTAGTCACAGTGTTCAGAAGATGGGTCACTCCCAAAATAGCCCGTTTGCATCTTGAGAGACTCATCAACTCTCACAGTTTTGCTGCAGACCACCAGCCAGAGTAACAGTCCCAGTGGATGCCTTGGTATTAGACTGGACAAGGAAGTTTTTATATGCCTTCCCACCATTTCCACTCATTCAGAAAATACTCCTGAAACTCAGGAGGGAACCTGCAACAATGATCATAGTAGCTCCAGACTGGGCCAGATAGGCCTGGACTCGATGTTCTTGGTCCTGTTCGACAAGAATCCAACCAGCCTGCCACTCAGTCATAATCTTTTGACTTTGTCCCAGAGCGGAATAACATTCCGAGATCCCAGGACCCTGCTTCTGAAGGCATGGTTATTGGGGAGTTAGAATTTTCAGGATTGGAGCTCTCAGAAGATGTCCTGAAGGTGCTTAAGGCTTCAAGGAAACCTGCTACCAGAAAAGCGTATTCCTCTAAATGTGAAAGGTTTTTTCTTACTGGTGTGCCCCAGAAAACTAAACCTCTTCATGAAGCCTTGATAGGAAGGCAAAGCGCTGGGGTTAGCCTTGAATCTATCGACTGGCTAAGCTGTAAACATATTTAGAGCTGTGGCTCAATAAATAACTACGTTTGGAGCATCATTTATGCCTACTTAATTTTTTCCTCCAGAAAGCAGTTCGAATTTGGATACGTGGTTGCTTTTGGGCTAGCGACCCTTTGAACTGCACCTACCTGTATCAACTGTGTGAGGACTTGCTTTGAAACCCAATAGAGGCAGGGTTGCCTATAGTCCTGCAATACCCCATACACCTGCAGCCATTGGGCCTACAGCCTTCAACTTTAAAGGTACACTTAGCAGCAGTATCAGCATACATATCTGCTGGCCAAATAAGTTTTTGGCTTCACAACCCATTTTAAAAAGGTTTTTTAAAGGTCTAAATCACTTGTACCCATTGGTGAGGGACCCTGTCCCACCCTGGGACCTCAACATATTTATTTATTTATTTAGTTTTTGTTTACTGGGTAAGTGCACTAGACAGAAACCGCCTATTTTCAGGCACGACCCAGGAGAAATACAACAATGTCAGATAACACAGGACAGTGCAGTACAATAGGACAGTAGAACACAACATAACTTCAAAAGAAGATACAACAGCATCAGGTTACAAGGAATAGTGCAGTGTATACAGTCAGTAGGACACTACATAATTACCATAAGACATTTTAAGGGTAAGCAGTGTTGTAGTAGGAAGCAGTTGATTAGGCAACTTTATAGCTAAAGCAAGTGACTAAGTGCTAAGGTTTTAAGTGGATGGGTTGCCTAAAAGTATAAGGGAGGCTCAGGGCACGGCACAGGAGCAGTTGTCATTAACATGTAGGAACAAGTGGAGCTATTTCTTAAAAGTCAGGTGAGACTGTGAGCTCCTGATGTGATCCGGGAGGGCGTTCCAGAGCCTTGGTGCAGCTGCAGCAAAAGCACGTTCCCCAATTTTTCACTGTGCTTCGAGGAACGTGGAGCAACGTTCTACCAGCAGATCTCAGTGGGTACGGTTGAGAGCTAAGGTGTAGCATACCAGCCAGGGATTTGGGTGTGCCTTGCCCAGCTCATGGAGGCTCCTTTCGAGTCTATGGGAACTGCTGACCTGAAGTATGTCACATGGAAAACCATATTCCCGGTTGCAATGACCTCTGCTAGGAGGGTAAGTGAACTGCAAGCCCTCTGCACAGAGCCAAATTAAATAATTCCCCACAGTGATAAAGTAGTTTTTAGAACAAACAGAAAATTACTTCCTAAAAGGGTATCTGAATTTCACCTGAATCAGCCAGTGACCCTCCCTGTACTTTATCTAGAGCATTCTAGTCCAGGTGAGGAAAAGTTTCACAGCCTGAACCTAAAGCAAGTCCTGACCATCTACAGGGACTGGAGAAAAGAAGTCAGGTGTCAGGGTACACAGCTTTTCGTTACCTATTGTGAGGCTGGCAAAGGCAAACCAGCTACAAGAGATGTAGACCCTGCAGCATATTTGGACCAGCCTCCTGGTCCTGACCCCCGGACTTGCACACAAAGTACGGCTGCTGTTTGATTTTGGAGCCGGGCTGCTCCGGCGGCTCTCCCATTGGTCGCGGCTTTTCATCAAGCAATCCGATTGGTCCTGCCACGAGGAACCTCGCTCATGATTGGTGTGCCTTGCAGCCAGCTCATCTGGCTTGCGTTGCCACTCTCCTGAAGCCGAGCTGTGTATCTGGTGCCTATTTTAGTCTACCCATTTCTTGCTTACTTATCACATTGTTTATTTGCATGGAAAGTTTTAACTGCAGTGTTGAATTTTTAAACTACCTGAAACCGAGTCTCACACTAACTGTAGTGTTGAATTTTTAACTACCCTGAAACCGAGTTTCACTAACCGTAGTGTTGAATTTTAACTACCCTGAAACAGAGTTTCTCTATCGCCTAAGATAGCGTTAGCTGTTACTTTGCTTTCTGCACTTAGGCTATGTGAGATTCTACTGCTTCCTTCTAATCCCTGCATTTCTACTGTATCCTTCTAACCCTGCATTTGTCCGTATCCAGTTCGAGCACTCTTGGCACTCCAATTTGAACTTGGAAGACCTTCCCTCTGTAACCCTACACTCTATCTCTCCTGTTCTCTCCCCCTCCTTTTGTTATCGCTGACCCCTCCCACACCATTTTCCAGTTATCCTGACTATGTCTACCCCTTGATCGCCTCCACCCCCTGCTGTTTGTCTGCCGCTAGTGCCCGGCCCCCCCCACATGCCTCACCTCTGTCTTGTTCCTATAATTTACTGTTTTTCTCTCGTTCTTCCACAGATCACCACGCTCCAAGCGGCACCCACAACAGCGAGGCGGCGCTTACGGCCGTCTCTGGCTGCCGCTTTCACCGGACCCTGCAGCATATTTGGACCGGCCTCCTGGTCCCGACCCCTGGACTCGCACACAAGGTATGGCTGCTGTTTGATTTTGGAGCCGAGCTGCTCCGGCAGCTCTCTCATTGGTCGAGGCTTTTCATCAAGCAATCCGATTGGTCTTGCCACAAGGAACCTCGCTCATCTGGCTTGCGCTGCCACTCTCCTGATGCTGAGCTGTGTATCTGGTGCCTATTTTAAGTCCCATCCCCTTCCCCCGCCCAGGCCACCTTTAAATACTCTTCTGCCCCTCCTACTCTGGAAGAACTCCCTCCTCATTGGCTATTCCTTTACTGTCTAAATATCTAGACTTCTGCTCCAGATGCAGGCAGGATATACTTGTCTAAACCTCTTGCCCTCATCCCTTTTTTCTTTGGTCTCTCTCCTCAAAGACCCTTCCTATTTTGCCTAATTCCCTAGAATTAGGTCTCAAGCTTAGGTAAGTTTACCTTATCCAAATTTATCCCATACTACTAATATACTTTCTAAGATCGCTTCACCTCTTTATGAAATGAGGGCTGCACTGATGCTACATCTTTTTGTTGGCTTCATGTTCTGTTCACCCACTCTGTGTCCAGGGCCACTTAAGTTGGGAACCGTTTCACCAACATGCAAGCCACCTGCTGATTTTCATACCCTGATACCACCACCCTTCTATTCACTATCTCATTGGCATACAGGGGTGGCAGCGTCCCTGCCCTGCGGGCTTAATGCCAACTATATATTCCCACATCTTCTCTGTTCTCATCTCTACCTCGCCAGGGTTATGATTTTCGCAACTCTGCACTCTATTGGGGCACATTGTAGTCACATTGAAATACGGAAGGTATCCATCCGTAAACGGGAACGTACTAGGTTCTTTAGATTGCTGCGAAACGCACTTAAGATTCTCGTGTTGCTGCTGCTTTGCTCAGGATCAGTCGAGCTAAATCCAGGTCCTCAACTACCAATTCAAGCCCCCTGTGACTTAGCTCACCTTAAAGGACTGCGTATCATACATCTGAATGTGTGTAGTCCATTGAAAAAATTGGATGCCATCCAAATCTGGATCTCGCATACTAAGCCACATGTCCTGGTAATTACAGAATCCTGGCTCAAACTGTCAACCCTAGACACAGAGGTGAATATTTCCTCCTATAACATCTTTCGCACAGACAGACCAACAAGAGGGAGTGGTGTTGGTATCTATGTGCTGGATAAATATACCGTGTCCGTTACCGACTCCACTGCTGTTGCTAAGCAATTTGAAAGTTTAACCATTAAGGTCCAACTTGCGTCCTCCTCATTGCATATCATGGGCTGCTATAGACCCCCTTCTGCAGACCTCCATCTGTTGAGCCATCTGACCAACTTCTTAAGCAATACACAGGCTGAAGTAATTGTCCTGGGAGACTTCAACATGGATTGGTTTTCCAATATCTCCACACCACTTAAAGAACTATGTGACACCTTTGGGTTGGTTCAGCTTATTTCTGATGCTACACAACTGAACAGATCTAACCTGAGTAAAAGCTCTTTGGTGGACATCGTCCTTGTGAATAAACCACACCTAATTTCCCACTCAGGTGTGTTCTCCTCGGACGTCAGCGATCATTGTCTCATTGCTTGCGTAAGGACTGCATCTAAACCTACTTCTTCTTCCAGGTACACCTTTAAAAGATGTGTGCATAATCTCGACATCAATGCCTTCCTTGAGGATCTCCAGGAGTCCCTGCTTTGGCAGGAATTTTACCTGGCCAGAGCAGTTGAAGATGCCTATCAGTCTTTTGAAACAATTGTGTTAAATGCGCTCGACACGCATAACCCCCTAGTCAAAACCCAAATCAAGAAAAGATCCTTTCCTTGATTTTCTGTAGAGCTGAGAACAGCCCTACATAGTAGGGACAAATTATGGAAAAAGGCCCGGAAAACAAAGCTCCCTGAAGACTGGGCTGCTTTTAGGGCTGCTAGGAATTACTGCATGTCCCTAACCAGAACTAAAAAGGCGTCCTTCTACTAAACATCGCTGGCTTCCTCCGCTAATTGTCCCATGAAATTTTGGAGAACACTCAAAGATATCGAAGGTCATGTTTCCACTGGGTCTCTTCCCTCAAAAATCTTAAAAGGTGACACACTCATCACTGATAAAGTAGGGATCCTTGATCTATTGAATGACCATTTTGCTACTGCAGGACTGGCCTTTGACTCCTCGCCGGCCAGTCACCTTCGCACCCAATCCCTAGCACAAGTAGCATCAAATCCCCACCACTCCCCATCTGCCTCCACTTTCTCTTTCCACCCTGTCTCCCTCAAGAAGGTTGAGGATTTGCTACTGCACCTGGATGTCAGGAAAAGCGCTGGTGCTGACCAAATTGAACCATACTTCTTAAAGATCAGTTATCGTGTATTGGCTGTTCCAATCACGCACCTCTTTAACTTCTCTCTTTTGCAGGGTACATTTCCTATGATATGGAAGACAGCCCAAGTGATCCCCTTGTTCAAATCTGGAGACCCAACCGACCCCAATAATTATAGGCCCATCTCGCTACTACCTATTCTCTCCAAGTTGCTTGAAAAAGTAGTCAACTCGGAACTTGAGTTTGTGCAGTCTTCCTTGACTTAAGTAAGGCCTTCGACACTGTAGATCATGATCTGCTTCTGAATTCCCTTCACACCATTGGCCTAGACAAGGTGTCCCTGAGCTGGTTCTCCTCTTACCTTTCCGGGTGCATTCAGTAGGTAAAAGCTGTGGGCGTCCTCTCCACTCCGAAACCTATCAATAGAGGGGTACCCCAGGGTTCCATCCTGAGTCCACTGCTTTTCTCGCTTTACATCAACAATATTGACCCTAGGGATTACATCCTCAGACATTCATCTCTTCACGGATGATACTGTCCTTTACTTGTCTAGACCTACTCCTGAGCAGGCGTGTACAGATTTGCAGAAAGAGTTTAACATCCTGCAGCTCAATTTGCTTAAACAAAAACTGCTGTTAAATGGTAAAAAACCCAAGGCAATGCTCCTGACCCCGAACAGCTGTGCTCCATTACCGCCTATAGCAGGCTTTACGCAACCAATCACTACGTTGCTTGGCGAACCCCTTAACTATGTTGATAAATTTAAATACCTAGGAATGTGGATTGACTGCCGTCTGTCCTTCTTGGATCATGTAGATGAGCTCACAAAGAAACTGAAACAGAGGCTCAATGTATTCTACAGAATTAAGCACCTTCTCACCTGCGAAGCTAAGAGGAGGCTGGTCCAAGCTACCTGTCTATCATTATTGGATTACACCAACTTCATCTACAGTCATGTTCATGGGACAGCCCTAGCCAAACATGATGTTCTTTACCATAGAGCCCTTCGCTTTTCGTTTCTGGGGTGCCTTATTCTACCCATCACTGCGACCTGTACTCAGTAGTGGGTTGGCCGTCTCTTGCTTTCAGGAGACAAAGGAATGCTGCCCTTTGGACCTACAGAGCAATTGTCAAGATGTTGCCCCAGTATATCTCCGACTGTCTGCCCCTATGCGCCTCGGGTAACTACGCCCCGAGAAGCCACTCGTATATCTCCCTAATGATTCTGAAAGTAAAAACCCACTTCGGCAGAGTATCCTTTAGCTTTACCCTACCCCAGACATGGAACAAGCTTCAAAAAACTCTAATATTAGCAATTCCCACAAATGTCCCCGAATTCAAACTCCTCAATGCAAGACTTTTCTCTGAGCGCTGTGAGTGCTACTCCTGATGTGCTTTGTCGGCCTCTGACACTCTTAGAGCAACCTTTACCTCTTATATGCTCTACCTAAAACATTCTTCTCCAGGACCCTACTTCCCGTTTTCTCTTAGGCCCTACTTTGCCTCGGATGCTGCTCACCTTCCCAGGGTATATAACATAATGTTCAATACCAACATTACAGGGTATACAAATGTATTGTTCAATACTAACTTTTTATGAGTGAATCATCTATATCTTACTTGTTTATCCAACTTGTGTATAGTTTTGTATATTATATATGCTGCTACATTTATATCTTGCTTGATTAGCTACTTTATGTATAGCCTTGTATTTTGACTTGCTGTTACAGTTGTGCTGCTCCTTACTAGGAGTAGTATTGCTGTTCTTGTTTATGCATATGTACATCCTTTACTTAGCCAATGTCATATCTGTATGCCCAGGCCCACCTTGGAAATGAGCTTGCTCAACGGTGCTTCACCTGGTAAAGTAAAGACTGATTGATTGACTGATTGATTGAATCTCTCACTGGATAGTCTCTTGCATTCAGTTCTGCTATACAAAAGCTGAAAAAAATGCCACCAAGAGGCTTAAGAGCACACTCCACTAGGGGTACCTCTGCCTTGGTGGCATCCTCAAGGGCATCCCATTGTTAGACATTCACAAAGCAGCTACCTGGAAAACAGTACACACCTTCACGAATCACTACTGTCTGAACATACAGTCCAGAAGGGATGCCAGCTTTGGAACTGCTGTCTTTCTGAGCCTTTTTCTCAATTAGGTTCTGGACCCAGCCTCCCAAGGTACTGCTACAGAGTCTGCATAAAGTGCAAATATCTAAGTGAGGGATTCCTGGGGTTAGAAGAAAAAAAATTACTCACCGTAGTAATGTTGTTTCTTCTTAAGGGATCCCTTACTATGTTTACACTCCCTACCCCTGCCTCCCTTTCCAGAACCTAAAATAAGTTCACACAAGAATCAGTTACAGTAGAATCCCAATTATCCGAACCACATGGGGACATAAGAAATGTCTGGATAAACGGGAGTTCAGATAATTGGGATTTTGTGCCTCTGCGGTTCAGTTTACCGCTGGTATGACTGCTTTTGGATTCAGATTGCTTCCCCCACAAGCCACAGCTAAGCACAACTAAGTATAATAATATACTGTAATTGTTCAGCCTGACTGCAGCTGCAAACTCAGGTTTACTTTAATAACATAACTTAGGTCAGTTGTATTGTACTGCTGATTAGTTCTCCGTGGCTGCAGTTGTGTTCTCTCTCTCTCGCTTCGCCCCCATCCCCCTTCCCCCCCTGTTGAGGCTTCTCAGTCGTACCCTTGAATTCCCTTATTTGTCATGCACAGTACTTATCCAAGTTTTCTTGAGGGTTTGCCAAAACTGCCAAGGAGCTGCATCACTATTCCTCGGTCCTAGAAGGGATCGATTGCTGCTGTGAATTTTGACCGGAGAGCACAGCTGGAACCACGTCAACCCTGCTCTGTAATCCTTTGTGGGCTTTGTCACTCCCTGGTCATTCAGCTCATTTTTAAGGGCTTCTAACATGCAAAACCTTGAGTTCAAGCCACAAACTGCTGTCGATTTTTGATCTACACCCTTGTGCTGGGCTGTGAGTTTCTATGTTTCTATCTACGGGACGGCATGGCTACTATTCCAAGAGCGCAAAGCAGGAGCAGTACAAAACTGAAGTTCATATTTTTTTTATGTTCTCCAAAATGAAAAGGGATGGCTTGCCAATGGGATGTTGGGAAGAGGATGCCAGGGGCGTTAGTTTTGTCCTCAATAGTACTGCAGCTTTGTTATCAGTTTCAAAGATTTACCAGTAACGTGGCTCAGGTCACTCCATATTGGAATCACAACTCTAGTGCTGTAAAACCACTATAGAAAAAGTAAATAAGTGTCTATTTAGGAATAAAACTATATTTTTTACATAAATAAGCAGTTCCCTAAAGGCAGGAACCACATTAGCTTGTGGCCTTCTCTGATTCCTGGGAACTGGAAAATCTGCACTACATACAAATAAAATAAACAAAAACAATGCAAAACAGAATATCGAGAAATAACTCAAAATAAATAAAACATTTTCAGTCCTATTCTCTGAAAAAGAGGAATGCGGTAATTTTTTACCTCAAACCCAGTAGGTTTAAGAATAAGGACTGAAGTTTCATTATTAGTTTCACAGATTTATCAGTAACAGTGGCTCGGTTCCCTCTACATTAAAACCATGATTCTAGTGGTGTAAAACTGTTACAGAAAGTAAAATAAGTGGTTATTTAGGACTAGAAAATATGCATTTTTTACATTATAAAAAGGGTCTTAGAAATGCTGCAATCTGATTGACTATTAGGATTCCAAAAGCCTTACATTAATCCCTGTTACACTGTCATGTACAGCCTGATCACCATGGCACATGGATTCTTCTTGTAAGCATTCTGTCCTCTAGCACAGCTGAATGACTGGAATGATGAATTCTGATTTTGAACAGGCATTCTTAAACTGTTGGTGGAAGAACTATTTTATCAAAAGTCTTCCTCTAAATGAGAAAAGCATTCAAAAAGTAAACTTTTATCACTTTTCTTTTGGAATAATTTTTTATAATAGCAATAAGGCACTCCCAGGAGTTAGATTAACAGTCAGTTAATCACCCCCGGGGCAATATGGCACTCTGCTGTGCCTTGTGCCACACTACACCCCTAAGGGATGATTAACAGGCTCTTAATCTAACCCCTGGTCATGCCTTATTGTTTAATAAATAAGGGACTAGTGTTCAGAAGGTGGGGTATACCAGAAATAGACCTGTTTGCTTCCTGGGAGAACAATCAGCTCCCACAATTCTGTTGCAGACCCCAGCAATAGGAACAGTGCCACAGGATTCCCTGATTCTAAACTGGACAGGGAGGTGCCTGTATGCCTTCCATCCATTCCTACTGTTGCAGAGGATACTTAAAGCTCAGGACGGAGCCAGCAACAATGATTTTGATAGCACCAGACTTGGTCCGACAAGTCTGGTACTCCATGCACCTGAGTCTGTCCAGCAAGGTTCCAATCAACCTACTGCTGAGACACAACTTGCTGACCCGTCCCAGGACAAGATAACATTTCCAGACCTCAAAAACCTATGCCTAAGGGCATGGTTCCTTAAGATAAAATTCTGTAGCTTAAATTTATCAGAAGAGGTGATGAGAGTGTTGAAGGTTTCCAGAAAACCAGCAACAAAGAAAGCATATGCCTCAGAATGGAAGAGATTTTCATTCTGGTGTGCCCCTACAAAGATAATCCCTATGCAGAAAGGCCTGCTTACAGTCTTAGATTATCTAGTGTATCTATAGTCCCTGGGCCTGAGGCCTTCAACCCTGAAGGTGCATTTGATTGCAGTTGCTGTTTACACATCAGCAGGCAAAAGTAAGTCTTTGGCCTCACAACCTGTTTTCAAAAAGTTCTTTAAAGGCCTTAGTCATTTGTACCCTTCTGTGAGGGATCCTGTTCCTCCATGGGATCTAAATGTGTGCATTGCTCAGCTGATGGAAGCAACTTTTGAGTCTATGGCTACTGCTGACCTAAAGTATGTTACATGGCAAGCACTATTTCTAGTTGCTATTACATCTGCTAGGAGGTTAAGTGAGCTACAGGCCCTCTGCACAGATCCAAACTACATAAAATTCATTAGGGATAAGGCAGTCGGCGGGACTAATAGGAAATTCCTCTCTAAGGTGGTATCAGAATTCCACCTCAACCAGTGATTTGCCCTCCCTGTGCTTTTCACTGAGCATTTCATTGAGCGTGTACTCCCTAGAAGAAAGGATGGAAAGGGTGGATACAATAGAAACATTCAGATACCTCACAGGTTTAAACAAGGTACAGGAAGGGAGCATTTTCCAGAGAAAAAGATGCTCGAAGACAAGGGGTCAGCACTACGAAGCTGGGGGGTGGGGTAGTCTGAGAGGAAATGTGAGGATGTACTTCTCCATGGAAAGGGTGGTGGATGCTTTGAACAGCCTCCCAGTGGAGGTGGTGGGGCTGAAATGATTATAGGATTCAAGAAAGTATAGAACATGCACAAGGAGATCTTAGAAGTAAGGCAAACTGGAGATCAAGTAGGGTCTGCGGTGGCACTGTGTGTAGGGAAGGTAGAACAGACTGGGTGGGCCAAGAGGTCCTTATCTGCAGACAACTTCTCTGTTTCTGTGTTTCATTCCAGTATAAGGGAACAAAAATGTTACTGCCTGGATGTAAAGAGGGCACTAAGTTACTACCTGGTCAACACAGAAGATGCCAGGTCCAGCAGTACTCAGCTTGTCATCTATGGTGAATGGGAAAGGGTAAACCAACAACTAGGAGAACCATCTCACATTAGATAGTCTCCTGCATGCAATTCTGTTATGGAAAAGCTACCAAAATACCCCCCACAGATCTATGGGCACACTCCTCAAGAGACACCGTTGCCTTTGTAGAAGCAGCCAAGGGAATCCTCTTTCAAGAAATCTGTAAAAGAAGCTACCCTGAAGACAGTACACACCTTCACAAAAAAATTGTCTGGACATACAGTCCGGAAAAGATGCCAGTTCTGGCTCTGCCTTGCAGAACTTTTTTCCTAAATAGGTTCTGGATCCAGCCTCCCAAGGTACTGCTATGGAGTCTGCTCTTGAAATGCTTAATGATGGATTCCTAGGGTTAGAAGAAAAAATGACTCACCGTAGTAGTATGTTTCTCCTTAAGGAATCTATTAGTAAGCTTTAAAATCCCTTAATCTGGCCTCCCCTTCCAGAACTTGAAAATATGCTCATGCAAGAATCGGTTCTATTTTCAGTTTGTTTGAGCATTACTTGTTGCAGTTCCTTCAGAATTATTGATAGACAGTGAGTTACGAAAGGTTTTCTACAAAAAAGTTTTGTTGTCTGTTGGTTAATGTTTTCCAGAATTTAATTAACTTTTTTTAAATAAATTTTTGGTAGCCATTTAGCTAGTTTTAGTGGTCATAGCTCCGCCAGCTTTAGAAACAAATGTGACTCTTGATGGAAGTGTGACCACAGTGCAGAGTTTGAACTTAGTTCTAATTCTAAGATTCCAAAATTGGTATAAGTTCTATCTCCAGGCAACTCATCCAGTGCACTGAGAGCTATTGTAAAACTTACTGATGGATCCCTTAAGAAGAAACAACATTACATCAGTGAGTGATGTTTTTCCCTCAGCACTGGAGATGAGAAGCCTGGACTCTTGATTTAATGTCTCATTCAAAGGAAGGCACGTCCAGCAGGTCGGCAGCTCAACCCTTGCAGTATGCACTTTAGGTTAGTGTTCATTATTAGTTCAAGTCACTTGTGTGGGACACCCCTCTAGTACTGCGCTGCAGCGTCAGTGTTGGGTATGAGCCCAAATCATGGTGTGGGACACACTTCTAGTACCGTGATGCTGTTTCAGTGTTGGGTATCAGCCCATGCCCTGCTACATTCTAAGTGACAAATTACGTGGCAAGCACTGTGCAGTGTGTGCACTTCTGTAATCGTGGTGCTACCCTCCCTGCATTTAGACAGTGTTGTATCTTCTGTGAGTTTCCAAAGTGAATGGAGCTGATGCTTTTACAGTATATTTATTTCATCCCTGCTTATAAAGGGGGGCATGATGAACCTGATTCCCTTCTGACCTTAAATGACTGTGTGTTACTATGATTTTGCTGAAAGCAGGAGTGCTCAACAGAATCCTGTGGAAAATCACTCAGTAAAATAGAGTCAATGAACAAAGTTTATCAGACATTAATGACGGAGCAACATCTGCAGAACGTGAACTACAACCACAGAACCAAAACCCGAGCCAATAATATAGGAGGAGCGGATGTGGAAAAGGCAGGGACCCAAGGTTATCAGGATCTCTGTATGCTATCTCTGTTTAATTTGGCTTACACACCATTTCCATTCTAAAGTACAGTACTTCAAAATAAACCTCATTCACCTTTTTCTGAATTTGGAATACTCTGTGATTGCAGTTGGCACAGAGGGGAGCACGCACTACTGAGTGCCTCATGGAGCCAGTGGCCATGCCAGTCCATTACTTAACTGTGCAAATGCAGAAAAACAAGATGAACATACTGTATATACAGGGGAAATGTCCCATGGCCACTTGTACAAAAATAGTAGAGAAACACGTAGACAGTAAGACATGGGCAGGACATTAAATGGGGGCATGCAGACAAAAAGAAGAAGTGAAATATCATGGGGATAATCAGAAGAACACAGATTTGGGCACTTACAGCTTGATCCACAAAGGAATCCATGCCCATAGAAGGGTGCCTATGCGTGCTGGTGGTGCACACAGGACTGGCCCTGCACATATGTAGACCAGGCTGTTTGCTCCCTCTGCCCCCAATCCCCAGCCATGCCCACTGCCCCTTACATAGCCAGTTCAGGCAAGGAGCAGGGGTGTGTCTGTGCCTGGCACTGGTGTTCAAATCAGCACTGCAGAGCACCTGCATAGGGGCTGAGGCTATGCAGCAAGAGGAACTGCCATACCACCTATGTGCCCTTCCCCCCATTTGGCAGCAGGACACTCCATGGGGTCCGACTGGCCCCCACACCACCCCTCTGTGTACACTGGGAGGACAGTGTGTTCCACAAGCTCCATCTGAAAACTCCAGTTTAACTTATTGCTGTCCCGATGGGAATATGGTATTGGAGAACTGACACAGACTTCCATATCTCATGGTCCCTCTTTCCGTGCAAAGCGGGAGATCCACTAAAGTGCTGATCCAGGCATCTGATTGGATGCCCAGACTCCTGGATAGCACTGCGTCTGGTGCCAACCCCTGCACGGGCTCTGCAAACACGGGGCAGGGGACAGGGCTGTGAATGCCATCCTTAACTGCATACATCAAGGTCTGCAGAAGCACAGCTTGGATATGTTCAGTTCAAGAATATCCCAGCCACAATTGTGGATCAGGTCCTTAGTCAGTAATAGAAGAGAAAAATCACATGGATGCTTGGACATGCACCGAGATAAAATCACATGGATGCTTGGACATGCACTGAGAAAATCACACGGATGCTTGGACATGCACTGAGATAAAATTACACAGATGCGATGGTCACATGATGCATCGGAGCTGGTAAGATGCTTGATTCTCGGCTCTCCTCCTCGGTTTCACTAGACTTCACTTTTTAAGCCTCAGTACTTTTGCCACACTTACTAACTCACTCCTCTTGTGACTGAATACTGCCTGCCGCCTCTTCCGACCCACTTTGCCTGTGCCTGCGACCTTGAAATTAGTTCTGATCGTCACACGGAGCATGGAGGCAAAAATGCAGCCTGCAGGGCCTAGCCATACCCCATTGAACACACCTGAAAAGGCTAAGGCAGCTAAGAAGCCTAAAACTCAGATGGCCACCAACCCCAAATCACCTGCAGCTTCCACCCCGCTCTCAGAAGAGAAATTCCTGATGGAGCTTTCTCCGCTTAAAGAAGCACTGCTGGGGATTACTACCCAACTCACTAGTCTGCAGGCCATATCTGAATCTCTCTCACGTAGAATGGGGGATGCGGAGGTTCGGATCAGCTCTCTGGATGATTGGAGGCATAGACAGGAGCTGGACTCTACAGCCACCGGCCGCAAGCTGGTAATATTGGAAGAGAAGGTGGAGGATCTCGAGGGGCGCAGCTGGAAGAATAACTTCCTACTTCTTGGATTACCGGAGGGAAAAGAGGAACAGAATCTTGTGCTTTTCATTCAAAATTCTGTAACAAGATCGTGGGGCCCTCTCTTAACGTACCAAGCTACATCATGGAAAGGACACAGAGCATTAAGACCGATGCCCCCCCTCGTCCATTGATTTTCAAGCTTCTCAACTACCTAGATAAAGTGCACATTTTGGCCAAACTTCAGGAACTGAAAGAGCTCATCTGGGAAGGCCACAAGCTAAGAGTCTCACAGGATTTACCATGCTCTGTAAGGCTTAAGAAGGCAGATTTTAACCACTTCATTTCAAAACTAATTGCAGCTGGAGTCTAGTTTAAAATGCTTTACCTTGCTAAGCTTCAGATAACACACCAGGGGTCCCCTAAGTCATTTGAATCTGTGGAGCAAGCCAGGATCGAACTGCCAGCTTTGTTTCCAGACTTGTTCCAGACCCCCAAGTGAACACTTATTTGGCAACAGGTTAAGTGGTTCATTACTCTTAGTGAGGCTTTCTGCGGTTGAGTACAAAAAATGCTCATTTGTTGAACTGGCTGATTGCTTGCCCCTCACCCTCTCACCTCCTGACTTGATGGACACTAGACATCCCTAAGGTTTGCATGGGAAAGGAGCCACCAGACAGAATCAGCGTATGAAGCAACCTCGGGGCATTTCGTAGCCCCACTTCTTCTCGCCCTATAGACCTGCCATGTGGCGGCCACAGACAGCGGGCATTTATATTCCGGAGACCTACGGCTGGGGCTTCACTGCCATAACACACCCCGAGACTCTGGGGAGACGTAAGGTGGGATCCCTGTTTGTTGACTTGCTGGGGACTGGGCTTTAGAGTGGGGTGGTCTCTCTTCCCTGCTGCTGTGACACACCAAAGCACATGCCTCCCTGTTCCTTGCCCTCTTCTGGAGTCCCAGAGTGCTTTGGGAGTGACATAGCTCCCTCCTCCAGTTCTCCAGTTACCTAACCCTGGATGGAGGGATCGGCTGTAGCGGGGATCTTAGGGGCTTTTCAGGCCTGGGCAGCGTCTATCACCAGTTGCCCTCACCCCTTGCAGTAAGTGAAGCTTGCGTGATCCTAGGGGTGGAGCTGTGGACACTTCCTCTCCTCCACCCCTGGATCCGGTACTGCTAAAACTATTTAGAAATGGGGCTTAAGACTGGGGGGCAATTTGCATCATGCGAAGGCCATCTGTTCTTTCAATTATTTGCTGCGGCAGCTCCATAAGAGCTTTTACTGCAGCAAACTGCCCTTGGGGGCGGGGTGGCTGGTTTACTGCACTTGATCAGGCTTGGGTCCGATGTAGCCTTAGGTGAAACAGCATTGCCGCAGTGTGTCTGGTCATGGGGGTTGGGGGCTGGCCTGGCTCGGGATGCTCGGTCCTTGGTGGTCATCTTGAGGGGACCTGGCATGCTTGCCCAGCTCAGTTTTGAGCTCCTGGTGGCAGGTGGCCTCTGACCCCTGGTCCCGGGTTGAGCCACCTGGTCCACAGCTGTGGCCCTGCCTGTTTCTTCAGTGCCACAAATGGATGTGGACTCTGCATCTTGGCCATTGTTAACCATTATTTAAGGAGGAGATGGACTATGTGGGGTGTTTAATTCTTCTAATATGTTTGCAATTCTCTTTACTGTGTATTGTTAAGGCTTAGCCTTTTCCTGTATTGTATGCAATTGGGGAGCCAGGGAGGGAGGAGGGCCTGCTCTGAGGGTGGAAGACATCACGTACACAAATAATGTAGTAGTACGGCCTTTAGAGCTGGGGGATTGCATTTTGTATATAGTTTGGTGGGTTGGGGGGAACTCACAGAGTTGAGAAATGGGTCATACAGTCATTGGAGGGGTGGTGGGTCGAGGGGGGAGGGGTTGGTCTACTGTTTTTGCTTCTACTCCATCCATTTCTCAGGGAGTTGTTGATTATGTGGCACAGTATGGGGGGTACTGGAGGGGCTGGAGCATGTAGCAAGTTACCTTTTCTATGAATGGAGGTCTGGGCACCCGCTCTGAAAATAGGCTAATATGGGGACCATGTACAAATTCCTTTCTTGGAACATAAAAGGGGCGAATGTTAAACATAAACATTACATGATTCTCCTCTCCTCTCCGCCACCTTAATAAATACCATCCTGATGTGGTTTTCCTACAAGAAACCCACCTTAAACAGGAAGACATCCTGCTTTTTCACAGGGAATGGGTTGGGCAAGCCTATGGGGCTGCAACCAGTAGTAAAAGAGGTGGCATGGGTATCTTAATTAATAGGAGTACTCCTTTCCAGTTGATAGACATGATCCAAGATCTGGAAGGTGGATTTCTTTTCTTATATGGGCATCTCGGACTTACGGAGGTGGTACTGGGGTGTATCTATGGCCTGAATGTGGACTCTCCCAGTTTCTTTGCAAAATTTTTGTCCCACATCTCCACCCTCCCAGGCTTCCCAATAATTTTAGGAGGAGACTGGAATCTGGTCTTTCATAATGAACACGACAAGTCTGCAGGGCAGCGTAGAGGGCTTTCTCCAGCCCAAAGGAGCTTGCGAGAATTGACAGACACTCTGGGGTTGAGGGACCCTTGGCGAATTCTGCACCATGTGGACAAACAGTATACCTTTCACTCTCTTCCCCATAACTCTTTTTCTCACATCGATTACTTCTTGACGTCTCTGTCTATTCTCCCTGGGTTGATGGCTTGTGACATTCTTCCTACGGTCCTCTCAGATCATGCCCCGATCAACATGGAGCACTCACTGGGGGGGATGGAGGCACGGGGCAGAACCTGGAGGTTTAACTCTGGACTTTTATGGGATACACACATAGTCCAAACTCTCGCTCTCTACATCCAAAACTTCTTTAGGGAGAATCTCGGTTCAGTTACATCTCTGGACATGCTGTGGGGTGCGGCAAAATGCACCATCAGGGGTGAATGTATAAGACTGGCCGCTAAAGCCAAAAAACTAAGGGAGGAAACCACTAAGCAGTTACTTCAACAAATTAGGGCACTGGAATGAGATCTTTCCTCCTCATCCAACACGAATAGCTGGGCCCAATTAAATACTCTACTGGCTCAATATTTTGGCCTGCTGGCTGAGAAGTCCGACCTGGCACTTCAACGGGTAAAATTCCGCTATCTGGAATTTGGGGAGAAAGCTGGGAAGTTGCTGGCTTTGCTGCTTTGGCAATTGGAGCCAGAAACATGATTCAAGGCCTACAGCCCATATCACCTGGACCAACCCTTACCAAGCCCCAGGAAACAGCAGCAATCTTTAAGCAATATTATGAAAGCCTATACACACCGGAGGCTGATCACCCACATGATGTTCTCTCTGTAAACCGTTTCTTAGACTCAGTTCCCCTGCCCACCCTGTCCCTTGTGTAGCAAGCGCTCTTAAAGGCCCCAATCTCAGTTTCTGAGGTCAAACAAGTGATAGCACAACTTCCCAAGGAAAAAGCTCCGGGCCTGGACGGCTTCTGTTCTTCTTTTTATGCGGCCTTTCAAGACAAATTAACCCCTTTTCTCTCTCAACTTTTCAATAAGTTGCATTCCTCCGGACTATCTGACTACTGTTTCACTCAGGCCTGGATTTTGGTGCTTCCGAAACCCGATAAATCCCCCCATCCTGCCCGGTAACTATCGTCCCATATCTTTGCTCAACTCTGACATTAAAATCATGGCAAAAACTTTAGCTAATCGAATGCACCAAGTTTGGCAGGGTCTACTGAGTCACTCACAAGTGGGCTTTGTAGCAGGCATGGTTTCCTCTGACCATACATGCAAAATACTGCACCTTATAGCTCTAGCGGATGTTAGCCATATTCCTCGGTTCTGGTCTCCTTAGACACTGAAAAAGCGTTTGACCGCGTCTCTTGGCCCTTTTTATTCGCTGTACTGGAAAGGTTTGACTTCCTGTCTTCCTTTTGTAATTGGCTTCGGGTGTTATATTCTAATCCAACTGCTAGAGTCCATTGTATTGGGGTTCTTTCTGACTCATTCCCTCTAGCCCATGGTACCAGACAGGGCTGCCACCTCTCCCCTTTCCTTTTTATCCTCTATTTGGAACCCCTCATCCATTCTTTGCAAATCTTTAAGGAAGTCCAAGGCATCCATGTAGGGCAGCTCTCCTTCCCCCTTATCAGCTTATGCTGATGACCTCCTGTTACATCTAGAGCACCCACAGTCTTCTATTTGGCACTTAACATTATACAGCGCTTCTCACAGATCTCGGGTTATAAACTCAATTTAGGAAAATCCTGTGTTATGCCCCTTAATTGTCTTATCCAAAAACACTGGATTACGGACCTGGGCCTGGGAGCCCATAGCCCTTATGTATCTCGGTATCAAATTACCCCGTACCTTATCGCACACAGTCAAGCTTAATCTTTCACCAATCCTTTCTACTATTAAAATGGATCTACAACGCTGGAAACACCTTCCTCTCTCTCTATGGGGCCACATAAATGTGATCAAAATGAATGTCCTACCGCTATTCTATACCCCCTTAGTATGTTAGGTCCTTACCTCACCAAGCGATAGTTCTCTCAGCTGCATTCTCTCTTTTCTGACTTCCTTTGGCAAGGGAAAGCGGTACGCCGTACGTATTCTAAACTTACTCATCTGAAAGAGGTGGGTGGTCTACATCTTCCCAATGTCTTTGTATATTACTGTGTTATTCACTGTAACAAGATCTTTAAATGGAACTCAAGCCATATAAATGAGACCACGCAGGATTACATCCCTCACTGGCTAATTTTGGAACAGCAACTTTGTAGATCCCATTGACTCACCTTGCAATCCCTCCTTTACTCTAAACTGTCTGAACTCCCTTCCTCTTTAAAGATACCCCCTGTTTGGTGGTCCGTCAAGGCACTGCGCCAAATTTGTTCTCTTCTCTCCATCTCTTTTCACAAGGATCTGGGTCAGCCGTTGTTGGGTAACCCCAATTTTAAAATTGTGAACCACATCAACCCACCTGCCTTCTGCCCTAGCCTTTGGGGGATACCCGTCTCCACCATTCTGGTGAACGGTAGGATTGGCTCAGTGCTTGAGCTCCAGTCGAGGTTTTCTTCTTCTTCCATCCTGAGTCCCTTCAAAGTGCTTCAACTGAAAGGAGCCCTCACTGCCTCTCTAGGTTCGTCTCCCTGGCTCCCCTCAGTTAATCCGTTGAAGCAATCTCTCCAAGACGCTGCTATGAGGGGGGGATGGCTCAGAGGTAATGTGAGGAAGTATTTCTTCAAAGAGAGGGTTGTAGATGCATGGAACGGCCTTCCAGAGGAGGTTATGGGGTCAAAAACAGTGGGGGAATTCAAGAATGCATGGGACAGACATAAGGCAATTCTAGTGGGGGGTAGGAGGAAGTAGTAGGCTGTTGGTTAACTAGGATCTGCAGCTTATCCGTTGGGTAGGGAAATGGGCATACTAGGTGGGCCAAGCGGTCCTTATCTGCCATCAAATTCTATGTCTCTATGCAGCCCCACATAATCTCTCTCTCTTCTACAAAATCCTACAGGCTCAAGACCCTCATCTTCCGAAAGGTATCTGCTTCTATTGGCAGCAAGAACTTAATCTACCAGTTGATGACAAGGACTGGATAAAAGTTTGGTAGAGACAGTATAATAAGTACAAGGCCCCTGGAATTCTGTGGTTGCAGAATTTTCCACAGAATTTGCATCATGCAGCAGAATGTATGTAGTGCCGCAGAATTCACTGTTTTTGGTGAATTTTTATTCAAATATACTGTTTTTCCATAGTGCCAGGCTTTCTTTTCAATCTTGTTTATCCTAAAGCCCCTCCTCTATGCTCGGCCTATGATGTCATTGATGACATTACGTCATATTTAACCAATGGCAGAACCGGGTTTTGCCACAGAAATGAATAAATCATGCCGCAGAAATCAAAAAATGCTGCCGCAGAAACCAAGGAGCCCTGCCGCAGAAATCAGAAAGTTCTGCAGTAGAGTACTAGGGGCCCTGAATAAGTATGTCAAGCAAGATCGACTGCGGTACCTCCAATTTCATATCCTGCATAATATGTACTTCTCTTCTGCTCACTTGCACTGGATGGGGAGACGTGACTCACCTCTCTGCCCTGCTTGTGGGAAAATGGAGGGGGACCACCAAACATTTATTTTGGGACTGTGATTGTTCTCTCTCTTTCTGGCAGAGAATTAAAGCATCCCTCGATCCTATACTGGGGTTAGAGCCTTCCTTTACCCCACAAATCTGCCTTCTCAGACTTTTACCTACGGATATGCTAGGAGTCCGCAACGCACATATGGCTTTTATCTTTGCAACAGCGAAACTGGTTATTGTTCTTCACTGGATAGATCAGCAGGGCTTACCTCTTCAAGAGTGGCATACGGAGCTTCTCCAGATATTAGAGTTGGAAAAACACATAGCCCAGTGGACTGATCAAGCTTTGGCTTGTAGTGCTTGATGGGGTCCACTGCTTGCCCTAGTCTCAGTCATTCGTACTGGTCATATAGCCCCCGATGGTTCAGGAAGCACTTAACTCCCTGGGGAGGGATGCCCCATCTATAAGTTCCAGTTTGCCTCATAGCAGAGAGGTGGTTCCTGGCCTCCACCCATTCTCATTGCAAAGTTTCTAATCATCTATACCTCTACCGCTCTTCTAGTACATTCTCGGGGGGGGGGTAATTCTAACTCTTTTTCTATTGATAGGTTTCACTTATTGTTTAACTGGGCCTCGTATGGTCATTTTGATCTATTTTAGCCTTCATAGGCCCGATGGATCTAGATAGACATCCTCCTTGACCACAGCTGTCACAATGCATACATTTGCTCTAGCCTCTCTGTATGTAAGGGAGTGTCTACCAATGCATATGATGGCCTTTGTTCTTTCTTTTATTGTTTTTGTTTTTGCTGTAAAAGTGAACAATTTAATAAAGTATATTAAAACAAAATCACACAGATGCTTGGACATGCACTGAGATAAAATCACGTGGATACTTGGACATGTACTGAGATAAAAATCACACGGATGATTGGACATGCACTGAGATAAAATCATATGGATGCCTGGACATGCACTGAGGTAAAATCACATGGATGCTTGGACTGGACATGCACTGAGATAAAAATCACACAGATGCTTGGACATGCACTGAGATAAAATCACACAGATGTTTGGACACAGTAGAGACATCAGGTGGGCACTCAAACCAACATACAGTTTATTCATAGAGGCTTCGTGGCATTTTGGCCCCTGTTGAATGCCTTGTCATATGAACATATAAAAAATACGACAGAAGAAGACTTGTTGCCCATCGGGACTGTCCCCCTCCTCCCCCACTTTTCAGTGGTAATACCTTGATCTTACAAGAATCAAACTTCTCCATAGATTCCCACTAATGGGTCTGTGCGAGAAGCCCTAGGACCCCGCAGGAGGCAGAACTTTTCTGGAGGGCTGGTAGTGTGAGTAGGCCTGACGCATGCATCACCGAACATGCCCGCTAGTATACAGCAATGCCAGCACCCAAGCATCTCAGTTCCTTTTTTCCTGCCATTGAGTGTGCAACTGCAGCATCCCCAGTCTCCACATTGGGGCCAGAACATCACTGTCTGTATCATGACAGCATTCCTTTCTTCGGTTTTAATTTAAAACACACTAGAGTTTATAATCCAAGCCCTTGGAATCCCTCACTTATCTTTAGTAACAGCATCATTTTCCTGGAATGGGCAGCCTTGGAGCGTCAGAATTTCATGCACATTTTTGGAATAAAATTCAAACTCTGCTGTGTGGTCACACTCACTCTGGCACTCTAACGTCAGATTTATGTCTCTGCCTGAAGAGAGCAGCCACCCTGAAGCTTTCTCTACACTTCTGGCCAGTTTATGGTTCATTTTATATTTTTCACAGTATTTAGGTGTTACATTTAGTTTTTGATACTCTGCTTTGGTTAGGGTGTTATCTGTTTAATATTATGCGTTTTATTTTTACTCCGGTTCCTGATCGGTTCCCAAAAATCAGAGACTACCATTTTTGGCAGTGTTCCACGATTTTATATCTTTAAAAATTAATGAAAATACTGCTTTTGCTTAACTGCTCTATAGTTTTACTTTGGTTTATTCTCAGTTTCTTTTTTGGGGGGTGGGTTGTCTTTTGTGGTTTTCAGTATAACAGACTTCTTTTGATGTAAACTGTAGTGGTGGTTCTTTTTTTGTGTGTTTGTTTGAGGAGCCAAACTGCAATTATTATTAAAAGCCCATTTCAAAAGCTATTTTGGCTACTTTTGATCTGGTATTATTTCTTTTGGAAACCAAAGATGCTTTCAGGGTCTTCAGTGTTTGGCATGACTGACAGACCCAAAAAGAAAACAGGACCTACAGACTTTGAAAATTGTACAGTTGGTTTTCAGCTCCTGGCAGCGGCAGACTGCCCAGAGCTGTGCTTAAAGTGCCTGGGTCCAGATGCCCCAAAACACAAAAGAATAGAGCTATAAATAACAGTAGATTGGTGGCTGCCCGATGGTTCAAGTGGAAGGGCATTGCGCTTCCATACTGGCGACCCTGGTTCAGTAGCGAGCCCAGCTACATCAGGATGGGGTGATCAGGCCGGGGAGTGTTCCTGAGGGGAGACCGAACCAGCTGGAGAGGGAGACTTGCCTAGAACCTAGTGCAGCAGCCGGCCCCCGCAGTGAGCTGGAGGGCTTGCTCCCTCATGGGGGGTTGGCGTCAGCATAGTGCGCACTGCTGATGTCCAAGACCAACAGAGGCTATGCCCAACACCACGGGGTGGTGGGAAGGGACATGGGAAGCAGGGAGAGAAAAAAAGGAAAAACTCATGTGCCACGACCACCAACAATGACAATCCCTGCGGTCCTTGGGCTCCACACCATGCGGATCCCCACTGGCCACGACAGCAGGGGGTGCGTCAGTTGGGGCTGGGGATAGATAGAAGGCCCGAAGGTACGAGCAGGTGGCAGTTGGCACCAAAAGCTATATGGAATATACTTTATGCATACAGGATAAATGGAGGATCTACTTGTTTTTTTTCAGTTCATGTCCTGGAACTGACAGCCTCTGACATCATTCAAGGAGTATCGTCAGTTGCTGATGCACGTGGAGTCTGAGGTGTCTGTCTCAAGATACACTCTCGGTTTTCAGCAATTTTTCTTTTGTTTAGTCCCACATGTTCCCTCTTTGTGTCTACATACAAATAAAACTGCCTTGGTCTTGCAGTCTCTCTTGTTTCTACATACAAATTAAAAATACACCGTCTATGTCTTGCAGTCTGTTAGTTGTCTTCAAGATCTGTTGCTGTTCACTGATCTGTTTACCAATTTGAACTCGCAGGAAAGAGGCCATTCATGTATCTTTTTTTCTTTTTGAATAGCAACAAATGTTTTTTGTCTAATCCCATGTATTCCCTCTTTGTTTCTACATACAGTACAAATTTAAATTAACACCATCTTGGTCTTGCAGTCTCTTGGTTGTCACACTGTACACCTTTTAAAATATGGCTTCAAGGCAAATTTTATTTCTAGGGTGCCCAATCCCTGAGGCTCTGGGTGCCTTACATTACAACAGGTTAGGTAGGAAAAATACGAAACTCTATAAAAAACCATATATAAACATACTAATTAAAATGATCATTAGATTTCAGAATACATCAAAGATCAAACTGGTAAGCAGATCTGTTGTTGTTTACTGATCTGCTTACCATTTTGAACTTTCAGGAAAATTGCCATTCATGTATCGTTTTTCATTTCGAATAGCAAAACTGTCATATTTTGTTAAAACATTTGCCGTCGACACCGATGAAGCAACCAGTCCTACCAGATTGTGAAAAAGCAAAGTGCATACTGTTTTGGACAGTCTATTGCTGCATTCAGTTCTACTATTAATCCACAACTCAACTGCATGGACAGCAGATGTATTAAAGGTGATAAGAAACAGTTTTTACACCTCTAGATGCCCTCCAGTTGTTCTTTTATTGTCTACCCAGTACTGTGATATGTTTTATACCTTTTTTGTTACATTAATCTAATTTTGCTGCCTTCTGAACTACCATGAATTCCTCTCTCCTAAGCAGTTCAGTGTGCATACACAACTTGGTATGACGTTACACTTGTGTGACTTGGATACATTGTGGCTGTTCGCCTCTTTATCCATGAGATATACCACCCTGTAGGGGTACGATGGCAAGGAAACCTAGAGGAGGGTTCCACCCCTAGAGGTGCTGTGGGAATGATTCCCTTGGTTAAAGATAGCTTAGGAAGGAGCCCATGGAAGAGAGACGAGCCACTGGAGGAGGAGGGGAGGATGGTGGGGCAATGAGAAAATGATCCTGGAGCAACCAGGAGGAGTGGCCTTTTAAGGCCTGATCAGGGGCGTGGTTAGTTGCTCTGCCCATTGAATCACAGGCATAACTACAATTCAATGTGCGTACACAACTTCGTATGATGTTATGCTTGTGCAACTTGGATACATTGTGGCTGTTCACCTCTCTATCTATGAGATATACCACCCTGTAGGGGTACAAGGGGCAAGGAACCACAGAAGGAGGTTCCACCCTAGGTGCCATGGGAGTGATTCCTTCGCTAAAGGTAGCTAGTAGAGCCCAAAAAGAATACCCAAAAGGTGTCTAGCATCGTGAAGGAGGCGAGGGATTCAGAACAGTAACGAGGATGTGAATGGAGATCGATAGGTGTAGAAGTTAGGACTGAGAGGAATGGGAGATAATGGAGGATAACTACCGGCTGGAGGCTGATATGAGGCAGGAGAGCAGAACATTCCTAAGGAGACAGGGAACAGCCAGGGGGCCACCATCTGACTCCATTCAACAGCCCTGACTACGGAACCTATAAAAAGTACTAACCCTATCTAAGTTTTATGACCATTGGCATGGAGGAGAGGAAAACCCTCCTTTGAGGTAGAAACCTCTGGGGATCCAAAGCCTAGGTCGCCTTCCCTCCAGGCTGAAGGGCGTTTCCTTTAGTGATGGCTCAGCTACTGCAATTTAGAATAGAGATCGAGGGAAGTGGAAAATATTCCAATTTGGAGGAAGCTCTCGTACAGTCCTTCTAATAGGAATGCTTTTGAGGGTTGCTAGTGACATCTTTGCAACTAGGCATCCAAAAGCAAAGGAGGAGAGAAACGACTGCTGAAAACACTCAGCATGCCTACACGAGCCTACGAAACAGATCAGGTGAACTAGAAGTGATCAGAGAGAGAATGGCATAAAGGGTACCTTCAAACCCATTTGGGCAGCTAAAGGGGCTCTGGCAATGAGTGCCCCACCCCTCGAAGCTGAAGTCTTAAATTCTACATCCAGAGGTGTCACCGGAATGGGTGATGACTGAAGGTCCACCCGGAGCAAAGACATTCTCACTAAGGGCCAGGGAGAAGACCCCACTCCAAGCTTCACATGCTCCAGATGCAGACTTCATGGGTGCAGAGTGAGACTGTTTGGCTACAGGCTAGCCCTGAGCCAGGTAGGAATGAACACAGAAGGCACATCCCAAGTGGAGAGGGGTTTGAGGCGTGGTAGCGCGAGACCCATATGAGGGTTATGAACAGATTGTTGAAGGGAATGAGAAGACCTACATAGAGGTCGATCTGAGTGAAGGAGACCCCGACGTTGGTCCAGAGGAGGGGCAGATTGCAATTAGTAACCGCAGGAGTGCATGCCAACTGGGTCCATTAATGAGCCAAATTAGGAGTGGATTGATTACACAAGTGTGAGAGACGAGAATGACTGGGCGAAACCCGCAGCCAACGGTTGAGGTACGTACCAGGAGTAAAGCTAGGCAAAATGGTAGGTAGGAGGAACCGCTGATGTAGGGAATGCCTTGAAGGCTGATATGGAGCAGCAATAGAAGTGGGGCGAGTCAACACTGAGTAATTGAATGGAAAGAGAAAGTTACCCCCGGAGCCATGATGCCCGTTGCAACAGTGGAGTCCCCTGCCATGGGAAGAATAGCACAACCTGGCAAGGTTAGAGGAATGGTCAAATGTATGGCAGCTTAGATTCAATGCTAAGAAGTGCAAGGTAATGCACCTGGGAAACAAAAACCCAGGGGAAGAGTACACATTGGGGGGTGAGTTACTAACAACAACAAAAATGGAAAGGGACCTGGGGGTAGTCATATCAGATGACCTAAAGGTGGGCAAGCAATGTGAGAGGGCAGCAAGGAGGGTGGGGGATACTGGGATGCATAGGGAGAGGCATCACCAGTAGAAAACAGGAAGTTATTTTCCTCTGTACAGACAGCTGGTGAGACCCCATCTGGAGTACTGCATGCAGTTCTGAGACCCAATCTCCGAAAGACATAGACAGGATGGAAGCTGTCCAGAGGAGGGCAACTAAAATGGTGCAGGGTCTGCACCGGAAGACATATGAAGAGAGACTAAAGGAGCTAATATGTGTAGCCTCAAGGAAAGGAGGAGGTGGGACATGATAGAAACTTTCAAGTACCTCAGGGAATCAACAAAGTCCAAGAGGGTAGCATCTTTCAAAAAGAGGTGTACAGAACAGAGGCACAATTTGAAGATAGAGGGGGCGCTCAGAGGTAATTTAAGGAAGTATTTTTCAGAGGGTTGTGGATGCATGGAACTGCCCGGAGGAGGTTGTGGAGTCAAAACAGTGGTGGAATTCAAGCATGCATGGGATAGTCATAAGGCAATTCTAGGGGGTGGGGGTAGGAAGAAGTAGGCTGCTGGTTAACTAGGATCTGCAGCTTATCCATTAGGTAGGGAAATGGGCAGACTGGGTGGGCCAAGCGGTCCTTATCTGCCGTCAAATTCTATGTTTCTATGTAACCACAAACTAAGCACCCTGACGCCAAGCAGCTATTTAACAAGGGAGATAAGTAATAATTAAAACCAGAAGCTGTAGTTGGCTGACTAAAGCAGTAGGTAAATAACTGAGTGAATGGGTAAGGCTGGAAACCCCCAAAAGAGAAGCAAGGCGCTGAGAGACAAACTCAAGGGGACAGGAGCTCATGTACAAATGACCTGAAATGAGCAGAGAGCAACACAAGGAAGGTCAGAAGTCAAAACAGTCACCCACAGAGCAAGCGAGCGGTGAACAGCGTGCAAGGTCTTGCTCATCACTATAGGACCAAGCCAAGGCATCCTCTAGAGCCCAGAAAAGGGGATAAGGGGTGGACATGAAGAAATCAGCATGGAATGTGAGAAACCTGCCATAGCGGCAGAAAATACGAGTCATACAGGCAGGTGTGGCAGCCGTACAACAGTGACGGATGGTACAAGGAGCTGCACACAAACTGCAACCTCCGAACGAGACAGCCAGCCAGTGCAGGCATGAGGTGGAAGGCAGCGACGATAGCCATCTCACAGGACATGGTGGATGAATGAATGGACACCCAGGGTTGGTGCAGCAAAGTACAGGAGGGAGACAGAGTGAAGGCGGTGGCTGCTAGAAGTGAGCATAGCATGGAACACCACCATGGAGCCGGATGCTGGGCATGGCAGGTGAAGTCACCCCAAAGTGTCAACATCACAAACAGAGAGGACAGAGTGGGTCCAGCACACAGGCAGACCAAGGACATCCCAGGGCTAGGCAGAGAAACAGCACTGGGTGGATCAGAGGGAGTGGAGCCGAGGTGGTGGCTGGAGGGAGGGCACAAAATGAATGAACAAGAGAAAGGAGGAAAGATAAACAGAAGACACCAGGTAAAGGAGGAAAGAAATGGAATGGGGGGGAGCAAGCACAAGGTAGGGGGCTGAGAAGACAGCAACAGGGAGGGAACAGGAACAAGGAGAAACAAGGCCATGGTAGTAGTAGAAGGACGGAGGTGCAGCAGCACACAGCCACAGCGGTGGGAGGGAGAGGGAATTAAGAAACTAGGGAGTGGAGACACTGAGCAATGGCAAAATGAGGGGAAGGAACAGCAAGACAGGGACAATGAAAGCAGCCACAGAAGGAGCTGTGGACAGGGAAAACACAGAACGGGAGACGGGGACAAGCGGCCGGAGGCACAGGTGAAACAAGACAGCAGCCCAGAGGAGGGAAGGTGGCGCCTCCAGCCACAACGAGAAAACGATCCTGGAGCAACCAGGAGGAGCGGCCTTTTAAGGCCTGGTCGGGGGCGTAGTTAGTTGCTCCACTAGTTGAACCACAGGCATAGCCTTACAATTGCTGCTGTCACTTTTCATACTGCTTGAACATTGTATGATATCAGTAACACCATTCCAGGTCACTCAGATGACTAGCTTGGAATGGGAGTTATTGGTGTCATATAATGTTTTAAAGGAAAACTGTCAAAATCTGCAGCGCCCAACCCCCCCAATTAAGCTTTTTGCAAGGAAAAGCCTTTGGTTTACGGGCTGGAACTTACTGTATTTTAATTTTATAAAGTCCAGAAGTCGGGACATTGTGGATGTTGTGTGGAATTCCATTTAGTGTGAAGGTGTACACACCATTTCTGTTTAACACATTTGTATTGAACGAGTGGTGGTGCCACAGCTTCACACTAAATGGAACTGTGCAGTATCTGCTGTGTTCCTGACTCCATACTTTACCAAACCATCAGAAACCAAAAGCTTTTCTTGTGAAAAGCTTAATCGGGGTAAGGCCTGGGTTGAGGAGCTGCAGATTTGATAGTTTTCCTTTAAGAATATGAAAAGAAAGAGCAGTAGTCGTGAGGAGAGGGACTCTATGTAGATCTAAGGTGCCCCAAAACTAGATTATTAATTTATCAGAAAAATCATCAAAGCATATCAGAATACATAACTAGCATGGAAAGAAAGATGGAAGGACAGTTAACTATGTAAAAATCATTTCCTATCTCCTTTAACAAAATATGACACTCATAGTGGCAAACGGGATAAACACATAATTAAAAAAACAAAGAAAGAATATACGAAAGTACTGGGGGCCCGATTTTCAAATGACTTGGACCGACACAAGGGACTTGCATCAAAAGAGTTTGATGCAAGTGGTGACTTGCATCACCATTTGCATCAAAGCAGCCTGCATCTGGTCCAGACACTGCTGTGCCAAAGCCCCCTTGGGCCAGGATTGTGATAAACAATCAGGTGGGCCAGGATGCAGGGGGGCTTGCACCATGGTGGGGCTGCAACATCCCCTTTTTTGGGGAATTTCAAAGCCCCACCATGGGTGCAGCAAGGGTGACCACTTAGAGGTTTGCTCAGGTGGAATGGTGTCAGAGAGGGGTGCCAGGGGTCAGAAAGATGGCAGTGTAGGCACCGAGGAGAACTGTATAGTATCTGTGAGCACCCGTTGAGGTGCTGGTGTGTGCCCTATAATACATCACAGTAACAAGCACTACACATATATAATAAGCCCCCCCCCCATCCCCAATGTCAGCTAAGAAAGCAGACTCCCAGCCCTGATTGCCTAGTGGACCCCAATCCTCAATCCCCACCATGTTGAAGCACAGCATATTCCTCAGGTGGTTCAAAGAACCGCCTCCCTGGTTAGTCTCCTCAGGATTACCTCTTGCATAAAATTCCGCTTGACAGGCCCAGTGGACCAGCTTTCACCTCATCAGCTGTCCCACCACCTCACACTACCCGGCAGAAGTTGGAGACAATCCCTCCCCAAACCACCAAAGCTGGCTACCAAATCAACTGTGCTTGCATGCTCACCACGCATTGTAGCTCAGTGAATGAGCTGTCATTCACTGACTGTATACAGTACGCGGTCCATGTGAGCACAGTCGGCAGCCAGCCGTGGTGGTGTGAGGAGGGTTGTGCTGCCGCTGGCTTCTATTTGGGACTGGGGGGCTGTGGAGTGGTGGACAATACCTGACGGGGTGGGGGGAGTGGGGGGTCCATTGGACCACCAGGCATAATTTGGGAATTTTATACAGGGCTGATCACGGAGGATGTGCTGGAGGAGGGCAGTCCTCCGAACCACCTGGGAGGGTTTATGCAGCAGCTTGGTAGCGATCAGGGATCGAGGTCCACTAGGCGATCAGGGCAGAAGGTCTCCTTTCTTAGGTGACATCGGCGATCGGGGGTGGGGTGGGGTTCATTACATATGTGTAGTGCTTGTTGCTGTGATATATTATACGGCATGCACCAGCAACCCGATGGGTGCTCACAGATATTATACAGTTCTCCCCGATGCCTACACTGCCATCTCCATAGCCCCTGATACACCCCTGGCACCCTCCTGTCCTACTGTTTCTCCCCTCTCCCCACCATCCTGGCTCCTCTAGTGTTGTGCCAGGTGGGGGGTGCCAGATATGTGCGTCACATCACACAGATGTGGCCAGGTATTTGGCACATCTTGCAATCTGCAGCAAACCCAGGCAGTTTGGTGCAGGCACCCTGCTGATATAAAATCTGGCAGAAGGTGCCTGCTGCAACCAGGGTTTGCTGCAACTCTTAGAGCGACACAAGTTGTGTCACTCTTAAGGGGTCTTTGAAAATTGAGCCCTGTGTGTCACAGAGTATTATCAGTTGAAGGCCACAGGCCATATTTTCAGTCTTGCATCTGCACTATTGGCTGTGACACTTCAGATGCACTGTAGCCACCTGGATGCTCCCAAATTCAGTTTTCTATTAGTGGACGGAGGCACCCCAGGACTGCAGTAAGTCAGCGTATCCATCATTGGATGCAGAAGTCCCAGGACTAAGTTGACTACAGGCGTCAATCAGTGGGCACGTAACTGCCGGTCCAGTGGTATGGAAGGTTGAGGCATCATACCTTACCTCCTGCCACACTGGTGACCCACGTTCGCAGTGTGAGCAGGTCGTCAGGGGTTGGTCAAAGAGGGAGAGGATCTAGCGTCCAGGGGACAGCTCTCTTCTCCTGGGGAGGGTGGGAGACCGGCACCTGCCTGACACCTAGCAGAGGCTGGGTGTTGGCATGCTGTGTCCTGTATAGTGGTGGCAGGGAGATGGAGCAGCTGACCGGTGTACTGTGTGCACACACCTCGACCATTGTTGGCATTGCACGCTCCCTTCTGCTGAAAAATGGAAACTGGTCCCAGATGAATTGGATTAATGCAATCTTCTGCAGGTGCCGCCTCCGAGAAGGCACCTCCCTGAACTGGATCCAGTCCTGGCGGGTAAAGAAGGGGGCTCCCCGCCACCCTGCCACAGAGGGTAAGCTGTGGGAGAAAATGGGAGGTGGGCCTGAAGGTTGGGGGAAGGGGCTGGGAGGATGGCACAAATGTGAGCTGACTGGCAAAGGGGAGAAAGAATACCCCCCCCCAAAAAAAAATCACTGGGCATGTACTGTATACAGTACGCGCTCCAGGACAACTCAGTCGGTAGCTGGCAGTGGTGGTGAGATGAGGACTGGGCCAGTCGCTGACCTGGTTTCAGGATAGGGGGGGGAGCAGGATGGTGGGTCACTACCTGCTGGGGTGGAAGGTCCACTGGACTATCAGGGATGTGTTACATAGCATTTCTTGGAACAGCGATCAGGGAAGGGGAGGGACCATTGGACTACCATGGAAATTAAGTTTTACTACGGGGATGGCGATCAGACATTGGGGGAAGGACTACTGGACTACCAGGGAATGTTTAACAAATATATAACGAGTCAGCAATCAGGGAGTTGGGGGACCAATGCTGCATCAGAGTTGGGTATCAGCCCATGCCCTTCTACATTCTAAGTGACAAATTATGTGGCATGCACTGTGCACTGTGTGCAACTCTGTACTCGTGTGCTACCCTCCCTGCATTTAGAGAGTACTGTATCTTCTTTTACAGTATACTTATTTCATCCCTGCTTGTAAACAAGGCCCCTAGAATTCTGCAGCCGCAGAATTTTGCGCAGAACTTGCAATCTACCGCAGAACTTCTGTGGTGCCGCATAATTCACTCTTGTTGGTGAGTTTTTATTAATATTTCTGTTTATCCATAGAATCTAGTTCCCTTCCCATCTTTTTACATCCAAAACCTGCTCAGAATGTGATAGTATCATTGCTATAACATCATACATTAGCTAATGAAATGGCTGCATTCTGCAACAGTAATGAATAATCACTAACCTACCACATCTCCTACTGCCAGAGATGGTGGCACAGCACATCATGCATGGTGATATTTGCTCAACCTGCACTACAGCCTAATACAATTTTCAATCTTACATTATTTCGCTAGGGCTAACTTAAACAAAACCTTGTCAATAGCACAGACTTGTTAAGTCCATACCTCACTTTGTATAAGCCTATTTGTGCCTTTAAGGTACAGAGATGCCATCTGAAATGAATAACTGGCAAAATGAAATTAACTGTCATTTTTAAGAAAAATAAAGTAATTATGCCCAGAAAAGTGGAATATAATAATGTGTAGACCTTTTGAAAGAATAGACCTGTTAAATAAGTAATTGCACTGTAAGCATTTTTACCAGGGTTATTGATTACATATTCTCATTGGTTGATAGAATCACCTAAAACTTATGGAGAAATGTGTGCAGGGACAGCTGTTGAGCCAGAGGGTAGCATATTGTGTTTCCATGCCGGCAACTCAGGTTCAGAGATTAGCCCTGGGAGCTGGCTGGGCTGCACAAGGATTGGTGGAACATATCACTACTCGGAGCCTGAAAGGTATGGTGCAGTGTTCTGTCACATGGTGGAAACATTGTGATGGGCTGGAGAGCTCTATCTCACAATTGGTTCACATGCATGTCATGACCTGATGGTGTTACACAGTGTGTCAGGGAAAGCAGGTTGACATGAAAAATGAGTTTTGCAATAACTCCTCTATTCCATTTCCAATGGGACCTGTATGAATGAGGATGCAAGTTCATGGAAATTAAAAAAAAAAAAAAATATATATATATATATACATATATATAGACACACACATACAGTATCTCTGTCTCTCTCACCACACACACATTTGTATGTATGTTACAGATTGCATATAAATACATAAGTGGTACACAGTGGGAACCTCATGAGTGGTGTAGAAAGCACATACAAATATATAAGTGATAGACAATGGAGACCTCATAAGTGGGATAGATAGCATGCATATAGAAATACCTTATTTATCGCATAAGATCCCCTCTACATATGTCATTTATGCAACAGGCTAGGACTTTAAGGGAGAGCCTTTTTTTTTTTTTAGGCATAAAATTATTTTTATATGTCTGTTATTTTTGAACTAGTGTTACTGTGCTTTCCACCATCCTGATTGCTG
The DNA here is from genome assembly GCA_016271365.2 of Neoceratodus forsteri. Classification (NCBI taxonomy): domain Eukaryota; kingdom Metazoa; phylum Chordata; order Ceratodontiformes; family Ceratodontidae; genus Neoceratodus; species Neoceratodus forsteri. Next base: position 151,193,886 of record CM028134.1, read on the forward strand.
TAACCACTGCCATGAAAGTGAAGTCAGGATGACAAACTGACACTGATGTGCTAGTTTGTTAGTGCCGCAGAACTTCCGCAGAAATTACAAACCACGGCCGCAGAAGTTCTGCGGCAAATGGTAGTCTTGCAGCAGAACTTGGTCCCACTGTGCCGCAGAAAAGTAGGGGCCCTGCTTATAAAGTGTTTGCGGGGGGGAGGGTGACATGATGAACCTGTATTCCCTTCTGACCTTAAATGACTTTGTTACTATGATTTTGCTGAAAGCAAGAGTGCTCAACAGAATACTGTGGAAAATCACTCAGTAAGATAGATTCAATGAACAAAGTTTATCAGACATTAGCGATGGAGCAACATCCGCAGAACATGAACTACAACCACAGAACCAAAACCTGAGCCAATAATACAGGAGGAGTGGATGTGGAAAGGGCAGAGACCCAAGGTTATCAGGATCTCTGTAAACTATCACTGTTTAATTTGGCTTACACACCATTTCCATTCTAAAGTACAATACTTCAAAATAAACCTCATTCACCTTTTTCTGAATTTGGAATACTCTGTGATTGCAGTTGGCACAGAGGGGAGCACGCACTACCGAGTGCCTCATGGAGCCAGTGGCCATGCCAGTCCATTACTTAACTGTGCAAATGCAGAAAAACAAGATGAACATACTGTATACATAGGGGGAAATGTCCCATGGTCACGTGTACAAAAATAGTAGAGAAACATGTAGGCAGTAAGACATGGGCAGGACATTTAATGAAGGCATGCAGACAAAAAGAAGACGTGAAATATGATAATCTGATAATCAAATAATGCCCATCATTGTTCAGCACTTCCCATTTCCCTAGAATAATTTTTCCTTCTGTTCCTTATTTTGATATGTTGATTATTGTTTAATTGCTCTTTCATCATTTCCACAATTTATTTTGAAACTTACAGTTTGGCAGTTTTATTTCTAAGTATTATCTTATTTATTCTGATATACTTATTTCCATTTTGTGTATTTTTTCACTCTGTGTTTTGTATCTGTTCTCTTCTCTCTTCCCCTCCCCAAGGACACATCTGGAAATGAGCCGTTACGCGCTCAGCACGTCTTTCCTGGTAAAACCTTCAAAATATCTGTCTGTCTGTCTATCTGTACATCGTGGGAACAGTCAGAGAAGCTGAAAGGGAACATGAACTGGGCACTTACAGCTTGATCCACAAGGGGATCCGTACTCATGGACAGGTTCTTATGCTTGCTGGGGGTATGCATAGGTCCAGCTCCACACAACTGGAATGCAGGCATCCCCATCCCTGGTGGTGTGCCCTCTCTGCCATCTATCTCCAGCCATGCCTCTTGCATGGCCAGTTCAAGCCAGGGGCAGGGGTATGCCTGCACCCGGCACTAATGCTCAAATCAGCACTGCAGAGTGCCTGCATGGAAGCTGAGGCTATGTAGCCAGAGGGGCTGCCATAGCACTATATTTCCTCTACATTCAGATGCAGGACACTCCCTGGGGCCAAACTGATTCCCACCCCACCAACCCCAGCCCTTTGTATAGGCTGGGAGGGTTGTGTGTTCCACAGGCTCCAGCTGGAAACACCAGTGTAACTTGTTCTGTCCTGATGGGGATATGGCACTAGAGGACTGACACAGACTTCCATATCTCATGGTCCCTCATTCCGTGCAGAGCAGGGGATCCACTACAGCACTGATCCAGGCATCTGATTGGATACCCGGTATGCTGGATAGCACTGCCTCTGGTGCCACACCCTGCACAGGGCTCTGCACATGTGGGGCACAAGGGGACAGGCCTGAGAATACAATCCTTAACTGCAGCATCAAGGTGTGCAGAGGTGCAGCTTGGATACACTTGATTCGAGCATATCCGGCCACCATTGTGGATCAAGTCCTTAGACAATAATAAAAGAGAAACATCACGCTGATGCTTGAAAATGCACAGGCAAAAAAATATACATGGACAAATGGACAAAGTAGAGATGTCAGGTGGGCACTCAGACAAATATAGGGCCCTATTTATACAGGCTTCATTATGTGATAGTCCATCACCCATTCTTCCATAAAGCCACACACACAGCGTTAAATTGTAACAGGCTTTTTCCTAAAAAGAAATGTTTTAAATGGTGCTAGCAGTTACTTGCCCCCAGATCTATCCAGTCTAAAGCAAGCTAGTCACCTGATTACTCCCAAGAACCAGAAGTCTCTGTCCATGGTATTCAGCTTCCTTGCAGATCATGATCCTCGTTTGACTCCCTCTAAATGTAAATCTGCATTAAAGAACAACTTTTCCTGGTCCCAGAACAGGCAGCAAATGCACTGGGGGCATTTATCAAAACCCACACATAGAAACAGCTTTGGGGAGGGCAGATGACTGAATCACAAAGAAGACACTCGCAGGACATAAAGCTCAGCACACCACAGAACACCACCATCTAGTGGAGAGATCAAAAACAGGACTTTTTTTTTTTTTTTTTAAAAACAAGTATGCTTCAACTGTGCAAAACCACCTACAAAAATATTTTAAATTTTTTGTGTATTTTTTTATTAAAATGAGCCATTGCATCATAGTAATAAGGCACTCCAGGGATGTGTGTTATTGTGTAATAACATTACTTCTTGGGTGTTGACACTCAGCCTGTGGCCTCGTGCTTCAACCACCCAAGGCATGATGTTATTACACAATAACACACACCCTATCATACCTTATAGCTTAAAAACAAAGCAAATACCCTAAAATAAAATGGTGAAAATTGGTTTATTAGACTAGTAAGCTGTTTAAAAAATGTCTCATTATTCTGAATAATAGTTTTTACCAAAAATGCATTTAAATGCTAGTAATTATAATATCTCTAGTTCTCCCCTGAATTCAGTCAGTAGTTTATTTTATTTGGTAAGTCATGTTAAAAAAAGAAAATATTGGAGATAGAAAAAGTTATTAATCAAGTCTAATAAGTTTCAGGCATCAATTAAGCCACTGCCAAAGCATGTCTCAAGCAAAAAGCTTTGTAAGCATTTACCAAATTAGTATTCATCAAATTGTCTTTATTTTCTATCATGTTTTGTGTTTTAAGAATAATCACAATTCATTTTATGAACACAGTGTCATTCTAGTGTTGGTAAGTCTGACAGTTCCATATGTATTACTTCATTTTCATGTTCCTCTCTTATTTGATTTTCTTTGTCAATTTCCTTTCTTTTAGCATTCACAAAAAGCAACATTTGTTCTAACCCCAAGAATCCCTCACTTAATGTTTATACTTTATGCTGTCATATCGGCCGAGAGTGACACCCTGGAGGTAAAACCTATGCAAATTTTAGAATTTGAAATGTAGATTAGAACTCTGCATCTGTGCTCCACTCTGGTCATTGCTCAGATCTGTTTTGCCACCTGAAAATCGCAGTCACCCCACAGTGAACTCCTACAGTAACTACTGAACAGTATAGGCCCAGGGTGACAGAGGCCTTGGAATGGAACAAGCAGGTTATCATTTGCCTACCACCCTTGCCCCCACGAAAGCAGCAGGGGAAGAGGGGGCAACAGGAGAAATCTATTGAGGACTGAAGAAGGCGGAGGGTAAACCCCCAAGTTCTCAGAACTTTCTTCAGCCAGAGTACAGCCAGTGCAGAGACAAAATGTTGTCAGGTTGAGATATGTGGGAGGGGATGAATATCCACCCAATAGAACCTATATAATTAGGACTCTGTCTTTCCCTTCCAAGGCCTCCATGACCCTGGACCTGTCGTGTTCAGTAGTTACTGTAGGCTGTATCTGACCCTCGGACCTAGTCCCTCTGTCCCCAGCATCTGAGGGAGGGAGGGAGTCTTAGACTGGAGAACCTGGAATCATAGTAGGGATATAGGCCACTCGTCAGAGTTAGAAGTTAGTGAAGCAGATGAAGAAAGCAGTTCAATAGGTGTTTTAACAGAAGTGGAAGGGACAGTGATAACTCCTAGTGCTGTTGTGAACAAGTCAGTCTGCTGTGGAAAAGGGCCAAAAGGCACTCGAGGTGCCAAGTTCACAGAGTCTTTGGTAACTGGAGTCCTAGCCACCAGAGTGTTTTTCCCCAGAAACAGGCAGATCAGTACTTTGTGTGGCAGTAGATGGTGCAGAGGAATGTCTGGACTGTAAAGGCTGTGTTTGTAGGGGAACCGCCAAAAAGACTGGAGCTCGACTGGAAGGCTTGTTCTCAGCATGAACCATAGCAGTTTGCAGCTATGGCATCTGCTCATGCAGTCATCTCCTGGCAACCACAACCCCTCCCAGTTTAGACAAAGTCTGTGGAATGGGTCTGGACTTCGGGCTTACATGTTTACCCATGGCAATGATGTCTGAAGCTTTTGGGTGTTCTTCAGGCAGCCACTATTCATCAGGACACCTGATCGTTCCGGTGGCACTGTGAGCCTCTTTCAAGGACCAGGAGATACTGTTAGCCAGTGTTGGGTGGGGCAGGATGGCTCTTCTGAAGTCCCAGCTGTTGTTCAGTTGGCGCAGTGTTTTGATCCTGACGGCATTCTGACACTGTCAGTGCAGCACATGACAAAGTGTGTGGCCTGTCACTCCCAGTGGCTGCAGTATGAGACAAAGATGATGCTACATCCACGAAAGCACTGGCCACTGCTAGGCATCATGTCTTCTTCAGCCAGGAGCTGAAACAACAAAGCTCTGCAATCCACTATGCCTGCAGTCAGTCTGTTGGCCTTTTACGGTTCCAAAACAACCTAGGAAATGCCCATGTCTTCCAACACCAAAACAGACTTTTCTGCTACCAGAATCTCTGGTACCACAATTTGCTGAATAGTTGTATGCAGAGGGGTATTAGGAAGGGTAGGATGTATCACTATAATGTCCCCAAAGATAGTTTTACGAGCTGTCTCTGAAATATTCCCCACAACATGTTCTTCTCCTCCACCACCAGGGTCGGCCATCTTGCCAGACAGCCATGTGAGGGAACTGTAATGCCTCCCCCCCAATTGGGGGTTTACCTTCAAACACCATGAAGTCTTGCTATATTATGACAAATAGCAGTTAGCCACAGCACTTGAACTGCCCCGGAGAGGAAACAGTTAACTCCAGGCAGACTGGAGTTCTAAAGCGCGAGCGCTGTACCCAAAGCTCTATCTGGCTAGTTTCAAACTGAAACTGTCAGATTCTTTACTCCGCTTCACTGAACAGTCGCTCCGGAGATCAGCTCCTTCATCTCGGTTCATTTCTCGGTTAAAGCGAGTATTTTCGGTTCATTTGAACCGGCAATAAGTATTTTATTTTACCGCATTTCGGTTCAAAGCTCTATCTGGTAAACCGTAAGTACAGGATTTCAAAGTCTGTGTGGAAATTAATTATCGGTTCGGTTTTGAACCGATCGGTTTAAAAAGTATTTTAAACTTTATATTGGGCTTTTAGAGTGCAGTTCCGGTTCTTATCGGTTCTAAAAACCTATTTATTTCAGTGGGTTTTTCAAATACCGTGACACGGTTAGGAACCGATAAGGTTGTCTTGCCTGGCACTGCCATAAAAAGGCAAGTTTTGGATAGGCTGGCATTATGTCTGAGAAACCCAAAAGAAAACCGGGCCACTGGTTTCAACACTGTGATGTTCTGGGGAAGCCTTTGCCAAGGCTGACCCACACACCACTTGTGTTTTTGTCTGGGGTTGACCACCTCCTGTCAGACTGCCAGGTGTGTAAAATTTCCCGCAGCCACCCTGGAGAAGAGATTGGGCCGCCTAGGGAACGAGAGGCCAAAAAGTCCACTGACCTGGATGGCCAGCCCGGTCCAGCACCCACTGGACCAGAGGGAGTGCCCTCTGACCAGGGCGAGACTTCCTCGGCCAAAAGGAAGGCTGGTTCAGAGGAACCAGTCCCAGTAAAAAAGTCAAAGAAATCAGCAGGTCTGGAGTCCAAAATTGCCTCTCCAACTGCTGCAGAGATAGCTAAAGCCATACAGATTGTCCAGTCACTGTCTCAGGGACCGGTCGAACCACCAACAGTTGGCAAAAGGTTGGTTCGTTCGGTTCCAGTGGTTCAAGAGTATGATGTTGAGGAATTTTATGAACCACAGGAGGGGGAGGAAGATTTTGATCATTATGTATGTGGCTGGGAGGGTCTGGACGTGCCCATTGAACCGGACACTTCTCCAGACAGACCTTTAGAATCTCCCTCTATGCTGTCTGAGTCCCCTTCTCATTTTATGTTTTACAAAAAGGTTGCAGAAACCCTCCAGCTTCCTTTAGAAGAGGCTGTGGATGAGCAAGAGGAGCCTGATTATGTAGAAATGATGGATATACCAGAGTCCAGGAGGTTGTCTATTCCTTTGCATAAGTCATTTAGGAAGCAAACAACAAAAATTTTAAAAATCCTCATTCTGTCCCTCCTGTAGATAAAAATGGAGAAGGTATACTTTATCAGGCCCTGATATAGACTTCCTCACTGAGCAATGTAGTCATGTAGGTGTGGTACAAGCTGCAGCCTGTGACACATATTCCCTGGCCTCACATCCTCCTGATAAGGATTCCAGGAAGATTGATGCCATGGCGAAAAAACAATATATGGCAGCTTCTTTGGGACTCAGGCAGGCAAATTATATGGCTTATGTGGCTAGATATCAGAAATCTAGATGGGACATAGTATTGTAGTTAGCCAAGCAGGCCCATGGCCAGCTGGCTAGTGAGTTGAACAGGTGGCTGCTGATGGCATTGAAGCTCTAAAGTTCAATTTCATACTGCTGTGGATGTTAATGATGTTTCCTCTAGGGTCATGGCCACTTCTGTAGCTTTCCATGGGTTGGCATGGCTCAGGTGCACTAATCTGTCCCAAGATACTCAGTCAAAAGCTATGGATTTTCCTGTAGTGGGAAATTCTCTGTTTGGAGAGCAAACAGAAAATTATATGAAAAAGATGGATGAGTACAGAACTACTCACAAAGTGCCCAGGCTAAGGAGAGGCATGCCACTCCACAAAGGCACACTCCCAGAGGTAGGGGCAGGCCTTTCCACAGGCCTTTTATGAATCTCAAGCCTCTGCTTTTTGCACAGAGGGTTTTTTCAGAGGCAGAGGTAGACGGGCGCAGGTAAACCGCCCCTCCTCAGCCTAAGGCTGCTGCTGCCAGCAGGCATCCTGATGTGGTGCCCAGGGCCGATTCTCCTGTACCGTGGGAGGCAGGTTGGCTTATTTCAGCCAGAACTGGGTGTCCCTAACCTGGACAAATGGGTTCTGGAGGTAGTCAGGTCTGGTTCTCAGCTTCAAACAGTTTCCAAAGATGAGAGCCAGAAATTTTCCACCTGTAATCCTTCAGAAACCCTTGCCTTGAAGCAGAGGTTTCTTCTCTTCTAGACTGCAAAGCAGTGGAAAGGGTTCCTCCTTGTCACCAGGGCAAGGGCTGTACTCCAGATACTTTCTTACCCCAAAGACAGGAGAATGGCGCCCATTCTAGATTTAAGGTACCTGAACAAGCATCTTTGAAACCAAAGTTCAAAATGTTAACTCTGGTAATGATTTTGTTCTCCTGAGGCCAGGGACTGGCTAGCCTCCTGGACCTCAAGGATGCCTATTTTCATGTCCTGATCAGGCCTTCTCACCGAACATACCTCAGGTTCGAACTGCCCTCAGGCCACTACCAGTTCAGAGCAATGCCCTTGGCCTTACCTCTGCTCCAAGGTATTCACAAATGTCTAGCTGTGGTAGTGGCTCATTTAAGAAGGCAAGGGATTGTCTGTTTCCTTACCTGGACGACTGGCTCATTGTGGGTCAGTCTCCAGATTAGGTAAAATCCACTTGCAAGTCACCCAGCAGCTTCTCACTTCCCTGGGATTCCTGCTGAATTTGCAAAGTCAGTTCTAGAACCAGTTCAGGTACTAACTTTCATAGGTCTTGAATTGAACACAAAGTTGGCCAGGGCATTTCTCCCCTCGGAAAGGGTAGAGAGGCTCATTGCCCTGGCATCCTCTTTCACCCTGCGGGTCTCTCGACCAGCAAGGCATTTTCTGCAACTCCTAGGACACATGGCTGCTTCCACAGCTGTAGTGCAAGGAGCAAGATTCCAGATGAGGGACATTCAGTTCCATTTGAGGGCCTATTGGTCTCAAAGGAGGGACCCCCTTTCCAAATTGGTTCCAGTGACCCAAACTCTGATTCTGGCTCTCCAGTGGTGGCAGGATCAGAGCAACTTAAGACAAGGGGTCCCCTTCATTCCTGTTTCCCACTCTCTCACCCTCACCACGGATGCCTCCTTGCTAGGGTGGGGGGCTCACTTGGGCGACTTTTCCACTCAGGGAGTGTGGTCCCTCAGGAATCTCTGCTCCACATCAACCTATTGGAACTCAGAGCTGTTTTTTGGCTCTTCAGGGTTTCTCAGCATCTGTCCAGAACAAGGTAGTTCAGGTCAGGACAGACAACACCACGACAATGTGGTACATCAACAAGCAGGGGGCACTCGGTCATCAGCCTTGTGCACGAGCAATGAAGTTGTGGTCTCTGGCTTATTCCCTGAACACCTCCTAATAGCAGTTCACCTTCCAGGGAAAGACAATGTCCTGGCGGATGCCCTCAGCAGGATTTCTCAAGGCCATCACGAATGGTCTCTGAATCCTCTGGTGCTGGGGTCAGTCTTTGCCAGATGGGGCACTCCTCAGATAGATCTTTTCGCAGCCCCAGACAACCACCAACTTCCTCTATTTTGTTGCAGGCCTGCAGTGCTGGGCTCAGTCCCCCTGGACGCCTTTCTGTTGGATTGGAAGGAGAAGTTCCTATATGCCTTTCCCCCCTTCCCCCTTCTCTTCAGGGTGTTAGTAAAAATCAGATCCCAGCCCTGCAAAGTGATCCTGATTGCACCAGACTGGGCCAGACAGCCTTGGTACCCACTGCTTCTGTCCCTTTCAGTCCACCCTCTCCTGAGCCTGCCCAGGGTCCACAACTTGCTGGCCTGTGCCCAGGGAGAGGTGGTATTCGACTCAATCCCTCCACCTCAAGGCTTGGCTCTTGAGGAGTTGAGAATTTGCTGATTTACACCTTTCTCAAGGTGTCCTCGATATTTTAAAGGCTTCAAGGAAGCCTTCCACTAGGCCACTTATATAATTCCAAATGGAAGAGGTTTTCCATCTGGTGTTCTGGGAAGCAAATTGTCCCAGAATCTGCTGATTTGCCCATTTTACTGGACTATTTGGTCCATCTAAATTCCTTAGGCCTTAGGCCAGCTACCTTAAAGGTTCATCTGGCAGCTGTCTCTGCTTTTTTGTATCAGCAGGAAGCCTGCCTCCCTTTCTTCTCACCCTGTGTTTTCCAGTTTTTAAAGGGTTACTTCACTAACCCTCCTTTCGGGACCCAGCTCCTGCCTGGGACCTGAATGTTTGCATTGCTCAGTTAATGCAACCCCTTTTGAACCTCTGTCTTCAGCAGATCTCAAGTTTCTAACTTGGAAAACTGTTTTCCTAGTGGCCATCACTTCTGCCAGACGCATAAGTGAATTACAAGCCCTGTCAGTGGAAAAGGATTTTATTTCTTTTCACAGAGATAAGGTAGTCCTCAGGACTAACAGAAAGTTTTTACCTAAAGTGGTTTCAGATTTCCATCTGAACCAATCCATCTCCCTTCCAGTATTTTTTACTGAGCACTCTTCCTCGGGTGAGAGGAGATTGCACAGTTTGGACGTCAAAAGAGCCTTAAGCTACTATTTGGAACGCACCAAGGGTCACAGGTTCGAATCCCTCCAACTCTTCCTTACCTATGGCGAGGTTGGCAAAGGGAAACCTGCCACTAAGAGGACAATTGCAAGGTGGATTGTCTCTTGTATCCAGTTCTGTTACCAAAAACTAGGTAGAGAACCCCCCTCAGGACTGAGGGCCCACTCCACCAGGGGTACAGCTGCATCTCTAGCGGCTGCTAGGGATATTCCCATTCTGGAAATTTGTCAAGCTGCTACCTGGAAGACAGTTCACACTTTTACCAAGCATTATTCTCTGTATGTCCAGTCCAGGAGAGATGCTCGGTTTGGCACAGCTGTGCTTCAGAGCCTATTTCCTAAGTAGGTTCTGACCTCCTCCATGGAGGTACTGCTTGTATATCTGTTATTTGTTATAATATAGCAAGACTTCATGGTGTTTGAAGAAAAATTACTCACCTTAGTAATTGCTTTTCTTCCTCATGGAGTCTTGCTATTATGACCACGTCAACCTGCCCCTCCTCAGAACTTCTACTTGTAAGGTTGGCAAATTAGTGCAAGCACTGTATCATGCCATTTTAGTTCTTTTCCTTCCTTCCTTCTTTAGGGTTAGGGAACTAGGTATTCTGTTTTTGGTAATATGTTGGCCTCCTCCTGGACTTGAGTCTTTGGGGAAGGGGGGCCTAATAGTGCTTGTTGGGGTGATATTATTAGTATAATAATTATTATTATTATTATTGTTGTTTCTGTTATTGTTTTTCCTACTAGTAGGTAGCCACTTGGCTAGTGTAGGGTTTTTCACACAGACTTGTTGCTTAGTGTTATACGTAAAGATCTGACAGTTTCAGTTTGAAACTAGCCAGATAGAGCTTTGGGTACAGCGCTCGCGCTTTAGAACTCCAGTCTGCCTGGAGTTAACTGTTTCCTCTCCGGGGCAGTTCAAGTGCTGTGGCTAACTGCTATTTGTCATAATATAGCAAGACTCCATGAGAAGAAAAGCAATTACTAAGGTGAGTAATTTTTCCTTTTTGCCCATCCTGCCTCCCGGTGCCTGCTGCATCTTCCTCTGGTATCCCCATTTCCCCCCAATCTTCACCTCCATCTGGCCCAAGTCAAAGTGCTCCCCAGGGCCCCAAACAGCTCCTGCATCTAATTTCAGCCCCTGGTGGGCTTCTGGAGCAGTTGTGGAACTGCTGGCTTTTTCCCTATACACTTCACGGCTGGCTAGCAGCTTGCACATGCGTAGAATCCCACTTCGGTTGTTGACCGTGATCACAATTAAACAGATTATGTCCTGGTGGTCCTGGCCCCTAGAGAAGCCATAGTGGGGGACGGTGACCAAAGCAGGAGCCAAGAGAGCCCTCTATGTTTTATAAATAAACAGAGCACTACAAGCGCTAAAATAGAGGGGCTCATGAAAATTAATGAAGCAGCATTAATATTCATGACCTGCCTGTTCTAGCGCCAACAGGCCTTTAAAAAATGTTAGCGCTAGCAGCAGGTGTAAATGTAAATAAAATGTGAGAGCTTGAGAGGGCATTGTGGGGAATTTTAGATAAAGGGGACTATAAATAAAAATGTATTTTCTAACCCCAGTAATGCTCAGGATATTCATAACTTTGTGCAGTAAGCCTGGAGGGTTGGACTGCCCGGAGAGATGGAACACATGCAAATGAATGGAATTCTTTGCACGTGAGCATCTTTCAAATACTGCCTCTACCAACTGTAGTGTTCTAACCTACTCAGATTTTTCTCTCCGCCTGAAAGTCGGTCGCTCGGAGTTTTCTGTCGTCCTCTTTCGCGTGAAGAAAGTTCAAAATCATCAAAACCATAAGTATTTTCAATTTCTTTTATTGCCTACTTATTGATAGTTTAAAATCTTGTTTCAAACAACATGAAGTCTTGCTATATTATGACTATTGCAGTGTGTCCCACCATTAGAACTGCTCTGGAGGTGAAAGAGTTAACTTCCATGCCAGGCATGGAACTTGGAGCGCGAGCTCGGTTAGAAAAGCTCTGTCTGGAAGATTTCAAACTGAAACTGTCAGATTCTTTACTCTGCCTCACTGAACAGTCGCTCTGGAGATTCCTCCTACTGCTCAGTTCATTTTCAGTTTAAACAGTTTTTCTCGTTAAATTCAACCCGATTATTATTATTTTAACCGCAAACCGATCGGTTCAAGCTCTGTCTGTGGTATTGTAAGTAATAGACAGGTTTATTTCTGTGTGGAACTTGTAAATGTTTATCGGTTCGGTTCGAACCGATCAGGTTGTTTTAAAACTTTATTCTCAAGCATTTAAAAGCTTTTAGAGTGCGGTTCCCGGTTCTTATCGGTTCTAAAAAAACGGATTTCATTACGTTTTTTCCACGACCCGTGACACGGTTGGGAACCCCGGTTCGGTGCCAACCGAACCGGAGGGAGTGCCCTCTGACCAGGGCGAGACTTCCTCGGGCAAACGTAGAGCTGACTCTGAGGAGCCAGTTCCAGCAAAGAAAACTAGAAAATCAGCAGGTGTGGAGTCAAAAATTCCTTCTCCAACTGCTGCAAAGATAGCTAAAGCAATCCAAATTGTCCAGTCACTTTCTCCGGTTCCGTCCAAACCGCCACTATCTGGCAAAAGGTCGGTTCGGCCGGTTCCACCGGTTCAAGAATATGATATAGAGGAGTTTTATGAACCAGAGGAGGGGGAGGATGATTATGAACAGTGTGAATGTGACTTTGAGAGTCTGGATGTGCCCATTGAACCGGACATCTCCCCAGACAGACCTTTAGAATCTCCCCCTAGGCTTTCTGAGTCCCCTTCTCATTTTCTGTTTTATAAAAAAGTTGCTGAAACCCTCCAGCTCCCATTGGAGGAAGCGGTGGATGAGCAAGAGGAACCTGACTTTATGGAAATGATGGACATCCCAGAGTCCAGGAGATTGTCTATTACTTTACATAAATCTTTTAGGAAACAAACAATAAAAATTTTAAAAGCTGCTAATTCTGTGCCTCCTGTGGACAAAAAGATGGACAGGAGGTACACTTTGTCAGGTCCTGATATAGAATTTCTTTCACAGCAATGCAGCCATGTTAGGGTAGTTCAGGCTGCAGCCTGTGATAGGGTTAATATTCCCTGGCTTCACATCCTCCTGACAAGGACTCCAGGAGGATTGATGCCATGGCTAAAAAAATATACATGACAGCGCCTTGGGACTCAGACAAGCAAATTATATGGCTTATGTGGCAAGATACCAAAAATCTAGATGGGATACTGTCATGGCTTTAGCCAAACAGGCCCCTGGCCAGCTTGCCAAGGAGCTGGAGCAGGTGTCTGCTGATGGTATTGAGGCATCCAAGGTGCAATTCCATGCTGCAGTGGATTCTAATGATGTATCCTCTAGAGTCATGGCTACATCTGTGGGCCTCGAGATTGGCTTGGCTCAGGTGTACTAGTTTATCACAGGATACCCAGGCTAAGGCTATGGATTTTCCTGTGGTGGGAAATTCTCTGTTTGGGGAGCAGACAGAGAATTATATGAAGAAAATGGATGACTATAGAACGACTTATAAGAGTGCACAAGCCAAAGAGCGGCAAGCCACTCCTCAGAGGCAGCCCCCAAGGGGTAGAGGCAGGCCTTTTTACCAAACCCAGGCCTCCTCTTCGGCTTATGCTCAGAGGGGGTTCTTCAGAGGGAGAGGCAGACGGGGTGCAAGCAGGCTTGCTCCCACCCCTCAGCCTAAAGCCCCTGCCAAACAGGCACCCTGATGGGGTGCCCAGGGTCGGTTCTCCATTACCTGTAGGGGGCAGGCTGGCTTACTTCGTTCAGGACTGGGAGTTTTTAACATCAGACAAGTGGGTCCTGGAAGTAGTAAGCCAGGGTCTGGTTCTCAGCTTCAAAAAATTTCCAAAGATGAGAATCAGATCTTTTCTACCTGCAAATCCTCTAGAGACTTTTGCTTTGGAAACAGAAGTCTCAACCCTCCTGGCTGTCAGAGCTGTAGAAAGGGTTTCTCCCCTACACCAGGGCAAGGGTCTGTACTCCAGGTACTTCCTTACCCCAAAAAAGACAGGAGAATGGCGGCCCATTCTGGACCTAAGATATCTGAACAAGCACCTTTTAAAACCAAAATTCAAAATGGTGACTCTGGCAATGATTTTACCCTCTCTAAGGCCAGGGGACTGGCTAGCTTCCCTAGACCTCAAGGATGCCTACTTCCATGTTCTTATCAGAAGCTCCCACCGAAAGTACCTCAGATTTGAACTGCCCTCAGGCCATTTCCAGTTCAGAGCAATGCCCTTCGGCCTTACCTCTGCCCCAAGGGTATTCACAAAATGCCTGGCAGTAGCAGTTGCTCATTTAAGAAGGCAAAAGATTGCCATCTTTCCCTACCTAGATGACTGGCTCATTGTGGGTCAGTCTCCAGACCAGGTCAGATCACACCTGCAAGTTACCCAGAAGCTGCTTACTTCTCTGGGCTTTCTTCTCAATCTTCCAAAGTCAGTTCTGGAACCTGTCCAGGTACTCACCTTTATAGGTGCAGAACTGCACACAAAGCAGGCCAGAGCCTTCCTTCCCCTAGAAAGGGTAAGGAACCTGGTGGCCCTGGCCTCCTCCTTCACTCTGCAGGTCTCTTGACCAGCAAGGCATTTTCTACAGCTCCTAGGAACATGGCTGCTTCCACAGCTGTAGTGCAAGGAGCAAGGTTTCAGATGAGGGACATTCAGTTCCATTTGAGAGCCTTTGGTCTCAAAGAAAAGATCCCTATCCAAGTTGATCCCAGTGACTCGAACCCTGATCCAGGCCCTTCAGTGGTGGCAGGATCAGAGCAATCTCAGACAAGGGGTCCTCTTCATCCCTCTATCTCACTCCTTGACGCTTACTACAGATGCGTCCCTTCTGGGATGGGGAGCTCACATGGGCGACCTCTCCACCCAGGGATTGTGGTCCCCTCAGGAGTCTCTGCTCCACATCAATCTGTTGGAACTCAGAGCTGTTTTTCTAGCACTTCAGGTTTTTTCTGCATCTGTTCAGAACAAAGTGGTACAGGTCAGAACAGACAACACCATTACAATGTGGTACATCAACAAACAAGGGGCACTGGTCTTCGCCTTGTGCACCGAGGCAATGAAGTTGTGGTCTCTGGCTTATTCCTGAACACTTCCTCATAGCAGTTCACCTCCCAGGCAAGGACAATGTCCTGGCAGATGCTCTCAGCAGGATTTCCCAGGGCCATCACGAATGGTCACTGGATCCCCGGTATTGGGGATAGTTTTTGCCAGATGGGGCACCCTCAGATAGATCTTTTGCAGCCCCAGACAATCATCAACTTCCACTGTTTTGTTGCAGGCCCCCAGTGTTGGGCTCAGTCCCCCTGGATGCCTTTCTCCTCGATTGGGAAGGGAAGTTTCTGTATGCCTTCCCTCTCCTGTTCAAGGTGCTAGTCAAAATCAGATCTCAGCCCTGCAAGATGATTCTGATTGCTCCAGATTGGGCCAGGCAGCCCTGGTACCCACTCCTTCTGTCTTTAGCAGTCCATCTTCCCCTGTGTCTCCCCAGGAACCACAACCTATTAACTTGTGCCCAGGGGAGAGGTTGGTATCCGAATCTCAAATCCCTCAACCTCAAGGCCTGGCTCTTGAGGAGGTAGAATTTGCTGACCTACACCTTTCTCAAGGTGTTCTCGAAATCCTGAAAGCTTCTAGGAAGCCTTCCACTAGGGCTACTTATAACTCTAAATGGAAAAGGTTTTCCATATGGTGTTCTGGGAAGCATATTTCCCCGGAATCTGCTGATTTGCCCATTGTTTTGGACTATATAGTCCATCTTAATTATTTGGGGTTGAGACCAGCTACCCTGAAAGTGCATTTGGCAGCTGTCTCTGCTTTTATTTCAGCAGGAAAGCCCTCTTCTCTTTCCGCTCACCCTGTATTTTCCAAGTTTTTCAAAGGATTACTTCATACTAATCCACCTTTCAGGGACCCTGCTTCTGCCTGGGATCTTAATGTTTGCATTGCTCGGCTGATGCAACCCCCCCCTTTGAACCTCTGTCTTCGGCAGAGCTTAAGTACTTGACTTGGAAAACTGTTTTTCTAGTAGTCATCACTTCTGCCAGGCACATAAGTGAGTTACAAGCCTTGTCAGTGGAGACTGACTATTTCCTTTCACAGGGATAAGGTAGTCCTCAGGACTAACAGGAAGTTTTTGCCTAAGGTGGTTTCAGATTTCCACCTTAATCAATCTATCTCCCTTCCAGTGTTCTTCACTGATCATTCCTCCTCTGGTGAGAGGAGGCTGCACAGCTTAGATGTTAAGAGGGCCCTAAGTTACTACATAGAGCGACCAAGGGTCACAGGTTTGAATCCTCCAACTATTTCTCACTATGGTGAGGTTGGAAAAGGAAACCTGCCACCAAGAGATCCATTGCCAGGTGGATTGTCTCTTGTATCCAATTTGCTATCAGAAACTGGGTAAGGTTCCCCTTCAGGCCTGAGGGCTCACTCTACCAGAGGTACAGCTGATGCCTCTAGCTGCTGCCAGAGACATCCCTATCTTAGAGATATGTCAAGCAGCTACTTGGAAAATGGTAACACTTTCACCAAGCATTACCCCTGGATATCCAGGCCAGGAGGGATGCTCGGTTTGGCACAGCCGTGCTTCAGAGCCTATTCCCTAAGTAGGTTATGTCCCTCCTCCATGGAGGTACTGCTGTGTATTCTGCAATAGTCATAATATAGCAAGACTTCATGTTGTTTGAAGAAAAAATTACTCACCTTAGTAATGTTGTTTCTTCTAATGGAGTCTTGCTATATTATGACCTCCCCAGCCTTCCCCTCTCAGAACTTCTACTTGGGGTATGGGGTGGGCATTCCAGTGTTGGCACTATTTGATGCCCATTTTTTTGTTTTCCACCCCTTCTTTTTGGGGTGTTTGGGTGTTGTGTTTTATTTTATCTTATCTTATCTTATTTTCTGGTCCCCTGACTTGAGTCTTAGTGTTGGGACCAGGAACATGTGTTAATATTTAAGTAGCCAGTTGGCTAGTGTAGGTTACAGCTTCCACACAGAACCTTAGTGAGTTTTGCTCGTAAAGATCTGACAGTTTCAGTTTGAAATCTTCCAGACAGAGCTTTTCTAACCGAGCTCGCGCTCCAAGTTCCATGCCTGGCATGGAAGTTAACTCTCTCACCTCCGGAGCAGTTCTAATGGTGGGACAAACTGCAATAGTCATAATATAGCAAGACTCCATTAGAAGAAACAACATTACTAAGGTGAGTAATTTTTTCTTATTGCCTAAGTTAGTTATTTTTCTCGGTTCCTGGCAGTTCAGGATAACCGTGAGGGATCCGAGTTAGTTTAGGTTTATTTTCGGTTCTCTGATTAAAGAACCTGTTATTTTTGCTTGAAATTTGGTCCTTTTTAAAAGTTTTCGTAACCGCTTTTCTTCGGTTACAGAACCGCTGAACCGGTTCATTTGGGCTTCTCCCGGTTCGGTTCCTCCGGTTCCTATCGGTTCCAGAACCGACTGCAAAAGCGTTTATTTAAAAAAAAATGCATTTTGCCTTGTTAGCGGTTGGTATTTATTTTGTATTACCATGTCAGAGAAACCCAAAAAGAGAACTGGAGAACCCGGTTTCAAATACTGTTTAAAATGTGGAGATAATTTTGCCAAGGCAGACAAGCACACCTTATGTGTAGCTTGTCTGGGATTTGAACATTTGGACCAGGAGTGTGAAGTTTGCAAAACTTCCTGATAAAAGTTTGGAAAAACGCCTTGAAAGGCTGAATAAGAAATTTCCTAGGGGTCCCTCCGGCTCTGACCAGCTGATTCCCCAGTCTACTGTGGCTGAACCCACATTGTTGCCTACCCCTTCCCCTGATACAGGCGATAAAGGGGCAAAAAGAGGGAAAGAACCGTCCGGTTCCCTCAAAAAAGCTGAAAAAAGACTAAGCATGCAGAATCTTCCCCTGCTAAACCAGGGACTTCTGCGCAGATGCCAGCTATGCCTTCGGTTCAAGAGATAGCCCAGGCTTTTAAAATTATACAGGCACTGCAGAACATTGTCCCACAGCAGCCTGCCCCTATTCAGGGTTCCCAGGCCAGCAGTGGTAATTTTTCTCCTTTTCAGGAAGAGCAATATTTTGAGGAGGGGGATGAACTCTCTCAGGACGATGACCCAATTCCTCCAGAGGTATCTCCGGAACAAGATTTTGGTTCTCCCTCCAGGATGTCGGAGGATTATTCCTCCCATTTCTCATTTGTACGGAAAATGGCAGATGCTCTGGACATTGCTACTACAGAGCAGATAGGGGATGAGGAGGAGATTGAATATTTAAATATGATGGGGTTAACACCCTCAAAAGCTCTCCTTTTGCCAGTGTACAAATTTTTTAAGAAAGACACCCTGAAACATTTACAGACCCCTAACTGTGTTCCTCCTATTGATAGGAGAATGGATAAGAAGTACCAGTTGGACAGGATGGGAGCCGATTTTCTTTTTTCCCATCCTGACCATCAATGGGTCATACAGCAAGCAGCCTGTGATAAGGCCAGAGTCCCCCTGTCCTCCCACCCTCCGGACAAGGACTCCAGAAAAATAGACAGCATGGCCAAAAAAGGCTATTTATTAGCTTCCTTGGCCATGAGACAGGCTACTTTCCAAGCTTATGCTGCCCAGTATCAAAAATCCCTGTGGCAGTCAGTACTGGACATGTCCATGAAAGCCCCCTCACCCCTGTCCGAAGACCTGGCTGAAACTGCCAGGTTTGGGTTAGAGGCAGCTAAGTACCAGTTCCAGATGGCTGCTGATTCTAATGACACTGCAACCAGATGGATGACTAACACTGTGGCACAGAGAAGGTTTGCTTGGCTCAGGGCCACTAACCTTATTCAGGACACTCAATCCAAGGCTCTGGATTTTCCCCTAGAGGGAAACTCTCTCTTTGGGGAATCCTCAGTTGCATACATGAAAAAAGTGGATGAATACAAGGCAACCTATTGAAGCAACTCTGCTAAAGAGCGTGTTTCACCATTCACTAGACCCTATGGAAGGGGAGGTGGGGAAGGTCTTTTATGGCCAGACCTTTCTTCCAGCCAGTAGCCATGCCCCAGTACCAGCAGTATCCACAACAGGGATACTGTAGGGGAAGAGGTAGAAGGTGCTCCAGGAGGGGTTCTCAAACCCAACCTCAGCCCCAGCCAAAGCAAAACCCCTGAGGATCAGGCCACCTCCTCCCTCCCTGTCGGAGGCAGACTATCCCACTTCCTCCAAGCTTGGCTAAGCATTACCACAGACAAGTGGGTGCTGGAAGTAGTGGGTCAGGGTCCTTCTTTGGACTTCAAATCTTTCCCTCCTCAGAAAACCAGGGTTTACTGCTCACCTCGTCTAGCAGAAAGGGCATTGCTAGAAGCAGAGGTCCAAAAGTTGCTACATCTCAGAGCAGTGGAATTGGTCCCTACCACCCTGAGAGGAAGAGGTTTTTACTCCAGATACTTCCTAACAACAAAGAAAAGTGAGGAGTGGTGGCCAATACTGGATCTCAGAGCTTTGAACAGGTATCTGAAAAAAACAAAGTTCAAAATGGTCACTTTAGCTCGAATATTGCCAACAATCCAAAAGGGGGACTGGCTGGCGTCACTGGACTTGAAAGACGCCTATTTCCACATCCCATAAAGGAATCTTTCAGAAAATACCTCAGATTCAGACTCCCTTCAGGCCACTATCATTTTTCAACTCTTTCTTTTGGTCCCTAGTGCCTAGTTGCTGTAGTGGCATATTTAAGAAGACAAGGAGTGACTGTTTTCCCTTATCTAGATGACTGACTGGTGGTGGGAAACTCACCAGACCAGGTAAGGAACTCTCTAAAAATCACCCAAGTCCTCTTAGAGTCCCTGGGTTTCATCATAAACCAAAAGAAATCAGTCCTAACCTCTGCTCAAATGCTACAGTTTATAGGGGCAGAACTCAACACACCTCAGGGCAGAGCCTTTTTACCCTTAGACAGGGTGCAAAGTCTGCAGTCAATAGCAAATTCCTTTGTCCTTAACAGCTCAAAAACTGCACGAGTTTCTACAACTACCGGGGCATATGGCTGCATCCACAGGCACAGTCCAGGGATCCAGATTCCACATGCGAGCCATCCAGTTTCACCTCAGGGCTCACTGGAGTCAGAAAAAGAGACCCTTTTTCAAAGCTTATACCCATGACAGGCCCACTATTAAGGGCTCTCTTGTGGTGGAAACAGGAATCCAATTTAAGGCACGGAGTGCCTTTCCAGAAAGAAAGCCTCTCTTTGGTACTCACAACAGATGCATCCCTATTGGGCTGGGGTGCCCACTTAGGAAAGGACACGACCCAAGGAATCTGGTCAGCAGCAGAGTCCCTTCAGCACATAAACTTACTGGAACTAAGAGCAGTGTTACTAGCCCTAAAGGCTTTTTCTTTACTGATCATGGGCAGAGTGGTTCAGATCAGAACAGACAATACCACCACAATGTATTACATAAACAAACAGGGAGGCACCAGGTCAGGCCTCCTCTGCACAGAGTCCGTGAAGATTTGGACACTGGCTTACTCCGAGGGTCTCTCTTTACAGGCAATTCACTTGCCAGGAAAGGACAATACTTTGGCAGATGCACTAAGTCGCATCAACCAGGCCCATCACGAATGGACTCTGAACAAGCAGGTGGTACAAGTCATTTTCAGAAGGTGGGGGCACTGCAGAGATAGACTTGTTCGCATCCCACCAGAACCACCGACTCCCGCAATATTGCTGCAGACCACCAGCATAGGGCACAGTTCCTCTGGACACCCTGGTTCTGGACTGGACAGGTAGGCACCTGTATGCCTTTCCCCCTTTCCCCCTGGTCTTTAGGGTGTTACTGAAGCTAAAGTCCCTCTCAGCATCTCTGATCTTGATAGCTCCGGATTGGCCCAGGCAGCCATGGTACTCTCTTCTGCTCTCCATGTCTGTCAGCAAACCGATACAGTTGCCCCCTCAGACACAATCTCCTGACTTCCAATCAGGGAACATTGTTGTACCCCAATCTCAAGTCTCTTCATCTCAAGGCATGGCTCTTGAAGAATTAGAGTATGCAGATTTAAATCTTTCAGAAGCTTTCCTAAATATTTTGAAAGGTTATAGAAAACCCTCCAAACAGAAATCTTATTCTTCCAAATGGAAGAGATTCTCTTTCTGGTGTTCTAGTATGAACTTTATACCACGAAACGCTGGAGTTTCAGTAGTCCTGGACTATCTCACTCATTTGCATTCACTAGGCTTGCAACCCAGTTCACTTAAGGTTCATTTAGCAGCGGTATCTGCCTACCTTTCTGCGGGCACCAAGGTATCAGTGGCATCTGATAAACTTTTCAAAAGATTTTTTAAAGGACTCACAGGGCACCAGTGCCTGCTTGGGATTTGAATGTGTGTATACCCAAGCTCATGGGCCCTCCCTTTGAACCCATGGCTACTGCTCACTTGAAACACCTTACTTGGAAAACAGTCTTCCTAGTGGCTATTACTTCTGCAAGGAGAATTAGTGAGCTCCAGGCTCTCTGCATTGACCAGGATTATCTCTCATTTCACAGAGATAAGGTAGTCCTCAGAACTAACAGTTTCTCCCTAAAGTGGTTTCAGATTTTCATCTGAACCAGTCAATCACTCTACCTGTCTTTTTCACAGACCACACCAGTTCTGGTGAAAGAAGATTGCACAGTGTGGATGTGAAAAGGGCTCTCAGCTACTACATGACAGCCACCAAAGATCTTAGGAAAAAATGGAAAACAACTTTTCCTTGCATATGGGGATGTAGGAAAGGGCAAACTCGCCTCAAAAAGATCCATTTCTCGGTGAATAGTCTAGTGTATTCAGTTCTACACTAAGGCAGATAAAGAGCCCCCAAAAGGATTGAGGGTACATTCAACAAGAGGAACAGCTGCTACCCTTGCAGCTGCCAGGGAGGTTCCCTTGGTGAACATTTGCAAAGCAGCTACTTGGAAAACAGTACACACCTTTACAAAAACACTATAACCTGGATATTTTATCCAGGGGTGATGCTAGGTTTGGCACAGCAGTCCTGCAGAGCTTGTTTCCAAAATAAAGTTCTGTGCCCACCTCCAGTGGTACTGCTTGGTAGTCTGCACAAAATTATGAATATCCTGAGCATTACTGGGGTTAAAAGAAAAAATTACTTACCATAGTAATCTTATTTCTTCCCAGTGATGCTCAGGAATTCATAACTCACTCCCTTCCTTCTCCCTTCCAGAACTTCAGCCTCTGCACTCCGCATGCTGGTGCCATTAAGCCATATTATATGTTGCATTTTCCTGTTTTAATCATTTTAAACTGGAGTTTTCAATGTTCTCTTTTACAGTTTTATTGATGTGATTTTTATTAGTCAACCTCCCTTTGGGGGTTTATGTTAAATTTATGCTTTGATTAGGGGAAACCCCTCTCTTATAGATTTTAATTACATTAGTTCCCTAATGCCAGACTTCCAGGCTTCTCACAAATCTGAGTAGGTTAGAACACTACAGTTGGTAGAGGCAGTATTTGAAAGATGCTCACGTGCAAAGAATTCCATTCATTTGCATGTGTTCCATCTCTCCGGGCAGTCCAACCCTCCAGGCTTACTGCACAAAGTTATGAATTCCTGAGCATCACTAGGAAGAAATAAGATTACTATGGTAAGTGATTTTTTCTTCCTGGCTGCTCCAGATCACTGCAGAGGGACTCAAGTGAGCTGCCTGTCTGCTGCCTAGGGACACTGTATTCTGGCAGCAACAACAGGCTAGGGATTGCAGTGAAGTGCTTGATAAGGGTAGCATTTAAGAGGGCACCGTTATGGTTACTGAACTCTGGGGCTATAGTTAAAATTAGATGTTTTATCTGGCTGCACCAGAACTTTATTTGTGGGACTGTGATAAACTGCAAGGAGACTATGAATACTGGCAGCCATGTTCTGCAGCCAGCAGCCAATCGGAATACGAGAATTTCAGAGTAAGGCTTGTTGGGACAGTGTCAAAGACTCTTGGGACATTGCTAAGGGCTTGTGGGGAAAAAAGCAGGGACTTAATTCAGGCGCCAAAACAGGGAGCTTGTTAAACCTCGAAGGAGGCTTATGCATATTCATTTTCAGGACTGACATGTGAATTCAGCCAGTTATTTTGGGACTGACAAGTGGATTCAACCAACTGGGAGCCCCAAAAGAGCTCCATAAAATCCAGGGACTTTGCAGGCTGAGTTCAGTTCTTTGGCGAGCCCCTTCATTGGGAGGGGGGCTCTGGCCCTCAGCCAAAGTAAATAGGCCTAGTGGTTCAGTGTGAGCCCCTCCACAGGGGACGGGGACTTTTGTCTTCTGCCAGATAAAAGTGGCTGCAATGTAACTGAAGTCTCTAACCTGGGGGTTGCCAGAAATCCTCCAGGGCTAGCATCTACCTTACCACATTAGGAAAATGTAGAAAAGAAGCCAGCATCCGCCTGCAGTTGTGAGAGAGCTGCAAAAAATGCTTCTGCCTCAACAGTGAATGCTGATGAAGTCTGTAACTTCCAGAAAAGGAACATTTCTGAATTCTCCTGAGTGAGTAAACATCTACTTACAAATTTAAGCTGTTTGAAAACCAGTTTGGGGCAGACAAGCCCAGGAAGCCTAGAGTGTGACTATCTGTCTTCATCCTGCATCTAACCAGTGCTTAAGAGATGGGTGGACATCTGTGCAAGTGACCATAAAAGGGTCTTGTGATGAGAATGACTGTGATCGTTTGAAAAGTGCCTACAGGACTGGAAGGGGGAGTACCCAGAGCGTGTACCTCTTTCTGACATTGCCTGTGAGGATAGTACCTGTCTAATTGGAGCTGCAAATGCCAGCATAGCCAAGAGGGACTTCTGATATTGTGTCGTGTGCTTTGAGAAGCGTCTGAAAGATTAAATTACCTACATGTAAAATGCTGTTCTGCCTAGGAGTCACAACTTGTGCGACTGTTCTGGTGTCAAGATGAGCAAGAGGTTTTGTCTAATAGAGACTGTGCAAACTTTGGGTCTGCCCTCACCTTAGGGGAGATCACCCATTTCCAAAGACTCTCTATTGAAAGCTGAAAGGACCATGCCTGCCACAGTGGCCACATGGTTGAAGAGATAGTGACATGTGCTAAATGTAAATGTGCTGAATGTGACTAAGTGACTGTATTTTCCAGATCAGCCTGGGAGACAGCCTTGTAGTGTGCCAGCTATGCACTGCCATATGCACTTCCCCTGAGGGACATAGCCTAGATGTGAGGGTCTGAAGCGTGCCGGCCCTGGTCCCGGCCTGGTCTGTGCCAGAGTGTAACTTCAAGCCCAGAGCAAGCTGGGCCACTTCAAAAGGAAGCTGAGAGCGCTTTCCAGTCTGCATAAGCTGCAAGATCCTGCAGTCAGTAAGGGGGGTTCCTGTCTGTAAGCCTTTGCCAAGCATCTCGGCATTAAGTCTGCCCTGAACAGCCTGATTTTGACTTTGTCAATGATGACTTCAAACCATGAGTAGGCAGAGCCGCCTCTGCCACCCAAATGGGAACTGAATAGTTTAAAGTTGTTTTCCAGGTTCAGTAATATAAGGCCCAAGCTAGTACAGCGAGGAAGGTAATTGTTTTTCTGCAAATCCTAACGTTAAAATCGCAAGCCAAAGAAATAAAGAATACTAACTTGATTTCCTTTAAGGGCCCTATCCAGTTGCAACACTGGCCACCATAGCTGCACCGTTAACAGGCCTGCAACGTTAGGAACTTTAGTACTGGGTACCCAGAAAAAGGTTTTAGAATTCTGAGGTTCTAATTCAGTCTGGAACTGGTATTTTGTAGGCATTAAATGTGTGTGTCGCCTTTTTAGTGCAGCTAGTTAGCTAGATAGCCAGGATAGATAATCTGAATACATCAGAGGTTGGCGAGTGGCTACTGTGATTAATGTCTAAATTAAAAAATGCAAATGATTATTCTGATATCCATCTAAACCAATGCCAATCAAATGTAAATATTTAACCTCTGCTCCAATTCACCCTTCCTAACCCTCACCCAATGTAAATAAATTGTTGATGTTTTCTTTCATAACCTTGCTGTATGAGCATATTATTAGAGAGTAAATTTTTTTAAATGTGAAATCTGGGATTTTGCTTATTGGGTCATGTTTGCAGTGACTATATGGTAATGTGGGTGGGTACAGCATCCAAGGGAGTTGTACCAGGTTTAGGGTACAGCATCCCAGGCGGTTGTACCAGGTTTATTTCTAGCCCACCTAAGTATACTCTGGGTGGAAGCACTGCGCAATATTTGAACTGTGGGAAAGAAATGAAAATTACGTACCTACCGTAATTCTTGATCTTCTTGGACGAGTCTCCACCACTCATTCACACTATTGGGATCTGCGCCGCAGGCACTAGGACCCATCGGGTGCAAACTTTTTGCTGGATGGTCGGCGCCAGAGATGGCGCCGCGAGCCCTAGCTCGCGCGGTAATGTCTATCTCGGCGTCGACCCTCTAACCGCCTCAGTACCTTTTTTACCAAGGAGGTGCAGCGTAACTAACCTAGAAGGGTAGCCTAACCTAGAAACCGGACATAAGATAGTCCGGCCGGCCCGTGTAAGAAGGGTCAATAAAGAAGTCTTCACGGCCTTAAGATTTGAGGGAGTGAAGACCAACAAGAAAGATGAGCTCAGGGGATGGAGGGTGGGCATGTGAATGAGTGGTGGAGACTCGTCCAAGAAGATCAAGAATTACGGTAGGTACGTAATTTTCATATCTTCCTGGACATAAGTCTCCACCACTCATTCACACTATTGGGAGAGTACCGAGCTAATAAACCCCCAAGAGGGTGGCAGGAAAGACCAAGAGCTCACGTTTCTAAGACAGAAGTCCACTGAGGATGGCTCTGCCAAAGGAAGAATGTCATCTGGCATGGGCATCTAGTGCATAATGTTTAATGAAAGTATGCACTGATCTCCAGGTGGCTGCATTGCAGATATCTGCAATGGGCACGTTGTGAATTTCCACTAGGGATGCCGCAACCGCTCTAGTAGAGTGAGCGTAAACTCTACCCTCCAACTTAACCTGCGCCATGGAATAGCAGTGGCGAAGACATGCCACTAGCCATGCTGAGATACATCTGATAGCGACAGGTTGACCCAGCCGGGTCTCACGGAAGGAGACGAACAGTTGCTGGGCTTTACGAAAATCCTTGGTTCTATCTAAATAGAAACGCAAGGCCCTCTTAACATCCAGAGAAGGAAGGAAATGTTCCCCTTCATTTTGGAAGTCCGCAAAATAGGAGGGAAGGACCAAAGGTTGGTTAAGGTGAAATTCTGACACAACCTTAGGAAGAAATTTAGGATGAGTACGAAAGACAGCTTTGTCCTTATGGAACACAGTATACGGAGGATCTGTGACCAGGGCATGTATCTCAGAGACCCTGCGGGCTGAGGTAATGGCCACTAGGAAGGCAGTCTTCCAGGTGAGGAATTTTAACACACAGGTAGCTAGAGGCTCAAAAGGTTTCCGATTGAGCATATCTAGCACAAGATTAATGTCCCAGACTGCAACTGGGCATTTGTAGGAGGTCTGGTATGCAGAATACCCTTAAGAAATCTCTTAACCATAGGTAACTGAGCCAGAGTGAGGGAAGAAAATGGCTCATGATACGCTGAAATGGGACTAAGGTGAACTTTGACTGTAGAGTACTACAGACCTGAATTTGAGAGGTCCAAGAGGTACTCCAAAACCTTATCTGGTGGGCAGTAAAAGGGATTCAAAGAGGACTTTGCACACCAGAGCGAAAAACGCTTCCACTTAGCTGTGTAAGTTTTCTGAGTGGCTGGCTTCTGCGCAGCCAGAAGAATATCTGAAACTCTTCGAGAGACATTGAACCGGTTTACTTCTACCTCTTCAGGAGCCAAGCGTGAAGGTGAAGTGATCTCAGGTTGGGATGGACCAGCGGTCCCTGAGTCAAAAGGTCCATCTGCAGGGGAAGTGGTCTCGGAGGAACTGCCAACATATTGAGTAGTGGAAACCACAGCTGCCGAGGCCAAAGGAGCAATGAGAATCATCTTGTCCCCCTCAGACTCGAACTTGAGGAGTACTCTCTGAATTAGAGGGAGAGGCGTAAAGGTGTAAAGAAAGTGTTTTGTCCACCGCAGCCTGAACGCATCCTGACAGAAAATGCCAGGCCCTGGATTTCTGGAGCAGAAGAGAGGCAGTTTTGCGTTGAGTGGGGATGCAAAAAGGTCCAGGTCTGGAGTTCCCCACTCTTCGAATAGTGACTGAACTATGGTTGAGTCGAGAGACCACTCGTGAGGGTCTGTTTCTGTCCTGCTGAGACGGTCTGCCAGTTCATTCTGAATGCCTGGCAGGTAGGCCGCTTGAATTCGAGCCTTGTGCTCCAAGCAGCATTCCCATACCCTCATTGCTTCCCTGCATAAGGGGTAAGAATGAGCACAGCCCTGCTTGTTGATGTAATACATCACTGCTTTGTTGTCCGTTTGAAGGAGAATGTTCTTGTGACACAGAATGTCCTTCAAAGCTCACACCGCATAAAGGACAGCTCTCATTTCTAGGACGTTTATGTGGAGCTGGGACTCAACTTGAGTCCATGCACCTTGAGTGTGGAGAGCCTGACAGTGAGCTCCCCACCCTATTAGGGATGCGTCCGTGGTAATGGAGATCTGATGGTCCAGAGGGGCAAAGGGATATCCCTCCAGGAGATTGCTCTTGAGACCACCAGGTGAGTGACCTCCTTAAAGGTTCTGTCACCTTGCTAAGATAGGACCGCGGGTGAGAGGTTGGGGACCACTGAGTACTGAGCATCCACTGGGTGGTTCTCATGTGCAGACGTGGGGTACAGTGAACACCGAGTATGCCATGAGGCCTAACATCCGTTGCATTGAGAGAGCTGTGACTGAGCTGTTTTCCCGGATGTGACAGGCCATCTGAAGGATATCGCTCCTCCAGTCCTCTGGAAGAAAAGCCTTCGCACAGGAGGTGTCCAGAAGGGTCCCTATAAAAAGGAGCCTCTGGGAGGGCTGCAGTTGTGATTTCTTGAGGTTGAGTAGAACTCCATGGACGTAAGGAGGCGCAAGGCCGTCTCCATGGCATCCAGAGTCCCTTGTCTGGAAGGGCTTGCTAGAAGCCAATTGTCGAGATCAGGAAACACGTGAATTCTGACCTTTTCTGAGGTGCACTGCGAGAACTGCACAACATTTTGTAAAAACTCGTGGCACCGAGGATAGCCCAAAGGGCAGGACTCTGAACTGATAATGCTGTCCCAGAGCCACAAACCTCAGGAATTTGTGATGCCTCGGGTGAGTAGGAATGTGCTGGTAAGCATCCTGCATATCTAGGGAGGCCAACCAGTCGTGTTGATGGAGCAGAGGTAACAAGGTTCCCAGAGAAATCATTTTGAATTTCTCCTTGGGGAGAAATTTGTTCAGCTTTCTGAGATCTAGAATGGGGCGCATTCCCCCGGACTTCTTTGGAACCAGAAAGTAATGGGAGTAGAACCTCGTGTTTCGTTGGTGCAGTGGCACCACCTCCACTGCCCTCTTGTTCAGAAGGCCCTGAATCTCGGCAGCGAGAAGGTCTGACTGAAGGGTTGACAGCCTGGGCTGCCACTTGGGGGGACGATCCGGAGGGATGTCCACAAGATTGAGTGAATACCCCTCGCGAATTATCCGAAGGACCCATTTGTCTAAGGTTATGGATTTCCACTGGTTGTAGAAGTGCATCAGATGACCTCCCACCGGAGGGGAAAAGTCCACCTCGGGCGGCTGAGATGGAACTTGGGCCGGCAATTCATAAGGTAGCGCTGGGCGCTTTGGCCTTCGCTTGTGCGCCTTCTTTGGAGTTGGGCAGGTTGGTTCTTATGGAAACTGCCCCTGCCTCTGCCTTGAAAGGACTGGCGTTTACTGGCATGCCCTCGAGAGGGGGCAGGAGGGGGCCAAGCCAACTTAATGGCTGACCTAGTCTTTTGTGTAGCTTCTAGAGCTCGCTCTACCTGAGTACCAAAAAGAAATGCACATCGTCAAGGGCAGTGCCATCACCTGCTACTAAGCGCCATTCAGAAAGCCCGGCGCGCAGCCAGGAATGATGGCGGTGCAACATGGCAGTCGGTGAGAACGGAAGCAGTGTCAAAAGCATCCATGGCTGCTTTAACCTGCTGGTTGTTAGATTCGGGATACTTCTGGTAATGGTTTGAAGAAGCTCTGGTTTTAAATCCGACTCCGGTAGGGCTTCAACCATTTGTTTAATAGAATGCCACAGGATATACTCATACTGAGAAAAATAGCCCTGGTAACTGGCAGTACGCATACTTAGAGTAGAAGCAGCAAAGACTCTTACCTAAGGTGTCTGTCTTACGAGATTCTTTGTTAATAGGTCGAGCTGTAATAGTTTGAGGAAGAACGACCTTATCATTCTCTGCCAGGACTACAATAGGATCCGCAAGGCTTGAGATGCCAAATGGGACGATCCTTGGGGGCTGAATATTTCCTATCAATGGATTTAGCCACCGAAGGGGTAAGATCAGGATTATTCCATACCATTTGAGACAGCGTCTCGAAGGAAGGCTGAATCGGAGGAGTCAAATCCGTAGGGATCTCCGAGGCATGAAGATATTGGAGTCTCAACAATTTCCCAGGATCGATGTCTGTAGTCTGGAGAGAAAGTGTGGAACTCAGATTTTTCAAAAGAGACTTAAAGGATAGGTCCTTGACCACAGGCTCTGTAGCAGTAATAGATCCTGCCTCGTCCACTTCATCACCCAACCGAAGGTCTGTGTCAGGCTCAACGTCATCTCCTGACAGTCCAGAAGGGACTGCATGGACAGGAAAGGAATGAAATTCAGAAGAGGAGGAAGAAGGAAACAAGTGAAAAGAGGAGTCCCCGAGTGCTGCTGGCGCCGAGGAGGCTCACGGCACGAGAACGGCGCCGCAAGGCCATGCAACACCAAAAACGGTGCTGAGAAGCCGCACAGCGCCGCGGACGGCGCCAAATGCAGCACCGATGCCGAGGATGGCGCAGAGAGGCCACACGACCCCGAAGGCACCAAAAACACTCCCAGACTCTGAAAAACAGGTTTTGAAGGAGGAAGAGCAGGAGATAAGGGCATCGGTGGCCCCCGCACCGTAGCGTTAGGAGGAACACCTGTTGCGGAGTCGACGGCACCGAAGAAGGTGCCGCGACCAGGAAGGTCCAATCACCTACCTGGTCACCCAAAGAGCCCAAGGCCCATGAGCGACTCGAGCCAGGTAGCCGAACCAACCTCCGGAGCCCATTGCTCCATAAGAGCAGCCCACTGATGAAATTGCCCATCTGGAAACCTACCAACGGGCGGGTAGGGTCTCGGCGTCGAAGCAGTCGGCTACCAGAAGCAGAGAGGGTTGGCTGACCAAGGAGGAGACCGCAACTAGCCCCAATAACTGAGCGTCTATGCGCAGACATATCAGAGGGCAACCTCGAGTGATGCCTTCTCTTTTTAGACCTGTGGGCCAAAGAAGAACTTGAAGCTGAACGTGCCGAGTGCGATCGCTTATTTTATAAGCCTCGGGACCCATCCCCTGGGCATTGGACTGACGTTGTCAGACCTTCCTCCGGAGAAGGCGTGGGGACCGACCCGCCTGACTGACTGAACAGTTTTCATACGAGTCTCCCTACCGTCACCTGACCTGCTCTCATGGCTCGACTCCATCAAAGTAGGCTGAGACTTCTTTATTGTACTCATTTTAAAATTAAGAAAAATATAGCGATACTGTATCGATAATACTACAGAATAATAAAAACTGAAAACTATGCTGCTAGTTTGAAGTTTAACTCCGACAAGCGGCGGCAGATTGTCACTGAAGTGCACTCGGCAGTAGGGAAAAAAAAGGAACTGGCGGTTGGAGAGAATTGACGCTTGAGATGGAGCAATGCAGCAGAGCTAGGCTGCAGGCGCCGTCATGGGTGCCGACCTCCAGCAAAAGTTTGTCTCGATAGTCCTATGCCTCCGACGCAGATCTTAATAGTGTGAATGAGTGGTGAGACTTATGTCCAGAAAGATCCAGTTTTAAAGTAAAATAGGAATCCAGGCCCCTCAACCTTGGTGTGGCCAGCCAGGCAGGGGTAGTGTAGCCCTCAGACAGATAGTGCCAGGGTTACAGAACTTTTATTAAATATCCTTCCTTCCCTGAGACATAGCTGAAAAAAGGCAGCATTGTTTAGCCCCCCTTTCCTAGTAAAAAAAAGAATAAAAATAGAATAAATAAAAGAACCTTGGAGTAACTCCAAAGAACAGAAGTATTGGGACTAGACGGAAGGTAAACAACCCAACTAGGGAATAAAGAATGATTACAAAAGGTAGCTGCAAGTTTCTACATCATTTCTTTGAGGAACCACAGGCTATACCCTTATAAAGTATAAATCAGTGTCGTCGAGGCACAGGTCAGGAAACACAGGAAAACCAGGAACAGTTTAAAAATGCGCAAATAGCATTTTATTTTTCTCAATAACAGCAAAACAAAAAATATTCAGTGTAACTATTTACAAGGCAGTACAAACAGAGAAAACTAAGTCCACCCTCTCAGCTCCAAGTTTTAGTCTCTCTCTGTCTCACTCTCCTTGTCTCTCTAGCAAAAGCATGGCTGCTTTTTTTATAAGTCTTCGGGAACTCGTTAAAAGAGCCTGCTTCTCACAGAATGTTCTTGTAAGTGTACAGAATATTCGTATAAGTTTCATTCCTTGCAGGTGCAACAAAACAGTACGTGGTGTCCCAGAACTGACCTCTTGTTGACAATTCTGCAAAGGGCTTAAAAACTGCATATCAGGTTAACCCCTTGAGTTCCAATAGCTTTTTGCAATCATTTCAACAGCATGACTGTATACAGTTTTAAACAACGGGATCCCAGTATCAGTGACATTTCCACATAAAGATTCACATATATTTTTATACCCACAGATATGCAAGGAGGAAGAAAAGACAGAACAGCAAGTGAAGACAGAGAGATAGTGAGAGGCAGAGAATTGCAAAACTGTCGTAGTGATCAATTCCTAGGTCTCACAAGAAAATTTGGTTGCGCAGCCAGACAGAGAAGAGACAGAAAAGGAGAGGACAGAACAGATCCTTGTGTTTAAACTCTTTCTGCATAACACATGGGGCAGGGCCTTATTCAACCCGGTCACATATCCCCCTCTTTAAGAAGGAACCTGTTTTTTTTTTTTTTTTTAAAGGTTTCCAAAACATTCTATTAAATTCCTGTCTGACATTAGCTTATAACCTTTACAGTTCAGTGCACATGCAGCACAGCAAACAGAATTTTCAACTCACATTTTTTCAACCTTTGCAATTCTCTGTATCTTGACAGAAAATCAGCATTGACATTCTCATTCCCAGATTTGGACATCACTTTAAATTTAAATGGCTGTAGTTCCAGGTACCACTGTGTGATTCCAGAATTGTTATCCTTCATTTGGTTAAGCCAACAGAGAGGATTCTGATCTGTTAGAAGTACAAAGTCAGCTCCTAGTAAGTAAAACTTAAGGGACTCCATGACCCACTTTACCACAAGGCATTCCTTTTCAGTGGTGGAGTACCTTTTCTCTGTCGTGCAACTTCCTACTGATATATAGAATAGGATGTTCTTTCCCATCTATATTTTGACTCAGGACTGCACCAATGCTTACCTCTGATGCATCTGTCTGTAACAAAAATTGTTTTTCAAAGTCTGGGCTTCTTAAAACAGGCTGAACATAATGCAGCCTTAATTTCCTGAAAAGCCTCATCAGACTCTGGGGTCCATTTCACATTATTTGGGAACCGTTTCTTTGTGAGTTCAGTGAGGGAATAGCTAACTTAGCAAAGCTGGGAACAAATATTTGGCAATAACCATCCAGCCCTAAAAATGACCTGACATGTTTCTTGGTTTTGGGGACAGAGCTGTTAGCTACAGTTTCTGTCTTGAAAACCTTTGGGTTAGAGTATGCATGGTGTAAATCCCATCTCTGACACCATCTGTAATCAAGACACAGGTCAGGAAGCATAGGAAAACTAGGAACAGTTTCAAAATTCACAAATAGCATTTTATTTTTCTCAATGACAGCAAAATAACAAATATTCAGTATAACTATTTACAGGGCAGTACAAATAGAGAAAACTAAGTCCTTCTTCTAAGGGTATCTCTTAATTCCAGGTTTTAGTCTTTCAGTCTCCTTGTCTCTAGCAAAAGCATTGCTGCTCTTTTTATAAGTCTTTGTCTGAGACCATTAGAGAGCCTGCTTTCATAGAAGTTCTTGTAAGTTACAGAATGTTCTTGTAAGTTTCATTCCTTGCAGGTGCAACAAAACAGTGCATGGTGTCCCAGAACTGACATCTTGTTAACAATTCTGCAAAGGGCTTAAAAACTGCATATCAGGTTAACCCCTTGAATTCCAAATAGCTTTTTGCAATCATTTCAACAGTATAACTACCTACAGTTTTAAACAAAGGGATCCCAGTATCAGTGACATTTCCACATAAAGATTCACGTATATTTTTATACCAGCAGATATGCAAGGGGGAAGAAAAGACAGAACAGCAAGTGAAGGCAGAGAGATAGCGAGAGGCGGAGAATTGTGAAACCATCAGAGTGATCAGTTCCTAGGTCTCACAAGAAAATTTGGTTGTGCAGTCAGAAAGAGAAGAGACAGAAAAGGAGAGGACAGAACAGATCCTTGCATTTAAACTCTTTCTGCATAACACATGGGGCAGGGCCTTGTTCAACCCTGTCACAATCAGGAAAACTAACATAACAATCTACAATATTAATGTAAACAGAAGATAGCAATAGGCCCAGCCTAGAAGAGTATGGGGCTTCTTCTTGCCAGATTCTGGCAGATCAGAAAATAAAACTTCTGTTCTAATCAGCAGATATCTTGTTTTTGAAATAGTTCTCAAGCTGAATAAGTGTCTTTGCACTTTAGACCCATACCATACAAGTGATGCAACAACTGGTTGTGGGCTTCAGAGCCAAAGGGTTTTGTTAAATCAATAAAGTCATACTCTGCACATGTAAGTGCAGCCCAGTTAGTGAATCAACCAGCACCTTTGCTTCTGAAGCCTGATTGTACAGCACGTAATGATTTTCTTTTATTTGCCCTGGATAACGAAACTGCCATGTGACATTTCTTCATCTGTACTTAGGCTAAACTGGAACAATGCAGTACAATACAATTTTATTTACAAGGCATAAATTAGTGCTGGAAAGTTGATTAGCAGCATTACTAATCAAAAACCAAAAAAAAAATAGCAATCAGTTGGTTTTGAGGAGCAAGTTTCCACATTTCTTTTTACCTTAAACCATTCAATTACCAATTATCTGTGTATATATTGCTAAAACAGACACTTTACACAGAGTTTTGAGCCCACTATTTTTTATTTTTATGCCAGATTCTCTTTTTTCTCAGATATGACAGAGTTTGTCTTGCATAAAAATACCCACATAGGTGACGAGAGGTAGCACAATTCAGCACAATTTGATATCAATTAAAAAAGCTGACACTTCAGCCTAGAGGTTAGAGTAATAAGCTGTGAATGAGCTTAGTATACCCAGCAGACCTGGGTTTGATTCCCACAACCTCCATTTGCATAGTAAGTCACTTAATTCCCCCCAGGCTCCCAGGTTGTTCCTGAAATCAGGCACTTATGCGTAGTAGGCTCTACCTGGTTACCAAAGATATAAAAAGAAATACCCTCTTTTTTTTTTTTTCTTTCCATATTCCTTTGTTCCCTTGGGGTTCCAGGCAGGGCTTGTCGGTCCCATTCCCACCTCTCCCGACCAGCTACTGCCTCTCCTGGCACTCTTTTGACCCAGGACCCTCACAGATTGCCCCCAGTGGTGGAGCCAGGAAGGGGAGGGTCTTCTTCCTCCCACCTGGGGCATTATCCAGTTG
This sequence comes from Neoceratodus forsteri, assembly GCA_016271365.2. Taxonomy (NCBI): domain Eukaryota; kingdom Metazoa; phylum Chordata; order Ceratodontiformes; family Ceratodontidae; genus Neoceratodus; species Neoceratodus forsteri. Next base: position 151,228,442 of record CM028134.1, read on the forward strand.
TGGGTCAGTGGTTTGGGGTGGCAGCACAAATCAGGATGGAATGGGCAGTACATCATGGAGTCTGGATCTTTATTCTTTTCCATGTTCTCAGCTACCACCCCATGGCCTCATCAACACATTGGAGTGTGTGTAGAGGCATGCACACATCACAGAACCACAGCCCTCTCCCTAGGTTGGCAGTCTGACACCGCACTGTCCTCAGGCCACTACCTGGGGGGCAGCCAAGGGCTGAGACACCAATCCTCCCCTCCCCAGGAGAGGAGAGCTGTCTTCCGGATGCTCGCTCCTCTCCCTCCCCGGCCGACCTCCAGTGACCTGAACTCATTCGCAAACTTGGGTCGCTAGCGTGACAGAAGGTAAGGTTCAAAGCACCTCAGCCCTCCATGCCACTGGGCCGAGCATAAGATAGTCTTCTAGAAGACTGAAATTTAAAGATGAAGACAATGATATTGTGATATGGAAGAAGACAGCAATGAAAGACGTGACTGTAATTATAAAGAATAAAACTGAAGGCAGTTTGTCTACAGTTTAAAACTTAGTAAAATTAATATCCAATAGTTTGGTTCTTTATGAAAAGAAGTTTTGCCTGAAAATGAACTGGTATGAAATTACTGGGAGCCGCTTGCTCCACCAATATTAGATAGTAGTCACATCATCTCCTCCAGCAGGCATGTGTCCTACAATTCTAGCCTGTTTTTTTTTTTTTTTGGGGGGTGGCACAAAGAGGTTCAACATCCTGAGCTGCCATATCACCATGATATCTTTGCTTTAAATTAAAGTCAGCAGGAGGGGGACCCTGTTTTTTTATGTGAATCAGTGTTTCTACAACGTTTTCTGCCAGAGATGCTCCCCGGTCAGTTTTTACCTTGTTCACAGTTGTAAAACACTTTTTCACAGTTTTATTAGACACAGGAAATACTCTCGTCACATTCAAATTATTCAAAAGATAGGATTGAATTATGACAGTCACATACCAGCTTTGTCCAGCTGGTGGAGGAAGTCATATTCTGAAAGTTAATATGAACAGAAATATTTTGCACATTTGCCATTCTGCAAGCACCAGAGCACTGTCACAGGTCATAAAAGTTGTGAAGAATGGCTAGCTATGAAAGGAATGTCATTGTTACCATTTATCTCCAATTCCTTTTGGGTCTGCTAGCCAAAGTCTGGTATCTACCAATTTTGCATGGTTATAGATACTAGTTTCATTAGTCAAAGAGAACCTTTCTTCACATGGCTTCTCAATGTGTGCAGTGTATTTCTTCACTGCTGTTTAAAGTTTTTGACAGCTTGGTCCATACCTCTCAACCTTTTGTCACTGAAATGAGGGACATGAACACTCAGAATGAGGAACAGTGAGGGACCGTGACTCTCATAATGAGGGACACATCCTCAAACATGGAGATACAAGGTCAGAACTCTGTGGAACCCATTACCTTTACTTGTAGAACATTTATTTTTTATTTAGCATCTTAGAATATTACTAATTTCTGCTTTAAAGTCTGAATTTACAGCACATTATTTTTGTGTGCAGCACCATTTCCATGAGGGACAAATGAGGGACAGGGCAATTTTTAGGGGTAAAATGAGGGATGTCCCTCATAATGAGGGACACTTGAGAGGTATGGCTTGGTCACTGAGATGTATTAATTTCATACCCTTGTAATTAAGTTTAGAACAGTCCCCTGAAAAACCATCTACCCAATTTTTCAAGAGAATTTCAAGCTCACTGCCACCTAATGGACCACTTTCCTTTGCAGATTCAAGAGTGTTTCCCAGAGTTGCAACAGACTATGTAGCTCTGGCATTTCAGTTACTACTTTTTGAAGTGCCTGTGAGAATTGGCCAAGCGGCTGCAGCAACTGTTCAAAATACAAAAGGCGTGCCACCATTTGGAATGTAGAAATAATTTGCAACACACCCTTGACTTTGGCTTGGTCAAAAACTGGATCTACAGTCAAATGGGTAAAAATTACAGGGAATGATGTGGTAACAGCCCAGGTAGCAAGGAATCTATGCTGCACCCAGTGTGTTCCATATGCCTTTGTGGGCTTCTCAGCTGACAGCTCCATTACCTGGGCAAGGGACTGTGACTCTCAGTTGCTTAGGACTTTTCTGACAGAGATGAAAAAGTTGAGTCAGAAAGTAAGAAACATTAAAGTAGGTTTTATCGAAAACATCTTTAATGGAAAATTCAAATCTGTATGTGAAACAGTAAACAGCATTTAACCACTCAACTTGTTCTGCCTGTAGAAGAACGGTGAGTTTTCATCTTATACCCATGTTGTCTGATGCCCCATCAGCCCCAAATCCCACTATTTTTTTTTTTTTTTTTTACACTAAGCCCAGTCTGCAAAAACATTTAAGATGAGATTTTTCAGTCCCTCAGTTGTGTCATCTGATGCAGCTTTCATTTGTAGAAAACTAGTTTCAACTTGACCATTTGGAGGATTAACGTAAATAATGTGCATGAGATCCCTTTCAGTCACACCACTGTCAGTACTACCATCCATTAGCACTTTTGACAGTTGCCAGAAGGTTTGCTTCAAGGTTCTTGTCAATATAGTGGGTTCTTTCCCACTAACAGAATTTTTGTATTTGTTGCCCAGCTGTACTCCATGGCTCTTCTCTTGTTCTGCTGTTGCATCAGACTTTTCAATTGGGATGTCCTCTTTGGACATAATATACAGGATCTCCAGCAGGCTGCCGACAATTGCTGTATGCTGCTCTTCGTCATTACTGAAAGTTCACCTTGCTGATAATCAAAAGTGTTTATTGTCTAAGCAGCTGTGCTTTTCAAACATCAGGAAGTCTTGCTGTATTCTGACAATATGCAGTTAACCCCAGCACTTGAACTGCCCCGGAGAGGAAAGAGTTAACTCTATGCAGAAACATAGAACGTTGAGCTCGAGCTCGGTTTTCAAACCTCTGTCTCTGGTACTTACCAGTGTAACTGTCAGATTCTTTACTCTGCCCAACAGTGAAGTCACTCCGGAGATTTCTCCTCTGCTTGGTACGGTAGAGTTTGAATCAGCATTCGTTTTTTCTAACAGATTTATTATTTTTCGGATTTCCAGCCTCTGTCTTCGGTACAGGTAGTGTGGTAGATTGATGGTGAGTTGTGTTTTATTTTAATTCTGTGGAAATTGTTTTTGTCTCGGTTTCTCATCGGTCAGTCCGATTAGGAACCCACCTTTTCGCTTGTTTTAAATTTTTCTGGGATTTAGTGTGGTGTTCCAGTGCCAATCGATTTCAAAAGAACCAGACTTTTTCTAGTTCTTTTACAGAACCCGTAACATGGTTTGTAACCGATCGGTGAGTTATTACCTGGCTTAAAAGCCTTTTCGAGTAATTGTTTAGGTTGGCCATGTCTGAGAAACCCAAGAAAAAAAAATGGTCCCACTGGGTTTCAGCACTGTGCTGAGTGTGGGGAGGCCTTTGCCATGGCTGACCTCCACCTCGTCTGTGTTTACTGTCTGGGGTTTGACCACCTCAAAACAGACTGCCAGAGTTGCAAGAATTTTCCTAAAGTCACTCTGGAAAAAAAGTTGAGTAGGCTGAAGGAAAGGGAGGCTGAGAAGTCCGTAGATCCGAATGGCCAGCCTGGTTCGGTTACAGCTGAACCGGAGGGGGTGCCTACTGACCTAGCCGATACCTCCCCCGGGCAAAAGGAGGTCCGACTCTGAAGGGTCGGTTCCGGTAAAACGAAAATGTAAGTCAGTCTGTTCAGATCCAGTACCGCATACTCCAACCGCTGATAGCCAAAGTGATTAGCATAGTTCAATCGCTTCGCCTGGTTCCATCTAAACCAGTTAGGCAGTCGGTTCGGTCGGATCAGACTCCTTTGGATTACGATCCAGATGCTTTCTATGAGGAGTAAGAGAGGGACGAAGAGTATCCCAAGGATGAGGATGAAGATAACGACTTTGAAGGTCTGGATGTACCCATTGAACCAAACATCTCCCAGACAGATCCTCTAATGTCTCCCCTCCAGGCTTTCTGAGTCCCCTTCACACTTGTTTTATAAGAAGGTGGCTGAAACCCTCCAGCTCCCAATAGTTGAAGCTTCTGAAGAAGAGGAGGAGGAAGAGCCTGATTTTGTTGAAATAATGGACATCCCAGAGTCCAAAATATTGTCTATCCCTCTTCACAAGTCCTTGGGGAAACAGACAAAAAAGATTTTACAGACACCTAACTCCTTACCTCCTGTGGATAAGAGAATGGACAGTAGGTATATGTAATCAGGCTCAGGTACGGAGTTTTTATACAGTCATTGCAGCCATGTTGGGGTAGTGCAGACTGCAGCCTATGACAGGGCCAACATTCCTTTGGCTTCTCACCCCCCAGACAAAGACTCTAGGAAGGTTGATGTCATGGCCAAAAAACAGTATTTGGCATCTTCTTTGGGACTCAGGCAGGCTAACTATATGGCCTACACTGCCAGGTATCAGAAGTCAAGGTGGGATATGGTTCTGGAACTGGCTAAACAGACCTCCCCCCAGCTAGCCAAAGAGCTGGAGGAGGTGGCTGCTGATGGAATTGAGACATCCAAGGTACAATTCCGTGCTGCTGTGGACTTCAGTGATGTGGCATCAAGAGTCATGGCTACATCTGTGTCTCTCAGGAGACATGTTTGGCTCAGATGTACTAGCCTTTCACAGGATACCCAGGCTAAGGCTATGGATTTCCCTGTAGTGGGTAACTCTCTGGGGAGCAGACAGAGGCTTACATGAAAAAATGGATGAGTACAGGGCCACCTACAGGAGTGCACAGGCCAAAGAGGGGCAAGCCACTCCTCAGAAGCAGCAGTCTAGGGGCAGGGGCAGGCCTTTCCACAGGTCTTTCTACCAAGCTCAGGCTTCCTCTTCCTTCCCACAGAGGGGGTTCTTTCAAGGGAGAGGCAGGAGGGGATGAGCAGGGCTGCATCCTCTTCCCAGTCCAAGGCTCCTGCCAAGCAGACACCCTGATGTGTCATCCTGGGTCGACTCCCCCATTCCAGTAGGAGGCAGGCTGGCTTACTACTTCCAGGCCTGGAAGTCTGTTACCTCAGACAAGTGGGTCCTGGAGGTAGTAAGCCAGGGACTGGCCCCCAGCTTCAAAAGGTTTCCAAAACTGAGGGCCAGGTCTTTTCCACCTGCATCCATCTCAGAGACCCTTGCTCTAGAAGCAGAGGTTTCTGGCTCTCAGAGCCGTAGAGAAAGTTCCTACTCAGCACAGGGGCAAAGGCCTGTACTCCAGGTAATTCCTTACTCTGAAAAAGACAGGGGAGTGGCGACCCATCTTAGACTTAAGGTATTTGAACAAACACATCACAAAACCCAAATTCAAAATGGTGACTCTGGGAATGATTCTTCCCTCTCTAAGGCCAGGGGATTGGCTAGCATTCCTGGACCTCAGGGATGCCTATTTCCATATTCTTATCAGGTGCTCCCACAGAAAGTACCTCAGGATCTTACTTCGAGTGGGAGCTCTTGCAGCAGGCTATCACAATTAGGACTATGCCGCAGGCACTAGGACCCTCCGGAAAACTTCTCAGCCAGCAATACCCAGCAGGGACCGCCCCTGGCGTCAGCCCTGGTACAAACGGGGGCAGACCCAGCTCCACCCCAGTTCTTTTCCTGCTTCGTCCTGCGCATGTGAAGAGTTCCTGCTCATCTTGGCTTACCAGCCCAGCTAAAGTACCTCGTTTTTTTGCTCGTTTTGCGATTTTCTCCACAAAGTTTCGACGGTTTTCAGCGCCTACCGACGCATGTCTTCACCATCATTGGTCTTCTCGATGGGACCCCACGTTAACAAGTGCAGGTGCGGCCACCAAATCCCACCTAAAGATGGTCATCGGCAGTGTGTTTTTTGCCTGGGGCCTGAACGCGACACCGTGGCCTGTTCGGCTTGTCAGAAGTTCACCAGCCGAACTCGGATCTGCTGCTTGAAGGCCCTGAAAGTGTATCTGCTGGAACAAAAGATGGATCTGCACACCTCAGGGGAGAAGCAGAAGAAGGAGGACAAGTCTAAGTGGTCCCACAAAAAAGACCTTACTCTGTCCCGGCACCGGTCCAGGTCCCGGTCTTGCTCTCGCTCGCGACCTTCTCCCAAGACAGCCCGTTGATCCAAGGGCTCAGGTGAGCATCCCAAGTCTAAAGACCAGGCTAAGGCTGGACCTTCAGAGGGGATGCCAGTGAAGCCGAAGGTGATTCCAGTCAGGGTCACCGTTAAGTCCTCGGAGGTGCAAGCTTTGGTCCCGCCTTCCAAGGCCTTGGCGCGCCAGTCAAGAGTGCACCTACGGAGTCCAAGGACACTCCCACGCCTCCGGTCGGGTCCCCGTTGTCAGTCCCTTTACCGACACCGGGTGATGGGGCAACAGATCCGGACACAGCTACGGGCGGGTCTGCATTATCCCCTAAGTCCTCCTCCCCCCCCCAGGGCTCAGAAGTGGTCTCTCTTGCTAAGGTCAATGTCCCAGATATTCGGTTTCCCGTGAAAGCTGCCTCTGTTTTTTCGAAGGACGAGCTCCAGGATCTGTTTTCCTTCTGGTGTGGGCAGGTCCAGAAGCGGTCCCCCCCCCCGAAGCCGGCCCTGTCACCGGTCCCGGACCCTTCAGGTGAACCACAGCCAGTAGGTGCCTCTTCCCCGAGGAAGACCCCTGACAGGCTGCTGCCTACTCCTCCTACGACACTGTGGATACAGCAGCCAGAGTGGCAACATCAGATGTCTGCCTCAGACTCCATTCCTGGTTGAGGGTCTCGGGCTTTCATTAGGATCTGCAGTCTGGCATCCGGGACTTACCGTTCCAGGGTTCCGTGTTGTTTGGGCCGGAGACGAAGTCTTTGATCTCTCGCCTCCAAGAGTCAGGCAAATCCATCTGGTCTGTCCACCAGATGTACCGTGGAGACCAGCGGAGACAGCGAAAGCAGCCATTTTGGAAACCCTCAGGTGGTCAAGCCTGTGGTAACCAACAGGGCCAGAGAGGAGGCTTTCGGAGGAGAGCCGGCAACCAGCAGCCTGGAGGCACTCCTCCCCATGGCCCCAAGTCCTTCCAGGCCTCTCTGCCCACCCCGGCTCCACCCAGTGACTCCCTTCTGACCCCCCCTCCTCCGGGGGAGGTACCAGGGGAAGTGGTAGGGGGTCGCTTCCCCTGTACTTTCAGGGATGGAGCTCAATAACTGCAGACAAATGGGTCCTCGACGATATAAGGAGAGGACACACCTTAGAGTTCACAGAGATTCCTCCAGACACTCCACCAAGGTTCTCCAGATATCCTCCTTCTCATATTCCTCTCATAGGAGAGATTCAGGGCTTCTTGCAAAAAAGGGCAATAGAACCAGTCCCTCTGAGTCAACGGGGAAAAGGGTATTACTCCCACTTCTTCCTAGTCCCAAAAAAGACTCAGTATCTTCATCCCATTCTGGACCTAAGCTCGCTAAATCTTTATATAGAGTACAAAAGGTTCTGAATGGTGACTCTTCTGGGTCTTCTTCCTCTGCTGCACCAAGGAGACTGGCTCTGCTCCCTGGACATGCAGTATGTGTATATGCATATTGGGGTCTTTCCCCCTCACAGGAGGTTCCTGAGGTTCCACTTCCAGGGGGAGCATTATCAGTTTTGGGTTCTTCCATTCGGCCTCTCTTCCACTCCTCTAGTCTTCACAAAGTGTTTGGCGGTAGTGGCTGCGGTTCTAAGGCATCAGGGACATTATGTCTTCCCTTACCTGGACGATTGGCTGCTAGCGGCCCCGTCAAGGTCACGCCTGCTTCAAGCTCTCGGAGATACCTATACTCTCTTCTGAGACTTGGGGATCACCCTGAACCCTCCAAAGTCTTCCCCAGAACCCAGCCAAAGACTCATCTTTATTGGTGCGGTCCTGGATTTGGTCCAGGGCATGGCTTGTCTACCCCCGGAGAGGGGCGATCACTTGCAAGAGATAGCCGGATTGGTTTTAGTAACTCCTTGGGTCTTAGCAAGGGCCTTCCTCAGACTTCTGGGGCACATGGCGGTGGCCATTCCAGTTACTCCTCTGGCCCGCTTCCACATGAGAATCCCACAATGGATGCTCAGGGTGCAGTGGGATCAGTGCTCCGACGACCTCGACCACATGGTCAGAGTCACGGAGCCAGTAAAGAGAACGCTTCTTTGGTGGATGGATCTACTCAGTTTGAAAAGAGGGGTCCCCTTTTGTCCGGAGCCCTCAAATCAGACCCTTATGGTGGATGCCTCAGATTTGGGGTGGGGACACACCTAGGGACTCGCCAAACACAAGGTGTTTGGACCCCCGAGCAGCGCGAACTCCACATCAATGTCCTGGAGATGCGAGCGGTCCTCAATGCGCTACACGCCTTTCAGGAGGACCTCATACCATGCTCTCTTCTGGTTCACACGGACAACATGGCGGTCATCTTCTACATCAACAAGCAAGGGGGAGCTCATTCTTACCCCCTGTGCAGGGAGCCGATGAGAGTCTGGTATTGGGTGCTGGAATGGCACATCACTCTCTGCAGTGCACGTTCTGGGTGTCCTCAACGACTTGGCATACAGTCTCAGCAGATCTCGGTCCAGGGCACACAAGTGGGAGCGACTGCAGTCGGTAGGAGAACAGCTGTTCGACATATGAGGTCATCCAGAACTGGACCTGTTTGCATCACCACGCAACGCCAAACTGCCGCTTTTCTGCTCGCGAGAGCCCACGCCTTGTGTTCTCTGGCAAGAGACACGTTGTCCCTATGTTGGGCAGGGAGGTTTCTTTATGCCTTCCCTCCCTTTCCTCTCATCCAGAGGGTTCTGTTGAAGTTACAGGCTGAGGGGGCGCGAATGATTCTGGTCGCCCTGCTGTGGCCTCGGCAGATTTGGTTCCCACTACTTCAGCGACTTTCCATGGAATCTCCAATTCCGCTGCCAATATGCTCGCAGTTGCTGTCCCAGGATCAGGGCTTGCTGGTTCATCCCGATCTCCGATCCTTGCACCTTCATGCTTGGCTCTTTCAGACATAGCAAAGCACAGGTACGGGGTATCACCAGAGGTGGTGGAAGTTCTTGTGTTGGCGAGGAAGCCCTCTACGCGCTCCACTTACGCTATGAAATGGAAGCGTTTTTGTTTGTGGGCCTTGTCTCACCATCTGGATCCCGTTTCCTGTCCAGTGAACTCAGCTCTTCAGTATCTCCTCTCCTTGTACCAACAAGGCTTGAGCTACTCCTCCATTAAGGTGCACATGTGGGCCATCTCGGCTTATCATGCCCTTTCAGGTGATAGATCCTTAGTCCAATTGGACATGGCATGCACCTTTTTACGGGGGATTCTTCATATAAGACCTCCCATTCAGGATCCTATCCCACCCTGGGACCTCCTTTTTGTGTTGGAGAAGTTTACCCTTCCTCCATTTGAACCTACAGCAGATTGTGAGCTGCGATACCCGTTTTGGAAGGGTTGTTTTTTAGTTGCCATTACTTCAGCTCGAAGAGTTTCCGAGCTTCAGGCTCTGATGTGTAAAGAGCCGTACTTAATTTTCCACAGGGGAAAGTGTTTCCCCGAGGACAAACCCCAAGTTTCTTCTGAAAGTGGTCTCAGAGCTGACCCTTAACCAGTCGGTTGACCTTCCAGTTTATTTTCCTTTGCCCTCTAACAGAGATGAGGCTCTCCTTCACACTTTGGACTTTCACAGGACACTTAGGTATTACCTTAAGCGTAGGGCTAATCACCGTAAATCTGAGCATTTGTTTGTGGCCTTTGCGCCACAACACTTAGGTAGACTGGTGTCCAAGCAGACCATTTCTAAATGGATTGTCCACTGTGTCTCTTTCTGCTATGAAAAGCATAACAAGCCCCTTCCAGGTCCGGTTGGGGTCACTCCACTAGGGGAGTGTCTGCTTCCTTGGCCCCGTTGCGGAACGTATCCATTAAGTATATTTTCACGGCCGCTATCTGGAATTCAGTGCATACTTTTGTGAAGCACTATAGCTTGGACATTGCCTCCAGACGCTGTGCAGGATTTGGCCTGGCAGTCCTTCAGGGACTACTGTCTTGAGCCTCTAATGTTCTGCTCCATCTCCACCTCCCGGGGTCGACTACCTCCTTGGCGAGGGACTGCTTGGGATTCAGTCCCAGTTGTGATAGCCTGCTGCAAGAGCTCCCACTCGAAGTAAGATAGTACAGTTATGTAAGAACTTACTGTAATAGTAGATCTTCGAGAGGAGCTCTTGCAGCAGGCGTTACTTTCCTGCCCTCCTTCCCCCTCTGAGGTGTACAAAATACCATCTTCATGCTTCACTCCATTCTCCTGTCAGGGCTCATTCTTGGGACTTGGCGGGGCAACTGGGGTGGGGCTGGGTCCACCCCCTTTTGTACCAGAGCTGACGCTGGGGTGGAGCAGACATTGGGGGCAGTCCCTGCTGGGTATTGCTGGCTGAGAAGTTTTCCAGAGGTCCTAGTTCCTGCGGCATAGTTCTAATTGTGATAGCCTGCTACAAGAGCTTCTCTCGAAGATCTACTGTTACAGTAAGTTCTTACATAACTGTACTTTCGAGTTGCCTTCAGGCCATTATCAGTTCAGAGCCATGCCCTTCGGCCCAACATCAGCTCGAAGGGTGTTCACAAAGTGCCTTGCAGTAGTGGTTGCCTTTCTCAGAAGGCAGGGTATCTCCATTTTCCCATATCTGGACGACTGGCTAATTGTAGGTCAGTCCTCTGACCAGTTCAAGTCAGCTCTACAAATCACTCAAGATTTGCTCAGTTCTCTGGGGTTTCTTCTCAGTCTCCCAAAGTCTGTTCTCAAACCAATACAACTTCTTACTTTCATAAGAATAGAGTTGGATACTATCCAAGCAAAGGCCTTCCTCCCTCTGGCAAGGGTAAAGGCCCTAACAGATCTTGCGTCCTCGTTTCGACGTCTGGTCTCCTGTCCAGCAAGGCAGTTTCTTCAACTCCGGGGCCACATGGCAGCTTCCACTGCAGTGGTGCAAGGAGCCAGATTTCAGATGAGGGACATTCAGTTCCACCTAAGGTCCTTTTGGTCTCAGAAAAGAGTCTCTCTTACCAAATTGATTCCAGTGACTCAGACTCTGGTCCTAGCTCTCCAGCGGTGGCTGGATCAGGACAACCTCAGACAGGGTGTTTCATTTCTCTCTCTCTCTCTCTCAAGTTCCCTCAATAGTCCTAATTACAGATGCTTCTCCCCTAGGCTGGGGAGCCATTGGGGAGCCCTCATGGCTCAGGGGGTTTGGTCTCCTCAAGAGTCTCTCTTTCATATCAATCTACTGGAACTCAGGGTCATTTTTCTGGCCCTTCAGGTCTTCTCAGAATCAGTCAGGGGCAAGGTGGTGCAGGTCAAGACAGACACCACCACAATGTGGTACATTAACAAGCAGGGAGGCACTCGGTCTACGGCCTTGTGCACAGAGGCCATGAAACTGTAGTCTCTATCCTATTCCCGTCAAACTTCCCTGATAGCAATTCATATCCCAGGAAAGGACAATGTTCTGGCAGATGCTCTGAGTAGAATCTCCCAGGGACATCACGAATGGTCGCTGTACCCTCACGTCCTACAAGTCATCTTCGCCAGATGGGGCATTCCAGAGAAAGATCTCTTTGCAGTCTCAATCATCAACTTCCTCTGTTTTGCTGCAGACCTCCAGTCCTGGGGACTGTTCCTCTGGATGCTCTCATTCTGGACTGGAAGGGCAGGTTTCTCTATGCCTCCCTTCCCTTCCCTCTGCTGCTCAGAGTCCTGATCAAAATCAGATCTCAATCCTGCACAGTGATACTGGTGGTTCCAGATTGGGCCAGACAGCCTTGGTATCATCTGCTGCTGTCTCTGGCAGTTTCATGTCCCCTGTCTCTTCCAAAGAGATACAATTTCCTAACCTCTCACGGGAGGATCTGGTACCCCAATCTCCAGTCTCTCAACCTCAAGGCCTGGCTTTTGAAGAGTTAGAATATGCAGGCCTGCATTTTTCTTAGGGAGTTCTGGATATCTTGAAGATTTCTAGGAAACCTTCCACTAGAAAAACTTATTCTAAATGTAAAAGATTCAGCATTTGGTGTTTTCAGAAAGGCATTTCACCTGATTCTGCAAATATTGCTACAGCCTTAGATTTTCTAACCCCAGTAATACTCAGGTATTCACAACCTTCTGCAGTAAGCCTGGAGGGTTGGACTGCCCGGAAAGAATGGAACATATGCAAATGCTGGAATCATCTGCATGTGACAACTTTTCAAATGCTGCCCTATACTAACGGCCAATGTTCTAAACCTCCTCAGAGTTTACTCTCCGCCTGAACAGTCTGGTCGCTTGGAGTGTCGCTCTTCTTTCTTCTTCTGACGTGAAGAAATTTATAAATATATACAAGTATAGTTTCCATTTCATTTGCTGCCTTATATTAATTGTTTTACTTTAGCTAAACTTAGTTTTGTAGTTATTTAGTTGTTTTTGCCAGTTCCTCTCAGTTCGGAATAACTGGGAGGGAACGGGGTTATTTTTTTATATTTTAGTGTTTTTTTGTTTGTTTTTTTTTTTTAAACACAAAACCAGTTTTATTTTTGGTTATATTTAGTTTAAAAGTGTTTTTTTGTAACCGTAGTTTTCGGTTACTGAACTGCTAGTACCGGTTAAAATTTTTTCTATCGGTTCGGTTCCTCCGGTTCCTTTTAGGTTCCAGGACAGACCGCACGCACAAGTGTTATTGTTTAAATCATTCTTACTTAGCGGTTCTCTTTTTTTATTGGTTCAATGGCATTAAAACCAAAGAAAAAGACTGGTGAGCCTGGTTTTAAAAATTGTACACAATGTGGGGACGTTTTGGCAAAGGCAGATAAGCACACTATGTGTGTGGCTTGTCTGGGGTATGAGCATCTTAAAGAGGATTGTCAAATCTACATGACTTTCCCTGAAAAAACTATTGAAAAATGCCTGGAACGGCTGAAAAAGAAGCTCCCCAAGGGTCTTTCTGGCTCTGACCAGTCGATACCCTCTGATATTGTGGCTGATCCTCATCTGTTGCTACTTTCACCCCGAGATGGGTGATAAGGCTACCAAGAGGATTTCTGAACCAGCTAGCTCCCCAGTGCCTCTAAAAAAAAAAACACACAAGCTAAAACATACAAAACCCCCAAATACTGATCAGGGGACTTCTGTACCTGCTACTATCATGCCTACTCCTCAGGAAATCTCATAAGCTTTTAAAGTCATTCAGGCTTTTCAGGGTTTAATGCCCTCTGCTCAGCAACCACCTGTTCCAGCAGGACAGCCTGGCAGAATTCCCCTTATTGAAGAGGAGGAATGCAGTGAGCATGAGGAGGATGAGGGGGAACCCAGCTTACCCGAGATACCCCCGGAACAATATTTTGGTTCACCCCCTCGGACATCTGAAGATTTTTCTTCTCACTTCACTTTCATGAGAAAAATGACAGATGCCCTTGACATCTCCACAAGAGAAGACGTGGAGGATGAGGAGGAAATAGAGTATCTGGAGATGATGGGTTTGACTCCCACCAAAGCCCTCCTCCTCCTCCCAGTGAATAAATTCCTTAAAAAGGATGCTCTAAAATTGTTGCAAACCCCAAATTCTTTTTCCCCTCTGGATAAGAGGATGGACAAGAAATATCAGTCGGAGAGGGAAGAGGCAGAGTTCCTTTTTTCCCCATCCAGATCACCATGGGGTCATTCAGCAAGTAGCCTGTAGTAAGGCTGGAGTCCCTCTAGCATCCCATCCACCAGAGTAGGACTCTAGGAAAATAGATAATATGGCTAGGAAAGGGTACCTGTCGGCCTTCCTAGCCACACGATGGCCAACTTTCAGGCCTAAACTGCCCAGTACCAAAAATCCCTGTGGCAGTCAGTTTTGGCCGTTTCTCAGAAAGCTCCCTCACCCCTATCTGATGACCTAGGTCTGGGCTAGAGGCAGCTAAGTACCAATTCCAGATGGCTGCTGATACCTACGACACCGCAGCCAGATGGATGGCAAATATGATAGCCCAGAGGAGATTTGCTTGGCTGAAAGCTACAAATCTCACTGCTGATACACAATCTAAGGCCCTGGATTTTCTTTTAGAGGGAAATGCTCTTTTTTGGAGAATCTACAGTGGCATACATGAATGTGGGTGAGTATAAGGCCACTTACAGAAGCAACTGTAGTAGAGAGAGAGCTTCTCCATCCACCAGGCCTTATGGAAGGAGAGGCTGGGGCAGGTCTTTCCACACCAGGCCCTTTTTCCACCAGTGATCACGCCCCAGTACCAACAGTACCCACAGCAGGGGTACTTTAGGGGCAGGGGTCGAAGGGGTTCTAAGCATGGAGCTCAAGCACAGCCTCCACCCCAAGCCAAGCAGACCCCCTGAAGTACAGGTAGCCCCCTTACTCCCTGTTGGGAGCAGACTTTCCCACATCCTCCAGGCTTGGCTGAACATCACCACAGACAAGTGGGTCCCGGAGGTAGTGGGTCAGGGTCTGTCTCTGGCTTTCAAATCCCTTCCTCCTTCAACAGCCAGGGGTTTCAGTGCACCTTCCCCTGCAGAAAAGAATCTGCTGGAGGCAGAGGTCCAGAAACTGTTACTTTTAAAAACAGTAGAACCTGTCCCAAGCCCATTGAGAGGAAGGGGCTTCTATTCCAGATACTTCTTCACCACAAAGAAAAGTGGGGAGTGGTGGCCTATATTGGATCTCAGAGCCCTACACAGACATCTGAAAAAGCCAAAGTTCAAAATGGTAACTTTGGCATTGATTGTGCCAACAATCCAGAAAGGGGATTGTTTGGCATCACTGGACTTAAAAGACGCCATTTCCACATTCCCATGAGGGAGTCTCACAGAAAATCTCAGATTCAAACTCCCTTCAGGTCACTACCAATTTTCAGCCCTGCCTTTTGGCCTTTCTTTGGCCCCAAGGGTGTTTACAAAGTGCCTAGCACCAGTGGTAGCACACCTCCGAAGACAGGGTGTGACAGTTTTTCCACATTTGGACGATTGGCTGGTGGTGGGCAAATCACCTCAGCAAGTCACTCAGTATCTAAGCCTTACCCAAGGCCTGCTGGAATCCTTGGGGTTCATTATCAATCTCAAAAAGTCAAGTCCTCATTCCTGCACAAAAGTTGCAGTCCATAGGGGAAGAGATAGACACCCTGCAGGGCAGGGCCTACCTCCTTCTGGACAGGATCAGAAATTTTCAGCTAGTGGCAAATTCCTTCACCTTGAACAAGAGCAAGCCTGCAAGACAGTTCTTGCAACTTCTGGGTCATATGGCTGCATCCAGAGTCACAGTGCTGGGTTCAAAGTTTCAAATGAGGGACATCAAGTTCAACCTCAGGGCCCTCAGGAGTCAAAGAAAAGATTCCCTTTCAAAACCCATTCCGGTCACAAGAACTTTGCTGCAAGCTTTGCAGTGGTGGAAGGAAGTACCCAATTTAAGGGAAGGTGTCCCCTTTCAAAAAGAATACCCCTCAGTTCTCACAGCAGATGCATCCCTACTGGTCTGGGGCACCCATTTGGGAGACCATACAGCCCAGGGTACTTGGTCAACCACAGAGTCCCTCCAGCACGTAAACTTGCTGGAACTCAGAGCTGTTTTTTCTGGCTTTAAAAACCTTTTCAGGACTGATATAGTCAAAGGTGGTACAGGTCAGAACAGACAATACCACCACAATGTATTATAACAACAAATGGGGAGGCACCAGGTCAGGGCCCCTTTTCACAGATGCCATGAAAAGTTGGACCCTGTCGTATTCTTTGGGAGTCTCCCTGCAAGCAATCCATCTACCAGGGAAGGACAATACCTTGACAGATGCCTTAAGTCGAATCAACCAGGCCATCACGAATGGACTCTGAACAAACAGGTGGTAGAAATAATTTTCTGAAGGTTGGGCACTCCAGAGGTGGACTTGTTTGCATCCCACCAGAACCACCATTTGCCTCAGTATTGCTGCAGGCCACCAGATTAGGGCATCTTGCCCCTGGATGCCCTGACTCTAGATTGGTCAGGAAGGTTCCTGTATGCTTTCCCTCCCCTTCCACTGGTTTTCAGAGTGTTACTCAAGCTCAGGTCCCACACAGCATTTTTCATCGTAAGAGCCCCGGATTGGCCCAGGCAGCCATGGTACTCTCTAATGCTCTCCATGGCTGTGGCCAAACTGATACGACTCCCTCTGAGGCACAATCTGTTGCCCTTCACCAAGGGGACCCGGTTATACCCAAACCTGAAGTCCCTCAACCTCAAAGCTTGGTTATTGAGGAACTAGAATATGCTGACTTGCAACTCTTTGAATCAGTGCTTCACATTCTGAGGGGCTATAGGAAACCCTCTAGTAAGAAAACTTATTCCTCAAAATGGAAAAAGTTTTCAATCTGGTGTTCGGTTAAAGATTTGATTCCATTACAGGCTGGGGTCCCAGCTGTTTTGGATTACCTCTCTCATTTACATTTTCTGCGTCTACAACCCAATTCACTCAAGGTACACCTTGCAGCATTGTTTGCCTACATTTCTGCTGGTGCTAGGGTATCACTAGCTTCAGACCCCATTTTTAGAAGGTTCTTCAAGGGTTTGGCCCATTTGCACCCTCCTCACAGGGCACCTGTGCCAGCATGGGACCTTAATGTTTGTAAAGCCAAGCTCATGGGGCACCCCTTTGAGCCTATGGCTACAGCTCAGCTTAAATATGTCACTTGGAAAACAGTTTTTCTAGTAGCAATGACTTCAGCAAAAAGAATAAGTGAGCTCCAGGCTCTCTCTGTGGAGCAGGATTATATTTATTTTCATAGAGATAAGGTAGTTTTGAGAACAAATAGAAAATTCCTACCAAAGGTAGTCTCTGATTTTCACCTTAACCAATCCATTACCCTACCTGTCTTCTTCACTGAGCATTCTACTTCTGGTGAAAGAAGACTTCTTAGTCTGGATGTAAAAAGAGCTCTCAATTATTATATTGCAGCCACCAAGGACCATAAACAGGACAGGAAACAGTTGTTTCTGACCTATGGGGATGTGGGAAAAGTTAATCCAGCTTCTAAGAGATCTATTTCTCGCTGGATAGTCCAGTGTATTCAATTCTGCTGTACAAAAGCTGGTATGGAGCCCCCAACAGGGTTGAAGGCGAATTACACCAGAGGAACAGCTGCTACTCTGGCAGCTGCGAGAGATGTTCCACTGGTTGATATCTGTAAAGTAGCTACCTGGAAGACAGTACACACCTTTACAAAGCATTACAGCCTGGATATCCAGTCTAGAAGTGATGCTAGGTTTGGCACCGCAGTCCTGCAAAGTCTATTTCCTAATTAAATGTTCTGTGCCCACCTCCAGTGGTGCTGCTTTGTAGTCTGCAGAAAGTTATGAATACCTGAGTATTACTGGGGTTAGAAGAAAAAATTGCTCACCTAGTTTGAGGTTAAAAGAGGGCAGAACAAGATAAGTGGTTCGCCACATCACTGCAGGGTGAAAATTAACAGATTTCAGTTCACCCACCCAGTCTCTTTGCTCCAAATGTTTCAGCAGAGGCTTCTTCCCATGATCTTTCAATGTGGGCGTCTCCCCATGAAGTTAAAGTGCCGCCTCTCAGCACAATAACTTCAAATGTGAAAGGCAAGCGCAGAACCAGTGGAGACTGCAGAGAAGAGGGGCAAACAGTCAGGTTACTAAATTTCCTCAAATATACACTGCTGCAGCTAGGTGGTCATACACCACCAAACAGGCTGGCAAGAGTAACTTGAATGTGTTGTAGGTGGTTTTGTCATTTCCCTCCCTGTGCATAGCAGCATAGACTAGTTCAAGCTGCAAATCCCCATCCCTCCTGCTGTGCAGAGTATGTCACTTCTTTTTTACTTTGTTACATTTGCTTAATCGCTGCATATTATAGGACACACAACTCTAATTTCACATGGTTCTAGTGGGAATAGGAGGTTTAGGAGCTTGTAAAAAGCTACTCAGTCACCTTAAACGTAGTGCATAAAGGAAAGAAACTGGGTACAGGAAGGAACATGTCCAGGTTTGGTGGAGAAAAGGAAGGGAAGGCTTGGGTGAAGGAGGGGGATCCTTCATTAGGTATGGGGGGCACTGGTGGGCAAGTAGAAAACTGGGAAGGGTGGTAGGCTGCAACAATTGTGGAGCACCAGTCTTTCTTAAAATTGCGTGGAGTGTGCGGGGATGGTTAGTTTGTATCCAAATAGGGAAGCTTGAAAAAATAGATCATGGGACTGCAGGAGGAGCTGTGGAAGGCACGGCAGGCTGCGGTGGGTTACGGTCCAGCTGTAAGTGGAGACAGTAGGGTAGATGAGGAGGAAGGGCAATTTTTAAGTTGTTAGGGGGAGAAGAGGGAAAGGGTATGAAGTCGGGAGTCTGAACCAGGGAGACCCAGTCCATGAGGCAATGAATTGGGGAAACCAGGGTCGTAGGTCAGGACAAAAGGGTAAGGAGGAGAAGTGGTTTGAGGGGAGAAGGGGAGACAGACAGGGAGGCAGAAGGGGTGGGACAGGGAAGGGGAGAAGGACAAGGAGGCAGAAGGGGGAGGACGGGCTTGCATGGGGGAGATAGAGGTAGGCCTAAGAGTAGTGCCTTTGGAAAAATCAGTCCACAGTCCTGAGAGAAATGAAGAAGAGAAGGGGAAGTCTGGAGTGTAACTGGTGGTAACCAGAATGAAACAGGCATGGGGGGGGTATCTATGAGGAAAGTGTAATGGAAAGGGGGAAGTAATGTGCAGGAGGAAGAAGATGTGTCGGGGGCAGAGGTGGGAAGGATGGGGAGCATGTGGTTGGAAACTGGGGTGGAATCCTGGTGTTAGGAGACTGTACTAAGGGGAGTCAGGTGGGGTAGCAGTGGGGAGAGGCATAGCCGCATATGGGTGGAGGCCATGCTGGGAATGACAGTGGAAAAGGTGGGGTAATCTGTACTGAAATTTGCTAGAAGGGGTAGGAAGAAAACTCATTTAATTCTGCATTTGAGGACCAATGACCTGGCTAATAGGACGGTAGAAGAAGTGCAGAGGAGGTTTGAGGAACTAAGACCATTATGCGAAGGAGCAGGAAGATCAGTAACCTTCTGAGAGATACTTCCCGTTCCCAGAGCGAGCACTGCAAGAAAGAGGAGGATAGAGGAATTTAATAAATGGCTAGGAAGTTGGTGTCAGGCCAAAGGGTATGGGCTGGTGGGGAGGGACCTAGGCAGACAGCAATCTCTACTCGAAGGATCAACTCTACTTAAGCGAGGAGGGCAAGTGAGCATTGAAAATGGGGATGAGTAATTACATAGAAAAGGCTGGGTATTTAAACTATGAGCGGAGGTGGCAAGTGGGCAGGAGGTAAGCAGAGGTCACAGGAAGGGAAGTCATACGAGCTAACCCCCCATTACAGAGACAAGGGATTAAGGGCAAGTACTAGGGAGGTTGTTAGAAGGGGAGGGAAGGAGGGGAAGTTACTGGTGTGGAAGGTGGTCACCTTGAATGCTAGAAGCCTGGGAAACAAAACTGCAGAGCTTCAGACTCCCATGGTAGAAGGGGAGGTGAACATGGCAGCAATTACCAAAACATGGGCCACCCAGTACCATGACTAGGACCTGGCGGTAACAGGGCACAGGATTTTCTGCAAGGATAGAGTAAAGGGGAAGGGGGTGGCACTGTATGGGAGGGAAGGACTGAAGTGAGTTTGGGAGGAGAGGAAGGGAGGAAGGTAGTACTGAGTCACTATGGGTGTAAATCCAGGACTCAAGGAATAGGATTATCAGGATGGGAGTGGTGTACAGGCCACCCTTCCAGACTGAAGAATTAGACAGGGAACTAATGATACAGATCAGGAGGGCCTACGGAAAGGGGAGTGTGGTGACCATGGGGGACTTCAACCTACTGGGAGTGAACTGGAGTACACCAGCCACAAATAATAGAAGGGAGCAGGTAGTGCTAGATGCCTTCCAGGACAGCTTCCTGGTGCAGATGGTCAGCGGACCAACCAGGTTAGGGAACACCCTTGACCTAGTATTGGCAATTGAGGAGTTTGTGAGGGAACTAAGGGTGGAAGAGCCACTGTCAGGGAGCGACCATCGCTCAGTATGGTTCACATTGGATACAGGCAAGGAGGGAGTAGTATCTGACAGAAGGGTGTTAGACTTCAGAAGGGCCGACTTCAAGAGGATGGGGAAATACTGGGGGAAACAGTAAAGGAGTATGTGGCCAAAATTTACCCTATTATGGACACTAACCAGAGGTGGGAGCTCATAAAGATGGGGGTAGCGGAGGCTACGAAAACCTGCATCAAGGCTAGGAGTAAGAAGGCTAGGGCAAAGAAACCTAGCTGGGTGATCAATGGAGTCATGGAAAAGATAAGGAAGAAAAGAGCCACCTTTAGGAGGTACAAATAGACAGGAAGGGGAGAGGACAGGGAGGAGTACTTGAAGGAAGTGACATGGGCAGTAAGGGCAGCAAATGCATCAGAGGAGCTCAGGCTGGTGCAGGGCATCGAGGGGGAGAAAGAATTCTTCAGGTACATCTGGTAGAAAAGGAGCTGCAAAGACAATATAGTAAGGACTGAGAGGGAAGGGGGATGAGTGGAAGCAGGGGGTGAAATGGCAGAAGCGCTAAACGACTACTTCTGCTTGGTATTTACTAAGGAAAAGGGAGAAATACCCAAGGGGGATTGAAGATAGGTAAGGAGGAAGAGTGTGTGACAGACAGGGAAATCAGAGGACAGGGTCCTGAGGATTTACAGTCAGAAGAGATGCAAGTCGACAAGTGTTCCAGGATCATCTTGGGCCAGTCCTCAATATCTTCATCAGTGATATTGCAGATGGACTGAGGGTAAGGTTTGTCTGTTTGCAGATGACACCAAGATCTGCAACAGAGTAGATGATCCAGATGGGGTAGGCAGAATGAGAAGAGATCTGGATAAACTGGCAAAATGGTTGAAAGAGTGGCAACTGAGGTTTAATGCAAAGAAGTGCAAGATCATGCACACAGGGAAGAGAAACCCATAAACCACCTATAGGCTGGGAGGGGAGTTGCTGTAAGTCACAAGTGAAGGGAAAGACTTGGGTATCATCACCCGCGACGACCTGAAATCATTCAAGCAGATCACTAAAGCAGTAGGTAAGGCTTGGGGGTTGTTGGGGTGTATTAGTAGGGGTATCAAGTCGGAAGAGGGAGATGGAGTTCAAGGGGTAAGAATGGTGTAGAAATGGACACAAGGCCCTTTACACGAGAAAGGGTCCTGAAGGAACTGGAAGTAATAAGAGTTGATAAAGCAATGGGGCCAGATGGGGTGCACCCCAGGGTCCTTAAAGAACTAAGAGAGGTGGTGGCTGAACCTCTTGCTATCCTGTTTAGCCGATCACTAGAAACAGGGAGGTACCCAAAGACTGGAGGATAGCAGATGTAGTCCCTTATACAAAAGTGGAACAAAGAGGAAGTGGGGAACTACAGACCAGTCAGCCTCACCTCGGTAGTGGGAAGATCATGAAGCACTACTGAAAGAGAGATTGGTGGAACATCTGGTTGTCAGTGGACTACAGGACCCAAGGCAGCATGGTTTCACCAGGAAGGCCATGTCAGACCAACCTCATTGAATTTTTGACTGGGTGACTAGGGAGGTGGATCAGGGAAGGCAGTGGACATGGCCTATCTGGACTTCAGCAAGGCCTTTGACACTGTGCCACATAGAAGACTATTGCAGACTGGGAATATGGGTGTAGGCAGGACAGTAGTCGGTGGTAGGTAACTGGCTGGGCAGCAGGACACAGAGGTGGTGGTAAATGGCTGTCACTCCACAGAGGGAAGAGTGACCAGTGGGGTACCACAGGGATCAGTGCTGGGACCGCATTTATCTAGTATCTTCTATCAGTGACATTGCGCAGGACCTAGAAGGCAGAATTTCACTGTTCGCTGATGACACAAAGCTCTGTAACAGAGTAGACACACCAGAGGGTGTAGACAGAATGAGAAGGACCTGCAGAAACTTGAAGAATGGTCAGGGGTTTGGCAGTTGAAATTCAATGCAAGGAAGTGCAAGATAATGCATATAGAACTACAAAACCCTGGCACAATATATCAGTTGGGGGTGAGGATATAGCATGTACCAAGCAGGAAAGGGATCTTGGAGTTATCATCTCTGATGACCTCAAGGCAGGGAAACAGTGTGACAAGGCAGCAGGTAAAGCAAATAGGATGCTGGGATGCATAGGCAGGGGCATCACCAGCAGGAAAAGGAGGTCATAATTCCACTATACAAGACACTAGTGAGGCCGCACCTGGAGTACACTGTACAGTTCTGGAGACCTTACCTACGTAAGGACATAGACAGGGTAGAGAAGGTTCAGGGAGGGCAACAAAGATGGTGCATGGATTGCATCACAAGTCCATGAGGACAGGTTGAAGGCACTGAACATGTACTCCCTGGAGGAGAGGAGGAGAGAGGGATATGATAGAGACATACAAGTATCTTACAGGGAGGAACAGGGTGCAGGAATGCACTATTTTTAAGCGAAAAGATGTTCCAGGACTAGAGGGCATGGGATGAAGTTGGAGGAGGACGATTCAGAGGAAACGTGAGGAAGAATTTCTTCACAGAACGGGTGGTGGACAAGTGGAACACCCTGCCAGAGGAAGTGGTGGGGGCTGAAACAATCACGGGATTTAACAATGCATGGGATAGACGTAAAGGAATTCTGGAGGTCAGGGGTAAGGGGCAACAGACTTCCTGGAAAACATAAACTGAACTTACAAACTTAAATGGGCAGACTGGGTGGGCCATAGGCCCTTATCTGCCGACACTGTCTATGTATCTATGTATCTATGTATAATCCTTCTTTACAAGACACTGGTTATGCCCCATCTGGAGTACTGCATGCAGTACTGGAGGCCACACCTTCACAAGGACATTAACCTGATTGAGGCAGTCCAGAGAAGGGCAACCAAAATGGTGCAGGGACTGCATCAGAAAACATATGAGGACAGATTAACGGAGCTCAATATGTATACCCTAGAGCAAAGGAGGTAGAGAGGTGATATGATCAAAACATTCAAACACCTTAAAGGCATTAACAAGGTGAAAGAGTCTAACATGTTTCAATATAAGAAAAATAGCAGGACAAGAAGACACAGCATGAGATTAGAGGGAGGCCGATTAAGAGGTAATGTGAGGAAGTTCTTTTTCACAGAAAGGGTGGTGGATGCATGGAATGGCCTACCTCAGGAAGTGGTGGATATGAATACAGTGCAGGGCTTCAAACAGGCATGGGATAGGCATAAGGGAGCAATACACATGAGTATGAATAGATAGGCCATTGACAGAGCAAAGGCCGATGGCACAGTCATAAGGTAGAACAAGCATTTGTCAATGCCGAATGTTGTCACACTGGCATTGGCTTTGGTAGTGCAGAAACACATTTTGAGCAGGATGTGAAAAATGGCAGCTGTGCTGTTCATAAGGAGGTGTAAATAAATGGCAGTGTTGAAAATGTGGCATGTAAATATTGCAAATTTGCGAAGTTACAAGGGTGCGCTTGTAACAGTCATTTTATGGACTTTCGGCACCAAATTTTCAACATAGGCATTTTAGCACCTCTGCTCATGTACAGTGTCACTGTCATTT
Organism: Neoceratodus forsteri; assembly: GCA_016271365.2. NCBI lineage: Eukaryota > Metazoa > Chordata > Ceratodontiformes > Ceratodontidae > Neoceratodus > Neoceratodus forsteri. Next base: position 151,251,979 of record CM028134.1, read on the forward strand.
CTCAAACTGTCCCAAAAACTGATTTCTGACAGTGACCACACTATTCTGCGCCAGACGAGAAAACACATTTCAGGCAGGATATGTAAAATGACAGCTGTACTGTTCATCAAGAGGTGTGGAAAAATGCCAATGGAGAAAATCCAGAGAGAAAATATTACAAATGCACAACGTTATGACGGTGTGTGCAAACTGCACAATGCACGCACGTAACACAGTCATTTTATGGAGTATCGTCACCAAATTTTCAACATAGGCATTTTACTGCTCCTGAACAGTGTCACTGTCATTTTTGCAATCTGCCCCAAACACTGATTTCCCACAGCGACTGCGCTATTGTGTGCCGGAACTGTGGAAACACATTTTGGCCAGGATGTGAAAAATGACAGCTGTAGTGTTCACAAGGAGGTGTGGAAAAATGAGAATGTTGAAAACCTGGCATGAAAATATTGCGAATTCGCGAAGTTATGAGCGTGCATAGCAACTGCACAATGCACGCTTGTAAAACAGCCATTTTTTGGATTCTTTCCACCAAATTTGCAATATAGGCTTTTTGAGAGCCCACCTCATGAACACTGCCACTGTCCTTGTGTTAATTTGTCCTGAAAGGTGATTCCTCGCAGTGACTGTGAATTCACCTTTCGGGACCAATTAATGTCATAACAGTGACAGAATTCATGAGGAGGGTTCCCAAAAACCCATGTTGAAAATTTGGTGCAAAAATTCCAAAACCTGCCCGAGATATGCATCAAAGTTGAAAAAACCCTATTTATTCTATTATACAGCTTACTGGCATTTCCTCAGTTCACGGTTGGCTTTGAAGAGTGCAGACGTATTCCTGGTCCACCAAAAATCGTTGCGCCGTACTCTGGAGGTAAGTATGGGGTCGGGGGGAGGCAGGGTGCGAAGTGGGTGGGTGCGGGTGGTAGGGAAACTACGAGGGACCGTTTTCTGTTTACAGGTGTAAAAAAACAAACATTGCAGACATTTTTCTTTTACAGGTGTTTTTTCTAGGGGATACAGTAGCCGATGGAGGATTGGGCACCCCTACCGCACATAGAGTGGGGGGACACTAGCTGAGGGGATTGGGCACACCTCAGCACAGAGGGGGACATCATGCCGATGGGGAGGGCTCCCGGCCGGCACATTAAAGTGGGAAAGGGGATGGATGCCGGCGGAGTTAGGCACCCCATCGACAAACAGCAGAAGCAAGGGGTGCATGAGCCAAGGGGATTGGGCACCCGACAAGCAAAAAGGGGAGACATTATGCTAACGGGAGTGGGTTCTACATGGCACATAAGCATGAGGGCCAGGTAAGCTGACTGGGGATTGGGCACCTCTCGGCTGGCAGTTTAGCGCCACTGTGCCACCATGTTTGTAGCTGGCTAAATGATGGGGAGGCATGCCCACTGTATGTGACGAAGCTTTACTCGCATTGCAGCGGACCTTTCTTAGATATGCTTGCCACATTAATATGCATAGTGTGGCACCGCTATGCAGGTCGATTGGGGAATGAGGGACGCACCTACTGGTCAGTGCCCTGCATTCGACCAACAGCGACCATGCCTCCAAATCGCCACTACCGCAAGATGTTGGCTGCACAAGCATGCCAACATAAAAAGAAATAGGTAGACTGGATGGGCCTTGCGGTCCTTATCGGATGTCAACTTTTATGTTTATATGATTTAGAACACTGAGGGTGGACAAGGTACCTGGACTTCAGTAAGGCATTTAACTGTGTGCCATATGGGAGACTAGGAAGTAAGCTACAAGCTACAGGGGCGAGAGCGAAGTTGGTGGGCTGGGTAGTGAACTGGCTACAAGGGAGGCAGCAGAGAGCGGTGGTGGGTGGGGAGCCATCATCCCCAAAGGTGGTGACAAGTGGAGTTCCACAGGGCTCGGTGTTGGGACCAGTGCTGTTTGGGACATTGATTGCAGACATATCCTGTTTGCATCCTCCTCCACTACAATGTGTTTTCCAAACTTTGTTTACTGTGACCAGATTATTGAACAAGAATGGGCAGGTGTAGACCAAAGAAAATAATCGGCCGAAACCTAAAGTGCAGTGTTTCCCTTTTTTGGAAGAAAATACCCACAAGTGGGAAACCCCTTCTCTTGCAGATAAGGCGGTTCATAATTCTGTCATACACACCACTATTCCTATTGAGGGGTCCTTGGCCTTAGTGGACTCGCATGACAAATGAGTGGATACTTCATGCAGAAGGGCCTTTGCCTCCAACGGCACAAATGTACGCACCTCCTATGCCTCCTTCATTGTTGCCAGTGCCTTAAACTAGTGGGTTACGACCCTGGGCAGATTTGTTCCCTTGGATGTGGAGGGGGACAAGCATTTGGCAGTTAGTATTCATGGCCTCCACTTTCTTAGGGGATGCCATGGTGGAAAACGTACACATGTCCGCTCGCTCCGCCTATCACATTATGTTTGCTACGTGAGGTGTGTGGCCTCGGCATTGGGTAGCTGATCAGGCTTCGAAGTCCAAGGTGTTCAATTTAGTCTTCAAGGGAGGCTTGTTTGGTTCTGTCTGGATGATATTTTGAAGAATATCTAGGATAAAAAGGGTCACCTTTCAGTGTCAAAGCAACAGCAAAAAGCTGCATCATCTCCGAAAGGTCAAGGAGGTGGCTGACAGAGACAGTTTCGAGGTCATTTTTGTCCCTTACAGAATTTCGAGAACCAGGAGAGTAAAGGAGCCTATTCTGGTTTCAAGCGCAATAGTGGCAGAGGAACCCTTGCTAGTAGATGCAACAGAGGCACAGGGTGAAAAGCGGGCTTCTCACAATAAGGGTACGCGGGCCATCTCTGCCTCCCTTCCCTTAGTGGAAGATTGCACAGTTTTTACACAAGATGGGTCCTGATAACATCAGATGCTTGAGTTTTGCAAATTTTGGCTTTATGTTATGCAATAGAATTTAACATTTCCCTTCAAAGGGGCATTTTGTCTCCTGAGGACGCTCTGAGTAGCAAAACTGGTTGAGGGGTTTTATCTTGTTTGAGCTGTTGGCATGTATCAATAAAGCCCTTTATGCACTTTATTCTCTAGTGCTTTATTTGCCTATCTTCTCTAGTTTACCTTTTCCTGGCATAGAGATGCAGTTAGAGCGTAGCTTGTTGCTGCCTATGCATTTTCTGCCATCGCTGGTTCCAAAGGACCCCATGAAGAGAAAAGCAGTGTTGCAGACCCTGGACCACCTCACTCAAATTGGGGTGATTATTCTGGTGCCTCCCAGCAAGTAAGGCCAGGGATTCTACTCTATTTCATAGTTCCCAAGAAGTGGAGGGTTTCAGGCCTATTCTGGATCTGAAGCACCTAAACAAGTTTGTTCACCACATGATGTTCAAGATGGAATCCCTGCATTCAGTCATCCGAGCTGTCCAGCCGGGGGATTATCTAGCTTTCCGTAGATCTGAGAGATGCGTATCCACACCCCCATCAGACAGTCTCAGAGGTTCCTCAGGTTCACAGTCCTGGGACAGCACTTTCCAGTACAGGGTGCACCCATTTGGGCTGGAAACGGCTCCCAGGTTCTCTCGAAGGTGCTCATAGTCCTGGTGACTCAACTCCAACAGGAGGGACATCATGTCTATCCCTACCTGGACAACCTGCTCTTTTGTGCACTGTCTGTGCCATTGGCAAGGAAGTCAGTGACCAGGATTCTGGAGGTGTTGGAGTCCCACTTTTGGGTGATGAATCGGGAGCCCCGACAGGGCAACACCTTCCCTCTGTGGCTGCGGCCTCCCAAGCCACTGCAACTGCCCACAGAATCGCCACATGCCCACGCTCTCTGGAGCCCAGCAAAGCCCCATGACCGGGTGACACCTTCCCTCTGCAACTTTCCAAGCTGCTGCAGCCGCTCACAAAATTGCTGCATGCTCAAACTCTGGATCTCAGCAAAGCCCCTGACTGAGTGACCTTCCCTCTGCGGTTGTGGCTTCCCAAGCCACCACAGCCGCTCACAGAATTGCCGCACGGCCACTCTCTGGAACTCAGCAAAGCCCCTGACCAGGTGACATGTTTTCTGTGTGGCAGCGGCTTCCCAAGCCCCCGCAACTGCTCACAGAATCGCCGCATGCCTGCTCTCTGGAACCCAGCAAAGCCCGTGACAGGGCAACATCTTCCCTCTGCAGCTGCGGATTCCCAAGCAGCCGCAACCGATTACAGAATCTCTACATACCCACTCTGGAACTCAGCAAGGTCCCTGACCGGACACTTTCCTCTCTGGCTGTGGCTTCCCAAGCTGCCACAACTGCTCACAGACTCGCCGCACACCTGCTCTCTGGAACCCATCCCCTGACCAGGCAACACCTTTCCTCTGTGGCTTCAGCTTCCCAAGCTGCCACAACCGCCTACAGAATTGCCACGCAGCTGCTCTCTGGAACCCAGCAAAGCCCCTGACCAGGTAACACCTCCCCTCTGTGGCTGCAGATTCCCAAGTCACAGCAACCACTCACAGAATCATCGCACGCCCGCTCTCTGGAATCCAGGTACGCACCCCAAAGGAAGACTTTCTCCAACTTAAATTCTTGGTGCCTTCCTGCTCATAGCAGCCAATTGGCTCACGCTCCCCAGCACAGCCATCTATTGGCCAAACCTCTAAGCCTGCTTCTCTCCCTGGTTTTTCAGCTCTAACCCAGTTAGAATCTTATTTGATAATCACAGCAACAACTACTAGAAATGTATTTGCTATTTTACAATTAGGACTGCTCGAATCTATTTGCCTAAATTTTTCTTGATAAGTTTCTAAACCTTGTACCTCGAGCAGAAGCTGCTAATTTTTGGCTTACTCCCTGTTTAATTTGCACTGCATTGCTACTTGCTGTTTAGTAATCTGTAAGAAAGTTACTTTTGTAATCTCTACTCTCTAATCTCTGTAATCTCTAATCTTCTCACTCTATCTTCTAAATCCCTCTCGCTCCACTGTCCTTTTCAACTGTTAGCTCAATTTTGATTTTCTGTTTTTCTACCCCTGCACACTCTCAGCCTTGCTGCTCTTCTCTCCCCCCCCCCATGTCCCACCTGCTAGCCACCTGTCTCGCTGGGTGTCAGGCCCACCAATTCAGCTCTTAAGTGCCCCCCATTGTCTTTCTCCCGCCTCTCCTGTCCATCTCCCCCTGACTAAACCCCACCAGTGTACCTGTCCTTAAAAAGGCTAACTCTTGCCCTCCTTCTTCCCTTCCAGCAAAGCCCCTAACTGGGGGGCACCTTCCCTCTGTGGCTTCGGCTTCCCAAGCCGCTGCAACTGCTCACAGGATTGCCACATACCTGCTGTCTGGAACCCAGGTACACTCCCCATAGGAAGACGTTCTCCAACTTAAATTCTTGGTGCCTTCCCGCTCACAGCAGCAGATTGGGCAGACTAGATGGGCCAAGCGGTCCTTATCTGCCGCCAGAGTCTATGTTTCTATTGGCCCACGCCCCAGCACAGCAGTCTATTGGCTGAACTGTAAACCCTTCTCCCCTGGTTTTCAGCTCTAACCCAAAGCCTCACTGGTGCTATCGCTGGTTCCCCACCTCCCCCACCACTCCCCCTTAGCTGGCCGTGCCTCTATAAGCACAACAGAGGGGCAGTACTTTTCTGTCCCTACATGTGCAGTAGTGTTTTTTGTTCTTTTAATTACAATTTCCCCATTTCTTCATCTGCACAGTATACTGTGCTGCCTCTAGAGGGCCTCGCCTTCCCTATATTTGAACCAAACTAATTTTTCATTTTCTTTTTTCCTCATTTTCTCTCCATGCCTGCACTGCCTGTAACCAGCAGGTCTTTCCTCCTATCTCCTGACCTTACTCTCCCTGCTCTATTTACATCACTCCACCCTGCAATACCCCACTGACATCTACCCTGATTTCTCCCCAGTCCATCACATACAGCATCCACAGACATACATCCTGCCCACTCTCTCCTACTCGTGGCCTCCTTTCCTCTTTCCACCACTCCCCCCCATCTCCCCCGGCGGCCCTTTCCCCTCCCACTCCCCTACTTCCTCCTCTTTCTGGTAGGGGCACCCTATATTATCCCTCCCGCTCCCTCCTCACTCCCCACCCTTGCCATTCTGTGCCATCTCGCCTGGTTTTCTGCCTCCTCAATTATCCCTCAGCATTATTCTCATTCACTGCTCCAACCACAGGCGACCCTCCCCTCATCTCCTTAAAAGGACAGAAACTCCAGGCCACCCTCTCTATGCTCTTTCTTATCCTGCTGCTCTCTGGAGATATCAAACAAAACCCTGGTCCCCAATGCTAAACAAACTGCCCTCCCATCTTAAAGGCCTCTAAGTAATGCACATAAACATCTGAAGTGTCCTGCCCAAACTGGACCTTTTAAATTGCCGGCTAACCCAAAACCCCCCCTGATATTTTATGCCTCTCGGAAACATGGCTATCCGCCAAAACACCCGCTGCAACCCTTGACATCACCGGCTACTCTATCATCTGGCAAGACTACAGCAAGAGAGGGGTGGTGTCACTGTACTCAAAGCATCCCCTCTCATGCACCATAATTGAAAAAAAGAGTCATGTCCGGATCGCATGAACTGATCAATGCCAAATTCTCCTTTCCCTGCTCCCTCCCCTCCTTCATTGGGTTGGTCTGCGCCTCCCCTCAGCTTGAACAGACTGCAATTACTGAATGTGTCACCACCCTCCAGCCTCTTGTGAGCTCCAGCAAGCTTTTACTCCTTGGTGATTATAATCTTGATTGGCTGTCCCCCCTCCTCTGCTCTGACCATCTCCAAAATAGAGTCCCTGAACCTCTCTCAACTAATCGCCGAACCCACACGCTACAACCCTCATTCCTCTCATCACTCCCTGATAGACTGGGTTCTATCATCTCATCCCCACAGAATATCCAGAGCAGGACTCCTCGACCTTGCCCTCAGTAACCACTGCATTGGAAAGACTCAGCTGTCAAAATCCACACAAAAATACATCCATACACATCCTTTGCACTCTCTCGACACAAACTCCCTTCTTTCGGGCTTACATAATGCAAACTGGTCTCCTGTCTACTCTTCCTCAGACATAGACACTGCCCTAGCCCATTTCACAAACATTTTTTACCTATATTTGGGACATCCATGCCCCGCTTAAAAAAGCACGAGTCAGAAAACGCCACCACCCCTGGATCTCTGCCCCAATAATTTCCCTCTGCAATCCCATGACAAAGCCTGGTCGGCCTTCAAATCCACCCAATCTGCTCACTCCAAACAAGTCTACAACACTGCTAGAAACTTATGCACCAAAGCCATCAGGCAAGCGAAAGCTGCCTACTTTACAAGGCACCTTAGAAATGAACACCTCTCCTCCTTCTGGAATATTATCCACTGCATCATAAACTCTACCCCACAATCACACATCCCCTCTATAAACCTCAACTACGTCAAAATCATGACCCCTCCAAAACAGCGAATGCCATGAACACCTATGTCACTACCTGTGCTCTCCTGGACCAAGCCCTTCCCTCCCCACTTGAGAATAAACCCCTCCTGTAGTTACTGTCCTCAAGCAACTTCACCCTAGCTGCTGTCTCTGCCAGTGAAGTACTGACTGCACTCCTAACTCTAAATCCAACTAAATCGAGCCTGGATAACATCCACCCCAGTCTCCTACATATATCAGCCCTTGCTATCGCCCTCCCACTGACCTACTTACTAAATCTATCCTTCTCCACAGGCTCAGTACCCATGGCCTGGAAGACAGCCTCTATCATCCTTCTCCACAAAGGTGGAGACGCCACTACTCCCAGCAACTACTGTCATCTCCCTCCTCCCCACCTTATCTGAGGTGCAAGAGTGCTTAGTACACTCAAGACTAAACATGTTCCTCACCTCCACTAACTGTTTGTCCCCCTACCAATCAGGCTTCAGGAAGCACCACTCCACCATATCTTCTCTTCTTAGGTTTACCAGCCACATCCAATCTGCTGCCGACAAAGGACATATCACTGCAGCCATTTTCATTGACCTTTGTTTCAAGGCCTTTGTTTCTGTTTCCCATCCCCTACTCCTAAATACCCTTGACCACGCTGGACTCTACCCCCCCCTCAGTAAAATGGTTCACCTCCCACCTAACAAACAGATGTCAGTCAGTCAAAATAGCAAACTCCTCTTCCTCCCCACTCCCTATCCAAGCTGGCATCCCTGAAGGGTCAATTCTTGGTCCCATTCTTTTCACTTTTTTTTGTTTTAATCAGTAACCTTCCTTCTGCCTGCTGAAACTCCCTCATCCATATGTATGCAGACGATACCGTTCTCTTCACCTCTGGTACAGACCTGAACTCTATCAAATCTGCTCTACAGGAGGATTTCTACAGTGTTCAGCCTTGGTTTCAGGAAAACAAACTCAGACTAAACACCTCTAAAACTGTCTTCATGACCTTCGAAACCTCCCAAAGACTGACAAAATCTGCCCCCTCCCCTCCCATTACCACCCTAGAAGGTACTCCCCTAAATGAATTCACATCCTATAAGTACTTAGGTGTTTGGTTAGACCCTCAGCTAAACTTCTCTCAGCACATGGACTGTCATCAAAACTGTGACCTAAGCTTGGGATCCTTTATCATAATAGGGACTCTCTCTCGCTCCCTGTCCATTAGGAACTCCTGACCAAAATGATTTTGCCTATACTTGACTATGCCGACATTGTCTACTGCACTGTCCCCTCCTCCCTACTTGCTAGACTTAACTCTCTCTTCTACGTCTTCTGTTGTTTTTGCCTCCAACTTTTCCTTAAGGATCCACCACTGCTCCCCCCTCCTCACTCTAAACCTTCCTCCCCTATCCCACTGGCTCTTTACTCACTCTTTCTCCTTTATCTCCAATTTTGGTTCAACCCTGTCCTCTCCTACCTCTCTGATCATCTCACCCCTGCTCCCTGCACTGTAGGGATGCCCACTCTTTCTCTCTCTCCTCAAACCATCCTCTAGCATGGGCAGATCTGCTTACACCTATCGCCTCCCCTCACTCTGGAATTCTCAACCTCCTGTCCTTCGAAACTCCCTCTTGCCCCCCTCTGTCAGGTCTCAGCTATGCCTTCTAGCCTCCTCCTACCTGCACCCATGTCACCTGACTGTACTTGAGCACTACCATTCTATGCTGTTATTGAAATTTGTATTTTATTTGCTGCTTTTACTGTTTCCTCCTTCATTGTTGGCACTGTCTTGTATCTCACATGATTTACTATTGTACACTGTATTGTAATTTTTCACCAATGTACACCATCTTCCATACCTGTGATCCTGTTTATCTGTTGCTTCTAATTGTCCTGCTCATGACTTGCAATTTGCTACTGTGTTTACCTAAGGGAATTGTTCTATGCTATTTTTACTTATGTACCCTGCTCCCCAGATCTCCCTGGGTTGCACCTGGAAACAAGCCTTGTCTCAGTGTGCCTTTCCTGGTTACCAGATGTTTAAATAAAAAAAATAGAGCTCTCTCGACCCGTCACAGACCCTGGAACACCTGGGAGCAGTATTCCAGATGGACGAGGGCAAGGCCTTCCCCTCACCAGCCAGAAAGGAGACCCTGTTGAGAGAGTTTCAGTGGCTGAGGAGCCAATTGTCGGCTTCAACTCATTGCCTTCTATGAATTCTGGGCCTCATGACAAGCAGCGATAGAACTGGTTCCGTGGGATCGCCTTCACATTTTTCCCCTACAGATCGAGTTGCTGCCAGCCTGGGATCCGACCTCAGAGGACTATCAGGCCAGGGTCCATCTCTCACCACAGCTGTGGCAGTCTGAGTCGGTGGGCTAGTTTGGAGTATCTGAGCAAAGGGTCCTCCTTGGAAGTCCTCCCAGAGTTGGTTCTGACATCCAGTGCCAGACTGTCAGGTTGGGGGACAGTCCTGTATCACATTCCCATTCAGGGGACTTGGTCAGCACAGGAACAGCACCTACACAAACATTCTGGAGATTGGGGCAGCGTGCCTCCTTCTTCATTTTTAAAGTCAGGTGCAGTCAAAAGCTGTAAAGATAAGGCAAGACAACGCTGTCAGTGGTGTACATAAACAATCAAGGGGCACAACTAGCAGGGACATGCTGAAAGAAGCCACCAATCTCCTGCTGTGGGCAGAGGAGAATCTTCCCTCCAGAGGAGGGCAACTAAAATGGTGCAGGGTCTGCACGAGAAGCCATACGAGGAGAGACTAAAGGAGCTTAATACTGTATGTATACCCTTGAGGAAAGATGGGAGAGGGGGACATGATAGAAACTTTTAAGTACCTCAGTGGAATCATCAAAGTCCAAGATGGTAGCATCTTTCAAAAAAAGATGTGCAAGAACAAGGGGACACAATTTAAAGATGGGAGGGGCAGTTCAGGGGCAATGTGAGGAAGTATTTTTTCCACAGAGAGGGTGGTGGACGCATGGAACAGCCTTCCTGAGGAGGTTGTGGGGTCTAAAACTGGGAGAATTCAAGAACGCATGGGACAGACATAAGACATTTCTTGAGGAGGGGTAAGAAATAGGCTGTTGGTTAACTAGAATCTGCAGCTTATCCTGTAGGTAGGGAAATGGGCAGACTAGATGGGCCAAGTGGTCCTTATCTGCTGTCAAAGTCTGTTTCTATGTTTCGCTCTGTCAGCAGTCCACTTGGCGGGGTAGTTGCACATTCAGGCTAAGCTGAGAAAATGTTAATCCAGGGGAGTGGATGTTGAACCCAGAGGTGTTCAACCTTCGTTTTCAAACGTTTGGTCATCCTAAGATCAATCTGTTCACCTCCAGCCAGAATGCTCGAATTCAATTGTTCTTCAAATCGCTACCAGAGTCCACAGGCGGAAGCAGTGAACGCCCTGTCACAAGCGTAGAATTTTGACAGGACCTATGCCTTCCCTCCTGCCACTCCTCTTCAAGGTTATATGCAAAATAAGGCACCCAAGAGGAAGCTTTATTTTTTTTTTTTTTTTTTATAATTAAATGTTATTGATATTCTACAAACATACATAATAAACATGGTGTGGAGTCGATTTCCATTATGAAACTTGTCATTGATTGATAAAAGATAAAACAAGTACATGTTTAAAGACACAACAGTACAAGATAACAACTTATATACTCATTACTTCTATAGACAGATGAGCCACAAAACTAATTTTACATAAAGCTGAGTCAGATGAAAGTACCCAGCAAGCAACAAAGGGCAAGGCATTATCTCTGTTATAGTAAATAAGAAAAAACTTTGGATAAATTCAACTCCAGTAAAATCTGGAAAACAGTGGTGATATCTAAGGTAATACTATGGCTAAGGAACAAAACCTGGGTCTGTTTGAAGTTTATAATTCACCCAGGGGCCCCAGATTTCCTCAAAAATTGAGTACGCTTTAATTGCTTATATGTATCTTTTTCAAGACCATAAATAAAATCAGTAACTTCCATCCAGTGTTGTTATACTGGGGAATAAGACTTAAGCCACAGTTTAGTAAGGAAATTCTTAGCGCTGACCGCTAAGATCAGTAACAACTTCAACTGATGGGAACAAAGGGACAAAGTAGCTGTCAAAATGTGCAATAATGCCAATAAAGGAGTGAGAGAAATTGGGTTCAAATAACTTGAGCCATAACTTGGGGAACAGAGGACCAGAATGGTTGTATGCATGGACAAGCCCAGAAAATATGTGCATGATTGGCCATACTCTCACCACATAGCCTCCAGCATCCTCCTACTGGGGAACCCTGGTAATGTGCTAGATGAGCCGGGGGGGGGGAGAGCGAGATCTACATTTCCATGCAAATTCTTTCACATATGGAACAGTAGATAAGGTATATGTAGCCAAAGCGTATTTCTCCCATTCCACTGGGTTACATGGTATATTCAATTCTGCAGTCTATTTGGTTAGAATAGACTCTGTTGATTCCATCGTCAAGGAATGAAAAATGGAGTAAAGAGTTCCAATCAAATGTTCCAAGGGCCCTCCTTTGAGTACAAATGAAAAAGGTAGCCAAAGGAGAAATGGTAGGTGCTACCATCTGAGTTTGGGTTGGCCAAGTTCATGTATAAGTACGTAGCTGCTAATATCTGTAGAGATCCTTGGGTGATAGGCCATAGTTCCTTTGAAAATCAGCAAACATGTGAGGGCCACTAGAGTCTAAGATCTGGAGACAATATATAAGTCCCACTCGCGCACATCTACAAATAAAATTATCCATTTTATTAAGAGGATTTTGTGGATCCAAAGCGAAGGCAGTTAAATAGATATGTTCATGTTTAAGGAGGTGCCTCTGGAGGGTATGCCAAATACGCAGTACCTCTAGTAAAACAGGGAAAAGAAGATAATAGAACATAGTTGGGACGGGAAGCATACAAGACTTGCCCAACATCATGTAAGTCACTCAAGGTCTTTCCAATGTGAACAGTAAGATGGGTTGGACCACTGGCAGAAAATACAGAAATGACAGGCCTCGGCATACCACTGAAAATGAAGGAAGCTAATATCACCTTTCAATGGAGGTTAATATAGGACAGTAGCCCAAACTCTCAGTTTAAAGAGCTAGTGGAGCCTTCTGAAGTATTTTCCTTTTGCTCACCAGAAAGTATTCTATGTGATAATATTGTGCTGGATGTGTGGAACAGCTCTGACATATCTAACTCTACTGCCCCACACTACAGCATCAGCATTATGATCTCACTGACAGTGACATCACAGGTGAATGACCTGGCAGTCACTCACTTGCTGTTCCTAAGTAGCAGTGATGTCACAGTCAGTGAGGTGACAATGCTGATGATGTAGTGTGGGGCAGTAGAGCATAGATACATAGACAGTGTCGGCAGATAAGGGCCTATGGCCCACCCAGTCTGCCCATTTAAGTTTGTAAGTTCAGTTTATGTTTTCCAGGAAGTCTGTTGCCCCTTACCCCTGACATCCAGAATTCCTTTATGTCTATCCCATGCATTCTTAAATCGCGTGATTGTTTCAGCCCCACCACTTCCTCTGGCAGGGTGTTCCACTTTTCCACCACCCGCTCTGTGAAGAAATTCTTCCTCACGCTTCCTCTGAATCGTCCCCTCCTCCAACTTCATCCCATGCCCTCTAGTCCTGGAACATCTTTTTCGCTTAAAAATAGTGCATTCCTGCACCCTGTTCCTCCCTGTAAGATACTTGTATGTCTTTATCATATCCCCTCTCTCCCTCCTCTCCTCCAGGGAGTACATGTTCAGTGCCTTCAACCTGTCCTCATAGGACTTGTGATAGAGCAAGATATGTCAGCTGCCAGGCTAAGAGCGGTCCCACACATCACATCTACTAATATCAGGTAAACAATCGTCTAATTAAACAAAGGGAAAAGAAAAAGTACCTCAGATATAAAAGGTAATGGTTGGCTGCTTTTAAAATCTAATATTAGTTTTAGGCAGCATATTAGCTCTTTAATACTTCCCCAAAGATTACGAAGGGTTATTTGTTGCCTTTCACAAATAGAGTTATCACCTTTTAAGAAGCCCAAAGTGGGACATTTGTTACTGAAACATTATTTTTCGCAGGACAGTATGTAACCTTGACCAATGCATCAGACTTGTTTTCTTTATGTAATTAGAATTGAGGCTAAGTATTGTAGTTTCATAGTTGCTTGTATTGTTTCTTACCATTTTAACATATTTTCATTAAGGTATTAGTTTTCTGCAACATTTAGTGGAAAGTTAGAAAATATTTTTTCTACTATAAAGTCAGGACATTTAGTATTTTTCATGTTTTTTTGCAGGACACAGCTGCCCAAATCAGGACTGTCCTGCAATAATCAGGACAGGTGGTAACCCTATTCACAAATGTAATACGAGGGAGGCAAGAGAGGTTTGAAGAAAAAGTAAAATTCTAGGTAAAATATTTAAGTGAATAGTTTCAAGTTGGCAAAAAAAGGAAAGAGGCAGAGTGGACCACTGCTGAAGATCATCTATTATTACCCAGGTCAAGGGTTCATAGTTCATAATGTCTAACTGATCTAGAGATTTGGTAACTAAAATCCCTAGGTGCTTTATACAATTTCTGTTCCAGCGGACTGGTAATAAATTCCAAATTTCTTGTGGGGGGGGGCTTTCGTCTAATAGCGCCGTAGTGGCCCAGAAGACCATGGCTCTCAGACTTAGTGAACCTAGCTCAATGCGCACCATTTCGCCATCCAGTGCGGGGGTATCTTCTCTCATAAGGCCCCATTCTGCATCCAAATCCAGGAGTGATACAGCTCGTTGCCTGGCTCCTAAAAGGAGAAGACTCCTGAAACAGGGTTTCTCTAAGAAGGTTGTGTACACCCTGATGGTTACCAGGAAGATTTCCATGTCGGCAGCTTATGTACGCATATGGACCACCTTTTCAGCTTGGGCCAAGGAAAAACATGCAGCCTTCTAAAGCCACAGTTCCACAGATTTTGGATTTCCTGCAGGAAGGAGTGGAGAAAGGTTGGGCCTTGAGCACCTTCAGAGGTCAGGTGTCATCCCCTGGAGCCTCTTTGGGTTCCTCCCTAGGGATTAACCGGGAAGTTATTGATTTTCTGTGGGCTGTCTGCAGGAGTTGACCTTTGTTCAGATCCCCTGTTCACCCATGGGATCTGAATCCGGTTCTGAATGCTCTTTGTAAGGAGCCTTTTGAACCGCTTTCATTGGTACCGTTGGACGCGCTGTCTTATTAGGTGTGTTTCCTTAGTTGCTATGTGCTCAGCCAGGAGGATTGGTGAGCTCCAGGCTTTGTCCCACAAAGAACCATACCTTGTCATGCATATGTAGAAGGTGGTGCTCAGAATAGTCCAGTCTTTCTTTCTGAAGATCCCTGAGGCCTTCAGTGTGAACCAAGAAATTTGCCTCCCATCTTTCTGTCTGCAGCCTACTCACCCAAAGGAGAAGGATGAGGAGTTGCACAAGTTAGATTTGTGACAGGCTGTTAAGACATACCTCAGACGGACTGCTGACTTCCAAAAATTGAATAAGTTGTTCATTCTTTTTGAAGCAGCCAAACAAGGACAAAAAGCCTCCAAGGCCACCTTAGCTAGGTAGGTGAGGGCCTGCATTGCCAAGGCTTACATTGCAGAAAAGAAGAGACCTCTGGCTCTCGTCAAGGCTCACTCCACCAGGACTACAGGCATCTCCTGGGCAGTGAGAGGTGAGGCGTCGGTTTTAGAATTGTGCAAGGCAGCTACGTGGTCCTCCATCCACAATTTCACCATATACTACAGATTGGATGTTCAAAGTTCTGCTGATGTGGTTTTTGGTTACAGAGTTTTGCAGGTGGCAGTTAGCAGGTAAATCCCTTTCCTGTATGTGGTTGACGTATGCGACAATATTCCCCCACATTCGTTTTTTTCATGGGAACTGCTTCTTAGAACCCATCTGTAATGACTACCCATTGACAATGTGAAGCGCTACAGAAAGAAGAAATTTTTCTTCATACTTACTGTAATTTCCTTTTCTGTTAGCTCTTACATTGTCATTGGGGTTTGCCTGGGGCCTGCCCCACGGGAGAATATTGTCCGGTATGCCAGTGCCGGGATGTTTGTTGTTCTATTATAAACTCCGATTGTAAGTCTGTCTGCACATCCCTCTATAGTTTACCTGCTGCACTTGTGTTCATATAGATATGCAAGAAAAGAACCAGAGAGCAGTTCCTCATTAGAATGTTGATTGCTAGCATGCAGATTTAGCAGGTTCGAATTTGATGTTAACCAAGAGTGCCTCCTTTTTCGCAGGTGAGTGCTTACATTGCATGCAGTCTTTTCCCCTGTGATTTCTGTCTACATTAAGCCTTTAAATAAGTCTGTTCTAGTTGATTCCCTGCTGCAGGACCTTCCAAGACATTAAAGAATTGGAAGATGAGCCTCGAGCACTTACCCCTGCCATCTGGTGAGGTAGGCATCTGTTTACTGTGTTTTGTTCTGGCTAAAGTCCTATCTATGTAGGCAGCTGTCTCTTTCTCTTAGTTACCTTTTTGGAATTTTCTCCGGAAACAGAGAGTATATAGGAAGGCACTCCTTCTCAGATTCCCTATTTCTGCTTTTATTGTTGTGAGAACCCCGGTTCTCAGTGTCTAGCCCCTTGAGAGTTCTCTCTCCCCCGGCCTAGAAGCTGAACTATTTAGAACATTTCGAGCCCTGGGTTAGCCTTTCAGACCTTTGAAACCAGAGGTCTTGTCTCTTCCACATTACAATTGCTCATATGGGACTTACAATTTAACCCCTTATGCTCAGTCTTTCCACAGATGGATGGCTAGGATTAGATTCTTTCTCCCAGGGCTCATAGGCTCTTCTCCTGTTTTTCAGCTCAGAGCGGTACTCCTTTCCTTGCAACTTACTCTTTGGCTGATCCTTCCTTTTGGGACCATGCTCTCTGTTGGGGGTCAGCTACCTCAGAGGGTGTCATACATCCCCGTTTTAGGCTGCGAACAAGTCTCATTTTTAGACTGAGAATATGGGGTCCTCCCTCTCTCTCTCACTCTCTCTTCTCTCTCTGTCCCTTTTTCCCTCTCTCTCTCTCTCTCCTTCTGCTGCCCTGTTGTCCTGGTCATCCTTGGCCACTTCTAAAGACCTTCCACCCAGAAAATGTCTCTTCTCTACTCTGGTTGTTTTTTATTCATTTGTTTATTTTATATTCTATATTCTTTTCCCTATCCCTTGGGCTCCCTTGCCCCAACTCTTCTATCTTCTTACCCTTTCTTCCTCTCCTAGGCGAACAGAACTGAGGAGGAAAGGGGCCAGCATTAGTTACTGGCCAGTCCATGAATACCATGTCATAAGTCTGCCTTGTGGGTGACACCGTCCCCGACGTCAGCTCTTTTCCTCCAAAACTCTTAATGGCATACACTCCCTTGGGGACCTAGTGCTTCTTGTCTATGACCCACCAGTGAAGAATGGTGAAAATATTCTGGAAGATCAAGAATTATGGTGAGTACATAATTTTAATTTTTGTTCCAGCATGATTCTCCTGCAAGGTAATGTAGCCCCCCAAAAAAAAAAAAAAATTACGGGCTTACCTTAACTGTCTCCCTGGGCTCCATTGAATGCCCACTACCAGGCAGACGTTCTGCAGAGATGACAAATCCATGGTTGTTGGTGTCCTACTGATTTGTGTGAGAGTGCCATGATGCGTCTCCGCACTGTCCCTTTAAGTCCCATAGGCAGTGAATACTGTAAATAGCCTGGGTTGGGTCCGAGTGTTCCGGAGCTCACGACCAGCCAGGCATTTCCCTGATCTGCCCCACTCTGCTGTTGCTGATAGAGCAGAGGGAGCCTTACATGGTACTGTAAATATTTACTTTTAATTCGGTACTAGTTTTGGGATAGAGACTTATTTAATCTGCCTTTCTAACCCCAGGGGTCCTTTAGCATCAGTAACATTAGGCAGCTAGCTGACCAGGTAGTACTGCCCCGGAGGTGTGGTTTTATGCTAATTAGTTAGCATCAGCCAACCATGAGAGATTTTGGGGGGGTGCTGAGAAGAGACTGCCTAAGAAGGCACCATAATTTTTTCTCCACTGACTGAACAACACTGCCTCTGAGGTGTTCCACTCAATTAGCCATGAAAACAGATTTTCTTGAACTTTTGTGGTAAAATCTTTTCAGTTTACTTTTCTTTTACTGTGCTGAGTGTATTTTAGTTGTTTTATCGTGGTTCCCCTCGGTTCTCGGGAACCCCGTTTATCGATCGGTTCCGCGGTTCCTCCATGGTTCCCTCCTATATTTTCTTTATTTTATTTTAACCACGTTGGTGTATTTCTACGATTCCATTTAAACCTTTTATTGTGGTTCCCTTTTTTCTTTGGGAACTGCAATTACTGACACTGTAGTGCAGGATGAGAGGGGTGCTGCACTTCTGGGGTGCCGTCTTTCGGATGAGATGTTAAACAGAGGTCCCATCAGCCTGGACTGGTGGTAGTTCAGGTGGATGTTAAAGATCCCATGGCACTTTCTAAAAGAGTAGGGGTACTTTATTGGTTAGAATACACAACATCACAGAAAAGAAATAAAAACAAACAATGTGAAGAAATATCAACAATAATAACTAAAGAAGAGTTCAATCATAAAGAACTTCTATTAACAAAAAGAAATGTTTTTCCATAAATACGTAACATAAGACCTAGAATATTTCTTTTCATCAAGACAGCGTATCATTTGTAAATCTGAAATGACAGCAAAAAGAATAGCTGCAAAATCCGTATTAGCTTGTTGCAACACAAAAGAACAGCGAGCCTGCCATAAGTAATATTGTAAAAGTGCAAATAATACATTCAGCGTACTCCTGTGATATTGATCCCAATCACCCAAATATTCACCTAATACTAATGTACAATAAGAAAGGAATCTCAAATGAGGCATATTCCACTGTCGGGCAGCAAAGTCCCAAAACTTCTGACTGAAAGGACATTCAAGAAAAAAATGCATCTGAGATTCTTCAATGTTAGTACAATCTGGACGTAAACAGTATCTCTCGGAAATTGGTTTGTACTTTAAATTGCCATGGACTCCAAGCCTTCCATGAGCAGATATCCATACTATATCCCATACTTTAAATGAGATCCTACCATCTGTCAGTTTATAAAAAACATGTTTCATATTAGATGGGGAACAGGAAGGAAAAAGCAAAAGTACTTTCTGCACGTTATACACAACATAATCATAAAAAGATCTCCTGTGCAATGATTGTATTTTTTGTAAGGGAATCTTCCATTGATGTAATTTTTTTAAGGTGGAAAGTCCATAATTTGGCAAATCATCTGAAGACAAAATTCTTGGGGGCAGAAGGGACCATTTAAAAAAATATTTGTGCCAAATGGATTTGGTCCAAAATTGACAAGGGAGAAACGGAGCTTGCCAAAGAAAAGAAAAGGAGGAAAAAAGAAAAATGGAATGAAAAAAAACAATAGGGTTAATCATATTTAACCCTCCTTCACGGAATTTCAGGTAAGTATATTCTCGCCTAACCGGGTTCAATCTATTACCCCACAACATCTGAAAAAATATACTATAAAGTCTAGTCTCTAATGAGAGAGGAGGGGGAAAAAGATGACTTATGTAAAGAAATATGGGTAAAACAAATTTTTTTATAATCACAACCCTTTTCTTCTTCCCAAATTTCCAATGTTTCCATTGATTCACTTTGGCTTCTCCAACCGTTAGCTGTTTTTCCCAATTATAAATCTCCATGTTAGGTATTCCAAACCAGATCCCCAGAATTTTCTGAGGCCCGGACACAAGAGGGATATGATAACAATTTGTTAAATCTGGGGCTGTCCGACCAAGCTGTAGTACAAAACTTTTTGTAATGTTTAGAGAGGCACCAGAATATTCACTAAAAAAAAGAAAAATCTCTAAAGCTCTCTGTAAAGAGAGGGAATCAGCTAAAAGGAGAGTAACATCATCTGCAAAGGCAGTGACTTTGACCTTATCTATACCTATAGAGGGAGCAATCCCGGAAATGGAGGGATCACAAATAATACTCCTAATAATTGGATCTAAAATGAAAGTATATAATAAGGGACTTAGGGGGCATCCCTGTCGGACACCTCGAGAAATGGATATTTTCCTACCTAAGAAACCATTCACTTTTGGAATTGAAACTGCAGATAAGTATAGTTTTGAAATCCACCGAGTAAAAGTCTCAGGAATTCCATAAGAGGATAATACAAAAAACAAGTAGGAATGGCTGATCGCATCAAAAGCTTTCGATTGATCCAAAGCTGCTATTAGTTCTGTAGAGAAGAAATTTGTGTGACAGGCCATTAGATCTCTAAGTAAAAGGAGATTATGCTGAATTGGTCTACCTTTAATTGCACAGGTCTGTGCAGTGTGGATCAAAAATCGGGCAACTTTTTCTAATCTGGTATTCAATATTTTAGATAGAATCTTATAATCACTATTAAGTAGACAGATCGGTCTCCAATTTGAAAATGATGTTTTATCTCCTTTTTGAAAATAAAAGTCATTAGGGACAGTGAAAAGTCTGGAGAAGGGGTACTGGAGGATAAATAAGAATTAAACACGCTGGGAAGAAAAAGACCCATAAACTGTATACACTTTTATAAAATTCATTAGGTATGCCATCTACACCTGGGGAAGACCCAAGCTTTAAATGTTTAATTACCTCAATGACTTCAGAAGAGGTAATTGGTGATCTTAAGGACTGAATCAAATCATGAGGTATTTGAGGAAGGGAAGAAAAAATTGCATGGTGAAGAAGATCCAAAGGTAACACATTAGGGGGTGAAAAATATTCCTGAGTATAGTGTTCAACTACCTTCAACATACCAATATCAGTAGTAATTAGTTCTTTATTACTATTAAATAAGCCAGTCATAAGGGTATCTTTCAAATATGATTTACATGCCTGAAATGGGTCCGCCACAGGGGAATCCTTGTAAATAAAACGAAATTCTAAGTCAAGGGATTTGGCCCTGTTATACTGATAAGTTCTCATATGTTGTTTAATAGTTTTGATTTGAGAGAGAAAATGAACATGTTCCCTCGGGGGGAGTGACATAAGTCTATACAATTGATTCCTTAGAACTAAATATTTCCCATAATCATCCCACACCCTTGCCTTACCCCAGGACTGAAATAAATGAGCAAGCTCTGTTTTAAATTGCTTCCACCAATCAAATGGGGAGGGAAAGAGATCAAAAGTGGAGGATTTTGCAGCTAAAAATAATTCAAGTTTAACAAAATAAACCGGATCCGAAAGAAAAGAAGTATTCAATCTCCAACGAGAAACACCAGAGCTCAATCTGGGAGGAAGAAGCCTTAAGGACAAAGAACAAAATAGAATATGATGGTCAGAAATTTCTATCGGAACAGCAACACAGGACACCACTTGAAAATAGCGTGAAATAAAAAACATATCAATCTGAGTAGCAAAGGTATACCTATGATATGTATTACCTCCTGTAGCCTGTAAACTACGAAATGCATCCAAAAGGCCAGCATTTGCTACAACCTCTGATAATGCATGAGAATCACAATACACTTTCTTTCCTTGCATTCTACGAAACTGAATATCAAGGGAGCAATTAAAATCCCTTCCCCAAACCAAATGTTTCCTTGTAAATAAAAAGGGCTTTAAGTCTGAAAATAAGGAAATACGTCCTGTTTTAGACTGTGGACAGTAGATATTAATAACCCGAAAAGAATAATCACCCCAAGAACAATCTAATATAAGTAACCTACCCGGCAGCAAATCAGTCACTTTCATGATGTGAAAGGAAGTATAACCAAATAAAATGGCTACTCCATCAGCCAGTTCAGTACTATAAGACCAAAAGGAGGGGCCACAAGTCCATAATTTTTTCAATTTGTTTTCCTCTGAAATGGAAGATATGCTTGTTTCTTGCAAAAAAATAACATCCAGATTTAAAGTCTGAAGATAGGAAAACACAGATATCTGCCTATGAAAAGTCTTTAAACTGCATACATTTAAAGTAGCAAATTTCAAAACAGCCATAATAAACTTAAGGACTATGCTTCTGACTCACTTTCCTTTTCTTCCCTTTTTTACCTTTCTTATCTTTAGCCAACTCAGTTGATTTGCTATCATCCTCATCCGTTACTAACTCCGAGAGGTGAGAGGTCTCAGATTCCAGATCAGAGTCTCTCACCTCCTCCTGGAGAGGAGAGAAGAAATTTTCAGTCACCACCGGACTGCTCTGGGCCTGTTTGGAGGAGGCTCTAGTGAACCTCCTACTTTTTACCATTTCAAAAGGAGGAGGCATGTTGGAAACCAGACTTTGACTCTCTCTAGACTGGGAGGGACCAGGAGGTACCATCTTCTGAGATGCAGGAGCCACCTTTTGTACTGATGGACCAGGACTTGGGAATGGGGGGGGGTGGAGGGTCTTGCCGTGGGAGGGGAAAGGGAGGGGAGGGGTTAACCCCCTCACCCAAGGTATGTAATTTAGCCTGAGCTTTACGAAGCAGCCCATCGTGGTCTAAACCATCAGAACAATTATGTCTTGCCCATGGGCACTGATGAAAGGCATGACCCTGATCATCACAAAGGTTACATTTAAAAATATTTTTGCATCGGTCTACAGAATGCCCAAAACCCCCACAAAGAGGACATTTCAGCATATCACAAACGCTACTTATATGCGTTCTATCCCCACATTTATAACCGGCTCTAGGCTGCCCTGCATAAAAGCATACCCCTCTATCTTTTCCTAGAAAAAAACTATTCGGCAAATGTACCACTTCTGAATTAGTTTGTAACAACTTTACTTTAAATTTCCACCCCTGTCCAGATACCTTCAACATCTAAGAGAGCTCTAGGGGCCCCAACATTTCACACTTGGCTTGCAGCCATCTATAAATATCACTGACATTCACCCCTTCGCTTTCTGAACATAATGGTAACATATCGTATTAAAGGCTTCATAATGGAATAGCAAAAAGGCAGCCAAACAGGATGATTTTTCTACAATATATTTGTCCCAAAAACTTATCCAGAAGGGCAACAGACTGGAAGCTTATGTCATAAGAGTCTTCGCCAGAAATATGAATAAGGGCATATATGTCTTTGGCACAAAATCCCATCTTAGTTTTCAGAAGCTGGTTGAAGATATAATATCTATCAGGATGTTCCTGCAGGCCCCCTCTATATTTTAAACGGACAGCATGACGACGAGGGGCCTGCTCTAGCTTTGCTTTAAATAAATCTGCCATAGTCGGTGTAGCTGATTGAGCAGTCTCCTTAGAAGCTGCAGTAGTCATAGAAGAAAAGGCCTCTATAGAAAAGTCAGACCCAGGCCTATCCCCATCTCCCCTCGAGGTAGATGGTTGTGGGGAACCCTCAAGCCAGGGATAGGAGATTTCTCATCCGAGAGGGGAGTCCAATCGAGATCAGGCACCCAAGTTCTCGTCTCATTTCTTCTCCAGCCTGCATCCAAAAGCGCCATCTCCTCCGACCAGTCTGGATTCGATCCCTGACTTCCTCCTTCCTGGGCCAGATGCTTTTCCACTCAGGAGGCGTCGTGTGAGTCCGTCACTTTTGCGGTCCTCCCGAAAACCACCTCCCGAGACACAGATTCCGTCTCTAAACGTAACGTATGAAGATTTCCACCTTGTGCATCTCCGTCACTAGGAAGGCTAACGTCGTGTCCCGATTCCGGTAATAAAGGCACCGCTGAAAGTGTACAGCACTCACTCTCTTCCTGAGCAGTAGACCAATGTAAAGCAACTCCCAAGGTAGGCAAAATCTCTGTCGACAAGGGTTCCATCATAACAGTGTGCTGCTTAGGCTCCTCCACCTCCTCCTCCATCCTGACCTCAGGAACGTCTGCCAAAACGGCTTCTGACGTCAGCAAGGACCCCCACCAGCCACTGACCAGCAGCCAGTAGGGGAATTTCCACGGTGTCCTGGCCAAATTTTCCTCATTCACTAAAAAATACCACCAACAGCTTAATCTGGTTCAAGGTCAGTTGGCATTCATCTGTATCCTCCTCCCCTGGGTCGTGCCTGAAAATAGGCAGGATTTGTCTAGTGCACTTACCTGGTCAACAAAAACTAAATAAAAATAATAATAAATAAAACAGTTTCTGTCTATTGGCATGTCAGAAATCCCGAAAGAGAGGAAAGGACCCACAGGTTTTAAAAAGTGCCTAAAATGTCACAGGATTGTGGCCAAAGCTGACACCCATGATCTGTGCTTAAAGTGTTTGGGTCCAGACCATTACTGTTCACTTTACTCAAAATTTTGTTCCAAAACCTTGAGAAACAGAGCAAAGAGGCTTAGAGAGATGGTTGAGGAAGGGTCCTCTTCAGTCTGCAAAAGACCCAGGCTTACCGATGAGGGGCCTTCAAAAAAATTCTAACAGGAGTGCTGATGAAGCATCTTCTAGCTCTAAGCCCGAAAGGGGCACCGAAGAAGTGTCTTCAACAGGAAAAAAATAATATATCGGGTGCTGATGAAGTGCCTATGAAACCAAGAACTTCCAAAGGGACTGATGAAGTTCCTTTAAAAATTAAAAATAATGACTGGCCCGCCGGTGCAGTGGTAGGACTACTGCTCATGGCGCCAGTGACCCAGGTTCTGGAACAGACTCGGGCAGCTGGAGGGCCAGCCGTTGGGAGGAGGATTGAGCGCCCAGGGGCAGCTCTCCTCCTCCGGGGGGGGGGGTTACATGTCCCACTGCTCTACTGCCACCTAGGTGACCATGGGTGGAGGTACAGTGAGACAGCATGTAGCAGGGTGGGAGGACATCGCCTAGTAGCCAGAGCGCTTGCATGTTGTGACGGGCTCCGCCCCTTGGCTTCCCTAGCGTGCTGACGTCCTGACGGATGGGACTAGAAAAATGAGAAATGCCCTGCAATGAATGCCTGGAGATGGGACCCGGCTGCCCGAGAAAATCTGTAACCAGGCTCCAGATGGGGCCTGTGCAGTATACCCGATGCAGACTCATGGTCTGGAGGGGACTACTGGGGAGTCCTCCTTTTCCCTGCCCCGGAAGGGGGGGCAAACCAAGACCAGTTGGGGGTAGTGTTGCTGGAACCCAAAGGAGATACCTGGAGAGGACCTACAGGAGCACGCACAGCCTAGGGACCCCAAAGGAAAGAGTCCTGAGCAGTGAGTAAGGGGCATAAACAGAGAATATTAAAAAAATACATAAAAAAATAATAGAGGAACTGATAAGGTGCCTGGATCTAAAAGGAAGCCAGGTTCTGCCACTGATGAAGTAGCCTCCAAAAAAGTGTGCAAAGAAAAATGGACTCCTGTCCCTCCCAGTAATGGTAAGGGTGATCAGGCGGGGGGTAAGAAACAAAGAGGAGTCTAAGCACACACAGCCTGATAGTCTCCCTGATTTTCAGAAGGAGCTGCCCTCGGCTGAAGATATGGCAAAGGCGTGGCATGTTTTCCAGACCTTACAAGGCATGGTGTCTATTTTTTCTGCCCTGTCCAGCAAACACCCTTCTGCAGCCCTCTCTGATGCAGGGCCTGTGGAGGTGATGATGAGGATGATTATTACGATGCTCCAGACAGTCTCTCAGGAGTTACTCCTCTGGAGCCTGACATTTCCCCTGATCCCCATTTTGGTGCTTCCCCTTTGGATCAGGAGGAACATTCCTCTATGCTAACTTTTCTCCAGCACCTGGTGGATACCTTGGACATACCCTGCCAGGAGTCTAACCAGGAGGATAAGGAGGATGACGACTACAGGAAAATGAAAGATCTCCCTCCTAAAAAGATGATTCTCCCTCCTTACAAAACTTTCAGGAGAAACACCATGAAGCTGTTGTAGACCCCGTCTTCTTTACCTCGGCTTGATAAAAGAATTGATAAAAAAAATACCAGCTCTCCAGAGCAGAAACTGATTTTGTCTGTCCACCCTGGACATGTGAGTGTAGTGCAGCAAGCTACATGTGATAAAGCTGGCGTGTCTTTGTCTTCCTTGCCTCTGGACAAAGACTCTAGGAAGACAGATTACATTGCAAAGAAAACTTACACTTCTGCTTCTTTGCCTCTCTGCCTGTCTTCCTATATGGCCTATACAGCCAAATACCAGAAGGCTTTGTGGAATTTGGTTCTGGCCATTGCTCAATCAGAGTCTGAGTCTATGGTCCAGGACTTAATTGAAACTGCCAAGACTGCCCTGGAAGCAGCTAAGTATCAGTTCCATATGGCAGACAATAACAATGATGCTGCATCTAGAGTTATGGCCCAGGCCTCTTCTCTCAGAAGGTCTGCCTGGCTGAGAACCACCAATTTGACACAGGATACTCAGTCTAAAGCTCTGGACTTCTCCGTGGTAAAAATCTTCAGTTCGACTCCAGGACAGAAGAGTACATAAAAAAGGTGGATGAGTACAAGTCCACTTGCCAGAGCAATACTACTGAGCAAAGGGTTTCCACCCAAAAGTCTCAGCCCAATGCAAGCAGAGGAAGGGGTTGTTTTGCCAAGCCCTATTACCCCTGTCCTCCCCCTCAGTATGACTACTCTCAGACAACAGAGTACTATATTGGAAGGGGAGGAGAGGCCAGAGAAAACTGGCTACTTCCCAGGCCCCTACGTCTCAGTCTAAGCCCTGACTTTAATGCCTTGGTCGCTTCCCCCTCCACAAGTAAGGGGCAGGCTCTCCCACTACCTCCAAGCTTGGACCCTCATAACTTCAGACCAGTGAGTCCTGGAGATAGTGGAAAAGGGCCTGCCTCTTCACTTTAAAAAGATGCCAGCTTTAAGGGGTTCTCTGTTTTCAAAACCCCTAACCCCATCAGAAAAACTCCTGCTGGAGCTGGAGGTCAACAACCTTCTGGCATCAAAGGTGGTGGAAAGGGTACTAGCCTTATAGAAAGAGAGTGACAGTGACAGTGAAGGGATATCAATCTGAGTTGGGGGGGTAACAAGTGGGGTTCCACAGGGGTCTGTCCTGGGTCCGACATTGTTTAATATACTTGTTAATACACTCCAAACAGCAGATAACACTTGGATAAGTAAGTATGCAGATGACTGCAAACTAGGGGGTCTTGTACAAAATCATTCAGATGGTCAAAAACTCCAAGATAATTTAGATAAACTCCTAGACTGGACTAAAACAAACAAAATGATGTTTAATATATCTAAATGCAAAGTGATGCACTTCAGTGCCAAGAATCCTAATTTTGTATATAAATTAAATAATCAAATATTAGAAACTACTACAGAGGAGAGGGACCTAGGAATATTTATAACAGACACATTATCAATGGAGGTGCATATTAAAAAAACAGCTAAAAAAATGTCAGAAAATATTGGGCTGTATTCTGACAAATATACAAAGTAGAGAGAGAGGGGATTCTCCCTCTTTACACCAGTCTGGTATGTCCGCGTATGGAATATTGTTCCCAGTTCTCAGCTGCAGCTACTGTAGGAAGTCAGAAATTGAAAGAAGGTATGCAAAGAATAACAAAAAAAGTGAGAGGACAATATAATGGGACATACAGTAACAGGCTACAAAATTTGGGACTATGTTCTACTGAATATAGACAATGAAGAGGGGACCTATGTTTAGTATTTAGAGCCACCAAAGACCAAGGGCTAATGGAAAGCATAGGAATTAAAGGATGCAAGGAACAAAAATCATAAAAACTAGATCTCACAATTATAGATTAAAAAGTGATATAAATATGACAAAAAAAGTTTGTATTTTTTTACCCAAAGAGTAATAAAAAACTGGAATGGATTACCCAGACAAGTGGTGGAAAGTGAAACTATGGGAAGTTTCAAATATAAATTGGACGAATATATATGGGAAATAAAAAATGCATGTACCACCAACAGAGTAATTAGGTGGCGAGTTCTTTAAGGACAAATTGTCTACAGAACTCGAAAACTAACTATGAACCTATTTACTCCAGGTACTTCCTCACCCAAAAGAAAACCAGGGAGTGGCGACCTATCCTAGACCTCAGGTATCTCAACAGACACCTCCCGAAACCAAAATTCAGGATGGTGACACTAAAAATGGTCATTCAGTCTCTACAACAGGGAGACTGGCTAGTCTCTCTGGATCTCAAGGACACCTATTTTCACATCCGTATAAGGCAGTCCCACAGTAAATTCCCGAGGTTCAGGCTTCCTTTCTGGCATTACCAATTCACAGCCATGCCCTTCGGCCTAACATCTGCGCCAAGGATACTTACCAAATGTCTGGCTATCGTGGCAGCACATATCAGAAAACGGGGTTTCAGTGTATCCCTACCTGGATGACTGGCTGATAGCAGGGAAATCCCCAAGTCCGCGGAGTCCAGCAGTTCCTGTCAATCACAAAAAGCATTCTGCTCTCCTTGGGTTTCCTCATAAACCTAAAGAAATCTCACTTAGAGCCATCCCAGTTCCTAACATTTATAGGGGCACAGCTGGACTCAAAGCAAAGCAGGGCCTTCTTGCCACCAGAATGAATTCAAAATTTCTTAGCAGTGGCAAACTTTCACTCTGGGCCAACCAAGGCTAGCCAGACACTTCCTAAAACTCCTAGGACACATGGCATCCATGACTGCTGTAGTCCCAGGAGTCAGATACAGGATGAGGGACATACAGTATCACTTACGCTTCCCACTGGTCTCAAAAGAGCAATGCTCTGTCCAGACTTATACCAGTGATACAGAATCTTCTTCAAGCTCTGTGCTGGTGGAAGGATAGTGCCAACCTCTCTGTAGGTGTTCCCTTCCAGATCTCCCTTCCTACAAAAATCATCACTACTGATGCTTCCCTGCTAGGATGGGGCGCGCATCTGAACAGTTCCTTTGTCAGTGTCACTTGGACCCCAAATGAGTCAAGGTCACACATAAATCTTCTGGAACTCAGGGCCATTTATCTGGCACTAAAATCCTTTGTTCCTCACATATAAGGCCACTTGGTGCAGGTCCAGTCAGACAACACCACTGCCATATTCTACATAAACAGGGTGGCACAAGTTCAGGAGTCCTCTGTAGAGGCCATGAATATTTGTACCTTGGCATATTCCCTCAGGGTGACTATCAGCCATTCACCTTCTAAGCAAAGACAACACCTTGGCAGATACCCTCAGCGCATAAGTCAGGGACACAGCAAGTGGTGCCTAAACAAGCAGGTGCTAGCCACAGTGTTCAGGAGATGGGGGACCCCAGAAATTGATCTGTTTGCCTCCCCCCTCGATCACCAGCATCCTCTGTTCTGCTGCAGACCACCAGTCCTGGGAACTCTACCAACAGATGCCCTGGTGTTGGATTGGTCAGGGAAGTTCCTTTATGCCTTCCCTCCAATTCCTCTCACTTTCAAGGTCCTGCTGAAACTCAGGCTCCAGCCAGCACTAATTATTCTGGTGGCTCCAGATTGGCCAAGGCAAGTTTGGTATCCCCTGCTGTTAACACTTTCGCACAGCAGGCCCATTCACCTTCCCCTCAGCCACTCGCTCCTGACCCTTTCCCCACTCAGGGGTGACTTACTCAGACCTGCACTATCTTTGCCTCAAAGCTTGGTTGTTGAGGAATTAGAGTTTCCTGCTTCTCAGTACTCAGAACAGGTCCTTAAGATTCTGAGGATGGCAAAAAAGCCTAATACGAAAAAGACTTATGCAGCCAAATGGAAGAGATTCTCTATCTGGTGAAAGGGCAAGAAGATTAGTTCCTTCTCAGCCTCTGATACCACTCTGTTGGACTATCTAGTTCATCTCCAGGCCTCAGACTTGAGGCCCTCTTCACTTAAACTACATTTGGCTGCTATTTCGGCCTACCTCTCAGTAGGACTGCCTAAATCTGTTCACTCCCACCCAGTGTTCAAACAACTTTTCAAAGGTCTGTCACACTTTCAGCCTCTTGTTAGGGAACCTGTTCCCCTTTGGAGCCTTCATTTCTATATAGCCAAGCTCACGGAGTCTCCCTTTGAGCCCATGTCTACAGCCTAACTCAAGTATGTTACCTGGAAGACTGTCTTCCTGGTAGCCATTACTTCTGCTAGGAGGATTTCAGAGTTGCAAGCTCTCTGTACTGAGCCCAATTATATTATTCCCCACAGGGAAAAGGTTGAGCTCAGGACAAACAGGACATTTTTGCCCAAGGTGGTGTCAGAGTTCCACCTTAACCAGTCCATTACCCTACCAGTGTTCTTTACTGAAAAGTCCACTCCTGGAGAACTGAAACTCCATAGCCTGGATGTCAAGAGAGCTCTGTTCCACTATTTGAAACACACTAAATAGGCGAGGGGTTCTTCCACCCAACTATTCCTTACCTATGGGGAGTTGGGTAGAGGTAGACCAGCCACCAAGATAACTATCTCATTGGATAGTCTCTTGCATTCGTTTCTGCTATGACGAAGCTGGCAAACAGTCTCCTGAGGGCCTCAGAGCCCGTTCTACCAGGGGCAGGGCTGCCTCAGTGGCAGCTGCTAGGTACATACCTTTGCTGGATGTCTGCAAAGCAGCCACTTGGAAGACTGTACACACATTTACTAAGCACTACTGCCTAGATGTACAGTCTAGATCTGGTGCCAAATTTGGAAGGGCAGTGCTGCAGAGCCTCTTTCCTAAGTAGGTTATCTGCCCTCTTCCCAACTACACTACTTGTAGTCTGCTTAAAGTTACTGACGCTAAAGGATCCCTGGGGTAAGAAGAAAATATTACTCACTGTAGTAATCTTTCTTCCAAGGTGTCCTTTAGCATCAGTAAGATCTTACTTTGAGAGGGCTCTTGCAGTAGGTAATTACCTATAGGACTGAAGCCGGCAGTCATCAGGACCCCACGGAAAAATTTCTAGCTAGCAGTCTCTGGCGGGGACCGCCTATAACAGGTGACCGACGCCGCTGACGTCAGTATGAAGGGTGTTCCCCTACCGCCTTTCCAGTTCTTCCTACCGCTAGCTCGTGAAAGCGCCTCGCAGTAAAGTTCACTGCTCAGCAGTCTGTCATCGGTAGTTCTACCATCGGTTTTTCTCTATTTAATTCGACTTTTAGTCAGTTTTTTCGGTGGTGTATGTTGTCCCCTACACCTCTGAGCACAAGAATAAGTGCGACTCGTGTGGCGCCCAACTCCCGCACAAGGACGGTCACTCCCAGTGCCTCTTCTGTCTGGGTCCAGATCACCCCATGGAGAAGTGCCAGCATTGCCTGAAGTTCAACGCCACCACCCGCAGACGGAGGCAGCAGTCCCTGGAGGCCCACATCCTTAAAAAGAACATGACCTCCTTGGAGAAGGAGCTAAAAAAGCTCAGTCAGGCTTCAACTTCCCCCGAGGGCCATCATAAGAAGATAGACAAGGAGAAGCACCGGGATCGGGATCCCTCGACCACCGCGACTTTGGCTGGAGGCGCCAGACACAGGCAACCCCCTGGGGACTGCCCACTGATGACTGTCTGGAGGCTTCCAAGACAGGCCGCACTCTGCCTGGCTCCACGCTCGGGCTTTTCAGGTGCTTCCAGGCTAAAGGAGGCCTCCACTCCCAGTAAGACCGCTGCCATGCAGCCTACTGGGTGTGAGTGGCTCCGGATGCTGGACGCCAGCTCTGACGCCGCCCGGAGAAGGCCAGCTATGTCGCTGACCCTTCGGGCAGTGCATCGCCCCTGTTCCGCCCGAACCGACCGCTCCCCATTGTGGCCTGCCTCGGCGACGTTCCCTAAATCAGACGCCTGCTTCTCAGACGCCCACCCAGACTCCACCGGTAAGTTGAACGTCGGACCTTCCGACGCTCGCATGGCATTGGAGCTGATGCCAGACCTGAAGTTGTCCTCTGGGGACCCAGCATCTCCTCAGCCTGACCCCTGGGATTTCTCCCCCTCCTTCTCTGGGCGATGCCGGGGATCTTACCTTGCTACCGTCAGGTCTCCCTCCCACTGGGCCAGATGACCCGACGTCGGTTCCTCAGACGCTGGCTCCAATGCTGGTCCTCCTGTCGACAGGCGACATCCCTCTTCCTCTCCCAGATGCCATCCCCACACTGGGCCTGCCACCCACCGGGCCTCCTGCTCCAGGCCTGCCTGCTGGGCACCCTCCCGGGCCATCTGCCCCGGCAGACCCCCCGGCCCCTGGGTATCTAACCCCATCCTATCCGACGCCGTCATACCCAGGACCTCAGTGTCCGGCGCCCCAGTACCTGATGCCGGCTTATCCAACGCCACAGTACACGGTGCCTCACTACCCAGCGCTGGGTTACCCGCCATCAGGGTATGGATACATGCACTACAGATATGCCCAATATCCGTACCTCCCTCCTCCCCCTCCTCCACCGCCCGCCCCAGCCACCGGTGGATCTGAAGGAGACTCTAACCTCCAGGTAGGCTGAAGCCAAGGCTCAACTCACCAGAGAGTTAGACCGTCATATCCCGATGATGGTACCGGTTCTGGTTCCCATACGTCCGAGATGAGAGACTCCCTCTCCTCCTCTGGATACCAGAGGTGAGCCCTCCGGTTCCAGGGCGGGGCTGGATACGCTTCCCCGAGGGCTTCCCAAGGGGTCTGTTCTTCCCCCGCACCGGGAGGTGGAGTCTTCTTTCTCTTCATCCTCCTCGGACACCTCAGACGACTCCGATGGCTGTTCTGACCCAGACGACGAGCCTCGCTCTCCAGACAAGCCCAGGCTAAGGACTCCTCTGAAATCTCCTCTGGAGGATCCTTCTTTCACGGATTTGCTGCGTAAAATCCAGGAGGTTCATCAGTGGCATTCCTCGGAGCCAGATCCACAGCGTAAGAAACTGGCTGCGCACCTGGATCTGCCAGAGACCGCTCTGACCTTGGTGCCGCCCTGGATTGAGCCTCATGCCGACCTGGTTTCCATTATTTGGAAGCAACTGTCAGCCATAGCCCCTTTTCCTAGGAAGTCAGATAGGCTTCATCAGGCTCCCGAGGGTGTTGACTCCATTAATTCTCACCCTCAAGCTGATTTGGTCGTGATTAGTGCTGCTCACTGACAGCTAACCCAAAGCACTTGAGCTTGTCGCCACCTGACAAGGAATCTCGCCTTCTGGACCAGTACAGAAAGAAGATCTACGCTTCTTCCACTCTGGGTATCAGGGCCCTGAATTATGTTGCTCACATGGGGGATTACCAGAAGGTGACTCTGAGTGAGGTGGAATCTAAGTTGGACTTCCTTCCTGACTCTAAGACGAAGCAGGAAGTGGCTGGTCTGGTCCGCTCTGCATGTTCAGCCAGTCAGTACATTCTCTGTGCCATGTACAATGCAGTGGATGCAGCTGGTCGGAGCTTGGCTTTCGCCATGGGGCTGCAGCATCATGCCTGGCTCCATGTGTCAGAATTAGTCCCGGAAGTGCAGTCTGCTATCCAAGACGCGCCTTTCAGGGGTTCAGTGCTATTCAGTGGTGATGTCAAGGACATCATCACCGAGCTGCAGAAGGGGACTGCTCTAAAGTCCGTGGACTCCATGTACAAACCCCCTCAGATGCAGCATCGTCCCTTTCGCAGATGTGAATCGGCAAAAGGTGAAACCACAGGGAAAGTGGGCCAATAAACGTCAGGCCCCTCCGGCTGCCAAGCCCCCTACCCAAGAAAGCAGCAGGGGCTTCAGCAGTGATGCTGCCTCACACCACCTGACTCCTTTCCTCTCCCACAGTCTCTGGGGTTCCCAGAGGAACCGGTGGGAAGGAGGTTCTCCCTCCATCTTCCGGGTTGGGAGAGGATAACTTCAGACACTCGGGTGCTCCAGCTGATCGCAGAAGGACACTCAATAGAGTTTCTTCGGAGACCTCCTTGAAACTCACCCCCAGGTCGTCATACTCACAGGAACATCTTCTGATTCAGGAAGAAATTTCCACCCTTCTCTTGAAGGAGGCAAAAGAGCCCATCCCCCTCCCTCTTCAGGGGATGGGGTACTATTCCCATTTCTTCCTGGTCCCGAAGAAGTCAGGAGACGTGAAGCTGATTCTCAACCTCAGCTCCCTGAACTTGTTCGTGGAGTACAAAAGGGTCAGGATGCTCTCTCTTCAAGGTCTCCTGCCCCTTCTTTGGCTGGGACAGTGGCTGTGCGCTCTGGATATGCAGAATGCTTACTTGCATATCCCTATCCACCCTTCCCACTGCAAATACCTACATTTTGCATTACAGTAGGACCACTACCAGTTCAAGGCCCTCCCATTTGGTTTCTCCTCGGCACCCCGAGTGTTCACCAAATGTCTGTCAGTGGTAGCAGCCTACCTGCGTACCCAGGGGGTGCAGGTTTTCCCATACCTGGATGATTGGCTCCTGGTGGCCCCATCCAGGGAGGATCTCCTGTGCTTCCTTTCCCATATCCTGCAGGTCTTTGCCTGCCTGGGTACTACCGTCAACCAGTCCAAGTCCCACTTGATCCTGTCCCAGAGGCTCCAGTTTATTGAGGTGATCCTGGACACGACTTCTGGCATGGCTTTCCTGCCACTGGACAGGGTGGCCACACTACAGGCTCAGGTCAACCTGTTGTCCAGCCGCAGGCGAGTCAGCGCAAGGTCAGTCCTTCACCTCCTCAGGCTCGTGGCGGCTGCAATTCCAACAGTCCCTTGTGCACGGCTCCCCATGAGGATTTCAGTGGACACTTTGGTCTCAGTGGGATCAGCTGGTGGACGACCTAGATCAACTGGTTCTGGTCTTTACTCCCATGGCTCGGGACTTGCTATGGTGGATGGTTAAGGAGAACCTTTGCGGGGAGTTCCCTTCTGTCTTTCTCCCCCCTCCAAGATGCCGACTACGGATGCCTCAGGTGAGGGTTGGGGAGCCCATCTCGGGCCGCACAGGACCCAGGGTTCCTGGTCCAAGCTCGAGAAATCTCTCCACATCAGTGTGCTCGAGCTTTGGGCTGTGCTGTACACTCTTCAGGCTCTGCATCTGCTTCCTGGGCATTTGGCTGTCCAGATAGACAACATGTGTATGGTCTGGAACATCAACAGGGAGGAACTCATTCTTACCCTCTCTGCAGAGAGGCGATGCGAGTTTGGGATTGGGCTGTGCAGCACAACCTTCACCTCATGGCCATTCATATCCCGGGGGTCGAGAACACATTGGCATACCACCTCAGTTGGTCGTCTGCTCACGCTCATGAGTGGGGACTGGATCGGGGGTAGCAGGCGATATCTTCCTACATTGGGGAACACCACAGGTAGACCTGTTCACATCCCCTCAAAATGCAAAGCTTCCCAACTTCTGCTTGCTCGCTCCATGGCGCGGCATTTTTTGGAGAGATGCTCTGTCTCTAGACTGGAAGGGCAGATTAGTCTATGCTCCCCCCCCCACCCCCGATTCCCTTGATTCCATAGGTCTTACAGAAACTCTGCTCAGAAGGAGCTCGCATGATTCTGATCGCTCCTTTCTGGCCCAGGCAAGCCAAGTTCTCTCTTCTGCAACAGTATTTAGATGTGCTTCCTCTTCTTTTGTCGCAATGTTTGCTGACCCAGGATCAGGGGACCTTGGTCCATCCAGGCCTCAAGTCCCTTCAGTTGCACGAGTGGCTCCTGCAGATGTAGCTCAAGCCTGATTCAGGGGTCCCCCCACCCCAAGTGGCTGAGATCCTGGTGGAGGCCAGAAAACCCTCCACTAAATCTACCTATGCCATGAAATGGAAACTGTTCACTATCTGGGCCGCTTCTAAAGATCTCGAGCCTTTCTCATGCTCTGTTGTGCGGCTTCTGGATTACTTGCGACACCTCTTTGACCTGGGTCTCAGTCATTCATCTTTGAAGGTTCACATGGTGGCCATTTCAGCCTACCATGTCCCTTTTGCAGACATGATGTTTGCTCAGCTGGAGGTCTCTAAGACCTTTCTTAGAGGCGTCCTTCACTTGAGACCCCCTATCTGGGTTCCTGCCCCCCCCCTTGGGATCTGAATTTCATTCTTGAGAAGCTTACCCTGCCTCCTTTCGAGCCAGCAGCCTCAGCAGACCTGAAGTTTCTCTCGTGGAAGACTCTTCATCGTGGCCATTACTTCTGCTCGAAGGATTTCCGAGCTTCAGGCCCTGATGTGCAAAATCCTGTATTTGATTTTTCACAAGGAACGTGTGGCTCTGCATACCAACCCTAAGTTTCTCCCCAAGGTGGTAGCGGAATCTATGCTGAACCAATCCATAGAGTTACCTGCTTTCTTTACGCAACACTCCAATCAAGGAGAGTATCTCTTGCATACTCTGGATGTTCACCGTGTTCTGAGATACTACACCACCAGGACGAAGGATCTCACAAAGACTGATCAACTGTTTGTCTCTTTTGCTTACAAAAGAGAAGGCAATGCTGTTTCCAAGCAATGCCTGTCTAAATGGTTGTCTCATTGTATCACTTTCTGTTATGACAAGTACAACAAGACCTTGCCGGGTCAAGTCAGAGGTCACTCCACCAGAGGGGTCGCTGCCTCTACTGCTTGTTTCAAGAATGTGTCAGCGGCAGACATCTATGCAGCCACAACTTGGACTTCTGTCCATACCTTTACGAAACATTACCAGTTTGGACATTGCCTCTCGCCGTAGAGCAGGCTTCGGTGTTGACTGTTCTGCAAGGTCTCCTTTCCTAAGACCTTCCCAGCCAGAGGGTCTACTTCTGAGTAGTTTTTCCTTCTCCTCCCGTTTGCTTCTTCTTGTTCCAGACTGCTTGGGACTCAGTCCTACATGTAATTACCTACTGCAAGAGCCTCTCAAGTAAGATAGCACAGTTACAAGAACTTACCGTAACAGTAGATCTTCGAGAGAGGCTCTTGCAGTAGGTAATACCTTCCCACCCTTCATCCCCCTAAGCTTTTTCAGCTCCTTTTCCAGGATGAGAAATATCTACTTCTATCTCATCTCGCTTTTGCCGGGAAAGAACTGGAAGGCGGGTGTGGGGGACCACCTTTATACTGACGTGGCTTGATGTCGGTCACCTGACATGGGGCGGTCCTCCGCCAGAGACTGCTAGCTAGAATTTTTTCCATGGGGTCCTGATGCCTGCCGGCTTCAGTCCTATGTGTAATTACCTACCGCAAGAGCCTCTCTCGAAGATCTACTGTTACGGTAAGTTCTTATGCAACTACTTTCCCGCCCTTCCTCCCCTGACAATCTGACTTCTGAGGTCTCTGCCTTTGTCTTCTACCAAATTTGTTAGATTTCCATTTGAAACTTCATTTTAAGCAAAGTTTCTCTGGTTTATTGTCATACATGCTTTTTGCATGATGTTTAATTCCTGTTGGTTCATAACTTTGGGCATGTGCCATTTATCTTTGAAAAATTTCTGGTGCCTTCTCAGGCAGTCTCTCTTCAGCACACACCCAAAGTCTCTCCTAATTGACTGATGCTAATTAATTAGCATACACCACACCTCTGGGGCAGTACTGTCTGGTCAGCTAGCTGCTTAAAAAGTTACTGATGCTAAAAGACACCTTGGAAGAAAGATTACTACAGCGAGTAATTTTTTCTCTTTGCAGCATGCATTTCCCAATGGGAGCCACCATGTTTGGTCCGGGACTTCCCATGTTTGGGCCAACTGGGACACAGGGGACCTCAAGGGGTCCTTAGTTGAGTTGCCTTATGGGAGCAACTGTGAACTCTGGTGTTTGACACCTAAAGGAACCAATGGGAGCATAAGACTGTGACTGACAGCTCCCCTAGCGAACTTGACTGCAGAAAAAACAGACTAGTCTGAGAATTGTTTTCAAAGAGTGAGGTAGTGCAGCTCGAGCGTTCGTACAGAGAGGGGCATCTAAGCTCTGTGGGGGCCTGTGCATTATAGGCCTGCATCAGTCTCCTAAAGTTTTCCTCGATCCCAAGAGGAGATCAAGTCCGAGAATACTGTTTTCCTGCAGGTTAAGAGGGTTGCTCAGCAAGGCAGCTGAAATTGCAACCGGGCAGAGAAAGAGAGGAGAACTAGAGAGGCTAGTGTTTCTTCAGGTGAAAGTGCTGAGGCCTGCTGTGTGTGTGAGGAGACCGTAACCCAGGGACTCCTGTTTGCCAGAAAATGAGCCAGCCTCATGCAGCAATCAATTTGCCTACCAGCTGGCGGTGTCACCAGCAAAAGAACTGAACCATTCCAGAGACATTTTCTGCATGTGGGCCCTTGCCAGTTCGGCGCATGCCACATGTTCCTGTTCCAGAGACAGTTTTCCGGTGATAGACCCATCCTGTGGATTCAGCCCCAGTGCAGCAGATCACGTAGGTTGTGGCCATCTACTGGGAAAGGCCGTGAAGTGGAGGTGAGTTGTGTCGGCCCAGTTTCCCCAAGCGAGGCAAATCCAAGCCAGCAGTCTATTTTGCCAGGCCTTCATCAATTCATTGGGAACCATGAGTAAACCCAGGGTAGCTCCCTGCAACAAATGTGTTCAATTATAAGTGGTACCACCTAATTGTATTCAGCCAGAGTGTTTGAGTGTCAATAGACTAGGCCAACCGGCCATGGATACAAATAATTTAATCTGCTTTTACTGTTAATGTTGATTGTCTTTCCATCAAGGGCCCCAACAGCTGCAATGCCGGCAACCCTGGGCACAGATTCTGGCCAGCCAGCATTACATTCTGGGTACCCAGTAGTTGTGAGACTGCTTAACAAATGGACTGAATTAATTGTATGTTAAATAACGTGGCACAATCCAGAACAGTAGTAATTTGCTTAGATTTGCTTCCCCCTCCTTATTTATATCCTCTTAATAAACATGATTTATTGTGTTACTTTGAACCTAGCTTGTGAGCATATCATTACCTGGCTTAAAGTGATAGGCTTTGTACCAAATGTGTTGAAAATGCGTGCTGTATTGAAAAACTGTCTTTACACGGGGTTGTAGGGTGTACACCAGGACCAGAGACCCTGCCGGTAAGTGGGACAACTGTGAGCATATTATTAATGCTTATTGCAAACTGTCTATTGAATACTGTTAAAGGTTATTGTCAGTCCATTGGTACTTGGTCATTAGGTGGGATTGTGGGTGGTTATAGCTTCCCAGAGGGCTGTACCAGTCTAGATAGATACCCACGCAAACCGTACTCTGGGTGGAGGCACCAAACTATTGTGTTTACTGAGGGTAGGGACACCCCAGTACTTGCTGATTTGGAACCCAGGCCCCACATCCTGTTGGGAAGACAGGCTGGGGTAGTAGCCCTTGGGATAGTGCTGCCTAGGGGTTAGAGTAACAATAGAGAGTGACACGCCATGCCCTTGGTACCATATTTAATGTCCACATAACAGAACATAGACTGTAGACTGGGCAAAGCAGGCCTCATAGTACTTTAAGGTCTATGACCAAAGTGTTATAGAGCACCCTTGAACTGAGATTTAACTAGTTCAGTCTACTATACAGGAGACAGGTGTGGGTATCATTTTTAAGGTCTAGTGCTAAGCAGCAGACCCTGTTAAGCAGGCCATTAACCTGCTGAGCTATAAACAACACCATAGTCAATAATGCTTGCAATAAAGCTCTGCACCAGTAGCTTCTTAATCTCAGGTAGGAAGCTGCTCCTGTGCCTATAGAGGAATCCAGGTCTTGAGCTTACTGCCTTAACAAGATAGTCTGTATGATCTGTGAATGACAGGGCACTGTCCAGGATAATGCCTAGGTACTTATAAGTTCTCACTTGCTCAAGTGTGACCCCAGACGAGGAGGAAATACTTAAATCAACCAAGATGGCAGACTTATTGCAATTACAAAACAGCATTTGTTTAGTCTTCCTCTCATTCATTACAAGGAGATTTGAAATGAACCATTCCTGGATGGAGGTAAAGTCATCCTGCAGCCTCCCTCTCAAACTTTCCAAGCTCTTGCCACTTGAAAAAAATGACAGCATCATCTGTGTATAGAATTATGTTGGTCAATTTTTCAGACCATGACTAGGTTGTTTATGAATAGACTGCATAGTAGAGGCCTAACGATGGACCTCTTGGGGACCCCAGCATTGATGAACCTGTCATTGATAGCACATTCCAGCATTTTACAGCTTGTGATCTACAAGACAGGTAGTGCTTACACCAACAGACTGTCATCAGAGAGGCACAGGTGGAGTAGCTTCTGGCAGAGATGGGCATATAGTAGTAGTAGTAAAATGTTTATGTATATAGTGATAACACCATTAGGGCTATGTATACCCTTTTCACAAAGTGCACCTGTTTGTGAATTACAGAATAAATATACACAAAATATAAACATACATGATAAAAATCACTTCACAAGGAACAATGTAAGACATGATTGACAGTATGAGTTGATAGCATCCAATAACTTATCCATTACATGCACAGCGATATTTCATTGGTTGACAATGTTAAATGCCTTAGTGAGATTCTATGAATACAGATCCAGCCAGTTCCCCATGGTCAAGTGCACAGTGTATTGCATCTGTAAATTCTAGGAGTGCAGACATGGTGCTGAAGTTCTTCCTGAATCCATGCTGCTCTTTGACCTGTAGTTCATGCTGGCTGAGATACGGTAGTCTACAAGCTGGTCATTCACAACCCTCTCAAGCATTTTGGATAAGGGGGGGAATGACAGATTGGCCAGGAATTGAAGGGCTGAATAGCATCAACACCCTTGTACATAGGAACCACATAAGCCTTTTACCAGATATAAGGCACTTGCCCAGTGATATGAGACAGGTTGAAAATTTGTGGCCAGGGACAGCCGACTTCTCTAATCCCATACTTGAGTAGCTTCATGTCAATGCTATTGGGACCAGTTCTAGTTTTCATTTTTATCTTGGCTAGGTAGCCATATGCATTAGACCAGGTTAGTCATTTAAAGTAGAACCTAGGTCTGTTGTGCTCACAAAGAGGAGCACCAGCTGGGGAAGGGTGGGAGCTTTGAACCAGTATGTATACTGATAGGCCACTAAATTGATTGTTGAAGACACCAGCAATATACTTGTTTCTGTTAACAGTAGCACCACCATGGTTTGTGGAGTGTGGCAAGGATTTTTTGGCATTCCCCAGGAATTCACTGATGCTACCCCAGAGCTTTTTAGGCTGGTTAAGCATGTTTTTTTGCCAAGTTTAATAGTAAGCAGCCTTGGCTTCAAACAACATGAAGTCTTGCTGTATTCTGACTGTATGTAGTTAGCCCCAGCACTTGAACTCCTGGGAACCAGAGACTCCTGTTTGCCAGAAAAGGAGCCAGCCTCATGTAGCAATCTGGAGAGGAAAGGGTTAACTCTGTGCAGCAGCATAGAATGTTGCACTCGAACTCGGTTTTCAAACCTCTCTCTCTCTCTGGTACATCTCAGTGTAACTGTCAGATTCTTTACTCCACCTAACTGTGAAGTCGTTCCAGAGATTTCTCTTTCGCTTCGGTTCGGTTAAAGTAAAAATCGTTCGGTTTTATCAACAGATTTCTTTATTTTTCGGTATCGAATCTCTGTCTACAGTACAGGTAGTGTAAGTAGATAGGTAGTAGAATATAATTGTCTGGAAATTGTTTTCTTCGGTTTCCAATCGGTCGGTCCGGTTGGAAACTGAAACATCTTGTGCTTTTGTGAATTGCTCTGGGTTAGTAGAGTGTCCAGTTCCTATCAGTTTCAAAAAACTGAACTTTATTCGATTTTTGCCACAGCCCATGACACGGTTGGTAACCGATAGGAGAGCATTTCCTGGCTTAAAAGCTGTAAAGGGTAATTTTGTTAGTAAGGCTATGTCTGAGAAACCCAAGAAAAAAAAACACGGTCCCACTGGGTTTCAACACTGTACTGAGTGTGGGGAGGCTTTTGTCAAAGCTGATCCCCACCTCATCTGTGTTTATTGTCTGGGGTTTGACCACCTCAAAACAGACTGCCAAATTTTTAAGAATTTTCCTAAAGCTACTATAGATAAAAGATTAGTAGGCTAAAAGAAAAGGAGGCCGAGAAGTCCGCTGACCCGGATGGCCAGCCTGGTTCGGTTTTGACCGAACCTGAGGAGGTGCCTGCTGAACCGGGCAAAACCTCCTCGAGCAAAAGGAGATCCAACTCTGAGGGGTCAGTTCCGGTGAAGAGAAAAAGAAGTCAGCCGGTTCGGATCCAGTACCGCAAAGTCCAACCGCCGAAGAAATAGCCAAAGCGATAAGTATTGTTCAGTTGCTTTGCCCGGTTATATCCAAACAGACATCGCCGGTTAAGCGGGCAGTTTGGTCAGATCAGACTCCAATGGATTATGATCCGGATGCATATTTTGATGTGCAGTGGGAGGGAGACGAAGATTATCCTGATGATGATATTGATTTTGGAGGCATAGATGAGCCTATAGAGCCTGACATCTCCCCAGACAGGCCTACCAATGTCTCCCGTCATAGGTTTTTTGAGTCCCCTTCCCATTTTTTTGTTTTACAGAAAAGTGGCTGGAACTCTCCAGCTCTCAGTGGTGGAAGCTGCTGAAGAGGATGAAGAGCCTGATTATGTTGAAATGATGGATGTCCCAGAGTCCGAGACCGTCTATCCCTCCACACAAATCTTTGGGGAAACAGACAAAGAACATTTTGCAAATGACTAACTCCTTACCCCCTGTGGATAAGAAAATGGACAGGAGGTACATGTTAGCAGGGTCTGGTATGGAGTTTTTATACAACCATTGTAGCCATGTTGGGGTAGTGCAGGCTGCAGCCTGTGACAGGGCTAACAGTTAGGGAGGCAGTAGAGCGCAGTGGTTTAAGGCTCTGAGCTGCAAATCTAGAGACCTGGGTTTGAATCCCACAGCCCCCACTTGCATACTGTGTGACCTTGAGCAAGTCATTTAACTTCCCTGTGCTCCCAGGTTGCACCTGTAAACAAGCTTTCAGCTTAGTGCGTCTCACCTGGTTAAACAATTGGAAAAAAACCAACAATATTCCTTTGGCTTTACACCCCCCAGATAAAGATTCCAGGAAGGTGGATGCCATGGCCAAGGAACAGTACTTGGCATTCTCCTTGGAACTCAGGCAGGCAGCTTATATGGTCTGTACAGCCAGGTACCAGACGTCCAGGTGGGACACCATCTTGGAACTGGCAAAGAAGGCTTTCCCCCAGCTAGCCAAAGAGCTGGAGGTGGTGGCTGCTAATTGAATTGAAGC
The DNA here is from genome assembly GCA_016271365.2 of Neoceratodus forsteri. Classification (NCBI taxonomy): domain Eukaryota; kingdom Metazoa; phylum Chordata; order Ceratodontiformes; family Ceratodontidae; genus Neoceratodus; species Neoceratodus forsteri. The sequence continues at coordinate 151,294,321 of CM028134.1, forward strand.
ATCAAAAGTGCAATTTCATGCTGCTGTGTACTCTAATGATGTGGCATCTAGAGTCATGGCTACATCTGTGTCTCTTAGGAGATTTGCTTGGCTCAGATATACTAGCCATTCTCAGGATACCCAAGCTAAGGCCATGGATTTCCCCTGTGGTTGGTAATTCTCTTTTTGGGGAGCAGACAGAGTCTTACATGAAGAAAATGGATGAATACAGGACCACCTACAGGAATGCACAGGCCAAAGAGAGGCAAGCCACTCCTCAAAAGCAGCAGTCTAGAGGCAGGGGCAGGCCTTTTCACCAAGCCCAGGCTTCCTCTTTCCCACAGAGGGGGTTCTTTTGAAGGAGAGGTGGGGGGGGGGGAATGAGCAGGGCTGCTTTCTACTCCCAGTCCAAGGCTCCTGCCAAACAGACACCCTGATGTGTCAGTTCGGGTTGCCTCCCCTATACCAGTTGGGGGCAGGCTGGCTTACTAATTCCAGGCTTGGGAAGTCTGTTACTTCAGACAATTGGTCCTGGAGGTAGTAAGCCAGGCACTGGCTCTCAGTTTCAAAAAGTTTCCCAAATTGAGGGTCAAGTCTTTTCCTTCTGCAACAAGTTCAGAAACCATTGCCCTAGAGGCAGAGGTTTCCTCCCTACTAGATCTGAGAGCTGTGGAGAGAGTTTCTGCACAGCACAGGGGCAAGGGTATGTACTCCAGATGCTTCCTTACCCCAAAAAAAAGACAGGGAAGTGGCGACCCATCCTAGACTTGAGATATCTGAACAAATATCACAAAACCAAAATTCAAAATGGTGACTCTGGGAATAATTCTTCCCTCTCCAAGGCCAGGGGATTGGTTAGCTTCCTTGGACCTCAAGGATGCCTATTTCCATATTCCTGTCAGGTGCTCCCACAGAAAGTACCTCAGGTTCGAGTTGCCCTCAGGCCATTACCAGTTCAGAGCCATGCCCTTTGGCCTAACATCAGCTCCAAGGGTATTTAAAAAGTGCCTTGCGTAGTAGTAGCTTTCCTCAGAAAGCAGGTTATCTCAGTCTTCCTTATCTGGACGACTGGATCATTGTAGGTCAGTCTTCAGACCAGGTCAAGTCAGCTCTGGAAGTCTCTCAGAATCTGCTCAGTTCCCTGGGATTCCATCTCAATCTTCCCAAGTCGGTTCTCGAACCAGTACAACTTCTCAACTTCACAGGAGTAGAGTTAGAACTGTCCAGGCAAAGGCCTTCCTCCCACTAGCAAGGGTAAAGGCCCTTACAGATCTAGCTTTTTCCTTTCAACCTCTGGTCTCTCACCCAGCCAGACACTTTCTTCAACTCCTAGGTTACATGGCAGCTTCAACCGCAGTGGTACAAGGAGCCAGGTTTCAGATGAGGGACATTCAGTTCCACTTAAGGTTGTTTTGGTCTCAGAAAAAAGAATCTCTCACCAAACTGATTCCAGTGACTCAGACTCTGGTCCGAGTGCTCCAGTGGTGGCTGAATCAGGATAATCTCAGACAAGGTGTTCCATTTCTCAGCCAAGCTCCCTCAGTGGTTCTAACCAGAGATGCTTTCCTCCTAGGTTGGGGAGCCCATCTGGGGCTCTCACTGCTCAGGGTGTTTGGTCACAACGGGAGTCTCTCCTTCAGTCTTCTGGAACTCAGGGCAGTGTTCCTAGTCCTTCAAGCTTTATCAGTGTTAGGCAAAGGCAAAGTGGTGCAGGTCAGGACAGACACCACCACCACAGTGTGGTACATAAATAAGCAAGGGGGCATGCGGTCCATGACTATGTGCACATAGGCCATGAAACTGTGGTCTCTAGCCTACTCTCTTCAGGCTTCCCTGGCAGCAGTTCATCTTCCAGGGAAGGACAATGTACTAGCAGGTGCTTTAAGCAGAATTTCCCAGGGCCATCACGAATGGACCCTGGACCCTCACATCCTGAAAGCAATCTTCACCAGATGGGGCACTCCAGAGATAGTTCTCTTTGCAGCCCTAGACAATCATCAACTTCCCCTGTTCTGCTGCAGACCTCCAGTCCTAGGGACTGTTCCTCTAGATGCTGTACTATTGGATTGGAAGGGCAGGTTTCTCTATGCCTTTCCTCCCTTCCCTCTGTTGTTCAGAGTTCTGGTCAAGATCAGGTCTCAGCTCTGCACAGTGATACTAGTGGCTCCAGACTGGGCCAGACAACCTTGGCATCCTCTGCTGTTGTCTCTGGCAGTGTCATTTTCCCCAGTCTACTCAGGAGACACAATCTTCTAACCTCCTCTCAGGAGAGGATTTTGTACCCAAGTCTCCAGTCTCAATCTCAAAGCATGGTTCTTGAAGAGTTAGAATATGCAGTGTAACCCCTAGGTGGCGCTATCCCAAGGTCTGCTACCCCTGCCTGCTTGACTAGTTGTAGGTTAAGGGGCCTGGGTACTGAAACGGGTGCCTCCACCCAGAGGTCAGGGTTGTTAGTGGTCAAGCTAACCTGGGCACAGCTCTCCAGGACACTGTAACCCCCCTCTTTCCCTTCTAGTGTCCTGCACAATATACAATAATCACTTTCACAATGACCCTTATTCACCATACAGTTACACTGTTTGCACTTACCACCAGGGCTGGTTCCTCTAGCTCAACCTTGGGAACCCCCGGTAAAACAAGGTTATGCACAGCAAATAGCAACAGTACAGTACTTTTGACACAAACTGGAACCACAGTCAGGTTAAATGCAAAAAGAGATCAGATTTATTCAGGGGACTTAAACAAGAGAGGGGTGTAATCAGGTTGATTTGCTTAAAAGCTATATCAGTCAGACAGTTATGCATGCACTTCAGAATCCCTACACAGTCACTCACTCTGGGTACCCAGGTAGAAATATGGTGGGCTAGCCAGGAACATTGCACGGGTTAGGTTGGTGTCGCAGCTGGGTGGGGCCCTGTGATGGAAGAAAGCAACATGCGCAACACACACTATTTGTAATCCGGGAGCCGGAGGGCTCAGTGCGTGAAAGAAAAGGCAACAAGGCAATCAGATGACAACACTTTAGATTTAGCTGTTGTTGCAGGGAGCTACCCTCATGTTTACTCATGATACCCAATACATGGCACAGGCAGGACGAAATTGAGACTGCAGGTTGTTGAGCTGAAGTGCCAGGAGAAGCAGGGCCCACACGAATCACCGAGGCGTTGTTCCTGTTCAAAGCATTGAGCAGGGGGGCTGATCCCCAGGCAGGTCTCTCATTAATGGCTTTCTCTGTGTAGCTGGCAGTCTGGCTGGGCCAGTGTGGCAAGACCCAGGCCAAATGGAGATGCAAACGGATTTAGTCCATTGGAGCTGGATGCCACCTCCAACAAGCAGAACACAGTTCAGACACACAGTGGGGAACCAAATCACGACCCACTATCAGCACACAGCACATTCACATATAAAAAAATTCCACTGTACCAGGTAAATGGCTCTCCGGTCGCAATTACAGAGTCTCTGCACAATCTGGGAGTTCAGAGGTGGCTGGAAATCCTGACAGGCTGATCGCATTCAGCAGATCTTCAGTCTTCTTCAGGTTTCAAGCCTGGTCACAGTTTGGTAGCATTAAATTTGTTCTCACAACTCTGATTCAGTCTGAATAATCTGTCTTCTCCCTCGCAGGGACAGCAGGCAGGCATGCAGGCCAAAACTCAGGCCTTTCCACAGTTCTCCCATGCGAATCCAAGTAGGATTGCTGCTCGACTATCTCGAGCTGCTACTTCTTTCACTTCCCAACTCAAAACAAAACTGAAACTGCCAACAGTCTGGGACTTTCCCCATGATTCAAAATGTTCGGTTGGCTGATCTGTCTGTCAGTCACAACAAGGGCTCCCCCTCCAGGTCTGCCTTGGTGCCAAAATGCAAAAACTACAATTCCTATCAAATTTTGCTCCCACAAAGCCCCTGGGGACAGGCTCCATTTTAGAGTCCCCAAAGGTACTGATTGGCCTATTTCAGCAGTCCAGGACCAAGATGGTGGAAATAAACAGAACTATCCATGCTGCAAAGAAGGCAGGTTAGACAAACTACAATATCTTTACCACTCTAATAGATATTCAGCAAACAAGTACATCTTCTAACAGAGCTCCCTCTGCGCAATTAGCGATGGCAGAACAGAGAGATTATCTGGCAGCCTGGGTGGGACTCGAGCATAGAAACACTCAGCCCCCTCCCAGATTAATTATAACTGCAATCCAGGCAGCTCTTAAAGAGACAGTACACAGAGGCTATACAGGCACTCTTTGGCAATACATTTAAACTGCTAAAATGCAGGACACCAGCCTGGCAGTGAGCATTTAGGCAAGCTCAAGGAAGACTTTTCGTGAACCCCCATTTGTAGGGGGGTTACACAGGCTTGCATCTTTCTCAAGGAGTAATGGATATTCTGAAGGTGTCTAGGAAACCTTTTACCAGAAAAACTTATAATTCCAAATGTAAAAGATTAAGCATTTGGTGTTCTCAGAGAGGCATACAACCAGATGCTGCAGGCATTGCCACAGCCTTAGATTATCTGGTTCACCTTAAAACACATTTGTTCCCATAGACGCCATAGGGCACTGGAACCATCCATTGCTAGATCCTACCCAAAATGGTCACTGGGAGCAAATGAGTGCAACCCTTAAGGTTCATCTAGCAGCTGTGTCTGCCTTTCTTTCTGCAGGGAAGGGCTCTTCACTAGCATCACATCCTGTCTTCAGTAAGTTCTTCAAATGCCTGGTTCACATTAACCCTCCTTTTAGAGAGCCTACCCCAGCTTGGGATCTAAATGTCTGCATTGCACAGCTTATGCAGCCACCCTGTGAGCCTTTAGCTTCGGCCCAGCTTAAGTACTTGACCTAGAAAACTGTGTTCTTGGTAGCTATTACTTCTGCCAGGAGGATTAGTGAATTACAGGCCCTGTCAGCTGAACCGGACTTTATTTCCTGCCATAGAGATAAGGTGGTCCTCAGGGCGAATAGAAAGTTTCTACCTAAAGTGGTATCAGATTTTCATCTGAACCAGTCTATGTCTCTACCTATGTTTTTCACTGACCATTCTTCTTCGGGGGAGAGAAGATTGCACAGTCTGGACGTTAAAAGGGCACTTAGCTACTACGTAGAGCATACTAAGGCTCATAGAAATGATTGTCCTTAGCTATTTCTCACTTATGGAGAAGTGGGAAAGGTAAACCTGCTACTAAAAGAACTATTGCTAGGTGGATTGTCCCTTGTATCCAAGTCTGCTATGCCAAACTGGGCAAAGAATCTCCTTCAGGCCTGAGGGCCCACTCGACTAGAGGTACAGCTGCTTCTCTTGCTGCTGCTAGAGATATCCCCTTGGTAAAAATTTGTAAAGCAGTCACCTGGAAAACAGTCCATACATTCACCAAGCATTACTTCTCTAGACATCCAGACTAGGAGTGATGTTAGGTTTGGTACAGCAGTGTTGCAGAGTTTGTTCCCAAAGTAAGGTTCAAACAACATGAAGTCTTCCTGTATTCTGACAATATGCAGTTAGCCCCAGCACTTGAACTGCCCCGGAGAGGAAAGAGATAACTCTGTGTAGTAGCATAGAACGTTCGATTTTCAAGCCTCTGTCCCTGGTACATCAGTGTAACTGTCAGATTCTTTACTCCGTCCAACTGAGAAGTCGCTCCGGAGATCTCCCCTTCGCTTCGGCTCGGTAAAAGTAAAAAATAATTTGGTTTATTCAACCGTTTCATTATTTTTCGGTATCTAATCTCTGTCTACGATACAGGTAGTGTAAGTAGGTAGATAGCGAATACAAATTGTATAGAAATTGTTTTTGTTCGGTTTCCTATCGGTCAGTCCGGTTGGGAACCAAAATAATTCTGTGATTCTTTATATTTTCAAATTCTCTTGTGGTTTCTAGTCCAGATCGGTTTCAAAATCATCAAAATTTTGTTCGTTTTTTTTTTTCCACAGCCCGTGACACGGATGGTAACTGATCGGACAGTGTTACCTGGCTTGAAAGCTATTAAGGGTAACTTTTTTCAAGAGAAGGGCCATGTCTAAGAAACCCAAGAAGAAAACCGGTCCCACTGGGTTTCAACACTGTACTGAGTGAGGGGAGGCTTTTGCTAAAGCTGACCCCCACCTTGTATGTGTGTATTGTCTGGGGTTTGACCACCTCAAAACAGACTGCCAAATTTGAAAAAATGTTCCTAAAGCCACTTTAGAAAAAAGATTGAATAGGCTGAAGGAAAAAGAGGCTGAGAAGTCCACTGATCCAGATGGCCAGCCCGGTTTGGTTTCGGCCGAACCCAAGGAGGTGCATGCCAACATGGGCGATACCCTCTTTGGCAAAAGGAGATCTGATTCCGAGGGATCGGTGCCAGCAAAGAAGAGACAGAAGTCAGCCGGTTCAGATGACGCCCCACAGACTCCAACCACTCAAGAAATTGCCAAAGCGATAATTATAGTCCAATCGCTTCACCTGGTCCATCCGGACCGACACCTTCAGGAAAGCGATCGTTTCGGATGGTTCCAACTCCATTGGATTTTGATCTGGAGGCTTATTATGAGGAGTTGAAGGGAGATGAAGACTTCCCAGAAGAGGAAGAAGAAGTTTTTTTTGAAGGCCTGAATGAGCCTATTTATCTGGACATCTCCCCAGACTGGCCTACCAATGTCTTCCCTCCCAGACTTTCTGAATCCCCATCCTACTTTATGTTTTACAAGAAAATGGCTGAAACTCTGCAGCTACTGGTTGTGGAAGCTGCTGAGGAGACAGAAATACCTGATTATGTAGAGATGATGGACGTCCTAGAGTTCAAGAGGCTGTCTATCCCTCTTCACAAATCCTTGGGGAGAGGGACTCAGAAACTTTTGCAAATGCCTACTTCAAACATGAAGTCTTGCTGTATTCGGACATTATGCAGTTAGCCCCAGCACTTGAACTGCTCCGGAGAGGAAAGAGCTAACTCTATGCCAGAGCATAGAACGTTGAACTCGAGCTTGGTTCAAACCTCTTTCTGCTGCACTTTGAAGTGTAACCATTAGATTCTTTACTCCGCCTAACTGTACAGTCGCTCCGGAGATCTCTCCTTTGCCATCGGTTAGGTCCAGTAAAAAAACGTCGGTTTAAACCTCTATTTTTACTTAATTTCAGTTCAGATCCCTGTCTGCCGTACAGTAAGTACTTTAGGTAGTGGACTAGTGCTGAATTTTGCGAAAATTGTAAAACTTATATTTCAATCAGTTCGGCTGAACCAGTTGTCTGTATTTTCCCTTGTGTTTTTTTCTTTTAGTCTGAATTTAGTGTGAGGTACTGGTCCTTATCGGTTCTGGAAAAAAAACAAACCAACATATTTTATCATTTTTTTTCCCCCAACACCCGTGACACGGTTAGGAACTGATAAGGGGGTCTTGCCTGGCTGTTGCCGAAAAAAGGGTAAGTTGTAGGATGGCTTAGTCTGAGAAACCCAAGCGAAAAACTGGGCCCACTGGGTTTCAACACTGCAGTGAGTGTGGGGAGGCCTTTGCTAAGGCTGATCCCCACACCACCTGTGTTTATTGTCTGGGTTTTGACCACCTGGATTCAGACTGCCAAATATGTAAAAATTTTCCTAAGGCCTCCCTGGATAAAAGATTGGGTAGGCTCAGGGAAAAGGAGGCCAAGAAGTCCGCTGACCCGGATGGCCAGCCCGATTTGGTTCCAACTGAACCTGAGGAGTGCCCACTGACCTGGGCGAGACTCTCTCGGGCAAACAGAAAGCCAATCCTGAGGGGTCGGTTCTGGCAAAAAGAAAGAAAGAGAAATCGACTGGTTTGGATCCAGAACCGCATCGTCTAGCCACCGAGGAGATTGCCAGAGCGATTAATAAAGTTGAATCGCCTGTTTATGTCTCGGTTGATCCGACGCCCCAGTAGGCGCTCGTTCGGTCGGTTCTCCGGTTCAGGATTATTTCAGGAGACTATTATGAACCAGATTTGGAGGGGGATGAAGATTATGATGATGATGATGGTGATGGTGTGGAAGGTCTGGATGAGCCCATAGAACCGGACATCTCCCCAGACAGACCTTCTAGTGTTTCCCCTCCTAGGCTTTCTGAGTCCCCTTACCACTTTAAGTTCTACAAAAAAGTGGCAGAAACCCTCCATCTCCCTCTGAATGAAGCTGCCGAGGAGCAAGAGGAGCCTGACTATGTGGAGATGATGGACATCCCAGAGTCCAAGAGATTGTCTGTTCCCCTTCACAAATCCTTTGGGAAACAGACACAGAAGTTACTTAAGACTCCAAGTTCTTTACCTCCTGTGGACAGGCGAATGGACAAGAGGTATATGTTGTCAGGCCCAGGTAACTGGATGCTAACAGTAATGGCATCTTCCTTGGACTCAGGCAGGCTAACTATATGGCCTATACAGCCAGATACCAGAAGTCCAGATGGGATACCGTTCTGGAACTGGCTAAACAGGCTTCCTCCCAGCTTGCCAAGGAGCTGGAGGAGGTGGCTGCTGATGGGACTGAGGCATCAAAAATCCAGCTTCATGCTGCTGTGGACTCCAATGATGTGTCATCACGAGTCATGGCTACATCTGTGGCTCTTTGGAGACTGGTTTGGCTCAGATGTACTAGCCTATCACAGTACACCCAGGCTAAGGCCATGGATTTCCCTGTCATTGAGAATTCTCTGTTTGGGGAGCAGACAGAATTATATGAAAAAGATGGATGAGTATAGGACCACCTACAGGAGTGCACAGGCCAAGGAAAGGCAGGCAACTCCTCAGAAGCAGCAAACTAGGGGCAGGGGCAGGCACTTTCGCAGGCCTTTTTACCAGGCACAGGCCTCCTCTCCTTTTTCTCAGAGGGGGTTCTTCAGAGGGAGAGGCAGAAGGGGGATAAGCAGGGCTGCATCCTCCTCTCAGCCTAAGGCTCCTGCCAAGCAGACACCCCGATGTGTCAGCCCGGGTCGACTCCCCAATTCCTGTAAGAGGCAGGCTGGCTTACTACTTCCAGGACTGGAAGTCTGTTATCTCAGACAAGTGGGTCCTGGAGGTAGTAGGCCAGGGTCTGGCCCTCAGCTTCAAAATATTTCCAAAGCTGAGTGTCAGGTCCTTTCCACCTGCAAACTTCTCCGAAACCATTGCCCTAGAGGCAGAGGTTTCATCTCTGCTGGCTCTCAGAGTCATAGAGAGAGTTTCTACACCTCACAGGGGCAGAGGTCTGTACTCCAGATATTTCCTTACCCTGAAAAAAACAGGGGAGTGGTGGATCATCCTAGATTTAAGATACTTAAACACCTAGTAAAGCCAAAATTCAAAATGGTGACTCTGGGAATAATTCTTCCCTCTAAGTCCAGAGGACTGGCTAGCCTCTCTGGACCTAAAGGATGCCTACTTTCACATTCCCATCAGGTGCTCCCACAGAAAGTACCTCAGGTTCGAACTGCCTTCAGGCCATTATCAGTTCAAAGCAATGCCCTTCGGCCTAACATCAGCTCCAAGGGTGTTTACAAAATGCTTAGCAGTAGTAGTGACCTTTCTAAGGAGACAAAACATTTCCATATTCCCATACCTGGACGACTGGCTCATTGTAAGTCAGTCTCCAGACCAAGTCAAGTCAAATTTGCAAGTGACCTAATAAGTGCTCATTTTTCTAGGATTCCTCCTCAATCTTCCCAAATCAGTTCTCGAGCCAGTGCAACTCTTGACATTCATAGGAGTAGAGTTGGATACTGTCAAAGCAAGAGCCTTTCTCCCTCTGACAAGGGTAAAGGCCATTATAGGGCTGGCTTTCTCTTTCCACCTTCTGGTGTCTCGACCAGCAAGGCATTTCCTTCAACTCCTGGGCCACATGGCAGCTTCCACTGCAGTGGTCCAAGGGGCCAGATTTTGGATGAGGGACATCCAGTTCCATTTGAGGGTTTTTTTATCTCAGAAAAAAGATCCTCTAACCAAGCTTATTCCAGTGACTCAGACACTGATCCAGGCTCTCCAATGGTGGTTGGATCATGACAACCTCAGGCAAGAGGTCCCATTCATCACTCAGTCTCATTCTATGGTTCTAACCGCAGATGCTTCTCTCCTGGGGTGGGGAGCTCACCTGGGAACCCTCACAGCTCAAGGAGTGTGGTCCCCTCAGGAGTCTTCTCCACATCAGTCTTTTGGAGCTCAGGGCAGAGCACCTGGCTCTATAAGCCTTCTTGGAATCAGTACAGAAAAAGGTGGTTCAGGTTAGGACAGACAACACCACCACCATGTGGTACATCAACAAGCAGGGAGGCACGCGGTCTATGGCCTTGTGCACGGAAGCCATGAAATTATGGTCCCTGGCTTATTCTCTATAGACTTCTCTGGTAGCAGTCCACTTTCCAGGGAAGGACAATGTGCTAGCAGATGCATTGAGCAGGATTTCCCATGGCCATCACGAATGGTCCCTGGACCCCTAGTGTTAAAAGTGATCTTTTCAAGGTGGGGCACCCCAGAGATAGATCTCTTTGCAGCCCCAGACAATCACTAACTTCCCCTCTTTTGTTGCAGACCCCCAGTCTTGGGTTCAGTCCACCTGGATGCTCTAATTCTGGATTGGGAGGGGAAATTTCTGTATGCCTTTCCTCCTTTTCCTCTACTGTTCAAAGTCCTGGTCAAGATAAGGTCACAATCCTGCAAAGTGATCCTGATTGCTCCAGACTGGGCCAGACAGCCTTGGTATCCCCTTTTGCTGTCCCTAGCAGTCCATCTTCCCCCATCTCTCCCCAGGGATCACAACCTGTTAACCTCCTCTCAGGGGAGTATCTGGTACCCCAACCTTCGTTCTCTCAGTCTCAAGGCATAGCTCTTGAAGAGCTGGAATATGCAAATTTGCATCTGTCTCAAGGGGTTCTGGACATTTTCAAAGCCTCTTGAAAACCTGCCACCAGAAAAACTTACAACTCCAAATGGAAAAGATTCAGCATTTGGTGTTCCAAGAAGCACACATCCCCAGATACTGCTGACTTGTCTACAGTTCTGGATTACATGGTTCATCTTAATGACCTAGGCCTCAGACCAGTTACCCTCAAAGTATACTTGTCAGCTGTGTCTGCATTCCTGTCAGTGGGAAAGCCCTCCTCACTGCATCTCACCCTGTTTTCTGTAAATTCTTCAAAGGATTGCTTCATACCAATCCCCCTTTAGGGATCCTACTCTGCCTTGGGATCTTAATGTTTGCATTGCTCAGCTTATGCAACCCCCTTTTGAGCTTTTGTCCTCAGCAGAACTTAAGTACTTAACTTGGAAAACTGTGTTCCTGGTAGCTATTACCTCTGCCAGGCGTATCAGTGAATTGCAAGCTCTGTCAGTGGAGCATGATTTTATCTCATTCCATAGAGATAAGGTGGTCCTTAGAACCAACAGGAGGTTCTTACCCAAAGTGGTTTCAGATTTTCTTCTGAACCAATCCATGTCTCTTCCTGTATTCTTCACTGATCATTCTTCTTTAGGAGAGAGAAGATTACACAGTTTGGATGTTAAAAGGGCTCTTAGCTACTACATTGAGCGTACTAAGGCACTTAGGTTTGACTCCCTCCAGTTGTTCCTCACTTATGGTGAAGTAGGGAGGAGTAAACCTGCTACTAAGAACTGTTGCCAGGTAGATTGTCTCTTGTATACAATTCTACTATGAAAAGCTAGGCAAAGTACTCCCCTCAGGCCCGAGGGCTCATTTGACTAGAGGTACAGCTGCTTCTCTGCCTGCTGCCAGAGGTATACCCTTATTAGAGATATGCAAAGCAGCCACCTGGAAAACAGCCCATACATTCACCAAGGATTACTCTCTGGATATCCAGGCTAGGAGTGATGCTAGGTTTGGTACAGCAGTACTGCAGAGCCTATTCCCAAAATAGGTTTGATACCCTCCTCCATGGAGGTACTGCTTGGTAGTCTGCATAATGTCAGAATACAGCAAGACTTATGTTGTTTGAAGAAATAATTACTCACCTTAGTAACTGTGTTTCTTCTAATGGAGTCTTGTTGTATTCTGACCTCCCTGCTTCCCCTCTCAGAAGCAGTTTTTTTGGGAAGTGGGCTGGTAGGCGCAGTGTTGCACCTCAGGGGTGTACTTGGCACTCTCCCCTCTTTAGACAGGGGAAGTGGGTTATTTATATGTTTTGGTAATTGTTTTTGTTCACTACCTAGTTTTAGTTTTGGATTTCTTGGCTTGAGTCTTTTGGGGATCCAAACTATTTGGCTGCCTTTTTACTAGTGAATTTTACAATTTCCACATAGTGGGGGTAGTTAGTGTTAGCTCATAAGAATCTAACGGTTACACTTCAATGTGCAACAGACGGAGGTTTGAACCAAGCTCGAGCTCAACATTCTATGCTCTGGCATAGAGTTAACTCTTTCCTCTCCTGGGGCTAACTGCATAATGTCAGAACACAGCAAGATTTCATTAGAAGAAACACAATTACTAAGGTGAGTAATTTTTTTCTCCCATACCCTCTGTGGATAAAAGGATGGATAGGAGGTATATGCTATCAGGTTCAGGCACGACATTTCTCTACAATCATTGCAGCCATGTTGGGGTAGTGTAGGCTGCAGCCTGTGACAGGGCAATTATTCCTTTGGCTTCACCCCCCCCCCAGATAAGGATTCTAGGAAGGTGGCTGCCATGGCTTAAAAACAGTACTTGGCATCTTTCTTGGGACTCAGACAAGCAAGTTACATGGCCTATACAGCCAGGTACCAGAAGTCCAGGTGGGATGCTGTTCTGGATCTGGCTAGGCAGGCTTCTCCCCAGCTAGCCAAATAGCTGGAGGAGGTGGCTGCTGTTGGAATTAAGGCATCCAAGGTACAGTTCCATGCTGCTGTGGACTCTAATAATGTGGCATCAAGAGTCATGGCTACATCTATTTCTCTTAGGAGATTTGCTTGGCTTAGGTGTGCTAATCTCTCACAGGATACCCAGGCTAAGGCTATGGATTTCCCGGTCGTTGGTAATTCTCTGTTTGGGGAGCAGGCAGAGTCTTACATGAAAAAGTTGGATGAATACAGGATGGCCAAGGAAAGACAGGCCACTCATCAGAAGCAACAGTCTAGGGCCATCTGAGGCGGGCATTTTCAAATGCCTTTCTACCAAGCCCAGGCCTCCTCTTCTTTTCAGCAGAGGGGGTTCTTCAGAGGGAGAGGCAGAATAGGGATGAGCCAGGCTGCATCCTTCTCTCTAGCTAAAGCTCCTGCCAAACAGACACCCTGATGTGTCAGTTCGGGTCGCCTCCCTTATTCCTGTAGGGGGCAGGCTGGCTTACCACTTCCAGTCCTGGAAGTCTATCACTTCAGACAGCTGAGTCCTGGAAGAGGTAAGCCAGGGACTGGCTCTCAGTTTCTCAAAGTTTCTTAGAATTAGAGCCAGATCTTTTCCACCTGAAACAGCCTCAGAAACAATTGCCCTAGAGGCAGAAGTTTCCTCCCTACTAACTTTCAAAGCTATAGAAAGGGTTCCTCCACACAGGGGCAAAGGACTGTATTCCAGGTACTTCCGTACCCTCAAAAAAGACAGGGGAGTGGCGACCCATCCTATACTGGAGATATCTGAACATACATATCAAAAAGCCAAAATTCAAAATGGTGACTCTGGGAATAATTCTTCCCTCTCTGAGACCAGGAGATTGGCTAGCCTCCCTGGATCTCAAGGATGCCTATTTCCATATACCTGTACATTGTTCCCACAGAAAATACCTCAGGTTTGAGTTGCCATCAGGTCATTATCAGTTCAGGGCCATGCCATTCGGCCTGACCTCAGCTCCAAGAGTGTTCATAAAGTGCCTTGCAGTAGTGGTAGACTTCCTCAGAAGACAAGGCATTTCTGTCTTCCTCGTCTAGATTTTATTTTATTTTTTTATTTAGTTTTTGTTGACCGGGTAAGTGCACTAGACAAATCCTGCCTATTTTCAGGCATGACCCGAGGGAGGGGGACACAGATGAATGCCAGTTGACCTTGAACCAGATTAAGCTGTTGGTGGTAATTTTTTAATGAATGAGGGAAATTTGGCCAGGACACCGGGGAAATTCCCCTACTCTTTTCAATAAGTGCCATGGGATCTTTAGCATCCACCTGAACTACCACCAATCCAGGCAGATGGGACCTCGGTTTAACGTCTCATCTGAAAGACGGCACCTCAGAAGTGCAACACCCCTCTCTTGATGCACTACAGTGTCAGTACTGGGATATTAACCCAAGTGCCAGATGTGGGAACTGAACCCACAGCCCCCTGATTTCCCGGCCTCAGGGGTGAGTGTGCTACCTACTGAGCCACTGACACTGCTGACTAATTGTAGACCAGTCCTCAGACCAAGTCAAGTCAGCTCTAGAATTTACCCAGAGTCTTCTCAACTCTCTAGGATTCCTTCTCAACCTCTCCAAGTCAGTACTCGAACCAGTACAGCTCCTCACCTTCCTAGGGATAGAGCTGGATACTATCCAAGCAAAGGCCTTTCTTCCAATTTCAAGGGTGAAGGCACTGATAGATCTGGCCTCCTCATTCCGACCATCAGTCTTTTACCCAGCTAGGCATTTCCTTCAACTCCTAGGACACATGGCATCTTCCACAGCAGTGGTTCAAGGAGCAAGGTTCCAAATGAGAGATATTCACTTCCACCTAAGGTCTTTTTGGTCCCAGAAAAGAGACTCTGTCACAAAACTGATTCCAGTGACTCAGACTCTTGTCCAGGTTCTTCAGTGGTGGCTAGATCAAGACGATCTCACGCAGGGTGTCCCATTCCTCAGTCAGACACCATCTCTGGTCTTGACCACGGATGCTTCTCTTCTGGGGTGGGGAGCCCATCTCGGAGGCCTAACTGCACAAGGCATTTGGTCTCATCAGAAGTCCTTCCTTCACATCAATCTTTTGGAACTCAGGGCAGTGCTTCTAGCCCTTCATGCCTTCTCAAAAGTAGTCAAAGGCAATGTGGTGCAGGTCAGGACAGAGCACCACCACAGTGTGGTACATAAACAAGCAAGGGGACTCTTGGTCCATGGCTTTGTGCACAGAAGCCATGAAAATATGGTCCCTAGCTTACACTCTTCAGGCTTCCCTGATAGCTGTGCATCTTCCGGGGAAGGACAGTGTCCTAGCAGATGCCTTAAGCAGGATCTTGGAGGGTCACCACGAATGGACCCTGAATCCCCAGGTGCTTCAGGTAATTTTCAGGAGATGGCGCATTCCAGAGATAGATTTCTTTGCAGCCCCAGACAATCAACTTCCCCTGTTTTGCTGCAGACCCCCAGTCTTGGGGACTGTTCCTCTAGATGCTGTCCTATTGGACAGGACAGGCAGATTCCTATACACCTTTCTCCCCTTTCCTCTGATTTTCAGAGTTCTGGTCAAGATCAGGTCTCAACCCTGCACTGTGATCCTGGTGGCCCCAGATTGGGTCAGGTAACCTTGGTACCCTCTGTTGTCTCTGGTAGTATCTCTACCCTTGTTTCTGCCCAGGAGGCACAGCCTCCTGACCTCCTCTCTGGGGAGACTTTGGTATCCCGATCTTCACTCCCTCAAGCTCAAGGCTTGGCTCTTGAAGAGTTAAGAGTATGCAGATTTGAACCTATCCCAAGGGGTAATGGATGTCCTTAGGGTTTCTAGAAAACCATCTAACAGAACAACTTACAGCACCAAATGGAAAAGGTTCAATATATGGTGTTGTGGTAGGGACATACAGGCAGGCATTGCCACAGTTCTGGACTATTTGGTCCATCTGAATAGCTTAGGCCTCAGGCCTGCTACCCTGAAGGTCAATTTGGCAGCTGTTTCTGCCTTTCTTTCGGCAGGAAGGGATCTTCCCTTGCATCTCATCCTGTTTTCAGGAAGTTCTTTAAAGGTCTGGTTCACTTGACCCGCCCCCATTAGAGAGCTTACTCCAGCCTGGGATTTGAATATCTGTATTGCACAGCTTATGCAACCCCCTTTTGAACCCTTATCTTCTGCTGAGCTTAAGTACTTGACTTGGAAAACTGTGTTCCTAGTAGCCATCACTTCTGCTAGGAGAATCAGTGAATTGCAGGCCTTGTCAGTTGAACCTGACTTCATCTCCTTTCGTAGGGATAAGGTAGTCCTCTGGACAAACAGGAGGTTTCTACCTAAGGTGTTTTCGGACTTTCATCTGAATCAATCTAAGTCTCTGCCTGTCTTTTTCACTGACCATTCTTCTTCCGGGGAGAGAAGGTTGCAAAGTTTGGATGTAAAGAGAGCTCTGAGCTATTACATAGAGCATACGAAGCCCCACAGGAATGATACCACCCAACTGTTTCTCACCTATGGGGAAGTAGAAAAAGGCAGACCTGCCACTAAGATATCTATTGCCAGGTGGCTTGTCTCCTGTATTCATTTCTGTTACTCAAAATTGGGGAAAGAGCCACTTCAGGACTGAGGACACACTCAACCAGGGTTACAACTGCCTCCTTGGCAGCTGCCAGGGATATTCCCTTGGTTGAAATCTGTAAAGCAACCACCTGGAAACAGTTTATACATTCACCAAGCATTACTCTCTGGATACCCAGACTAAGAGTGATGCTAGGTTTGGCACAGCAGTACTGCAGAGCCAGTCCCAAAGTAAGGTTCTCTTTCCCCTCCTCCATTGGGGTACTGATTGGCAGTCTGCATATTGTAAGAATACAGCAAGACTTCATGTTGTTCGAAGAAAAAATTACTCACCATAGTAATGTTGTTTCTTCTAATGGAGTCTTGCTGTATTCTGACCTCCCTCCCTGCTTCCCCTCTCAGATCCTAACTCTTGGGATGTGGGTTGGCAGGTACAGTGTTGCACTCCAGAGGTGTACCTTGTCCCCTGCCTGTCAGGTGGGGTGCTTTTCCTTTTGTGTTTTTCTCATAGATTGCTTCACTGTCTACATTCTTTGTTCTTGGGTTCTCGACTTGAGTCTTTTGGACCCAAATTTTGTTGCCTATGGCTTAATATTCAAACAATTTCTATTGTGACTAGTTAGCATTCATAGTTTCATAAATGGATACAAGTTCTGAAGGCGTTAGCCCACAGAGAACTCGCCACCGGCATGTTAGCGGTGGATGGCATACTTCCTGTCACCCATATACAAATCTAATCTTTTTTTGAATTGTTCCACGTTTTCACTTGTAACAATGTCTGCGGGGAGTGAGTTCCATATAGGTGGCACCCTCTGGGTAAAAAATCTTTTATGCTTCGTAGTTTTACACGAAGCAGTTTTTAATTTAAAATTACAGGATCTAGTATTATTATTAGTTAGGTGTCTTTCCAGACAGATTGTGTTAAACCTCACCACCAAACTCTGTGTAATGTACTATACTGTATTATTCGTCTGTTACTTGATATTTGCTGTATTTCTCTGTCTCCCACCTTGTACTACTTGTACCCGGGTCGCACCTGGAAACGAGCCTCAGCTCAGTGTGCCTTTCCTGGTCACCAATTTTAAATATTCTTTCTGTAGGGCCTTGAAAGTGTAAATCAAGTCACCCCTTAGGGCTCTATATTCTAATGAGAATAGGTTAAGTGATTTAAGTCTCCACTTGTTATCTTTATTAACCATGTTATTAATCCTTTTAGTAACCTTACGCTGCACCTTCTCTGTCATGATTTGGTAGCCTATTGAAGTAGGAGCACAAAAGGGTGCACAGTAGTCCAAACGTGGACACACAAGGCCAGTGTATATAAAGGCAAAATAACCTCAGGATTTCTGCTTTCAGTATGCTTCAAAATGTTTTGCAATATGCCATGGCACTTTTTGACTTTTATTTGTGTGTGTGTCAAATTTTAGTTTGTCAGATATTGTATTACCCAGATCCTTCTCTTTTGTTGTAACTGTTAGCTTTATGTTATTCATTAGGTAGGTAGACCTAATATTATTCTTACCCATGTGCATGATCTTACATTTTGCAACATTGAACTTCATTTTGTTGTCTTCTGCCCAGTCGCACAGTTTAAGTTGTCTTGCAGTGTGGCTATAGACTGGGCATTGTTTACCACACAACCCAGTTTGCAATCAACGTATTTATTTATCCAAGCCCCATCTGATGCTTGCATACTGGAGACCAAGATATTAAGTAGTAGAGGTCCCAGCACAGACCCCTGGGGCACACCACTAGAGACAGGACTCCCGCTGGACTCATGTCGTCTAATAACCACTCTTTTATCGGTTGTTCAACAAAGATGCAATCCATTTTAGTAGTTTAATGTCCACATTTATATTAACCATTTGCTCAATCAGAGTTTTATGGGAGACTGTATTGAATGCCTTTTCATAATCCGAAAAAACAACATCCACTGGCAATCCATTATCTAGGGCATCACTGACCAGTTCAAAGAAATTAATGAGATTTGTTAGGCATGATATGCCAGGTGTAAATCTGTGCTGGGAAATATCTATGCATCCTGTATTCCTAATATGTTCAATGAGTTTATGTTGTATAAGCCTTTCCATGATTTTGCTAATAAGAGAGGTTAGGCTGATAGGCCTGTAGTTACATGGTAGTTTGATGCCACCTTTGAAAATTGGTGTGATATCGGCCTCTCTCTAGGACACTTCCCTCCTTTATTGAGGTGTTGGACAAAAGGGTTAAGAGGCCTGACAGTTCTTTGGAAAGTTCTTTTAAAAAGTGTCGGGTTAATACCGTCCGGACCCGGAGATGTGCTAACTTTCATTAAGCTGATGGCATCCAGTACGTTCTGTTCGGTGAACAATATGGGCGAGTCAATAGTAGATTGCATTTCTGTATTTATATTTTCTTTGGTTTTAAATATATTCCCAAAATGCTGATTTAGTTCTTCGGCTATTTCTTTTTCATCAGTAATTATTTTGTCGTTTGTGTTTAAAGGACCAATTCTTTCCTGAAGGTAGTGGACTTTAAGTGAGCCAATATAATTATAAAACTTTTTTTTATTATCTTTGACATCTTTTGCCAAGTTTATTTCTAACCTTCATTTTGCCGTCCGAATACATTTTTTTGTTTTTTTGGCAAGTGCCTTAAACCTGTTCCAGTCAGAATCTTTCTGACTTGCTGTATTTACAGTATGATCTATGTTTTTTTTTGATAATACGCTTAATTTCATTGGTCCACCATAATGGTATCCTTTGTTTGTTATTGTTATATTTAACTCGGTCAAGAACCCATTTATTTGTACAAAAATCCAATTTGGTTTTATTTTTATCCCATAGTTGCTCAAGATCAAGATTTTTCAGATTCTCTTACCAGTTCCACGTGCCAAGAGAACCTTTAATGCTTTTGTAATCTGCTTTGTGATCATTTTTGATTTTTGTTATCCCATTATTACTCTGAGCATACCTTTGAACATTACATGTTAGCATGCTATGGTCACTATTGCTCAGTGGTGGTGATATAACAAGAGAGGAAACTATGTCTGTATTATTTGTGAAAATTAAGTCCAAGATATTATTGTTCCTTGTTGCGTATGTGACTAGTTGTTCCAAGCTGAAAGGTGGTTTCAAGAAATCTTCTTTCTAATAGTCCCTTAGTCTCAAGAGTGGCCCAATTTATATTTGGGAGGTTGAAATCTCCCATAAGTGTCAAATCATCTGATGCTACCACGTTCTCTAACTGTTCAAGAAATACTGAATTATGCGCTTGTCCTAAATTAGGGGCCCGATAACCTAAGCCAATAGTCAGGGGTTTGTAGTCAGTTTCTACCCTGGTCCATAGAATTTCAACACTTATAGCATCCAAGTTTATCTGGTAGTGCTTATGTTTGGCTGATATATATACAGTGCAATACCCCTACCTTTTTTGTTCTGTCTGTTTTTCAAGAACCTAACATAACCTGGTATATCCGAGTTCCAACCATTATCGAAGAATCAGGTTTCTGTAATACCACATATATCAGTATTTTTAGTTGCTAAAACGTGCCTTAATTCATCCATTTTGCTAGTTAAACTTCTTGCATTTATTATTAGAATCTTTAATTAGTTTGGGTTGTACAGTGAAAGAGGTTCAGTCTGATCTGCTGTATTATTACTAGTGTTTATTAGTGTATTCTGGGTATTTATTCTTTTTTAGTTTTGATAGAAGGTTGTAAATACGAGCGAAATGCTAAAAGAGCTTGAGAAGTGACCCCCACCCCCCATGTCTCAGTTTAAATGAGTCTCTATATAATTGTTTAAGTACTGGCCGAGAAGCTGGGACCCTAATTTGCTCAGATGCAGCCCATCTTTGCTGTACAAATGGCTATTGCTCGTAAGAAGCTAACAGTTATACTGAGTTGTACCAGGGACAGAGGTTTGAAAACAAAGCTCAAGCTCAACGTTCTATGCTACTGCATAGAGTTAACTCTTTCCTCTCCGGGGCAGTTCAAGTGCTGGGGCTAACTGCATATAGTCAGAATACAGCAAGACTCCATTAGAAGAAACAACATTACTATGTTAAGTAATTTTTTCTTCTTCTCTGATACGAAACTGTAAAATATTGTAACACCTTGTAGCTTTGCAGGTAGTTACTGCCACCTATATTTTATATAGATTCCAGGCTCTCACATTCCTGGGTCAGCGACTTAATAGATGGGGTGTACCAGGATTGGGAGTTTCCCTTCCTAACTACTTCTATGGTGCAACAGTATCACAGACTCTGATAAAGTGAAGAATAAAGTACTCAAGAGCTACACTGACATCCTGTGTTTCAAACAACATGAAGTCTTGCTGTATTCGGACATATGCAGTTGGCTCCAGCACTTGAACTGCCCTGGAGAGAAAAGAGTTAACTCTATGTAGAAGCATAGAATGTTGAGCTTGAACTTGGTTTCAAACCTCTGTCTGCAGTGCTTCAAAGTGTAACCGTCAGATTCTTTACTCTGCCCAACTATTCAGTCGCTCCGGAGATTGCTCCTTTGCTACGGTCGGTTCGGTTTAGAATCAGTCTTTTTTACAGATTTGTTTATTTTTCGGCTTCAGATCCCTGTCTGCGGTACAGTAAGTGTTGTAGGTAGTGGACTGTATGGTTGAAATTTATATATTTCTGTGGAAATTGTACAAATCTGTGGATCGGTCTGGTTCAGTACCGATTATGTGTGGGTTTCTTATTCTTTCTGGTTTAGTGTGATGTACCGGTTCCTATCGGTTTCAAAAAAACATGATTTTACACGTTTTTCCATGACCTGTAACACGGTTGTTAACCGATAGGAGTGTCTTACCTGGCAAACAAGCTGTAAAGGGTAAGTTTTGTAGTCTAGCCATGTCTGAGAAACCCAAGAAAAAAACCGGGCTCACTGGGTTTCAAGAATATGGTGAGTGTGGGGATGCCTTTGCTGAGACAGACCCTCACACAATTTGTATTTGTTGTCTGGGGTTTTACCACCTCGATTCAGACTGCCAAATCTGTAAGAATTTCCCAACAGCCACCCTATAAAAAAGGTTAAGTAGGCTCAGGGAAAGGGAGGCCAAGAAGTTCGCTAATCCGGATGGCCAGCCCGGTTCGGTTCCTACCAAACCTGAGGGGGTGCCCACTGACCTGGGCGATATCCCCCTCGGCCAAGAGGAGATCTGACCCTGAGGGGTCAGTTCCATCGAAACACAAAAGGAAATCGGCCGGTTCAGATCCAGAACCGCATACTCCAGCTACCGAAGAACTAGCTAGGCTAAGCATAGTGGAATCGCTCCATCTGGTTCCGTCTGATTCGGCGTCTCTTGGTTGATGCTCGGTTCGGTCAGTTCCCCCAGTTCTGGAATATGTTCCAGATTAATTTTATGAACTGGAGTGGGAGGGGGAGGAAGAACAAAATGATGGTGATGATGATAACGGACGATGAAGGTCTAGATGAGCCCATTGAACCGGACATCTCCCCAGACAGGCATTTCAGTGTTTCCCCTCCTAGGCTTTCTGAGTCCCCATCCCACTATTTGTTCTACAAGAAGGTGGCTGATACTCTCCAGCAACCCTTGGTTGAAGCTGAAATAAGAGAGGCTTGACTGTGGAGATGATGGGCATCCCAGAGTCCAAGAGGTTGTCTATTCCCATCCATAAATCCTTAGGGAAACGGACAAAATTCTGCAAACTCCAAATTCATTACCTCCTGTGGATAAAGGAATGGACAGGAGGTATACAGTATGCTTTCAGGCTCAGGTACAGAGTTTTTGTTACAACAATGCAGCCATGTTGGGGTAGTGCAGGCTGCAGCCTGTGACAAGGCTAACATACCCCTGGCTTCACATCCCCCAGATAAAGACTCTAGGAGGGTTGATGCTATGGCCAAAAACAGTACTTGGCATCATCCTTGGGACTCAGGCAGGCTAATTATATGGCTTACACAGCCAGGTACCAGAAGTCTAGATGGGATACTGTTCTGGAGCTGGCTAAACAGGCTTCCCCCAGCTAGCCAAGGAGCTGGAGGAGGTGGCTGCTGATGGGATTGAGGCATCCAAAATGCAATTCCATGCTGCTGTGGACTCGAATGATGTGGCATCATGAGT
The DNA here is from genome assembly GCA_016271365.2 of Neoceratodus forsteri. Lineage (NCBI taxonomy): Eukaryota > Metazoa > Chordata > Ceratodontiformes > Ceratodontidae > Neoceratodus > Neoceratodus forsteri. The sequence continues at coordinate 151,316,683 of CM028134.1, forward strand.
CATGGCTACATATGTGTCTCTTAGGCCATGGATTTCCCTGTGGTGGGCAATTCTCTGTTTGGGGAGCAGACAGAGAATTACATGAAGAAAATGGACGAATATCGGACGACCTACAGGAGTGCACAGTCCAAGGAAAGGCAGGCAACTCCTCAGAAGCAGCAGTCTAGGGGCAGGGGCAGGCCTTTTCACAGGCCTTTCTACTAAGCGCAGGCCTCCTCTTCCTTTCCACAGAGGGGGTTCTTCAGAGGGAGAGGTAGGAGGGGGTTGAGCAGGGCTGCATCCTCCTCCCAGTCCAAGGCTCCTGCCAAACAGACACCCTGATGTGTCAGCCCAGGTCGACTCCCCAGTCCCAGTAGGAGGCAGGCTGGCTTACTACTTCCAGGCCTGGAAAGTCTGTTACCTCAGACAAGTGTGTCCTGGAGGTAGTAAGCCTGGGGTTGGCCCGCAGTTTTACAAAGTTCCCAAAACTGAGGGCCAAATTCTTTCTACCTGCAAACCTTTCCGAGACCACTGCTTTAGAAGCAGAGGTTTCTTCTCTGCTAACCCTCAGGGCTATAGAGAGTTCCTACTCAGCACAGGGGCAAAGGTCTGTATTCCAGATATTTCCTTACCCCAAAAGAGACAGGGGAGTGGTGGTCCATCCTAGACCCAAGATATCTAAACAAGCACATCTTCAAACTAAAGTTCAGAATGGAGACTGTGGGAGTAATTCTTCCCTCTCTAAGGCCAGGTGTTTGGCTAGCTTCCCTTGACCTCAAGGATGCCTACTTTCATATCCCAATCAGGTGCTCCCACAGAAAGTACCTCAGGTTCGAGTTGCATTCAGGCCATTATCAGTTCAGAGCAATGCCCTTCGGCCTGACATCAGCTCCAAGGGTGTTCACAAAGTGCCTAGCAGTAGTAGTGGCCTACCTCAGGAGGCAGGGGATCTCCATATTCCCATACCTGGATGATTGGCTTATTGTGGGGCAGTCCCCAGACCAGGTCAAGTCAAATTTACAAGTTACTCAACAGGTGCTCACTTCTCTGGCTTTCCTTCTCAACCTGCCAAAAGTCTGTTCTCTAACTAGTGCAACTCCTCACTTTCATAGGGGTAGAGTTGGATACTGTGCAGTCAAAGGCCTTTCTTCCCTTGGCAAGGGTGAGGGCCCCTTACAGATCTTGCTTCTTCTTTCTGCCTTCTGGTGTCTCGACCAGCAAGGCACTTTCTTCAGCTCCTGGGCCACATGGCAGCTTCCACTGCAGTGGTACAGGGTACCAGATTTCAAATGAGGGACATTCAGTTCCATCTGAGGTCGTTTTGGTCTCAGAAAAAAGATCCTGTAACCAAATTGATTCCAGTGACTCAGACTCTGGTCCAGGCTCTCCAGTGGTGATTGGATCAGGACAATCTCAGACAAGAAGTCCCATTCATCAGTCAGACTCATTCGGTGGTACTTACCACAGATACCTCTCTCCTGGGTTGAGGAGCCCACCTGGGAGCCCTTACAGCTCAAGGGGTCTGGTCTCCTCAGGAGTCTCTACTTCATATCAATCTTCTGGAACTCAGGGTAGTTTTCCTGGCCCTCCAAGCTTTCTCAGATGCAGTGAGGAACAAAGTGGTTCAGGACAGGACAGACAACATCACCACCATGTGGTACATCAACAAGCAGGGAGCCACTCAGTCTACAGCCTTGTGCACGGAAGCCATGAAGATATGGTCTCTGACTTATGCCCTGCAAGCATCCCTGGTAGCAGTCCATCTACCAGGGAAGGACAATGTACTAGCAGATGCCCTGAGCAGAATATCTCAGGGCCACTACGAATGGGCCCTAGACCCTTTCATATTGAAAGTAATCTTCTCCAGGTGGGACACTCCAGAGACAGATCTCTTTGTAGCCCCAGACAATCATCAACTTCCTCTTTTCTGTTGCAGGTCTCCAGCCCTGGGCACAGTTCCCCTGGATGCTCTGCTTCTGGATTGAAGGGGCAAATTCCTTTATGCCTTTCCTCCCTTTCCCCTGTTGTTCAAGGTCCTGGTCAAGATCAGGTCGCAACCGTACAAAGTGATCCTGATTGCTCCAGGTTGGGCCAGACAGCCTTGGTATCCTCTGTTGTTGTCACTAGCAGTCCATCTTCCCCTAGCTCTTCCCAAGAGGCTCAACATTGTAACCCCTCTCAGGGAAGGATTTGGTACTCCAATCTCCAGTCTCTCAACCTCAAGGCTTGGTTCTTGAAGAGTTAGAGTATGCAGGCCTGCACCTGTCTCAGGGGGTGTTGGATATTCTTAAGGCCTCTAGGAAACCTGCCACAAGAAAAAACTTATAATTCCAAATGGAAGAGATTCAGTATTTGGTGTTCCCATAAGGATATTTTACTGGATACTGCTGATCTGGCTACAGTTCTGGATTACATGGTTCATCTTAATGGCCTAGGCCTCAGGCCAGCCACTTTGAAAGTTCATGTAGCAGCAGTATCTGCATTTCTGTCAGCAGGGAAGGTTTCTTCTCTGGCATCTCACCCTGTCTTCTGTAAGTTCTTTAAAGGTTTGGTTCATACTAACCCTCCCTTTAGGGATCCTACCCCTGCCTGGGATATTAACGTTTGCATTGTTCAGCTCATGCAACCCCCTTTCGAGCCTTTGGCTTCAGCTGAATTCAAGTATTTGACTTGGAAGACTGTGTTCCTGGTAGCTATCACTTCTATCAGGTGTATTAGTGAATTGCAAACCCTGTCAGTGGAGCCAGATTTTATCTCATTTCACAGAGATAAGGTGGTTCTCAGAACCAATAGGAGGTTCCTTCCCAAGGTGGTCTCAGATTTTCATCTGAACCAGTCCATGTCTCTTCCAGTATTCTTCATTGATCACTCTTCTTCAGGGGAAAGAAGGCTACACAGTCTAGATGCTAAGAGGGCACTTAGCTATTACATTAAGCACACTAAGGCACACAGGAAGGAATGTCTTCAATTGTTCCTCACAGTGAAGTGGGGAAGGGTAGGCCTGCCACTAAGAGAACTATTGCAAGGTGGATTGTCTCCTGTATACAATTCTGCTATACTAAGCTAGGTAAGACACCTCCCTCAGGCCTGAGGGCTCACTCGACTAGGGATACAGCTGCTTCTCTGGTTGCTACCAGAGCTATGCCTTTAACAGAGCTATGCAAAGCAGCCCTCTGGAAAACTGTCCATACCTTCACCAAGCATTAGTCTCTGGATATCCAGGCTAGGAGTGATGCTCAGTTTGGAACAGCAGTACTGCAGAGCCTATTCCCAAAATAGGTTCGGTACCCCCTCCATGGCGGTACTGCTTGGTAGTCTGCATATGTCAGAATACAGCAAGACTTCATGTTGTTTGAAGAAAAAATTACTCATCTTAGTAATTGTGTTTCTTCTAATGGAGTCTTGCTGTATTCTGACCTCCCTCCTCCCTCCCCTCTCATAACCTGTTTTTGGGAAGTGGGCTGGCAGGTACAGTGTTGCACCTCAGGGGTGTACTTGGCACCTCTCCTTTCTAGAAGAGAGGGTGGGTTATTGTTATGCTGTTTTTTATCTTGGGTTCTCGACTTGAGTCTTTAGCGGGACCCAATTTATTGCCTGTTGGCTTATGTTCAAACAACATGAAGTCTTGCTACATTATGACAATTGCAGTTTGTCCCAGCCTTAGAACTGCTCCGGAGGTGAAAGAGTTAACTTCCATGCCAGGCATGGAATCCTGAGTGCGAGCTCGGTTGTAAAAACTCTTGTCTGGTGATATTCAAACCGAAACTGTCAGATTCTTTACTCCGCCTCACTGAACAGTCGCTCCGGAGATTCCTCCTTCTGCTCGGTTCATTTTCGTTAAAAGTGTTATTCTCGGTTTATTTTAAACCGCAATTAGATTTATTTTAACCTCAAACCGGTCGGTTCAAGCTCTGTCTATGGTATCGTAAGTAATAGATTGGTTTTCTTTCTCTGTGTGGAACTTGCAAACATTGTTATCAGTTCGGCTTGAACCGATCAGGTTGTTGTTAAAACTTGTTAAATTACATTTAGAGTGCGGTTCCCGGTTCTTATCAGTTCTAAAAAAATGGATTTCATTACGGTTTTTTCCACGACCGTGACACGGTTGGGAACCGATAAGGTGTCTTGCTTGGCGATTTGCCAGAAAGGGCAAGTTTTTGTTAGGCTGGCATTATGTCTGAGAAACCCAAAGAAAAACCGGCCCACTGGGTTTCAGAAGCACTGTAGTGTCTGTGGGAAGCCTTTGCCAGGCTGACCCACACACCACATGTGTTTATTATCTGGGGTTTGACCACCTCAATGCAGACTGCCAGATTTGCAAGAATTTCCCTGCAACTACCCTGGATAAGAGAGTTGGTAGGCTCAGGGAACAAGAGGCCAAAAAGTCCACTGACCCGGATGGCCAGCCCGGTTCGGTGCCAACCGAACTGGAGGGAGTGCCCTCTGACCAGGGCGAGACTTCCTTGGGCAAATGAAGAGCTGACTTGGAGGAGCCAGTTCCAGCAAAGAGGACTAGAAAATCAGCAGGTGTGGAGCCAAAATTTCCTTCTCCAACTGCTGCAGAGATAGCCAATGCGATCCAAATTGTCCAGTCGCTTTCCCGACTTCCGTCCGAACCGCCACTATCAGGTAAATGGTCGGTTCGGTCGGTTCCACCGGTTCAAGAATGTGATATAGAGGAATTTTATGAACCAGAGGAGGGGGAGGAGGATTATGAAGAGTGAATGTGATTTTGAAAGTCTGGATGTGCCCATTGAACCGGACATCTCCCCAGATAGACCTTCAGGAGCATCTCCCCTTAGGCTTTCTGAGTCCCCTTCTCATTTTCTGTTTTATAAAAAAGTTGCTGAAACCCTCCAGCTCCCTTTGGAAGAAGCTGTGGATGAACAGGAGGAGCCTGACTATGTGGAAATGATGGATATCCCAGAGTCCAGGAGATTGTCTATTCCTTTACATAAATCCTTTAGGAAACAGACAATATTTTAAAAGCTCCTAATTCTTTACCTCCTGTGGATAAAAAGATGGACAGGAGGTACACATTGTCAGGCCCTGATACGGAGTTCCTTTCACAACAATGCAGCCATGTTGGGGTAGTGCAGGCTGCAGCCTGTGATAAGGCAAATATTCCCTTGGCTTCACACCCCCCTGATAAGGACTCCAGGAGGATTGATGCCATGGCAAAGAAACAATACATGGCAGCATCCTTGGGACTCAGACAGGCAAATTATATGGCCTATGTTGCAAGATACCAGAAATCTAGATGGGATACTGTTACGGCTTTAGCGAAACAGGTCTCTGGCCAGCTTGCCAAGGAGCTGGAACAGGTGGCTGCTGATGGTATTGAGGCATCCAAGGTGCAATTCCATGCTGTAGTGGACTCTAATGATGTATCTTCAAGAGTCATGGCTACATCTGTGGCTTTTCAAGAATGGCTTGGCTCAGGTGTATTAGCCTGTCACAGGATACCCATGCTAAGGCCATGGATTTTCCTGTTGTGGGTAATTCTCTGTTTGGGGAGCAGACAGAGAATTACATGAAGAAAATGGATGAGTATAGGACCACTTATAGGAGTGCACAGGCCAAGGAGAGGCAAGCCACCTCAGAGGCAGCCTTCCAGGGGCAGGGGCAGGCCTTTCACCAAGCCCAGGCCTCCTCTTCATCTTATACCCAGAGGGGTTCTTCAGAGGGAGAGGCAGACGGGCTACGAGCAGGCCTGCTCCACCCCTCAGCCTAAAGCCGCTGCCAAACAGGCACCCTGATGGGATGCCCAGGGCTGATTCTCCATTACCTGTAGGGGGCAGGCTGGCTTACTTCGTCCAGGACTGGAGGAAGGAGGCAGTATAGCACAGTGGTCTAAGGCTCTGAGCTGCAAATCTGGTGACATCCAGCAGACCAGACCTGGGTTTGAATCCCACAGCTTCCACTTGCATACTGTGTGACCCTGAGCAAGTCACTTAACCTCCTTGTGCTCCCAGGTCGCTCCTGTAAAAAAGCTTTCAGCTTAGTGTGCTATACCTGGTTAAACAACTAAGTAAGGACTGGGAGTCTTTAACATCAGACAAGTGGGTCCTGGAAGTAGTAAGCCAGGGACTGGTTCTCAGCTTCAAAAAATTTCCAAAGATGAAAACCAGATCTTTTCCACCTGCAAATCCATTAGAGGCTCTCGCTTTGGAAACAGAAGTCTCAACCCTCCTGGCTCTCAGAGCTGTGGAAAGGGTTCCTCCCCTACACCAGGGCAAAGGACTATACTCCAGGTACTTCCTTACGCCAAAAAAGACAGGAGAATGGCGGCCCATCCTGGATCTAAGATACCTAAACAAGCACCTTTTAAAACCAAAATTCAAAATGGTGACTCTGGGAATTATTTTACCCTCCCCAAGGCCAGGGGACTGGCTAGCGTCCCCTGGACCTCAAGGATGCCTACTTCCATGTTCTCATCAGAAGCTCCTACCGAAAGTACCTCAGATTCAAACTGCTTTCAGGCCATTACCAGTTCAGAGCAATGCCCTTCGGCCTTACCTCTGCCCTAAGGGTATTCACAAAATGCCTGGCAGTAGCAGTTGCTCACTTAAGAAGGCAAAAGATTGCCATCTTTCCTTACCTGGACGACTGGCTCATAGTGGGTCAGTCTCCAGACCAAGTCAAATCACACCTTCAGGTTCCCCAGCAGCTGCTTACATCTCTAGGTTTTCTTCTCAATCTCCCAAAGTCAGTTCTAGAGCCTGTTCAGCTACTCACCTTCACTGGCGCAGAACTGGACACAAAGCAGGCCAGAGCTTTCCTTCCTCTAGAAAGGGTAAAGACCCTGGTGGCTCTGGCCTCCTCCTTCACTCTGCAGGTCTCTCGGCCAGCAAGGCACTTTCTACAGCTCCTAGGGCACATGGCTGCTTCCACAGCTGTAGTGCAAGGAGCCAGATTTCAGATGAGGGACATTCAGTTCCATTTGAGAGCCTTCTGGTCTCAAAGGAGAGATCCCCTAACCAAATTGATCCCAGTAACTCGAACCCTGGTCCAGGCCCTGCAGTGGTGGCAGGATCAGAGCAATCTGAGACAGGGGGTTCCTTTCATCCCTCAATCTCACTCCTTGACCCTTACTACAGATGCGTCCCTCTTGGGATGGGGAGCTCACATGGGGACCTCACCACCCAGGGATTGTGGTCCCCAGGAATCTCTGCTCCACATCAATCTGTTGGAACTCAGAGCTGTTTTTCTAGCACTTCAGTTTTTTTCTGCATCTGTTCAGAACAAAGTGGTACAGGTCAGAACAGACTACACCACTACAATGTGGTACATCAACAAGCAAGGGGGCACTCGGTCCTCGGCCTTGTGCACCGAGGCAATGAACTTGTGGTCTCTGGCTTATTCCCTGAACACCTCCCTCATAGCAGTTCACCTCCCAGGCAAGGACAATGTCCTGGCAGATGCTCTCAGCAGGATTTCCCAGGTCCATCACGAATGGTCACTGGATCCCCTAGTACTAGAGTTAGTATTTGCCAGGTGGGGCACCCCTCAGATAGATCTTTTTGCAGCCCCAGACAACCACCAACTTCCGCTTTTTTGTTGCAGGCCCCAGTGTTGGGCTCAGTCCTCTGGATGCCTTCCTTCTCGATTGGGAAGGAAGTTCTTCATGCCTTCCCCTTCTCTCTTGTTCAAGGTGCTAGTCAAAATCAGATCTCAACCTTGCAAGATGATTCTGATTGCTCCAGATTGGGCCAGACAGCCCTGGTATCCTCTCCTTCTGTCCTTAGCAGTCCATCTTCCCTGTGTCTCCCAGGAATCACAATCTGTTAACCTGTGCCCAGGGGAAAGTTTGGTATCCGAATCTCAAATCCCTCAACCTCAAGGCCTGGCTCTTGAGGAGTTAGAGTTTGCTGACCTACACCTTTCTCAAGGTGTACTCGAAATCTTGAAAGCTTCTAGGAAACCTTCCACCAGGGCTACTTATAATTCTAAATGGAAAAGGTTTTCCATATGGTGCTCTGGGAAGCATATTTCCCCAGAGTCTGCTGATTTGCCCACAGTCTTGGACTATATGGTCCACCTTAATACTTTGGGGCTGAGGCCAGCTACCCTGAAAATGCATTTGGCAGCTGTCTCTGCTTTTATTTCAGCAGGAAAGACCTCTTCTCTTTCTGCTCACTCTGTATTCTCCAAGTTTTTCAAGGGATTGCTTCACACCAACCCTCCATTCAGGGACCCTGCTCCTGCCTGGGATCTTAATGTTTGCATTGCTCAGCTGATGCAACCCCCCTTTGAACCTTTGTCTTCAGCAGAGCTTAAGTACTTGACTTGGAAAACTGTGTTTCTAGTAGCCATCACTTCTGCCAGGTGCACAAGTGAATTACAAGCTTTGTCAGTGGAGCCTGATTTTATCTCCTTTCACAGAGATAAGGTAGTCCTCAGGACTAACAGGAAGTTCTTGCCTAAGGTGGTTTCAGATTTCCACCTTAATCAATCTATATCTCTTCCAGTGTACTTCACTGACCATTCCTCCTCTGGCGAGATGAGGTTGCACAGTTTAGATGTAAAGAGAGCCCTTAGTTACTACATAGAGCGTACCAAGGGTCACAGGTTTGACTCCCTCCAACTGTTCCTCACTTATGGTGAGGTTGGGAAAGGGAAACCTGCCACTAAAAGATCCATTGCCAGGTGGATTGTCTCTTGTATCCAATTTTCCTGTCAAAAACTGGGTAAGGTTCCCCCTTCAGGCCTGAGGGCTCACTCTACTAGAGGTACAGCTGCGTCTCTAGCTGCAGCCAGGGACATCCCTATCTTAGAGATATGTCAAGCAGCTACCTGGAAAACAGTACACACTTTCACCAAGCATTACTCCCTGGACATCCAGGCTAGGAGGGATGCTCGGTTTGGCACAGCTGTGCTTCAGAGCCTATTTCCTAAGTAGGTTCTGTCCCTCCTCCATGGAGGTACTGCTGTGTAGTCTGCAATTGTCATAATATAGCAAGACTTCATGTTGTTTGAAGAAAAAATTACTCACCTTAGTAATATTGTTTTTTCTAATGGAGTCTTGCTATATTATGACCTCCCCCCGCCTGCCCCTCTCAGAACCTCTGCTCTTGGGATGTAGGTGGGCAGTGCAGTGTTGGCACCTAATGATGCCCACCTTGTGTTTTCACCCCTCCTTTTTGGGGTGTTTTGGGTGTTGTATTTCATTTTATTTTCTGGGTCCCCTGACTTGAGTCTTGGTTTTGGGACCAGAAAAATGTGTTAATATTTTAGTAGCCAGTTGGCTAGTGTAGGTTTACAGCTTCCACACAGAACCTCAGTGAGTTTTTGCTCATAAAGATCTGACAGTTTCGGTTTGAATATCACCAGACAGAGTTTTTACAACCGAGCTCGCGCGCTGAGGATTCCATGCCTGGCATGGAAGTTAACTCTTTCACCTCCGGAGCAGTGCTAAGGCTGGGACAAACTGCAATTGTCATAATATAGCAAGACTCCATTAGAAGAAACAACATTACTAAGGTTAGTAATTTTTTCTTCTTTTACAAGTTCCACTATAGAATTATAGTTAGCAGTAGCTTGTAAGAATGTGTCAGTTACACTTTGAAGCACTGCAGACAGAGGTTTGAAACCGAGCTCAAGCTCAATGTTCTATGCTTCTGCATAGAGTTAACTTTATTCTCTGGGGCAGTTCAAGTGCTGGCGCTAACAGCATACAGTATGTCAAAATACAGCAGGACTCCATTAGAAGAAAATTACTAAGGTGAGTAATTTTTTCTTTTGTTAAGAAAGACCAGTCAGTTGGTTGCAGGAGGGCTAGAAAATATGGGAAGTTCTTAGTTCAGAAGACATGGGCATTGGAGGTGGTGGTCCCTTGGAGGACCATCTGCAGGTGACAGAGGAGTGGTTTCTTCGAAAGGCAGGACAGTACTAGAAATTATCTTGTCTGCATGGCTGACGAGGACCCAGTCTCGAAGAGTAGCAGTACCTGTTTTATAATTTACACTGGTAGGCATGGTAATAATCTTTGGTAAGGTAAACATTACTGTAGTTAATTTGTCCTTGAAGGCCTTACTAGTACTTGCAAGCCAGTTACAATTAAAATCTCCAACCACAATTGTCTCATGCTGTGGATTTAGACTAGAAACAGCATTAATGAAGTACTCAGAATCATCCAACACATTTTTGGCAGGTTGTAAGCAGCAGTGAAGTTGAGTTTTTCTTCACCCTTGAGCCCCAGCCTTAAATTAATTGCAATGAGCTCACAGTCAGAAGGTTCCAGACTAATAGGGAGTCTTCTGGGTTGGAGAAAGGACTTAATGTACAGCAGACATCCCCCACCTTTTCTTTTTAGCCCTTTCCTGTCTAAATAGGGTGTAAGAGTCTATTTTGTCTTCCCTGTCCAGGATCCTACTAGTTAGCCAAGACTCCATAGCCACCACAGCATCAAAATTAGAGTTTGTTGCCCAGAGCTTAATCATCACATTTGGTCATAAGGTCCCCAATGTTGACATGGGCTGTGTTGAGGTAGCCCATGAAGGATGAAGTACATGTAGCTGGACCAGGGTTTGCATACACAATGCCACCATGAATAAGTAGAAGCAGTAACAATTGTCTGAGCACATGGAACAGTTTAAAAGAGCTGAAGGACACTTTGCTTTTGTGTTTGACCTTTTGTGTCACTAAGCAGAACTTTCTAACAAATCACAGTACAGCATCTCCCGCCAGGACCCCATAGTTTAGGAGGGATTTGGAGAACTTTGGTGATGGACAGAGTAGAGTAACTGGCTTTATAGGGGCATGCTTCAGGGTATTGGTGCAAGAGGCAGGAATTACTAGCCCAGGCCAAGTGATGTTGCAGTCAGGGTGGTATTGAACATTTGTTATAAGTGAGCTGGTGACTAAGGCCCAATAAACAATTCCTACAGCACCTGCAGCACCCAGTTTCAGTGCTAAGGTGGTCATGTTATGTGCTAGGTGCGAAAACATTTAAGATGGGGTTGCAAGAAGTGCCACAAGGTTTTTAGTGGACGTGCTAGTTGTGAGGTCAAAATACAAGGTCACCTACCTAGGATGTAGTTATAAAGGGCAAGTGTGAGGAAATTCTTACTAAAACAGGCAAAGGTAGGTAAGGGCCATCCTATTGCCACCAGGTGCTAGTGTAAAACTACTGGGGAAGTAAGAATACAAAGTCACCCAGATAGGGTGTAGTTAACTTTGAGGGGAAAATGATGGCTTCCTGACCGAGTGGGCAGGTAAGGAAGCAGTTATCTCAACTAGCAAGGCTAACTGCATAATCAAGAAGGGCTCCCAGCGACTGGGAAAGGTTACTTTTCATCTGTAGTGATATATCGCTCTAATGTAGTAATATTTCAGGCAGAGATATGTTTGTGTGAGCTACTAGACCCATCTCAAGATGACAAACAGTAAGATCAGGTATTACCTGTTACAAACCTAGACAGCGGGAGGCATGATGTAGCACACTAATGATAAAGCAGCTATGCAGAACACATCCAGTACAGATAAGCACACAGGCAGTATATAGCACACTACTGCAAATGCTCACTAGGCAGCACACATTACACTATGTATTGCAGCTATTAGAAGGCACGAATGACAACAGCATTAGTGTGTCACTAGAAATATTATGCAGACGTGAGATTTACAAGGTAAAGGAAGGGATAGAGGGAACATGATCGAGACATTTAAATTCTTGAACGGTATTAATAGAGTAAACACAGAAGGGGTATTCAGACTGAAGGGGGAAGGGACCACAGGGTGTCATAGCCTGCAACTGGCTGGTGGGAAGTATAGAAGAGACCTGAGAAAGCATTACTTCATGGAAAGGGTGGTGATACCTTGGAATGAGCTACCTGAGGAGTTAGAATCATGGGAATTAGTGGGAGGTTTTAAAAAGGGATGGAATAAATACATGGGCAGGGTACAGGTAGGGTGGGGAAAGACCGGGGGACTCTGAATGGACATCAGGAGAGGGATAGAAGGGAGAGGGAGTCAGCAGCAGTTATCAAACTGTGAGCTACATCTTGAGCAGACAGGATATACCTCAAGGCCTAATCTGTGGCATTTTCATATGTTCACAAGTTCAGTATGACAGGCAGCATGTCTGGCTCCCGGCTGCCTCCTTGGGCCAACTCTTGGGTAGACTGTGAGATATCCTTTATGCTCAGTCCTTCACGTGGAGGACTGCTAGGTGTAATGGGAGATTGAAAGTAATGGAATGGTAGCGTTAACCTTCAATTGGACAGATTCCTGATGCTACACTGGAGCGTGGAAGGGCTGGCCAAAAAACTCTTTGTGCTGGGATCTGTTTGGCTGTCTTCAGGCTCTACCCAGTATGCACATTTCTGGCTGCTGATTGGAGGGATCGCACTGGAAGAGGCACTGCTTGTTGTTGCCTCCATTCCATATTCAGAGGGATCCCAGAACAAAGTAGGCAATTGGTAGGTGGAGGTGGGTGGGTGGAGAGCTATTTGAGCACTCACCCTCTTCACTTTACTGGCTTCTTACACTACACTGGAATATGGAAGGGCTGGCCAAAAAAGTCTTTGTGCTGGGCTCCATTTGGCAGTCTTTAGGCTCTGTCTAGTATGTAGATTTCTGGCCGCCGATTGGAGGGATCACACTTGAGGAGGCATGGCTTGCTGTTGCCTCCATCCCACATTTAGAAGGGTCCCAGTACAAAGCAAGAGATCACTTGGGGAAACGGTGAGTGGAGAGCTGTTTGAGCACTCACTCTCTGGACCTTGCTCTTCCTGATGCTAAATATAAAAGGGTTCTTCAGAATAAATCAAAATGTATTGGTTTTACTGTTTGGGCATTTTAAATGGTGCTGTTTTTACAATTTTTTTTATGTGGTTTTTGCATTCTTGGGTAAGAAAGAATACATAGAGACTAAGCAGGAGTAGATGGTCACTGCTGTCTTTTGGTAGTCAGTGATAAATCTGCCATTAGCACACCAGGGGAATGTGACCACAGTGCAGAGTTTGAATTTGAAAGATTCCAAAGTCCATCTCTGGGGCAGCAACTTAGGGCTGAGATGATTGCAGAATTTTATGAATCACTAGTATACCTGTTAGAAGAAACATTATTACTATGGTAATTTTTTTCTTCTCTCACAACTGATGAAGGCTCCCTTTGAGCCGTTGTTTTAATCAGAGTGCAAATTGTTGACCTGGAAACTGTTTTTAGTAGTCATTTCTTCTGCAAGCAGTGTCAGTGCATTGCAAGCACTTTTTATAGACTCTAATGTTATGGTGTTTCATAAGGATGAGATGGTACTTAAGAGCACGTGTGAAATTTTTACCTGAAGTGGTTTCCTATTTTCATGTCAGTCTGTAACCATTACCTGTGTTCTTTGCAAAGACTCCCTTCAGTGTAGGAGAGAAGAAACTTCAGAGCCTGGATACCAAGAAGGCTTTAAATTTGTCAATGTGCCACTATACTGTATCCATTCATATTGTATTCTTATATCTAATATTAAACTAAATGTTTTAGTATATTTGTTAAATTGCATGCATGTACTCTAGTAGGATATTTAGGGATGTTTAGTTAACAGAGGTTCTATTATATCTTATACTAGATGATTTTCTATATTCACTGAAGCAAATATTTTCCTTTTGTTGTTTTTGAAATGCTGTTAAGTGGATGTTGTAGTTTTTTTTCGGTTTTCTGTTTATTCAATAAAAATTTATAAAGTAAAAGAAAAAAAAGGGGAGGGGCTTTAAGTTTCTACTTGCAATGGACTGAACAGTCCAGAATAGAAAGCAGGCAACTGTTTGTCACTTATGGCAAGGAAGGAAAAAGTAAACATGCAGCTAAAAAGTCAATCTTTCTTTGGATTGTCTCTTGTGCTTAATTCTGTAATGATAAGGTTGGCAAGGAGCCACCAATGGGTTGAAGGGCACATTCCAGCAGAGCTGCATCTGCCATATTGGTAGCATTAAGGGATTACCCTTACTAAAGGTGTGCAAAGCTACCACATTGTCATTAGTACACACCTTAATTTGGTATTACTCTCTGGACACCAAAACTGGAAGAGATGCCATCTTCATTATTTCTGTGGTCCAGAAACTTTTTACTAAATGGGTTCTAGACCTTGCCTCCCAAGTACTACTTGGAATCTGCTCTTTGTATGACATCACCAAATACTTTCATTACTAGAAAAATAAATTACTCATCATAATAATGCTGTTTCTTCTAAAGGGTGTATTTGTGAGTCATACAAGCTCTCCCTGCCTCCCCTTCTAGAACCTACATAAAAAGGCTTCTTCAGGTCAAGTCACATCAAATGTTTTTAAACATTTTCTTGCTTGATCATTATACAAACTTTGCAGTTTTTACAGTTTTTATGGTTGCATAACAAGAGCTATGCTGACGTAGTGCAATTACATTGAGAAGGGTGTTTTGGTAGCATGTCACTGGGAATGGGGGCTTTGGTAGCATGTGATTGCAAATACACCACAGCTGTGTTCTTCTACTGGTGTGGAGTTGAAGCAGATCTCTCCACGTTGAACGCAGTGTGTTTTTTGTAACTTTAAGCAATCCTAGATGAAAATGAAAGCCACCGTTCAACTAAAAGGGCACCTATTAGTTAAGTGGTGGCTTTCATTTTCCTTAAAGATTGCTTAAAGTTACAAAAACAGCATTGAAAAAAAGTCCCCATAGACTTGTAACGGGCACACCCCTGTGCTCTCCCTGCTTAGACATCACAAAATGTCTGAGTGCGGGGGCAGGGCTGGCAGACCGGGAAGTTGGAAGGGACAGGTTGACCATGCATTTGGCTGCAGTCATGATCCCTTCCCTAACTGAAATGACAAACTTCAAATTGATTCTTTTGGCAGCAATCAGCTAATACTGCCATAAGGTATTGGACTATGAAGCCCACAAGCTTAGATCAGAAAATCACTTTAAGAAAGATGTAAATGCATTATCAGAGAAGGTGGCAACTTAAACTATGACCAGAACCACAGCGTCACACTCAACATTACAGAATGCCAAAAGAGTCAGGCATCACGATCCACCAAAAGAATGACCTAGAGCAATAGGTGCCATTTTAAAAAAAAAGCATTTATTTTTAAATATAGATTAAAAAGCATACACAGCAGCACCCTCCCCACTTGCGCCAACATTTCATGTATTACTAATGCTTTGTCAAGGTGCCTTGACAAAGCGTTAGTAATACATAAAATATTGATGCAAGTGGGGAGGGTGCTACTGTATATGCTTTTTAATCTGTATTCAAAAATAAATGTTTTTTAAATGGCACCTATCGCTCTAGGTCTTTCCTTCAGTGGATCATGATGCCTGACTCTTGGCATTCTGTAAGATGTAAATTCCACCTTTTAATCCATGACTGTAGTCATATGGGAGTGCTGTCAGTCACACAGAATTACAGTAGCTCCCCATGGATTCTCCCAGCTGGTGAGTGTAGCACGGATCACACCCAACAATATTCTCATACTGTGTTTCCCTTTTAGATAAAGGAGAGTATGCAGCTCGCTAATAAGGAGCACAAAGAGGCCCTGACCAGGATGGAGCACAAGTTCTTTGAAGAGAAGGTATGTTGGTCATAGCTTTAAACAAGGTAGCAGAGAAACTAAATGTTAAGACTGGGAAGGAGCATTGATCCATCTAATCTAGAGTCTGAAGAGGCAGAGCTAATCAAGTACATACACAAGTTCTAAGAGAGGCCTCTTCTGGGTTAGTGTAGGGTGCTGAACACCAACTCAAAAAAACAGCAATGCTCAAGAAAAGAGTATAGCGCTCACCACTTAGCTGCCACTCCCTGCAGACAGGTACAATCACTGCCTAGTGACAGGGGGCATCCAACACATTTAGGCTAAAAGCAGGTTAATACAAAAACAAATGCTTTATTCAGAGTGTTGCAGTTCAAAATCATGGTGCCTCAGAGTGAAAGAAATGCCTGGCACAAGCACTAGCTGATGTTTTGAGAAAGGAGACACTTCTTCAAAGCAGACAATGTGCATCTCTGTGGATTCTGCTTAAGATTTCTTCTTGCTCATGGATACCTGGTGCTGATCTGTAAGTGTATCCCCCCATTACTTCATGGGCGTAAACTTTCTCACTGTGCCAGTCCCATGTCCCTTCCCCAACCCTGTTCTGACCCTGGTCGCTCCATGGCTTACCCCCCATTTATTTATTTTAATATATTGCACTCGAAGAGTACCTTTGAGCAGTGGTGCTCATTTACAAAGGTTCCACATCAAAGCATAGTTACAAACAACAAAAAACAAGTACAGCAATTCCAACAGAATGTAGTAAACACAAACAACCTGTAATAGTGGGAGTAGGGTATGATTAAGTCAACAGTTATATTACTGTGGGGATCCATATGATTGCCCGACTCTCAAAATCCAGACAGCCAAATGCCCGACTCTGATATCCCGCAGTGTTCATATTCCTGACACTTGTATTCCCGACAGTTGAAATCCGGTGTCACAAAATACCAACCGCATGCGTGGTCTTACTGATGCATCTTTAATAAAATGTAAACCTGTCATTTAATGTGTCTGCAATAAGAAGGCATACTTTTCTTTGTGTAGCGAAAGGTTTTTAAATATGCAACCTATAGGGTTCAATTATTCTGACATAATGGCAAGCTATCCTCTGTTTATTAATTATTATCTCACCTTTTGCTTCTTTCCATCTTTCCCACCCCTCACATGCCCATTTTTCTTGTCCACCTTCATGCTAGTTTAACCATAGAGAACAGTTCTTGAAATTGTTGTACTAACAGAAAATCGTAGGATTCTAAATTGATGTGTTGTATGTTTAGGGTGCATGGGGATAGTGCTATGGAGCTCTGCTCTTCAGCAGTGAAAGCAGTTACTATTGAATAAAGAGAACTGACAGCCATACATCATACTACTGGTTGCCATACTCAGCTATGAGCTGTCTGATCTTGTTCTGTGGCAATTTTGGGTATCTGAGCCATGATGACTTAATTAAACTCACTTGGTTATGGGGGGAGGGAGGTGTGTATTTTAAAGTTGCTAGATTTCGTCCCATGTGGCTTTCTGTTTAAAGTGCACTTGGTGCTGTTGCCTAGCAACGTCCGGCTCCTCTGAAGGGACAGACACCCAGATCTGGTGACATCGTCCTGATGTCAGACATAAGTGGTTAAGATCGGAGGATGCCGTTCCTGCCTCCGTGTCTAGCACTGTATCAGCAGCATTTCTTTCAGCGGTCAGCACAGTGAACTTTCTCCAGCAACTATCGGATGTGCATTGAATGCCTCAGTTTTCTTCTCCCCCACCCCAAGCAAGAGCCCATGAATTTGGGTTGCAAGGTCTGACAGCAACTGAGTGCCTAAATACAATTTAAGTCAGTCTCAGTCACAATAATATGCTGTATCACCCTTACGGGACTCACTGAGAGGAGCGCATGTCCATGTAAAAAGCTTGCATATCCTTTAAAAACCATGCAGCAACTATTGCTGTTTTATCAGTAAGACCATTGGTATTTTGAGAAATGGATTTTAATTGTCGGGGTTACATGTGTCTGTATTATGACTGTGGTGGAATTTCAGAGTTGGGCTAACATCTGTTGGGATATGAAGAGTCGGGAATACGTACCAAACTCTTACTGTGTGGTGTTTTAAGACCTTTAATGCACGATTATGGACTACTGGTGCCAAGTGCAGTTGGAGTTTGGGGAGAAGGCTGCACGCAAATCTTTTTTAAAATTAGGTAATGTTTGGTAGGCTAAGAATGGATTCATGTAGTTCATGTGACCAGATTTCTGTCCCCATGGCAGAGCAACAACCATAAGTGGACAATACGTGAAGAGACAGATGGCCAGGCTGTGTTTAAGGCTGAGGGAAGGCAGCACTGGAGCTGGTTAAGGCTCAGGAGGAAACTTTTTTCCAGGTTTCTTCGCTGTGGCCCATATAACACTGATGTGTGCCTGGTCACTGATGCGTTTGTATGTGTTGTGTCCCTCCCTCGCAAGGGTATGGGCATCTTGCCTGCTCCTTGTGACCCTGCAGTTCAAAGTGATAAAGCATAATAAAGCACCTACTTGCCCAGCGACAAGGGTCACTAGAGGAGCCGTAGGAGTGTGTGCCCAACTCGAGGACAGTGAGAGCTGCCAGGGGCAGCACCTTGGTTCCAGCCTCCATGGGGGTTCCAAAGCCATGACACAAACCAGGTGATATGCTATCACAGGGTCATCCAGGAGCCCTAGAAGTGTATTTCCTCTGCTGGCTGAAAAGTTATTGCATTAACCTATAATTAGGTCACTATAGGATCACAGAAACATAGAAGTTGGTGGCAAATAAGGACCTCAAGGCCCATCCAGTTTGCCCGTTTCTTTTTCTACCTTATGAATGTGCCGTCGGCCTTTGCTCGGTCAATGGCCTATATATTCATACTCATCTGTATTGCTCCCTTATGCCTATCCCATGCCTGTTTGTAGCCATGCACTGTATTCATATCCACCACTTCCTGAGGAAGGCCGTTCCTGGCACCCACCACCCTTTTTGTGAAAAATAACTTCCTCACATTACCCCTTAATCGGCCTCCCTCTAATCTCATGCTGTGTCCTCTTGTCCTGCTATTTTTCTTATATTGAAACATGCTAGACTCTTTCACCTTGTTAATGCCCGTAAGGTGGTGGATGTTAAAGATCCCATGGCACTTATCGAAAAGAGTAGGAGAATTTCCCCGGTGTCTTGGCCAAATTTCCCTCATTCACTAAATAAATACCACCAACAGCTTAATCTGGTTCAAGGTCAGTTGGCATTCATCTGTATCCCCTCTCCTGAAAATAGGCAGGATTTCTCTAGTGCACATACCCAGTCAACAAAAACTAAATAAATAAAATAAAAATATCACCTCTCTCCCTCCTTTGCTCTAGGGTATACATATTGAGCTCCATTAATCTATCCTCATATGTTTTCTGATGCAGTCTGTGCACCATTTTGGTTGCCCTTCTCTGGACTGCTTCAATTTGGTTAATGTCCTTGTGAAGGTGTGGCCTCCAGTACTGCACGCAGTACTCCAGATGGGGCCTAACCAGTGTCTTGTAAAGAGAGATTATTACCTCCCTCTTCCGACTTGTGATACCCCTAATACACCCCAACATCCCCCGATCCTTACCTACTGCTTTAGTGGTCTGCTTGGATGATTTCAGGTCATCGGTGATGATGCCCAAGTTCCCTTCTTCCCTTGTGACTGCCAGCAACTCCCTTCCCAACCTATAGGTGGCTTCAGGGCTTCTCTTCCCTATGTGCATGATCTTGCACTTCTTTGCGTTAAACCCCAGTTGCCACTTTTCCGACCATTTTGCTAGCTTATCAAGATCTCTTCTCATTCTGCCCACCCCATCTGGATCATCTAGTCTGTAGTAGATCTTGGTGTCATCTGCAAACAGACAAACCTTACCCTCCAGTCCATCTGTAAAGTCACTGATGAAGATATTGAAGAGGACTGGCCACAGGACTGATCCCTGAGGTACCCCACTTGTGACTTGCATCTCTTCTGACTGCATACCGTTTACCACCACTCCCTGTCTCTAACCCCAGTAATACTCAGGTATTCATAACTTTGTGCAGTAAGCCTGAAGGGTTGAACTGCCCGGAGAGATGGAACTTATGCAAATGATGGAATCATCTGCACGTGACAACTTTTCAAATGCTGCCCTACAGTAACTGTCAGTGTTCTAAACCTCCTCAGATTTAACTCTCCGCCTGAACAGTTTGGTCACTCGAAGTGTCGCTTTTCATCGGAAGTGAAAACCTATAAAAACATGTAAGTATTGTTTTATATTCATTTGCTGCCTTATATTAATTGTTTTAGCTTAGTTAAACTTGGTTTTTGTGTTAAATTTGTTTTTTTCTCGGTTCCTCTCGGTTCGGTATAACCGGGAGGAAACCGAGTTAGTTCCTTAATTTTTAGTCTATTTCTGCTTTATTTTTACTGTTTACCTAATTTTTGTAACCGTCTTTTTCGGTTACTGAACCACGTAATGCAGTTACAGAATCTTTATCACTTCAGTTCACGGTTCCTTTGGTTTCGGAACCAATCAAAAGAAGGCCATAATTATTATTTTTAAATTGCCTTTTTGCGGTTCTCTCTTTCTGGTTAAAATGACAGAAAAACCTAAGAAAAAGACCTGTGAGCCCGGTTTTAAAAATTGTACTCAATGTGGGGATGTTTTTGCGAAAGCACATAAGCACACTATGTGTGTGGCTTGTCTGGGCTATGAGCATCTGAAGGAGGATTGTCAGATCTGCCCGACTTTCCCTGAAAAAACTGTTGAAAAATGCCTGGAACAGCTAAAAAAGAAACTCCCCAAGGGTCCCTTTGGCTCTGACTAGCCGAAACCCTCTACTACTGTGGCTGAACCCACAAATATTGCAACTTCCACCCCTGATATGGGTGACAAGAATATAAAGAGGGGCTCTGAACTGGCTAGCTCCCCAGTTCCTTCTAAGAAGGCACATAAACTGAAGCATTCAGAACCCCCTTCTATTACTCAGGGGACTTCTGTATCAACTAACGTTATGCCAACTCCTCAGGCGATTGCACAGCCGGTCAAGATTATTCAGGCTTTGCAGGGTTTGGTGCCCCCTGCACAGCAAACCCCTGTGCCAGCAGGACAGTCTGCCAGGATTCCTCCTATTGAAGAGGAGGAGTGCAGTGATTAGGAGGAGGATGAAGGGGAACCTATTTTACCAGAGGTATCCGCAGAGCAGGACTTTGGGTCGCCCCCAGGGTATCTGAAGATTTCTCTTCTCACTTTACTTTTGTGAGAAAGATGGCAGATGCCCTTGACATCTCCACAGCGGAGGAAGTGGAGGATGAGGAGGAACTAGAGTACCTGGAAATGATGGGTTTGACTCCCACCAAGGCCCTCCTCCTCCTCCCAGTAAATACATTTTCCAAAAAGGATGCTCTGAAGTTGTTGCAGACCCCAAATTCTGTCCCTCCTCTGGATAAGAGGCTGGACAAGAAATATCAGCTGGAAAGAGAAGGGACAGAGTTCCTGTTTTCTCATCTAGACCACCAAGGGGTTATTCAGCAGGTGGCCTGTGATAAAGCTAGAGTCCCTCTGGCTTCCCATCCACCAGATAAGGACTCTAGGAAGATAGACAGCATGGCTAGGAAAGGTTACCCGTCAGCCTCCCTAGCCATGAGACAGGCTAATTTCCAGGCCTATGCTGCCCAGTACCAAAAGTCCCTGTGGCAGTCAATTTTGGCCATCTCTCAAAAAGCTCCCTCACCCCTATCAGACAACCTAGCAGGGACTGCTAGGTTTGGGCTGGAGGCAGCTAAATACCAATTCCAAATGGCTGCTGATACCAATGACACTGCAGCCAGATGGATGGCAAATATGGTAGCCCAGAGGAGATTTGCTTGGCTGAGAGCTACATATCTCACTGCTGACACACAATCTAAGGCCCTGGATTTTCCCTTGGAGGGAAATGCTCTTTTTGGGGAATCCACTGTGGCATACATGAAGAAGGTGGATGAGTATAAGCCACTTACAGGAGCAACTCTAGTAGAGATAGATCTTCTCCATCCACCAGGCCTTATGGAAGGGGGGGGGGCGGGGCAGGCCTTTTCATTCCAGGCCCTTTTTTTAGCCAGTGGCCATACCCCAATACCAACAGTATCCGCAGCAGGGATACTTTAGGGGCAGGGGTTGAAGGGGATCTAGGTGTGGAGCTCAAGCACAACCTCCACCCCAAGCCAAACAGACCCCCTGAAGTACAGGCCGCCTCCTCACTCCCTGTCGGAGGCAGACTCTCCCACTTCCTCAAGAATTGGCTTTCCATCACTTCGGACAAGTGGGTCCTGGAAGTGGTGGGTCAGGGTCTATCTCTGAATTTCAAATCCCTTCCTCCTCTAGCAGCCAGGGATTTCAGTGTACCATCCCGGGCAGAAAACACCTTGCTGGAGGCAGAGGTGCAGAAACTCCTGCTTTTAAAAGCAGTGGAATCTGTTCCAAGCACCCTCAAAGGAAGGGTTTTTTTATTCCAAATACTTCCTCACCACAAAGAAAAGTGGGGAGTGGCAGCCTATACTGGATCTCAGATCCATGAACAAACATCTAAAAAAACTAAAGTTCAAAATGGTAACTTTAGCATTGATCCTGCCAACAATCCAGAAGGGAGACTGGTTGTCATCACTGGACTTAAAGGACGCATACTTCCACATCCCCACAAGGGAGTCTCACAGAAAATACCTCAGATTCAAACTCCCTTCAGGTCACTACCAGTTTTCAACCCTGCCTTTTGGCCTTTCTTCGGCCCCAAGGGTATTCACAAAGTGCCTGGCTCCAGTGGTAGCATACCTTCGAAGAAAGGGTGTATCAGTTTTTCCATATCTGGACGACTGACTGTTGGTGGGCGTCACCTCAGCAGGTTTCCCAGTTTTTAAGCCTCACACAAAATCTGTTGGAATCCCTGGGATTCATTCCGAACCTCAAGAAATCAGTCCTCATACCTACCCAAAAGTTGCAGTTCATAGGGGCAGAGATAGACATCCTGCAAGGCAGGGCCCATCTTCCTCTGGACAGAGCACAACATATTCAGTTGGTGGCAAACTCTCATTCTGAACAAAAGCAAGCCTGCAAGGCACTTTTTACAGCTTCTGGGTCATATGGCTGCATCTACAGCTACAGTATTGGGTTCAAGATTTCAAATGAGGGACATTCAGTTCCATCTCAAGGCTCACTGGAATCAGAAAACATTCCCTATCGAAGTCCATTCCGGTTACAAGAACTCTTCTCCAAGCTTTGCTATCGTGGAAAGAGGTATCCAATCTAAGGGAGGGTGTTCCCTTTCAGAGGGATCTTCCCTTGATGGTTCTTACAACAAATGCATCCCTATTGGGCTGGGGCGCCCACTTGGGAGAACACACAACCCAGGGCACCTGATCAACCTCAGAGTCCCTACAGCACATACATTTGCTGGAACTCAGGGCTGTTTATCTTGCCCTAAAGGCTTTCTCAGAGCTGGTACTGTCAGAAGTGGTACAGGTCAGGACAGACATTACCACCACAATGTACTACATCAACAAGCAGGGAGGCACCAGGTCAGGGCCTCTTTGCACAGAGGCAATGAGAATTTGGACTCTCGCATAGTCTCTGGGAGTTTCCCTCCAGGCAGTCTACCTACCAGGAAAGGACAATGCCCTGGCAGATACATTAAGTCAAATCAACCAGGCCAATCATGAATGGACCTTGAACAAGCAGGTGGCAAACATAATCTTCCGAAGGTGGGGTACTCCAGAGGTGGACTTGTTCGCATCCCCCCAGAACCACCACCTGCCTCAGTATTGTTGCAGACCACCAGATCAGGGCACTCTGCCACTGGATGCCTCAACTCTGGATTGGTCGGGAAGTTCCTTTATGCTTTCCCTCCCTTTCCTCTGGTCTTCAGGGTGCTACTCAAGCTCAGGTCCCATTCAGCGTCCCTGATCTTAATAGCCCCGGATTGGCCCACGCAGCCATGGTACTCTCTGATGCTGTCAATGTCAGTGGCCATGCCAATACGGCTACCTCAGACATACAATCTATTGACCTCCAACCAGGGGACCCTGTTGTACCCAAACCTCAAATCCCTCAACCTCAAGGCTTGGCTCTTGAGGAATTAGAATATGCTGGTTTGAAACTTTCTGAATCAGTACTTCATATTCCAAGGAGCTATAGGAAACCCTCTACTAAGAGAACCTACTCCTCTAAATGGAAAAGATTTTCAATCTGGTGCTCCTCTAGGGATTTTACTCCATTACAGGCTGACATTCCAGTTGTTCTGGATTATCTCTCTCATTTGCATTCCTTGGGTTTGCAGCCCAATTCACTTAAAGTACACCTTGCAGCCTTGTCTGCTTACACTTCTGCTGGTACTACAGTATCTCTTGCCTCAGACCATATTTTTAGGAAATTATTTAAGGGCTTGATCCATTTGCATCCCCTTCACAGGGTGCCAGTGCCAGCATGGGATCGCAATGCTTGCATTGCCAAGCTAATAGGGCATCCATTTGAGCCTATGGTGACGGCACAGCTCAAATATGTCACTTGGAAGACAGTTTTTCTAGTGCCAATCACTTCTGCCAGAAGAATAAGTGAATTGCAGGTTCTGTCTGTAGAGCAGGATTATATCTCCTTTCACAGGGATAAGGTGATACTGAGAACGAACAGAAA
The DNA here is from genome assembly GCA_016271365.2 of Neoceratodus forsteri. NCBI lineage: Eukaryota > Metazoa > Chordata > Ceratodontiformes > Ceratodontidae > Neoceratodus > Neoceratodus forsteri. The sequence continues at coordinate 151,340,815 of CM028134.1, forward strand.
ATTCCTACCAAAAGTGGTCTCTGATTTCCATATCAACCAATCCATCACCCTACCTGTCTTTTTCACTGAGCACTCTACTCATGGTGAAAGAAGGCTTCACAGCCTTGATGTGAAAAGGGCCCTTAGTTACTGTAGCACAGCCACTAAGGATCACAGGCAGGACAAGAAACAGTTGTTTCAAACAACTTGAAGTCTTGCTGTATTCTGACAAGTGCAGTTAGCCCCAGCCTTTAAACTGCCCCGGAGAACAAAGGGTTAAACTTTCTATGCAGAGCATAGAATGCTGAGCTCGAGCTCGGTTGATGTCTCCGTTTCTCTTTGAAAACTAACCATCAGATTCTTTACTCTGCCTCACTGAACAGTCGTTCCAGAGATTTCTCCTGCAGCTCGGTTTGAAAGTCGGTTGAAGTGTTGGTTTTTCGTCGGTTTCTAACCAAAAAATTATTCCGCATAGTTGGCTCAGTCTCTGTCTGTGGTACTGTGAGTACTAGATAGGTTTTGTACTGTGTTTTTCTGTGTGGAACTTGTAAAAGTGTGGATCAGTTCAGCTGAACCGATCATTTGTTTAATTCTTGTGTTTAACTTTAGTGTGTGGTTACCGGTCCTTATCAGTTCTAAAAAAAATGTGTTTCGATACGTTTTTTTCCAAGACCCGTGACATGGTTAGGAACTGATAAGGGAGTCTTGCCTGGCAGTTGCTGAAAAAAGGGCAAGTTTGGTTAGGTTGGCCTTGTTTGAGAAGCCCAAGAAAAAAAACGGGCCCACTGGGTTTCAACACTGCAGTGAGTGTCAGAAGGTCTTTGCTAAGGCCGATCCCCACACCACCTGTGTTTATTGTCTGGGGTTTGAACACCTCGATTCAGACTGCCAAATTTGCAAACATTTTTCCAAATCTACCCTTGAAAAGAGATTAGGTAGACTGAGGGAAAAGGAGGCTGAGAAGTCTGCTGACCCGGATGGCCAGCTTGGTTCGGTTCCGACCGAACCAGGAGTGCCCTCTGACCAGGGCGATACTTCTTCGGGCAAAAGGAGAGCCGATCCCGAGCGGTCGGTTCCGACTAAAAGAAAACGCAAAGAAAAATTGTCCGGTTCGGATCCAGAAGTCCATGTTCTGACTGCCGAAGAAATAGCCAGAGCAATTCGGATTGTGGAATCGCTTCGCCCGGTTCCGACTGATCCGGCACCTTTTGCCTGGGGCTTGGTTCGGTCGGTTCCCCCAGTTCACGACTATACCCCTGAAGAATTTTATGAACTGGAGTTTGAGGAGAAAGGGGAGTTTGAAGATGATGGTGATGGTGAAAGTCTAGATCTAGATGTGCCTGTGGAACCGGACATCTCCCCAGACAGACCTTCAGGTGTATCCCCCTCCTAGGCTTTCTGAGTCCTCTTCCCGCTTTATGTTCTACAGAAAGGTGGCTGAGACCCTCCAGCTTCCTATGGAAGAGGCAATGGAGGATCAGGAGGAGCCTGATTTTGTAGAAATGATGGACATCCCAGAGCCCAGGAGACTGTCTGTTCCCCTCCACAAACCTTTTGGGAAACAGACAAAAAATTCTGAAGTCTCCCAATTCTATACCTCCTGTGGACAAAAGAATGGACAAGAGGTATACACTCTCAGGCTCAGATACGGAGTTTTTATATCAGCAATGCAGCCATGTTGGGGTTGTGCAGGCTGCTGATAAGGCAAGCATTCACTTGGCTTCACACACCCCCAGACGAAGACTCCAGGAAGACTGATGCCATGGCAAAAAAGCTGTACATGGCATCTTCCTTGGGACTCAGGCGAATTATATGGCCTATACAGCCAGGTACCAGAAGTCCAGGTGGGACACTGTACTGGCACTGGCTAAACAGGCCTCCCCCCAGTTAGCCAAGGAGCAGGAGGCGGTAGCCACAGATGGGATTGAGGCATCTAAAGTTCAGTTTCATGCTCCTGTGGACTCCAATGATGTCTCATCAAGAGTCATGGCTACATCTGTGGCTCTTCGGAGAATGGCTTGGCTCAGTTGTACTAGCCTCTTGCAGGATACCCAGGCTAAGGCCATGGATTTTCCTGTAGTGGGTAATTCTCTGTTTGGGGAGCAGACAGAGAATTACATGAAGAAAATGGATGATACAGGACCACCTACAGGAGTGCTCCAGGCCAAGAAGAGGCAGGCAACTCCTCAAAGGCAGCAGTGTAGGGGCAGGGGCAGGCCTTTTCATAGGCCTTTTTACCAAGCATAGGCCTCTTCTCCCTTTTCACATAGGGGGTTCTTCAGAGGGAGAGGCAGAAGGGGGATGAGCAGGGCTGCATCCACTCCTCAGCCTAAGGCCTCTGCCAAGCAGACACCCTGATGGGCCTGTCCGGGTCGACTCTCCTATTCCAGTAGGGGGCAGGATGGTTTACTTTGTCCAGGATTCGATGTCTATTACATCAGACAAATGGGTCCTGGAAGTAGTAAGCCAGGGACTGGTTCTCAGCTTTAGAAAATTTCCTAAGATGAGAGCCAGATCTTTTCCACCTGTAAATCTCTCGGAAACCCTTGCCCTAGAGGCAGAGGTTTCATCTCTGCTGGCCTTAAGAGCCATAGAGAGAGTACCTACCCTACACTGGGGCAAAGGTCTGTACTCCAGGTTCTTCCTTACCCCAAAAAAGGCAGGGGAGTGGCGACCCATCCTAGACCTAAGATACCTCAACAAACATCTTTTAAAACCAAAGTTCAAGATGATAACTCTGGGAATAATCCTTCCCTCTCTAAGGCCAGGGGACTGGCTAGCCTCCCTGGACCTCAAAGATGCCTACTTTCACATTCCCATCAGGTGCTCCCACAGAAAGTACCTCAGGTTTGAGTTGCCCTCAGGCCACTATCAGTTCAGAGCAATGCTCTTTGGCCTAACATCGGCCCCAAGGGTTTTCACAAAGTGCCTGGCAGTAGTAGTTGCCTTTCTAAGAAGGCAAAAGATTTCCATTTTTCCATATCTAGACGATTGGCTAATAGTGGGCCAGTCTCCAGACCAAATCAAGTCTCACCTGCAAGTGATCTAGCATGTGCTCACTTTTCTAGGATTTCTTCTCAACCTTCCCAAGTCAGTTCTCGAACCAGTCCAGCTTCTTACATTTATAGGGGCAGAACTGGACACAGTCAGAGCAAGAGCCTTTCTTCCCCTGGAAAGGGCAAGGGTTCTTATAGAACTAGCCTCTTCCTTCAGCCTTCAGGTTTCTCGACCAGCAAGGCATTTCCTCCAGCTCTTGGGCCACATGGCAGCTTCAACAACAGTGGTCCAAGGGGCAAGATTCCAGATGAGGGATATTCAGTTCCATCTGAGGGCTTTTTAGTCTCAGAGGAAGGATTCCCTTACCAAACTGATCCCAGTGACTCTGACCTTGATCCAAGCCCTTCAATGGTGGCAGGATCAAGACAATTTAAGACAAGGGGTCCCATTTGCCACTCAGTCTCATTCAGTGGTCCTTACCACGGATGCTTCTCTTCTGGGCTGGGGAGCCCATCTGGGGGCCCTCACTGCCCAGGGACTATGGTCCCCCCAAGAATCCCTTCTCCATATCAATCTCCTAGAACTCAGGGCAGTTTTTCTGGCCCTGAAAGCTTTCTCACAGTCAGTGCAGAACAAGGTGGTTCAGGTCAGAACAGACACCACCACTACCATGTGGTACATCAATAAGCAGGGAGGCACTCGGTCCACGGCCTTGTGCATGGAAGCCATGAAATTGTGGTCCCTGGCTTATTCCCTGAAAACCTCTCTGATAGCAGTTCACCTTCTAGGGAAGGACAGTGTGCTAGCAGATGCACTGAGCAGGATCTCTCAGTGCCATCACGAATGGTTCCTGGACCCTCAGGTGTTGAAAGTGATTTTTTCAAGGTGGGGCACTCCAGAGATAGATCTCTTTGCAGCCCTAGACAATCACCAACTTCCTCTCTTTTGTTGCAGACCCCCAGTCTTGGGCTCAGTCACCCTGGATGCTCCGATTCTGAATTGGGAAGGGAAATTTCTGTATGCCTTCCTCCTTCCCACTTCTGTTCAAAGTTTTAGTCAAGATAAGGTCTCAACCTTGCAAAGTGATTCTGATTGCTCCGGATTGGGCCAGACAGCCTTGGTACCCCCTGTTGTTGTCCCTAGCAGTCCATCTTCCCCTGTCTCTCCCCAGGAATTACAACCTGTTAACATCCTCTCAGGGGAGGATTTGGTACCCCAATCTTCAGTCTCTCAATCTCAAGGCATGGCTCTTGAAGAGTTAGAGTTCGCAGGTTTGCATCTTTCTCAAGGGGTTCTGGATATTCTCAAAGCTTCTCGAAAGCCCTCCACCAGAAAGACTTATAACTCTAAATGGAAGAGATTCAGCATTTGGTGTTTTAAGAAACATATTTTCCCAGATACTGCTGAATTGCCTACGGTTCTGGATTATATGGTCCATCTTAATGGCCTAGGCCTCAGACCAGCTACTCTCAAGGTACACTCGTCAGCTGTTTCTGCGTTTCTGTCAGTGAGGAAGTCTTCCTCATTATCTTCTCATCCTGTGTTTTGTAAATTTTTTTAAAGGATTGCTTCACACCAATCCTCCCTTTAGAGACCCTGCCTCTGCCTGGGATTTGAATGTTTACATTGCTCAACTTATGGAACCTCCTTTTGAGCCTATGTCCTCAGCAGAGCTTAAGTACTTGACTTGGAAAACTGTGTTCTTGGTAGCCATTACCTCTGCCAGGCGTATCAGTGAATTGCAAGCCCTATCAGTGGAACCTGATTTTATCTCCTTTCACAGGGATAAAGTGGTCCTTAGAACCAATAGAAGGTTCTTGCCCAAAGTGGTTTCAGACTTCCATTTGAATCAGTCTGTGTCTCTTCCTGTTTTCTTCACTGATCATTCTTCCTCAGGAGAGAGGAGGCTACACAGTTTAGATGTTAAAAGAGCCCTTAGTTACTACATAGAGTGTACCAAGGGTCACAGGTTTGACTCCCTCCAGTTGTTCCTCACTTATGGAGAAGTGGGAAAGGGCAAACCTGCCACCAAGAGAACTATTGCCAGGTGGATTCTGTCTTGTATACAATTCTGCTATGAAAAACTGGGAAAGATTCCACCCTCAGGCCTGAGGGCTCACTCTACTAGAGGTACAGCTGCTTCCCTGGCTGCTGCCAGGGATATCCCTCTCTCAGAAATTTGTCAAGCAGCCACCTGGAAAACAGTCCATACCTTTACCAAGCATTACTCTCTGGATATCCAGGCTAGGAGTGATGCTTGGTTTGGCACACAGTACTTCAGACCTATTCCCAAAGTAGGTTCTGTCCCTCCTCCATGGAGGTACTGCTTGTAGTCCGCATTTGTCAGAATACAGCAAGACTTCATGTTGTTTGAAGAAAAAATTACTCACCTTAGTAATTATGCTTCTTCTATTGGAGTCTTGCTGTATTCTGACCTCCCTCTCTGCCTCCCCTCTCAGAACCTGGTTTTGGGAAGTGGGTGGGCAGGTGCAGTGTTGCACCTCAGGGGTGCTCCTTTTACACCCTCATCTTTTGTTTAGATGTTTATTTTATTCTATTCCTGTTTGGTTTGGTTTTTGAGTTTTGGGTTTCCTGACTTGAATCTTCCTTTGGTAATCCAAAACTTTTTGTTACCAGTTGGCTATTAAATTTTTTTTTACAATTTCCACATAGAATAGCTATTAGAGTTTTGCTCGTAAGAATCTGACGGTTAGTTTTCAAAGGGAAACAGACAGAGACATCAACCGAGCTCGAGCTCAGCATTCTATGCTCTACATAGAAAGTTTAACCCCTTGTTCTCCGGGGCAGTTTAAAGGCTGGGGCTAACTGCACTTGTCAGAATACAGCAAGACTCCAATAGAAGAAACATGATTACTAAGGCGAGTAGTTTTTTTCTTCCGACCTATGGGGATGTGGGAAAAGGTACTCCAGCCTCTAAAAGGTCCATTTCTTGTTGGATTATCCAGTGTATTCAATTTTGTTATACAAGGGCTGGTAGGGAGCCCCCAACAGGATTGAGGGCACATTCTACCATAGGAACAGCTGCCACCTTGGCAGCCATAAGGGATGTCCTATTGGTGGACATCTGTAAAGCAGCTACCTAGAAGGCAGTACACACCTTTACTAAGCATTACGATTTAGATATCCAGTCTAGAAGTGATGCTAGGTTTGGCACAGCAGTCCTGCAGAGTCTTTTTCCTAGATAAGTGTTCTGTGCCCACCTCCTGTGGTACTGCTTTGTAGTCTGCAGAAAGTTATGAATACCTGAGTATTACTGGGGTTAGAAGAGAAAATTGCTCACCTTAGTATTTTTTTTTTATTTAGTTGTTTAACCAGGAGTAGCACACTAAGCTGAAAGCTTTATTACAGGAGCGACCTGGGAGCACAGGGAAGTTAAGTGACTTGCTCAGGGTCACACAGTATGCAAGTGGAAGCTGTGGGATGATTCAAACCCAGGTCTGGTCTGCTGGATGTCACCAGATTTGCAGCTCAGAGCCTTAAACCACTGCGCTATACTGCCTCCCTAGTAATTCTGTTTCTTCTCAGTGATACTCCGGTATTCATAACTTCCCTCCCCTTCCAGAACTCAGCCTCTTTACTCCTCATGCTGCGCTACCGTAGAAGGGTACAACACAAATTGTGCAAGTATCCTCGCATAGTGGTCCAGTTTATAAAACAGGTTTTTTGGGTCTTAAACCCTTAGAGTTTTCTGACATTTTAATTCCTTAGAGTTTTTAGGCATTCTTGGCTCCAGTTGGAGCTCTCCCCTACTTCAATTGGGGTAAACCTTTAATTATTTCTTTTGAATAATTTAAAAAAAATTACTCTAGCTTTGGTCTATTCAGGCTCCTAGGAAATCTGAGGAGGTTTAGAACATTGACAGTTACTGTAGGGCAGCATTTGAAAAGTTGTCACGTGCAGATGATTCCATCATTTGCATAAGTTCCATCTCTCCGGACAGTTCAACCCTTCAGGCTTACTGCAGAAAGTTATGAATACCTGAGTATCATTGAGAAGAAACAGAATTACTAAGGTGAGTAATTTTTGCTTTCTGCCCGTCAACCAGTTTGCCATCCAGTTGACCAACTTCTGACCCACCCCGAGTCTACCCAGCTTATTAATCAATGTTCTATGTGGAACAGTATCGAAAGCTTTGCTGAAGTCAAGGTAGGCGACATCAACTGCTCCCCCTTGGTCCACCACTCTGGTTAACCAGTCAAAGAAATCTATGAAATTACTTTGACAGGACCTTCCTTTTGTAAACCCATGCTGTCTTGGATCCTGTGCTCCTATGGATTCCAGGTGTTGCACTATCCTTTCCTTGAGAAGTGCCTCCACAATCTTGCCCACTGCTGAGGTAAGACTGACTGGTCTATAGTTCCCGGCCTCCTCCCTGCTGCCATTCTTGTAGAGCGGGATCACACGAGCCCTTCTCCAGTCTTCTGGGACCTCTCCTGTATGCTCAGAGACCCACTAAACAGTTCTAATAATGGCTCTGCTAGTTCCACCCTTAGCTCCTTTAGTACCCTGGGATGTATGCCATCAGGTCCCACTGCCTTGTCCACCCTGAGCTTATCGAGCTCTTGTAGGACCCTTTCTTTTGTGAAGGGACTAGTGCACACCTCCCTCTCCCCTGTGTCCATGGTGTTGAGCTGTGGGCCCTGCCCTACCTTCTCTTCAGTAAATACTGAGCAGAAGTATCTATATAGGATAAATGCTTTTACATGGTCCTCCTCCTCACATGCCCCCTTATTCCCTTTGATCTTAGCAATACCCCCTCTGAACTTTCTCCTTTTACTAATGTATCTATAGAAAGTCTTGTCACCTTCTTTTACTGTTTGTGCTAGTGTTTTCTTGGTTTGGGCCTTTGCCTGCCTTACTGCCTTCCCTGCTTCCCTTAAGGAAGTTTGGTATGCCTCCCATCTTCATTCTGCTGCGTTCCTTATATTTCCTAAGGCCAACCTTTTGGCTCTGACCTTTTCTGTTACTGTTTTGAGAACCAAAGTGGTTTCCTTCTTCTTTGCACTTCCTTTCTGTCTACCACAATGGGATGTTGCTTCAAGTATTGCATCCTTAATGCTTGCCCACTTTGCCTGTACCCCCTCACCTGTATTTCTTTTTGCCAGGGCTAGCTTAACTCTGTTGGCCATCTTATCAAAGTCAGCTCCTCTGAAGTCCCATATTTTTGCCTTGGAATGGGATGATTTAGTTCTAGTGGCCAAATTGAATCATACCATGTGATGGTCACTGGCCCCCAGGTGACCTTTTACCTTGAGATCCGAGATCCTTTCCCTGTTAGTCAGTATTAGATCTAGGATAGCCCTGTCTCTTGTGGGTTGTTGTACCAGTTGTTTGAGGCCCTCCCCTGCAGGGAATCCACCATGTGTCTAGTTCTGGCAGATGTTCCTGCTGGTATTGACCAATCTGTATCTGGCATGTTGATGTCTCCCATTATCAGAACCTCCCCTTTAGCTGTCATGTTTTGTACATCTTCTACCAGTAATGTGTCTATGTCCTCCCCCTGATCTGGAGGACTGTACACAACCCCAGTTCGTATGGCTGTCCCATTTCCTGTTTCCAGGGTGACCCACAGTTCTTCTGACTCCTTATGTGTATTCTGAATTTCTGTAGCTTTGATATTTTCATTGACATAAAGGGCCATTCCACCCCCTCCTTTTTGCACCTTGGTCTCTTCTGAACAGTACATAGCCAGGTTCTGAAGTCTCCCAGGTGTGGTTACTGGTAAACTATGTCTCGCTAATGGCTACTATGTCCAGTTTAGCCTCTCATTATTGCCTGCAGGTCTGGGATCTTGTTTCCCAGACTGTGAGCATTTGTGTACATGATTTTCCATTAGCCAGATTTCAGTGCGTTAGTTGTTGGGCGAGATCTGGCGTTTCCCCTGTACATTGTATGGGAAGCCAGACCTTTTTCCATACCTGGTGATGCAAATGAACTACAAACATGCTGAACTCTTATTTGACCACTGGCTGAGGGGGGAGGGGTGTTCTTCCCATTCGATGTATGGGGTGCTGCACCCCTCTCCCCATTTGCAGGTTTAAATATTCTGCAGAGACATCAAACTTCTGCCCCAATGCACTGACTCCCTCCTTAGTCAGATGCAGTCCATCAGATTCAAAGAACTTTCGCTCCCCAAACTATTGCCAGTTCCCTATAAAATTGTGTCCTTTTCCTAGCACCAGCCCTTGAGTCACATGTTTAGCTCCCCTATCGCCCCTTCTCTGACCCTCCATCCATCTGCCCCCCTCTCCCAGACTGGCAGGATCTCAGAGAAGGAGATGCCGGACAAAATGGATGATTGTTTGTCACCCAGCCTGGTCAGGTGTTCCTTGTTCTCCACAACTGACCGCCTAGCATGATCGTTAGTCCCTATGTGTACCAGGACGTCAATATTTTTTCCTGCTTCATGAACAATTTTAGCAATGCGGTCAGTGTCTCTCTCCACGCTGATGTACCTAGGAGACATCTGACCATTACCCCTGGCTGGAGATGGGTATCAACTCCCCGAATCATGGAGTCTCCTATGATTAGAAGTTTTTTGGATTTCCTATTTGCTTTTTTTGTTTTGATTCCTGTTTTGGGCAAGTTTTGTTGTGCTAGCTCCTGTGCTGCAGAGTTCTACTCTGCAGTGTCCTCTGCCCCTTTGTTTGATTTCAGAGATAGAGGCAGATACCAGTTTGTAGTTTTTATATGGTTTGTGAAGGTGATATGTTGGAGAGCACTGAGTGATGGGGCACCCGATTTGCTCCTCCTAACCACCTGCCAACCTCCCATAATAAAAAATAAACAAATCAAAACGAAAGAAAAAGGCACTGTGGTTCTCAAAAGAGGTGGCAGCGAAGGTTAGGGAGAAAAAGGTAGCATTTAGGAAGTATAAGGAAACATAGAAAGAGCAGGACAGAGAACTATACCAGTTAAGGCAGAAGGAAGCAGGGAGGGTAGTCAGAATAGCAAAGGCCCAAACTGAGAAAAAGATAGCCAACTTGGTTAAGAAGGGGAAAAACCTTTTATAGGTACATCAGGGGAGCGTGAAAAGACAAAGGGAGGGATAGTAAGGCTGAATAGAATGGACGGTGGGTGGGTAGAGAGGAGAGTGAAAAACATGGATACTGAGCGAATACTTCTGCTCAGTATTCACAAAAGAGGAGGAGGGGGAGGTGCCTAATCCAGTTAACAGAAGCACTCTGGATGGGGGGGGGTCGATCCTAGTCCTTTCACAGAAGAAAGGGTTCTGAAAGAACTCCTAAAACTGAAGGTGGACAAAGCAATGGTGCCTGACGGAATTCACCCCAGAATTCTAAAGGAATTAAGGAGAGAACTAGTGACACCACTGACTACCCTTAACAAATCATGGGATGATGGTGTGGTACCTGAGGACTGGAAGAAGGCGGATGTGATACCCCTTCACAAAAGTTGGAGCAAGACAGAGGCAGGAAACTACAGACCTGTCAGTTTGACCTCTGTGGTAAGGAAAGTGATGGCGTCACTTCTGAAGGAAAGAATTGTTGAGTACCTAGAGGCCAATGGGGCACAGGACCCAAGGCAGCATGGGTTCACAGCAGGAAGGTCATGTCAGACAAATCTAATTGATTTCTTTGACTGGATGATCAAAGTAGTAGACCAGGGAGGGGCTGTGGACATGGCCTACCTATACTTTAGCAAGGCATTTGACACAGTCCCACACAAAAGATTATTAGTCAAATTAACCAGCCTGGGAGTGGGTCCCAGGGTGGTAGCCTGGGTAAAACATTGGTTGGACAACAGGATACAGAAGGTAATTGTAAATAGAGTCCACTCTGAAGAAGGAGGGGTTACTAGTGGGGTACTGCAGGGTTCAGTACTGGGTCCAGTCCTTTTTAATGTCTTTGTAAGTGACATTGCAGAGTGACTGGAAGAAAAGGTATGCCTCTTTGCAGATGACACAGAGATCTGCAATAGGGTTGATACACAAGGAGGCGTGGAAAGGATTAGAAGGGACTTGGCAAGGTTGGAGGAATGGTCAGAAGTATGGCAGCTTGGATTCAATGCAAAGAAGTGCAAAATAATGCACCTGGGAAGCAAAAACCCAGGATAAGATTACACAATGGGGGGGAGGTAGTAACAACAACATAAATGGAAAGAGACCTGGGGTAATCATATCAGATGACTATAAGGTAAGCAGGCAATGTGAGAAGGCAGTAGGGAGGACTGGGGGGATACTGGGATGCATAGGGAGAGGCATCACCAGTAGAAAACAGGAAGTTGTTATCCCTCTGTACAGACAGTTGGCGAGACCCCATCTGGAGTACTGCGTCAAGTTCTGGAGACCCCATCTCCTCAAGGACATAGACAGGATGGAGGCAGTCCAGAGGAGGCAACTAAAGTGGTGCAGAGTCTGCAAGAGAAGCCATACGAGGAGAAACTAAAGGAACTTAATATGTATACCCTTGAGGAAAGGAGGGAAAGGGGGGGACATGATAGAAAGTTTTAAGTACCTTAGTGGAATCAACAAAGTCCAAGAGGGTAGCATCTTTCAGAAAAAGAGTTGTGCAAGAACAAGGGAACACAATTTGAAGATAGAGGGGAGACGGGTCAGGGGCAATGCGAGGAAGTATTTTTTTCACAGAGAGGGTGGTGAACACATGGAATAGCCATCCTGAGGAGGTTGTGGGGTCTAAAACTGTGGGAGAATTCAAGAACGCATGAGACAGACATAAGGCAATTTTTGTGGGGGTAGGAAGAAATAGGTTGTTGGTTAACTAGGATCTGCAGCTTATCCTGTAGGTAGGGAAATGGGCAGACTAGGTAGACCAAGCGGTCCTTATCTGCCATCAAAGTTTATGTTTCTATGTTTCTCAGACCAACTACCGTCTGCAGTCGAGGTGATTCTGTTGGATGTTGGGGAAATGGCGGGCGGTTCTGATAATACATTTCCTCTTGAATATGCAACTTGAGGTGTGCAGTCTCTGCCCATGCTGCCTGGAGCTGAGCCCTTAGATCTCCAATGGCCCAGTATGTAGGACAGTGTCCTAAATCCTGTAAAACTGCCCTTCTGAAAAGTGTTCCGCAGTACCTGCAGTTAATAATATCCATTCCAGATAAGTTGCTGGGTTTATAAACCTGGTCAGAGTAATTAAAAGGAAGAAAATGAAAACAAAAGTCTGATTTTGTGTTTTGTTTGTTTATTTTTGTATAACTTGTTATAACAAGTTAAATTACTTGTGCCCCTGTAAATGAGGTCACTATGTGTGGATACCTCTCTGATCCACCCTTTCCTGCTTTGCTACAGGAAATGTCACTACTGTGCTACCCTATAAAAGGAGAGTGTAGTGTCGGGTGATTTGGGATGGGGGTGGGTGGCTGGGCCCTTCCCCCTGCCAAAAAAGAAGAACCATGGACGAAAGAAACAAGGAGGTAAGAGCAGAAACAATCAGCCAGCAACACATGCAGTAGCCCTGAAAGCTTATCCTAATGATAGATAAAACTGTAAAACCTGTAAAGCACTACCTGTAATAATTTCATGGAAGATATACCATGTAAGAAACACTTTGCTACATAGAAAAATAAAGCAGTAACAGAAGATATACCTTGCAAAAGACAATTTGAATCAGAAGATTACAGCAGTAATCTGTAAGCATACACCTGTAGGCACACCCTGTAATGCAGCAGAAGGTATACCCAGCAACAACAATTTGAATCAGAGAACAATAAAGCAATAAAATGTTAAACAGTAACAATCCCTGCGAGTACAAAATAAAAATAACACACAGTAAATCTGCCTAGCTAAAAGAAACCTTAATCCTTTTCCTTGCTCTGGTAAAGTTCTTTGCTCTATCCTTTGAAGCAACCTAGAAGAAAAGAGCTCCGGTGAAGCTAGGTGCCTTGGCCAGCAAACCTAATGCACAATCGCAAAGATCTTTGATCAAGGACACTAAAGATGTCTGAAATGTGTCAGGTCATCCTGTATGCTAGTCTTGTGGCACAATTTTTTATTTTTTAAGAATGTCATTTTAAACACAGAAATCTACTTCGGTGTGATTTATCAGAAGTGAGAGTGCCGGAATTTTTCACACTTCACTATCACAAAGTACTGATGTAGAATGACTGCCACTTTGCACCAATTACCTGTTTTGTGCCCAACTGCACTATGCACAACAGGATGTTAAGCCTTTTCCTGTGCAATTGATAAGTGTCTTGCCACTGTGTATGGATGGGGCAGGAGCTTATGTTATTTAAATTGAATCTTGATTTGTACAAGTACGCGCTCATTCATTGACCTGAGGTGACAACTTAGTTGACGGCCAGTCATGGAGCTGTGTGAGAGTGGGGAGGTATTCCCATTCACAAGCAGGGTCACAATGGTTTTGAGGCCTGCATTGATTATTCCATCCCCCCCATTGCGACCCCACCCCGGTGACCAGGACAGTCCCCCACTCTCCACCAGTGCTCCACGGTTGGTCACCGACTGAGCTGTCAAGTCAATGAATGAGCGCATACTTGTACAAGTACGCTGTCATTCATTGACAACAGTCGGGGCCAGCCATGGTGGACAGTGAAGGGCTGTGCCAGTCCCGGCTCAGGAATGGAACAGGGGAAGGAGCAAGGTGGTGGAGCACTGTCTGCTGTGGTGGTGGGGGGGTGGTCCACTAGACCACCAGGGAAAATAAATAATTATGGCCGATTGGGGATATAGAGGGGAGTACACTAGACCACCAGGGAAAGTTAATTATGGCAGATTAGGGGTAGGGAGGGGAGTCTGCTAGACTACCAGGGAAAGTGATATTTTTTCAATAGGGCAGATCGGTGATAAGGAGGGAAGGGGGGGTTCTGCGAGACTACCAGTGAAAGTGATATATTTTTTAATGGGGCAGATCAGGGATAGGGAGGAGGGTCCGTTAGACCACCAGGGAAAATGATAATAAAATAAATTAATTATGGGCAGATCAGAGATAGGGAGGGGGGTCTGCTAGACTACCAGGGAAAGTGATTTTTTTTAAATTATATGAATATGGGACAGATCGGGGATAGGAAGGGGGTCCACAGGTGATGGTGTAATTGTGTAGGGTAACCGGTTACCCATCTCAAATTACTCTACCCATGAATTACACTGCTAGGCCAGGCAGGGTAGTACATTACCCAAACTACCCTGCCCGGCCAAAAATCGCCAATACCTGATCCAGCTACCCATCGGGTAGCCCATCCCTACATGTAACCCACCCCCAGGATGCATGTAAAAACAAGTCCGCACAGTTTACTGTGCCTCTCCTGGTAAAAAATATTACAAATAAATTTTGACAGTAAGGTGGCACAGTGAGAGAGGTGCTGCGCTACAAGAGTAGAGAGGTTCTGGTAGAGGGATCAGTGAGGAGTACGTGGGGGAGTTCATAGCAGTGGGACAGAAGGAATAGAAGAGAGTCCAGCCTGGCTAGAGTGGATTTGAGGGCTGCACCATTGACCACATCCATATGTTAATGATGGGGCTGGCACAGTTATGAGCTCCTCAGCCACACTCAGCCACTCACTGAGCCCCACACCCAAGCTACAACAGCCCGGCCCCCACAAGGCCAGTAAAACTACTAAAAGGAGATTTATGGTGCTGTAGTTTTGTGAACAGAAACATAAGTGCCACCAGGGGAAGGGAGTAGGTGGTGCCCAGTGCCGCCAGTTTCTGAACGAAAGTCCTGGCCAGGGCAGGGATCAGGTGGTGCACAGTTCCCTGAATCTCTGCACAGAAGGGCTCGAGAGAGGGTTTCCACTGGACACCAGAGTCTAAAAATATTGGTCAGAGGACTGATGGGGGGAGGCCACAGGACCTCCAGGGCTATCTGGCGCCAAAGAAGCACCAACCCAAAAGCAGGCAGAAGATAAGTAACAAAGGTGGTGGGAAGATGACTACAGTGGTACCGTTCTTGGCTTGGCCATGGCATGGGAAAAGGGACTCCACTCATGGCAGCAATGTGCAGGCTTTGTACATACAAAAAATAGTGGTGGTGCTATGAAGTACCTGTTTGCCATGTGTAGGATCACCAAACTTTTGCAATGGTATATGTGTCCTCTCTATCTTTATTACTGATATAGTAACACAGTAATTTTTTTTCAAGTTTTTTCTCATCCCCTGACTCCCCTGACAGCACCCCCCAAGCCCCATCACCAGTCTTCTCATGAACTTCCTCGTTATCCACTGCTTACCCAGGACAACAATTGTCCTGATTGGCCTGCCATATCACTCATGCGTGGGCCTGCAGGGGGTGTCTGTGCAATGGTGTACCAGGGCATTTTCCTCCAGAGCTTCTTTTTTCATTAGGGTGCCAGTATGCTGAGACGTGCACATGTGTGTGCTTGGAGTCTGGTGGTTACTTTTCTCTCCATTTGGTGTGCTCCCACTGTGCTTCCACCAGGCCAGCATCAGATGGCAGTCAAGTAGTAGGATGCAGCATCTCCTGTCCCCAAGAGAGGGGACCTGTCCTTAAGACACTCTATCCTCCCTGCCACATCCAGCCCCTGAGTGATACAAGTCCATTTCTGAACCCAGGTTACTGGTGTAGTGATTGGCAGCACTACCCCTTGTGCTACTGGCACAGCATTAGCATAATAATGTAAGGTCAGGAAGAGCTCTAGGTCTTTCTCCAGTCCCTTTCCTTATACTGTTACATTTATACTCCATATACCAAATCATTAGATAGCTCAAAAAATAATTCTTTAATTTTTATTTTGAACCCCCTAAAAGGCTAATAATTAATGTTGGATGTATTTCTGTAAGAAAGTATGCTCTTCCAAGTTTCAGTCTTCACCATTGATTCCCACTTGTGCATATACGTTGGAGGCACTAGGGCCACAGGGGAGATGGAACTTTTCTGGTGGATGCTGGCAATAGGCGTGGCCCCATGTGCACATCACCGCATGCACCTTCTGGTATACAGCAGCACAAGTCACAACCACCTTAGTTCCTTTTTTTCTCCCGCAGTGGATTGTGCATTAATACTGTCATCACTGTCTTCACCATGGCCAGAACTTCACTGTCTATATGTCGACAGCCTTTTTGTGTCAGTTAGATTAACACAAAATAGTTAGTTTTCTCTCAGCCCGACCTCGTGCTAATGGTTGTCGAGCATGGAAGAAGGTAGGGAGCCTGAAAAAGCAAGTTGCTCTGGCAACAGGGCTGTGTGGCTATGTCTGGTTGCCACCTCTCTTTGGGCAGGTACTCTGATGATGGGCAGTCTGGCCCCCGGGAGGGGGACAGTCCTCCTGGAGATGAAAAAAGAAATGCTCCAGACTGCGCACATGTTGGGCATTGGAATCTGCACACTTTGATCTTGTCCTCTTCCAATTGTAGCAAGAAAGGGGAAAAAACAGCACTAGTCAAGGTCATCTTCGGGACATTCTGCTTTGAGACACTCAGCTTCTATGGGACTGGGTTCCCCACCATCTTTGCCTACAACATTGAGGACGCCTGGGCCTGTGAGGTGGGTGTCTCCATCCCAGAGCCTCTGTCTGGTAGGGAGGACCCTGTGGGTGGTTCAGCTGCTGGGCAGCTCAGAGAGCAGTGGATGCAGTGCATAAGCATGCAGCATCATTCCTGATGACAGCCCCTGACCCCTCTGGGGTCATCTGGGCAAGTGCCATCTGTGGTGCTGTTTGACTTAGGCATGCGGCTGACCATGGAGCCAGTATCTAGGCTGGTGCCATGGGTGGTACTGTCGATGTCTTCCCTACTTTTGGTTTTGCCTCTATCCCCTATAACCCACAGAAGGGTAAAGGAAGTGACTCTTTCCAGAACGAATAGTCCTTTGCCGGACTACTGGCCCAGTGGATGCAGGTGTACCAAATTCAGAAGTGAACTTGGGACATCGGAGGGTCGGGGAAGGAGGATCGAGAGTCCGTAGGCTCTTCTCCTCCTCCTGTAGGGGATGGGGGTAGCCTAGTGCTTGCCTGTCCCCTCGTGGAAGCTGGAGGAAAGGTAGCCTGGGCCAACACATGGGGTGGGGCATGGCAGGTGTGATGCACATCGTGCAGGAGCACATGGCATGCATCATGATGCCACTGCACACCACGTCTCCTAGGGGACAACAGGGAGGGAAATCCAGCAGCTGGATGGGTCTGCCTGCCCGCAGGCCCTGCACTCAACCAGCTGGGCATGTAGCCAGAACTGGATCCATTACATGGCAGTGGCTGGGTAAGCTGTGGGAGAAGACGGCTGCAGTAAGTCCTGGTGAATGTTGGGGTGACAGGGCTGGAGCACTCGGCAGATGGGGGCGGACCTGGGAGGAGCAGTTCTTTCATGGCAGGGGAGCCTAAAACAAACCTCAGCCTCCCCAGCCCCAAAAGAAGGCACAGTTGAACATGCAGCACCAGAAGGGACCAGTGCCACCATCTGAAGCTTTGGCCCTGGTCCCACTTCATCTGCCCTAGGCAGATCTCTCCTCCTCAGTAGGTGGGTGCCTACCCGTTTTTACCATCAGTGGAAATCTATCTCAATGGACAAGTGGGTGCTCAGGATTATCTGAGAGGGATTCTCCTTAGAATTGTCAGAAACCCCTCTGGACTATCCACCTAGAAGGTAAATCCACTTGTTAGCTCACATGTCAGAGCTTCTGGCACAGGGGATTGCAGGCTTTATTAAAAACAGAGCAGTAGATATAGTGCCAGAGTCAGAATGAACACAGGGTTCTACTCCCACTACTTCTTGGTACAAAAGAAATCAGGGGGCATGCACCGCATTCTCGACCTCAGAAATCTGAACAAATACATAGATCAAGAAAAACTCACAATGATTTCTCTGGGCTTTTTGCTACTCTACCTGAAACCCCAGGACTGGCTAGCCTCTCTGGATATGCAAGATGCTTAATAGCACATACTGGTGCATCCCAGTCACCAAAAGTACCTTCGGCTCTGTGTGGAGGGGCCGCACTACCAGTTCAGAGTACTACCATTTGGGCTTTCCTTGACACCATGTGTTTTTGTAAAGTGCTTTGCAGTAATCGCAGCACACCTCAGAACACTGGGACTCCAAGTTTTCCCATATGTGAATGACTGGCTAATCTGAAGACCATCCAAACAGGAGACAGAGACTATAAGAGTACTGCTGAACCCCTTGAAGTCTCTGCTAGAACCCTCCTAGGAGTTATATTCCTAGGACCTGTTTTGGACATGACCCAGGCTCGGGCTTTCTCCTAGACAGCAGACTACGAGCCATCTTGCGGGTGCCATGCTACATCATGGAATGAAAGACTGTGCCAGCCCATTTCATGCAATGCATGTTAGACCTAACAGCCTCTTCTGCCTGTTCACAGTGCCTCTGGCATGACTGCTTATGAGGACAACCCAGTGGATGCTCAGTGCACAATGGTCATAGGCATCACACACTCAAAACTATCCCATTAAGGTGACCAAACCCATGGTGAGGTCTCCGATATGGTGGTCAGGGGAAGACAGTCTCCTCCAGGGCTTCCCCTTCTCCCCACTAGAGCCAGAAGGAATGCTCACCACAGATGTATCTCTTTTAGGGTGGGGAGCACTGTCAGGGCCTTCCGGCACAACAGGCTGGATTTTCAAATGGCCATGATTGCTGCAAGCCCCAGGTGCACCAAAGATATAGTACACCAGAATTGTGACAATCTAAAGGATCTTCTATCCCTTGTGGCAACTGACATAAGCTAGACCATAGCACACTCCTCAAAAAAATGTAAAGGAGGTCAGCACTCCACTGAACAATAGTTATTTGTAGAAACATCCACTTTTAATCAGAAAGTAAAACAGCAGCAAGTGTAAGGCATAGGTTCAAAACTCACTAATACAGTCAGAATTCATCAATCCATAGTGGTTCCAACATGCACAAAGCAATTTAAATTCCGCAGACTATCGTGAACCAAACACCACCATCACATCGAACCATTATTTGTAGATGCACCTTACCATACTACGTGCCATACTGATATTCAATATAAAAGTTAATTCTGATTTGTACTACTGGAGCCATACTGTATTTTTGTGACTTTAATAAGCTAGACCATCTTTCTGTGGTCTAGCAAGAGAAACCACCAGAGCAAGCAGTGGCAGGCTGACCAATCCACAAGGAGGTGATCAGGGCCAAGCCATCCAACAAAGCCCTTTTGCAAGCCATCAGAGACTTAGACAATAAGGTGGAAGGCCTCTACACTAGGTTCTCCACTATGGACTGTAAAATCATGCAGTTATCGGAGGAGGCTAAAAAAAGCCACTGAGACAGCAAACAATTTGGCAGCAGTAGTGACAGGGGTAGTTGCTGAGAATAAGTTAATGCACCGCTGTCTCGAACACTTGGAAAATGGGGTGCGTTCAGCCAACCTCGGATTGCTAGGCATCCCGGAAGGGTCGGAAGGAGCAGACCTTTTAAGGTTTACCATTGAGCTTCTGGAGCAGTGCTTGGGAATTTCCTTAAATGATGTCTATTCAAAGCATACAGAATTATGCCTAGATGTTGTCCGACTGACCCTAATCAGCCCCAGACTATCCTTATAATCTCAGTGGGACAGCATGTCAGAGACCTACTCTTGAACGAATCCTGGAAAAAAGGTCAATTGCAAACATCTGATGAGACCAGTATTTTCCTTTTTCCTGATGTCAGCTATGCCACTAGGCAACAGAGGAAAAGTTTTGAAGCACTCCGAGCGGGCTTGCAGTCTTTGGGAATCAGCCACGCATTACAGTTCCCTGTCCATCTGAGAGTTACATATGTAGGCAGCACATACTCCTACATGGACCCCTGTAGGCAAGTAAGCGACTTGGAGCCATTAAGACTGACTTTGCACAGAGAGCACAAGAAGAAGTGGCTGAGGGGAAGAAACAAATGACTGACTGTTTGCTCTGATATAATATTGTTGATATGTTTTAAATGTTCGTGCCTTTTCTCATGTTGATAGCCTGTTAGTGCCAAATGTTTAACATAGACAATTGTAGCCAATTTAAAGTTTACCTTCTATGGTTCTATCTGCTGTTTGGAATGTGGGAGATTTGGCAAGGCTAAGCAGGGGGAGTCCTACTGGGGTCTTTCTTTTTGCATTGAACACCAGGAGGTGAGCAAAATATGGCCACTGCCTCATGGCAATCCCGAAGCACGCTTTCTGTGCGCATTGCCCTGCTTCTCTTGCATGAAACATATGTTTTCAGCATCTGGATTATCACGCTGTTACATACTAAGCAGCACAGATCAATTTAGATAGGTTCAACAGTCTTGTCGGGAAGGGCTTTCAAATTTGTTTAGCTACACGTATATTTCTGTCGGTCCTTGCTGATTTCATCAGCAAGCTGCTAATAAAGAGAAACTGTAGTTCTGTTTTGTATTATCATCTCGATTGTAACTTAGCAACTGTATTGTTGATTATGGTGGGGTGGGGCTGTCTCATGTTTGGAAGTGGTCCTCAAATAGTTATTCAGTTTCCTTTTCAGGTATTTTAGGAGTTTCATGGACAAGTGAGGCACCCCAGAGCTTTTTGCATCCCCACTCAATGCCAAACTGCCTCAGTTTTGCTCCAGAAGTCCAGGACATGGTGTTTTCTGTCAGGATACATTCAGACTGCCATGGCAAAATTTGTTTCTGTATACATTCCCTCCTGTCCCTCTCATCCAGAAAGTGCTGTTCAAGCTAGAGGCGCATAGGGGCAGGATGATTCCAGTGGCCCCCCTGCTGAGCTCAGCAGATATTGTTTCCTCTGTTGAATTGACTTTTGGTCACCAAACCAAAGGCTCTGCCATTCTGTATGGACTTGTTGACTCAGGGTCAACTTGTCCATCCCAACCTGCTCTCCCCTCTCCTGTTGTCCTGACTCCTGAAGAGAGGGACGTGAACAGGTCCAAAGTATCTCAGAGGGTCTCTGAAATACTTTTGGCTGCACTTAAACCTTCCACCATGAAGACATACACAGCCAAGTCGAAAAGATTTTCTGTCTGGTGCTCCAAAACCACAATGGACTTCTTCAATTGTCCACCTGACAAGGTTCTGGAGTACTTACTAGACCTTTCTGATGCTGGTCTGCAGTATTCCAGTTAAGTCTACCTATGTGATATTTCAGCATACCACAAACCCATGGGTACTCTACCTAGCACAGTTGTCTCTGTTTAAGAGGTTCCACAAAGCCATTTTGCACACAAGGCCTCCCATTAGGAAGCTGGTGGCTCCCTGGGATATCACCCTTGTGCGATACATGCTCACTCACAAGCCCTTTGAGCCTGTTGTGACTTGTGACTTAAAGTTTCTAACTTGGAAAACAGCATTCAAACCCCAGGAATTCCTCACTAGTTGGTTTAACAACTGCGTCAGTTCCCTGGATTGAGCTTGCCCCAAAGCTTTAGGAATTTTATGCAAATTAAGGAATATTAGAATTAAATTCAAAACTCTGCTGTGTGGTCATGCTCACCACTGCCCAGTAACAGTAGATTTATTTCTCCACCTGAGAAGAAGCATCACCCCAAAGTTGCTCCCACTTCAGAGACGCTGCAATCTGGTTACAATTTTTTTTTATTTGCGTTGAGTGCTTTAGTTAGTTTACAATTAAGTCTGCCTTAGTCAAAGCCTTTGTTGATATTTTTGACTGTGTGTCTCCGGTTCCCCTTATTTCTCAGTTTCATGGAACTGGAGGTGGCCCGTTATAACACGGCTTCCCTTTTTTGGGATCCGTTTTACAGTTGGGGGGCATTTTAAAGTGTTTCTTTTTCACTTTTTGTAGTCCCAGTTCCGTTTTGGTTCAGGAATCGGAACAATCTGATTGGGTTTGTGTTTTTAGTTTTAGCATTGTGTCATTTAGATCGGTTCCCATTATTTTGAGAACCAAAGTGCAACTGAGTTCTTTCTTTTGGGAATCATTTCTTAGAATAAGATCCGAGAAAGAACAAGACCCACAGGTTATAACAAAACAAAAACAATGTTTTATTTTCAGGAGAGGGCAGATCACTACGATTTGCGTTCAGGTGCCTGGGTGTTTATCACTATTTACCAGTTGTATTTATGCTTTGAATTTTGCCCAAAAGCTATTACAAAAGGTTTACAAACTTTAAGAAATTATGGCCTCACATTATGACTCCTTGTCATAGCAAGTCTCATGTGAAGGTCAGCCCCTCAAAGTAAGTTGAAGGACAAATCTCCTAGAGATGGCACAGAAACCAGAGCATCTGAAAGAGGGAGCCTGGATACCACAAAAGTAAAAAGAGCTGCAGAGCAGGCATCAAAAATGTTATCTGCCAAGAAAAAACAAAGAAAGGCATGCCACTGCCCCTCCTGCTGAAGGGGCAAAGGAGACACCAGTGGACAGTTGGCAGGCATCGGAAATGGTGTCTGCTAAGAAAACAAGAAAAGCACGTCACTGCCCCTCCTGCTGAAAAAGCTAAGAAGATACCAGTGCACAGTAGGCAGGCATTGGAGAGGGTGCCCACTAAGAAAATACACACAAAAAAGCATGTCACTGCCCTTCCTGCTGAAAAGGCAAAGGGGATGCCAGTGAGCAGAAGTAACTTTCCCTTATTTGAAGATTTGATTAAAGCATGACAATTTTTCCAGGCTTTCCAAGTTATGGGTGCCTGTATGACCATACCAGCCCCCTCTCCCCAGGCCCCAATACCTGTGGCTATGCCTGTGGGGGGAGAAGGCAGAAAAACAAATGTATTATGATGATACGAATATATGAACATACAAAAATGCCAGCAGACACAGGCCAAGCAGTTTATCGCATCTGCTCGATTGTGCAGCTCACAGCTTTCACTACTGCTGCTGCCCCAACCCCATGACCAGCCCTCATCATCATTTTCCTCCAGCTGCTTCCCTCTCCCTGCTCAATTTCCTCCCTACTAGTATCTTGCCCCTGACCCTATCCCACCCCCTCTTAAAGCCAGTTTCAGAGATATCACTTCCTCAGGCAGTGCGTTCCAGCTTGCAACCACTCTCTCCATGAAGTAATGTCTCCTCATTTCCCTCTTGAACCTACCCTCCAACCTCAGACTTGGCCCCCTAGTGATCCCCTCCCCTATAAATGAAACATGCCCCCAGTACTAACCTTGTTCATGCCCTTTAAGTACTTGAAGGTCTCAATCACATCAACCATTTCCTTTCTCTCCTCCAAGGAGTACATGTTGAGCTTCCTCAACCTATCCTCTTAAGATTTCTCCCCCCATTCCCCTGAGCATCTTTGTTGCCCTCCGCTAGACCCCCTCCAAAAGCTTGATGTTCTTCCTTAAATAGGGGCTCCAGAACTGCACACAGTACTCCAAATGGGGCCTAAGCAGTGATGTGTACAGTGGCAGAATGACTTCCCCATCCTAGAGGCGATTCCTCTTGCAGTGCACTCCAGCATCCTATTGGTCTTGGCTGCCACTTTCTTACAGTGAGACGAGTAATTCATATTCCCTGTTACCATCACCCCCAGATCCTTTTCCTTCACAGAGACGTATAACTGCACCCTTCCCAAATGATGTTGATGAGGAAGGGGGATCCTATACAACCGGACATCTTCCATGAACAGGATTTTGGTTCCCCCCTCGGTCTTCAGAGGACTATACTTCTCACTTTACTTTCATGAGACAGATGGCACATACCCACAATCTCTCACCTCAGGAGAAGGCAGAGAATGAGGATGAGGCAGAATTTTTAGATAGGATTGATCTAACCCCAACAAAAAGATTGTTTTTGCCGGTCCACAAGTCTCTAAAGAAAGTCTCCTCCAAAGTCTTGTAAGGCCCCACCTCTGCTGCTGACATTGACCAAAAAAATAGAGAACAGGTACCAGGTGGATAAACAGGATGCTGAGTACTTATACAACTACCCTGACCATGAAGGAGTGGTTCAGATTGTTGCCTGTGACAAGGCTAAGGTACCTCATTCCTCTCAGCCTCCAGAGAGAGATTCCAGAAAACTGGTCAGTATGGGCAAAAAAGTTTACACATCAGCTTCTTTGCTGCTCAGACTGGCAGCTTATATGGTCTACTCTGCTCAGTACCAAAAGACACTTTGGAGTTCTGTAGTGGCCGTGAGTGAAAAAACACCTGGGGATTTGGCTTGGGACCTGGCAGACACAGTAAAAACTGCCAAGAATGCCACCAAGTAACAGTTTCACATGGCCGTGGATACCAGTGACACTGCTTCCAGGGTCATGGTGCATACAGTACCCCTCAGAAAGTTTGCTTGACTCAGAACTATAAACCTTTCCCATGACACTCAGACAAAAGCAATGGATTTCCTATGTAAGGGAAATTCCTTGTTTGGTGACAAGACAGAGACTTAAATGAAAAAAATGGATGAGTATAAAACCACTTACTAAAGCAACACTGAGAAGGAAAAGGCATTCAGTTCCCAGAGGAATTACGGAAGGGGAGGTAGGGATGGGGGCTACTACCCCGGTGCTTATGTGACCTATGACTATGCCTCCCGGAGTGGCTTTTTCATAGGTGGCTCCAAATGTGGAGGTGCCACTTCAGCTCTCAAGGCCCAGACAAAACCAAACCCCTGACACGTATGCCCAGGTTGCCCAACCATTGCCAGTGGGAAGAAGGCTAACTCATTATTTTCATTCTTGGAAAAATATTACCACAGACAAGTGGGTTCTGGAAATGGTGAGTCAAGGTCTTTCTCTGCAGTTCAAGAGATTTCCAAAGCTGCATAGTCACAGAGCTTTTCCTCTTCATACCCCAGTAGAAAAACTCCTGCTGGAGTCAGAGGTAAAAAAAGATGTTACTAGCAAATGCAGGGGAAACAGTCCCCCCACCCCCTTCCCAAATTGGGAAGGGACTTTACTCGAGATACTTCCTGACCCACAAGACAAATGGGGAGTGGTGACCCATTTTAGATCGCAGATATCTGAACCAACGTTTAATAATGCAGGAAAAGTTCAAGATAGTTACACTGGGAACATGAATTCCATTCTTGCAAGGACACTGGCTGGGATCACTGGATCTGAAAGATGCCTACTTCCACATGCCAGTAAGGCCCTCTCACAGAAAATACCTCAGACTGAGAGTGTGTGTGTGTGGTGGGCAGCCACTATCAGTTCACAGGTGCTTCCCTTTGGCCTTTCCTCTGCTCCCAGAATTTTCACAAAGTGCCTAGCAGTAGTGGTGGCACATTTGAGGAGACAAGAGGTAGTGGTCTTCCCCTACCTAGAGGACCGGTTGGTTTCATGACAGTCCTACCAAGAGGCCAAAGTCTCTCTCTCTGTCTCTCTCCCTCCCTCTCTCCCTCTCCCTCTCCCTCTCCCTCTCACACACACAGAACAGACCCGAGAGGAGTTGGGTTTCCGGATAAACCTCCAGAAGTCTCAGCTAGACCCTGTACAGGTGCTGGACTTTATAGGAGCAGAACTAGATACTGTTCAGGGAAAGGCATCCCTCAGGAAAGGGTGTCCAATCTGATAGAACTGGCCAAGTCCCTCAAAACAGGGCAGCCAAGACCTGACAGGAACTTTCTGCAGTTACTAGGACACATGGCCTCTTCCACAGCAGTGGTGCCAGGGGTCAGATTTCAGATGAGAGATGTCCAGCATCACTTAGGGGCCCACTGGTATAAAAGGTGGGACCCTCTGTCAAAGTTAATACAAGTGCCTGTTAAGAGCACTGGAATGGTGGATGGAGGAGGAAAACCTTCAAGAAGGAGTTCCCTTCCTCCAGTAGTAACTCACAGTGGTGCTCACTATGGATGCCTCCCTACAGGGGTGAGGAGGCCATATAGAGGATCTTACTGTAAGCAGGGTATGGACCCCACTGGAGTCTCAGGAGCATATAATATTCCTGGAACTCAGAGCAGCGTACTTTGCAATGAGAGCCTTTTCCTCTCATGTCAGGGGCTAGTAAGTCCAGATAAAGACAGACAATAACACCTTTATGTACTACACCAACAAGTAGGAAGGAACAAGATATTCCAAACTGTTCACAGAAGCAACGAAGATTTGGTGTCTGGCTTATTCAAACAACATGAAGTCTTGCTATATTATGACAACTGCAGTTTGTCCCACCATTAGAACTGCTCCGGAGGTGAAAGAGTTAACTTCCATGCCAGGCATGGAACTTAGAGCACGAGCTCGGTTAGAAAAGCTCTGTCTGGAATATTTCAAACTGAAACTGTCAGATTCTTGACTCCGCCTCACTGAACAGTCGCTCCGGAGATTCCTCCTACTGCTCGGTTCATTTCTCGGTTTAAAAGAGTTTTTCTCATTAAATTCAACCGCGATTATTATTATTTTAACCTCAAACCGATCGGTTCAAGCTCTGTCTGTTGTACTGTAAGTAACAGACAGGTTTATTTCTGTGTGGAACTTGTAAATGTTTATCGGTTCGGTTTGAACCGATCAGGTTGTTTTAAAACTTTATTCTGAAGTATTTAAAAGCTTTTTAGAGTTTGGTTCCCGTTCTTATCGGTTTTAAAAAGCGGATTCATTACGGTTTTCACGACCAGTGAACGGTTGGGAACCGATAAGGGTGTCTTCTACTGGCACTGCGGAAAAAGAGCAAGTTTTTGTTAGGCTGGCATTATGTCTGAGAAACCAAAAGAAAAACGGCCCACTGGGTTTCAGCACTGTAGTGTCTGTGGGAAGCCTTGCCAGGCTGACCCACACACCACATGTGTTT
This sequence comes from Neoceratodus forsteri, assembly GCA_016271365.2. Lineage (NCBI taxonomy): Eukaryota > Metazoa > Chordata > Ceratodontiformes > Ceratodontidae > Neoceratodus > Neoceratodus forsteri. Next base: position 151,367,371 of record CM028134.1, read on the forward strand.
ATTGTCTGGGGTTTGACCACCTCAATGCAGACTGCCAGATTTGCAAGAATTTCCTGCAGCTACCCTAGATAAGAGAGTTGGTAGGCTCAGGGAACGAGAGGCCAAAAGTCCGCTGACCCGATGATGGCCAGCCCGGTTCAGTGCCAACCGAACCAGAGGAGTGCCCTCTGACCAGGGCGAGACTGGCAAACGTAGCTGACTCAGAGGAGCCAGTTCCAGCAAAGAAAACTAGAAAATCAGCAGGTGTGGAGTCAAAAATTCCTTCTCCAACTGCTGCAGAGATAGCCAAAGCAATCCAAATTGTCCAGTCACTTTCTCCGGTTCCGTCCGAACCGCCACTATCTGGCAAAAGGTCGGTTCGGCCGGTTCCACCAGTTCAAGAATATGATAGAGGAGTTTTATGAACCAGAGGAGGAGGAGGATGATTATGAACAGTGTGAATGTGACTTTGAAAGTCTGGATGTGCCCATTGAACGACATCTCCCAGACAGACCTTTAGGAGAATCTCCCCTAGGCTTTGAGTCCCCTTCTCACTTTCTGTTTTATAAAAAAGTTGCTGAAACCCTCCAGCTTCCATTGGAGGAAGCTGTGGATGAGCAAGAGGAGCCTGACTTTGTAGAGATGATGGATATCCCAGAGTCCAGGAGATTGTCTATTCCTTTACATAAATCATTTAGGAAACAAACAATAAAAATTTTAAAAGCTCCTAATTCTGTGCCTCCTGTGGACAAAAAGATTGGCAGGAGGTACACTTTGTCAGGTCCTGATACGGAATTTCTTTCACAGCAATGCAGCCATGTTGGGGTAGTTCAGGCTGCAGCCTATGATAAGGCTAATATTCCCCTGGCTTCACATCCTCCTGACAAGGACTCCAGGAAGATTGAAGCCATGGCTAAAAAATAATACATGGCAGCGTCCTTGGGACTCAGACAAGCGAATTATGTGGCAAGATACCAGAAATCTAGATGGGATACTGTCATGGCTTTAGCCAAACAGGCCCCTGGCCAGCTTGCCAAGGAGCTGGAGCAGGTGGCTGCTGATGGTACTGAGGCATCTAAGGTGCAATTCCATGCTGCAGTGGATTCTAATGATGTATCCTCTAGAGTCATGGCTACATCTGTGGCTTTTCGTAGATTGGCTTGGCTCAGGTGTACTAGTTTGTCACAGGATACCCAGGCTAAGGCTATGGATTTTCCTTTGGTGGGAAATTCTCTGTTTGGGAAGCAGACAGAGAATTATATGAAGAAAATGGATGAATATAGAACCACTTATAGGAGTGCACAAGAAAGGAACGGCAAGTCACTCCTCAGAGGCAGCCCTCCAGGGGTAGAGGCAGGCCTTTTCACAGGCCTTTTTACCAAACCCAGGCTTCCTCTTTGGCTTATGCTCAGAGGGGGTTCTTCAGAGGGAGAGGCAGACGGGGTGCAAGCAGGCCTGCTCCAACCCCTCAGCCTAAAGCCCCTGCCAAACAGGCACCCTGATGGGATGCCCAGGGCGGGTTCTCCATTACCTGTAGGGGGCAGGCTGGCTTACTTCGTCCAGGACTGGGAGTCTTTAACATCAGACAAGTGGGTCCTAGAAGTAGTAAGCCAGGGTCTGGTTCTCAGCTTCAAAAATTTCCAAGATGAGAATCAGATCTTTCCACCTGCAAACCTCTAGAGACTTTTGCTTTGAAACAGAAGTCTCCACCCTTCTGGCTCTCAGAGCTGTAGAAAGGGTTTCTCCCTCACATCAGGCAAGGGTCTGTACTCCAGGTACTTCCTTACCCCAAAAAGACAGGAGAATGGCGGCCATCCTGGACCTAAGATATCTGAACAAGCACCTTTAAAACCAAAATTCAAAATGGTGACTCTGGGAATGATTTTACCCTCCCTAAGGCCAGGGGACTGGCTAGCTTCCCTAGACCTCAAGGATGCCTACTTCCATGTTCTTATCAGAAGCTCCCACCGAAGTACCTCAGATTCGAACTGCCCTCAGGCCATTACCAGTTAGCAGTGCCCTCGGCCTTACCTCTGCCCCAAGGGTATTCACAAAATGCCTGGCAGTAGCAGTTGCTCATTTAAGAAGGCAAAAGATTGCCATCTTTCCCTACCTAGACGACTGGCTCATTGTGGGTCAGTCTCCAGACCAGGTCAGATCACACCTGCAAGTTACCCAGCAGCTGCTTACCTCTCTGGGCTTTCTTCTCAATCTTCCAAAGTCAGTTCTGGAACCTGTCCAGGTACTCACCTTTATAGGTGCAGAATTGGACACAAAGCAGGCCAGAGCCTTCCTTCCCCTAGAAAGGGTAAGGACCCTGGTGGCTCTGGCCTCCTCCTTCACTCTGCAGGTCTCTCGACCAGCAAGGCATTTCCTACAGCTCCTAGGACACATGGCTGCTTCCACAGCTGTAGTGCAAGGAGCAAGATTTCAGATGAGGGACATTCAGTTCCATTTGAGAGCCTTTTGGTCTCAAAGAAGAGATCCCTATCCAAGTTGATCCCAGTGACTGAACCCTGATCCAGGCCCTTCAGTGGTGGCAGGATCAGAGCAACCTGAGACAAGGGGTCCTTCATCCTCTATCTCACTCCTTGACCCTTACTACAGATGCATCCCTTTGGGATGGGGAGCTCACATGGGCGACCTCTCCACCCAGGGATTGTGGTCCCCTCAGGAATCTCTGCTCCACATCAATCTGTTGGAACTCAGAGCTGTTTTTCTAGCACTTCAGGCTTTTTCTGCATCTGTTCAGAACAAAGTGGTACAGGTCAGAACAGACAACACCACTACAATGTGGTACATCAACAAACAAGGGGGCACTCGGTCTTCGGCCTTGTGCACCGAGGCAATGAAGTTGTGGTCTCTGGCTTATTCCCTGAATACTTCCCTTATAGCAGTTCACCTCCCAGGCAAGGACAATGTCCTGGCAGATGCTCTCAGCAGGATTTCCCAGGGCCATCACGAATGGTCACTGGCTCTCCGAGTACTGGGGATAGTTTTTGCCAGATGGGGCACCCCTCAGATAGATCTTTTTGCAGCCCCAGACAATCATCAACTTCCACTGTTTTGTTGCAGACCCCCAGTGTTGGGCTCAGTCCCCCTGGATGCCTTTCTCCTCAATTGGGAAGGGAAGTTTCTCTATGCCTTTCCCCCCTTCCCTCTCCTGTTCAAGGTGCTAGTCAAAAATCAGATCTCAGCCCTGCAAGATGATTCTGTTTGCTCCAGACTGGGCCAGGCAGCCCTGGTACCCACTCCTTCTGTCCTTAGCAGTCCATCTTCCCCTGTGTCTCCCCAGGAACCACAATCTGTTAACCTGTGCCCAGGGGAGAGTTTGGTATCCGAATCTCAATCCTCAACCTCAAGGCCTGGCTCTTGAGGAGTTAGAGTTGCTGACCTACACCTTTCTCAAGGTGTTCTCAAATCTTGAAAGCTTCTAGGAGGCCTTCCACTAGGGCTACTTATAACTTCTAAATGGAAAAGGTTTTCCATTTGGTGTTCTAAAGCATATTTCCCGGAATCTGCTAATTTGCCCACTGTTTTGGACTATATGGTCCATCTTAATTCTTTGGGACTGAGACCAGCTACCCTGAAAGTGCATTTGGCAGCTGTCTCTGCTTTTATTTCAGCAGGAAGCCCTCTTCTCTTCCGCTCACCCTGTATTTTCCAAGTTTTTCAAGGGATTGCGCTATACTAATCCACCATTCAGGACCCTGCCCTGCCTGGGATCTTAATGTTTGCATTGCTCAGCTGATGCAACCCCCCTTTGAACCTCTGTCTTCGGCAGAGCTTAAGTACTTGACTTGGAAAACTGTGTTTCTAGTAGCCATCACTTCTGCCAGGCGCATAAGTGAGTTACAAGCTTTGTCAGTGGAGACTGACTATTTCCTTTCACAGGGATAAGGTAGTCCTCAGGACTAACAGGAAGTTTTTGCCTAAGGTGGTTTCAGATTTCCACCTTAATCAATCTATTTCTCTTCCAGTGTTCTTCACTGACCATTCCTCCTCTGGTGAGAGGAGGTTGCACAGTTTAGATGTTAAGAGGGCCCTAAGTTACTACATAGAGCGTACCAAGGGTCACAGGTTTGACTCCCTCAACTATTTCTCACTTATGGTGAAGTTGGAAAGCGAAACCTGCCACTAAGAGATCCATTGCCAGGTGGATTGTCTCTTGTATCCATTTTGCTATCAAAAACTGGGTAAGGTTCCCCTTCAGGCCTGAGGGCTCACTCTACCAGAGGTACATCTCTTCTCTAGCTGCTGCCAGAGACATCCCTATCTTAGAGATATGTCAAGCAGCTACTTGGAAAACAGTACACACTTCACCAAGCATTATTCCTGGATATCCAGGCCAGGAGGGATGCTCGGTTTGGCACAGCCGTGCTTCAGAGCCTATTCCCTAAGTAGGTTCTGTCCCTCCTCCATGGAGGTACTGCTGTGTAGTCTGCAATTGTCATAATATAGCAAGACTTCATGTTGTTTGAAGAAAAAAATAATCACCTTAGTAGTGTAGTTTCTTCTAATGCAGTCATGCTATATTATGACCTCCCCCCCAGCCTGCCCCTCTCAGAACTTCTACTTTGGGTATGGGGTGGGCAGTCCAGTGTTGGCACTTGTTGATGCCCATTTTATGTTTTCCACCCCTTCTTTTTTGGGGTGTTGGGGTGTTGTGTTTTATTTTATCTTATCTTATTTTCTGGTCCCCTGACTTGAGTCTTGGTGTTGGGTCCAGGAAAATGTGTTAATATTTAAGTAGCCAGTTGGCTAGTGTAGGTTACAGCTTCCACACAGAACCTTAGTGAGTTTTGCTCAGAAGATCTGACAGTTTCAGTTTGAAATCTTCCAGACAGAGCTTTTCTAACCGAGCTCGTGCTCTAAGTTCCATGCCTGGCATGGAAGTTAACTCTTTCACCTCCGGAGCAGTTCTAATGGTGGGACAAACTGCAATTGTCATAATATAGCAAGACTCCATTAGAAGAAACAACATTACTAAGGTGAGTAATTTTTTCTTCTCTGCGAGTACAGTTATCTGCAGTCCATCTGCCAGGCAAGGAAAATGTCCTGGCAGACTCTCTAAGCAGAACTGGTTGAGGGAACCACGAATGGGCACTGAACAAGCAAGTGCTCTTCACACTGTTTAGAAGGTGGGGCACACCAGAGGTGGACCTGTTTGCATCCTTGGAAATCTACCAGTTCAATATTAAAAGCTTAGCAAGTTTGGCCGGCCCGCTGGTGCTGAGGGCTGAGGCACTGGATGCCTTACCTTGCGCTACGCCGGCTACCCATGTTCAGGAACGAGCACGGGCCGCGGGGGGTTGGCAGGGTTGGAGAAGGATTGAGCGTCCGGAGGACTGCTCTCCTTCTCTGGGGAGGGGTACATCAGTGGTTGGTGCATGGCTGGCCACTAGTGGAGACTGGGGGGCAGTGTGCTGATGCTGCAGGAAGAGAGACAGGATGGGGCAGACACCAGGAAGAGTGTGCAGATGCGTATGCATTCCTCCCACTGGCATCTTTGCACGCCCTTCCCCGCAGGGAGAACCACCACAAGAAAATTCTCAGCAGCAAGAAGGCTGCCCCGGTGTCGCCCCGGTTGTGCACAAGTCAGCTGCCTCCTGGGTCCACCCTCCTGGTCTCTGCAGTGGTGGGGTAAGTACCCGCTGCAGTGCAGCCAGAGGGGGTTGTGACAGGGAGGTATGAGCTCTGTATGCGACTGGGGTGGCAGCTGAGATGGTTGACTGGAGTTGGGGAAGGAACCAAAGGCACAACCTCCCCCCAAGTCAAAGAAAGTAAAATAAACTAAAAAAATTAAATAAAGCTTAGTAAGCTCAACTCTGGCCAATACATAATGATTTTTATCACATTTATAATGCATCTGTCTTTAATTTTTTTAATGGTTACAGGGGTGCACCTGGTGTGTGACCAAGCAAAAGCAAACAGTTATAATACCATTGCCCCCACCAAAAGCTGCTTTAAAGCCTGCAATTCGTTCAAATCAATTCAGTTTTCTTATTGTTTTTTTCCATTGTCTTAACATGTTAGAAGGGTTCTTGGTCTCATCATTCGGCTGAATTATAATTAGCCTGACCACCACCGACAACATGACCCACTCATTGGTCAGGAAAAAGCCTTGTATTTTAAATTTTACCACACCATTATGAGCTGAGGTCCCCCTGCTTTCTCTCTGTCTTATGGGGAAATCACTGTCTGGCTTAATTTCTTATATAGTGTGCTCTGGCCAATAAGAGGCTCACAGGTGTTCATTAGGGAGCTCACTAATTAGTAGAAGGCCACAATTCTCCTACTTGCTAATATTTCTCCCCCACAGACTCTGGCATTCTTTGAACCTGTGCTGGAGGGAAAGGGAAAATTGCTTAACCAGGAAAAGGACACCAAGCCGAAGCAAAGATTTGTGCTCAGACACCACTGGGAAGCAAAATTAACCCCCACGCTTGGGTGTCTGATTTGAAATCCACGTTTATTGCTTAAAATACTGATGTAGGATTTCCACTGCAAATGCCAAATGCCTTGAGGAAGAGCACGGAAGAAGTGCTCAAAAAATGTTTGGTGTTTGCCGTGGTAGTGCTAAGACAGTATTTTAAGCAATAAACAACTCGATCGAACACCCAAGCATGGTTATTTGCTAATCAGTGGTTCCTGAGCACAGACTTTACATCTAGGTCTGAATTATCTGCGTTTGGAGCTCGGCGTACATTGGGTTGCTGCTTAAGCTGCTTGACACTAAGCCGAAGCTTATTTCCAGGTGCGACCTGGGAGCACAAGGAAATTAAGTGACTTGCTCAGGGTCACAGCAAATACAGTGGGGGCTGTGGTATTTAAACCCAGGTCTCTAGGTTTGTAGCTCAGTATCCTTAACCACTACACTATACTGCCTCCAAGGAGGAAGAGGAGAAGGGGCACCAATTGAACCTGAACTATCCCCCAAACAGGATTTTGGTTCCCTACCAAGAGTGAATGACAATTTTTCCTCATATTCCACTTTTGTAAGGCATATGGTTGCCACTGAATATCCCCTCCACAGAGACAGAAGGATATATAGGAGGCAAAATTTATGAGTATGCTGGGAATTACCCAATTTAAAAAGTATTTATTCATTTCAGATGTTTTGCCAGGAAAATTCATACTGAGCTGGTATCAGCTCATTTCCAGATGCTTCTCGGGGGAGAGGGAAGAGTAGAGAACAGAACAGTTAGAAAGCACGATACACAAAAATAATACAATACTCTGTAAATAAGTATAGCAAAATAAATTACAAGAAAACATTTCAAGAATAGAATTGCAAAGTAGTAAATTGCGGAGCAAGCATTAGAAAATTAAACAGTGAGCAACTAAACAGCAGTATGAGGAGCAGGGAGTAATGACTGATGACTGGGGGAGAGGGGGCTGTGCTAAAGGCTTATAGTACTCATTAACAAATCCCTCAAAAAAGCCACTAGCAAGATAAAGGAGCATCCAAACTCAGCTCCTGGCATTGAAAAAAGTGGAAAAGTAGTATCAAGTAGAGAAGCCGGGGGGTAGAATTGTTATATTCCCACCCTGATTATGAGGGGCTGGTGCAAGAAGCTGCATGTGAGAAATCTCAAGTGTCACTAACTTCCATGCCTCCAGAGAAGGATTCCAGAAAGCCTGATTATATGGCAAGGAAAGTACACACCCTGCAGTTAGGGCAGGCTGCTTACATGGCATACACTGCAAAGTACCAAAAGGCAGGGGCATGTCTAGGGTCTAAAAAGATTGAGGGCTTGAACCCCCACTCCTCACCCCAAGAAAAATTAAAAACAACTAGGAGGGGGTCAGTTTTAGGAACTGGGAATCTTATTCTGTAGTGCTCCTCATTGTCAGTGGGTAGTCATTACAACTGGGTAATGTGCACCCCTACTAGGGGGAAGGGCATAGCCCAAAGCTTTAGAATTCTGGGCATATGAGCATACCTCACAGCACCAACTCCCTAGTCTTAGCTGTGCCACTGGAGGGGAAACATCTCTCAAGCTGCTCTGAAGGAAATCTCAATTTCTAGGCCTTGGGGCTGCAATTCTGCATAGCAGGTTGAGGCTACTTGGTGATAGGGAGCACTTCTAAATAAAATCTGTGCCCGTTTAGCTGCAACTTTCAAAGTGGCAAACCTCTCCCCATTTCCACTGCATGTGCTTGGATTGTGGGCCATGTCTGCCACATGTTTCTAGGGTGTTTAATTTTTGGGAGGTCTCCGATTTAAAAAACAAATGTTGGTGCCTCAGGTAAGTACCTTTTATTCTTTCTTGTGTTTTAGTGTGGGCTTCCCTGATGTTTCTTCCATCTTTTGGCATCAGTAGCCCCCTCCTCCCTCTCCCCAATCTTTTCTGACACGTGTTCTGTGTCATTTTGTGTGATTCTGCTTGGGGACATTGCCCTGTTAAACTGGGCTCAGTTATAAAGGGTCACCCTCTTAATTTCACTTCACTTTAAAATGTTTCTGCCTGAGAAGACTTTTGACTCTGTAAGAACAGAGTCCCCTTTCTTCCTCAGTTTTCGTCATTTTTTCTCCGCCCCTTGGCCAACTGGCAGTTATTTGGCAGCTCCTTTGAGATGCGCAGATTTGTACTGCCATTTTCTGGCTCTAGTGGCCGTTGGGCACGCACCCTGTTCTCACCCCTGTCAGTGTGTCAGTTAGTGCACCCCCTTGACATGCCAACATCATTCCTAGTGTCGTGATGTCAAGTATGTGCCCACAGAGACAGTGTGCACATCCCTGCACTGTTTTCACTGTTAAATGCAGCAACCTCCCTGTTTTCAGCCTGGTATGTCTAAATCCTTTTCTGCAGTAGCAGGTGCGGCAAAATATGTTATTTCTTTAGAACATGTGACCTGCCTCAGTTCTGGGGGTCACGGCAAGAGGTGGCAATATAGCCTAAAGGTTAGATGTATGAACTGGTGCCTCCAGGAATCTTGGGTCTGATTCTTTTTCCCCTCAGCCTCCACTTGCATAAGGTGCGGCTCTGAGCAAGTCTCTTATCCACCCCAATGCTAAAAAATAGAAAGGGACAAGATGTCTGAAACCACTCCAAAACTTTTTTAATAGTTCACTTGCCCTAGTCATGGGTTCTACCCCCAGACCAGCACATTTGGTCTAAACCTAGCTCAATCACTAATGTTTAGTGTTGGGGGTTGTTCAATCCCCAGGAAATCTTTCTATATTCTGACTTCTGCAGTGTGATCTCACCATAAGACTGTCAGGAGCCGAAATGGTTAATAGAACCTGTGTTAATCATGGAATGTTAGGCTCGAGCTTGGTTTTCAAACCACTGTCCCTGGTAAACATTCTACAACCGTCAGATCCTTTACTCCGCTTGCCTAGTACAGATGCCTTGGAGAGTCCTCCTTCGTCTTTCTTAAAGATTTTATTTAGTTGGTTTTCTGAAGTAAAAGTTTATTTCTGTTTGATTTTAAAGCACTGTCCTTGAGTTTACAGGTAGATTAGTCTAGATTTAGTGCTATTCCGGTAAGTTTTCTTGGTTTCTCCTCAGTTCTTTTACCAAGAGGAAACCATTTGTTTATATTTTTTTAACACCCTTGGTTTCAATTTTAAACCTTTTTGGGTCCGGTTGATTATTTTAGAGAGAAACCGTGGTAAACCTAGTTTTTTTCTTCAGTCGCTAAACAGACTGTTTAAAAAAAAAAAAACTATTATTTTACCTTAGACTTACCAGATCCCACTGTTAGGGGTTTTGGTTGGTATGTCACTGCTCAAGAAGAGAACCAGCCTAATGGGTTTTCAGCATTGTACAGAGTGTGAGGAACCATTTGCTAAAGCGGATCCTCACTTAATTTGTGTTCTCTGCCTGGGATTCGACCACTTAAAGGCAGATTGTTATATTTGCAAAAAATGTTCCTGAGTTGGCGCTGCATAGGTGCTTAAACCAACTGAGGGAAAAAATGTCAGAGAAAGCTGCTGACCTAGCTATGGATGAAGCTTCTACTTCTCATGAGGAGAAATCTAATGAACGGAGTGACCAGCCCTCTGACCAGGGTGATGGTTCCTCAACAAAAAAGAGAACCGCAGAAACTGCCGCTGAACCTGTAAGTTGTGCTAAAAAGAAAAGAGAAGCACCCAGCTGAGGAACCGCAACTGACGGTTCCAGCAGTTCCGACCGCAGGAGCTATTGCTAGTGCCATAAGCCTTTTACAGGCATTGCAAACCAGTACCACAGTATCAGTTCAGCACCCCAGTTCACAACTGTCGGTTCTGGATTCGGTTTCCCTCTCAGTTCCTGGTTCACTGTAACAATCAACTGATGTTTTCCCTGAGGAAGACGATGATTATGACAATAAAGAGGATGATGTTGGAGAACCAATAGAACCAGAGGTTTCTCCTGATCCTCATAGTGCTGATTAATTGGATAAGGCACTGGAACATTATTCTACCCACTTTGTCTTTATGAAGCAGGTGGCACAGACACTGGACCTCTCCACTCAAGAATCCACAGAGGAGGAGAAGGAGGAACCAGATAATATGGAAATGATGGCTGTTTCAGCAACAAAGAGGCTTTTGTTGCCTATCCACAAATCTTTAAAAAGACAAGCCACAAAAATCCTGCAGACACCAGCATCCATCCCCCCAGTGGACAAGAGGATCGACAGGAAGTATTGGGTAGCCAAATCAGGAGCGGAGTTCCTTTTCTGGGCATCCTAGCCATGAAGGAGTGGTGCAGGCTGCTGCTTGTGACAAGGCAGGCATTCTCTTGGCATCACATCCTCCTGACAAGGATTCCAGAAAAATGGATTCCATAGCCAAAAAATCATACCTGGGGGCTTCTCTAGCCATCAGGCAGGCCACTTACATGGCTTATGTGTCCAGGTATCAGAAAAGCCTTTGGAACACAGTACTTGAAATAGCCAAGGCATGCCCTGGACCCATGGCCTCTGACCTATCAGAAGCCGCTAACTGGATGCCAGTGACATTGCAGCCAGGCAGATGGCCACCTTGGTGTCTCTGAGGAGATTTGCCTGGCTGAGAGCGACAAATTTGTTTCAGGAGACAGACAAAAGCACCGGATTTTCCCTGCAAGCCCACATCCGTGTTCGGGGAGCAAACTGAAGCTTACGTGAAAAAAAATGGATAACTACAAGATAGCTTACAAGAGTGCGGCTGCCAAAGGGAAGGCAGCAACACCCCAGAAATCCCAAGGAAGTGTGGGGGGTGGGTAGAACCCATTATAGACCTTTCTTCCAACCACAGGCCCTGCCTGCCTACCAGCCCTAGAGGGGATATTTTAGGGGCAGAGGCAGAAGGGGCAGCAGCAGAGCTGGTCCCAGCACTCAGACTAGTGCTCAGGCTAAGCAGACTCCCTGAGACGTCTGCCAGGGTCGCTTCCCCACTCTTCATAGGGAGCAGGCTGGCTCACTACAGTACCTTCAGGCCTGGGAATTTATCACCTCAGACAAGTGAGTCCTGGAAGTAATCAGCCAGAGTCTTGCTCTCCATTTCAGGTTTCTGCCAAAGTTGAGAGCAAGACTATTCAGATCTGCCAAACCTTCAGAGGCATCTCTGTTAGAGGAGAAAGTAGCAAATCTTATTCAGGACCACACAATAGAACCTTTTCCATTTCCCCAGAGGGAAAAGGGTCTCTACTCAAGGTGCTTCCTCACTCTAAAGAAAACAGGGGAGTGGCGATCTATACTGGATCTCAAACACTTAAACACCTGACAAAGCCAAAGTTCAAAATGGTCACTCTGGCCATCATCCTCCCTACACTGCGGAAGAAAGACTGGCTGACATCTCTGGATCTAAAGAATGCCTGCTTCCATATTCCCATCAGGCAATCACACAGAAAGTACCTCAGGTTCAGATTGCCATCAGGTCACTACCAGTTCATGTCTTTCGGCCTGACATCAGCTCCGAGAGTGTTCACCAAGTGCCTAGCAGTGGTAATGGCACATCTAAGGAGGCAGGGGGGTTACAGTCTTTCCATACCTAGACAACTGGTTGGTGGTAGGTCAGTCTCCTCAGTAGGTAAAGCAGGCACCAGATCACCACCCAAGATACTCTGGAGGCACTAGGTTTCTTAGTAAACCGGAAAAAGTCAGTGCTGACACCAGTTCAACTCCGGAATTTATAGGGGCAGAACTGGATACTTTGAAAGGAAGAGCCTTCCTCCCTTAGGAAAGGGCAGACAAGCTGATTCAGCTGGCAGGCTCTTTCCAGCTTTATACCCCCAGACCAGTGAGGCATTTCCTTCAGCTGTTAGGGCACATGGTCGCAGCAACAGCAACAGTATCAGGATCAAGATTCCAAATGAGGGATATTCAGTTCCATCTCAGGGCTCACTGGTCTCAGAAAAGGGACTCCCTGTCAAAGATGGTATCAATCACAGGAACCCTCCTTCAAGCTCTGCAATGGTGGCAGGAAAAAGTCAACCTCAGGGAAGGTGTCCCCTTCCTCCAGCTTTCATGAGCAGCAGTTTTGACAACAGATGCCTCCCTCCTAGGATGGGGCGCCCACCTGGGGGAGCATACTGCCCATGATACCTGGCTCCAGCAAGAGTCACTGCTCCACATAAACCTGCTGGAACTCAGGGAAGTTTATCTGGGCATTCAGTCCTTCACCTCTATGCTACAGGGCAAAATGATTTGGATCCTAACGAACAATACAACCACAATGTACTACATCAACAAGCAAAGGGACACAAGGTCCTCCCCCGTGCACAGAAGCCATGAAGATATGGAACCTGGCTTACTCCATAGGGATCTCCCTCTCAGCAGTTCATCTCCCAGGGAAGGACAATGTGCTGGCAGATGCCCTCAGCAGAATCAATCAGAACCATGAGTGGTCACTAAACAGGCAGGTTCTGCAAGTTGTGTTCAGAAGGTGGGCACCCCAGAGGTGGACCTCTTTGGAGCCCCAGACAATCACCAACTGCCACTGTTCTGTTGCAGGCCTCTGGCAGTGGGCACAGTACCACTAGATGCACTTCTGATGAACTGGACAGGGAAGTTTCTGTATGCCTTTCCACCTTTTCCCTTGCTACTCAGAGTACTGAACAAACTTAGGGTTCAGCCAGCAACAATGATCCTCACTGCTCCAGAGTGGGCCAGGCAGCCTTGGTACTCACTGCTACTGACCATGTCAATATCCCAACCAATCTCCCTGCCCAGGAGGCACAATCTACTGACGTCCTCCCAGGGCAGAGTTCTGTACCCCAATCTCCAATCCCTCAGGCATAGAGCTTGGCTCTTGAAGACCTAGAATATGCTGACCTACACCTCTCTGAAGGGGTACTAGAAGTGCTCAGGGTGTCTAGAAAACCTACCAGAAAGACCTACTTGCCTAAATAGAAGAGGTTTTCTGTTTGGTGCAGACAGAGACAGATAGACCACTGCCAGGCTGGCTTACCAGTAGTCTTGGACTATCTGGCACACTTGCATTCCCTGGGCCTTTGGCCCTCCACTCTTAAGGTACATCTGGCAGCTGTTTCTGCTTACCTTTCTGCTGGAAAAGGGGCATCCCTTGCTGCCAACTAGGTTTTCAAGGGTCTACTGCACTTGCATCCATCCCCCTCACAGGGAACCCACACCTGCATGGGACCTTAACATATGCATAGGCCAGCTAATGCAACCAGCTTTTGAACCCATGTCCTCAGCAGAGCTTAAGTATGTAACATGGAAAACAGTGTTTCTGGTAGCCATCACCTCAGCTAGGAGGATCAGTGAGCTCCAGGCCTTGTCCACAGAGCCAGATTACATAGCAGTCCACAGGGACAAGGTGGTCCTTAGGACTAATAGGAAGTTCCTCCCTAAGTGGTCTCAGACTTCCACCTTAATCAGTCCATGTCTTTGCCAGTCTTCTTTACTGATCATTCCAGCTCAGGAGAATGCAGACTACATAGTCTTGATGTCAAGAGAGCTGCTGTGTAAGCTACTACTTGGATCACATGAAAGAACACAGGTAGGATAGGACCCAGCTCTTCCTGACTTGTGGAGAAGTGGGGAAGGGCACCCCGCCTCAAAGAGGACCATTGCCCGTTGGATTGCCTGTATCCAATTTTGCTACAGCTAAGTGGTCAAGGAACCTCCTGTAGGCCTCAGAGCCCACTCTACAAGGGGCACAGCTGCTTATATAGCAGCTGCAAGAGATATCCCTTTGTTAGAAATCTGCAAAGCAGCTACATGGAAAACAGTTCACACCTTCACCAAACAATACAGCCTGGATACCCAGGCCAGAAGTGATGCCAGGTTAGGTGCAGCAGTACTGCAGAGTCTGTTTCATAAATAGGTTCTCTACCCTCCTCCAAAGGTACTGCTTGGGTAGTCTGCAAAAAGTCAGAATACAGTAAGATTTCCTGGGGTTTGAAGAAAAAATTACTTACCATAGTAATCTTGTTTCTTCTAAGGGAATCTTACTGTATTCTGAGCTCCCACCCTGTCTCCCCTGCTAGAATCTGTAGGCACTGCAACACAGCTGTTCATGCTGTTTGGAACCTGTAGGTGTTTCTTTTTTGAGCCTAGTGACTTGAGTTTTAGATTTGCTCACATTTTTAAATAAAAAGGGGAATAATTGGTGTTGGGTGTTGTTTCTCACCCCAGGAATACTCCAAAATTCCTAACTCTTCTGCGGTATACCTTTAAGGTCATATCCGCCTGGAGATAGAATGCTATGCTAATGATGGAATCATTGGCTTGAGCCACTTTTCAAATGCTGCCACCTATCAACTGCCTACATTTTAACCTTCAGATTTCTCTCTCCGCCCTGTCAAGACCAGATGCCTGGAGAGTTCCTCTTCATCATCTAGTCAAAGAAGCCTTTATTAATGACAAATACTTAAGTATTTTTCATTTATTTTCATTTGCTGCCTTTTATCAGTGTTATTTTAATAACTGTTAGTGTATTTAGTTTGTTTTGTGTTGTTTTCTCAGTTTCTCACGGTTTGGAATAACCGCTGAGGAACCGAGGTACTTTTAGTTAGTTTCAGGGGTTTTCCCCGGTTATTTTCTAGTTTTTCTAAATTGTATGTGCTAAAATCTTTGTTTTTTAGAACAGATACTCTTCGGATCTGAACTGCTAATCCCGGTTCTGTTTCTATCGGTTCCCGGTTCTGCTCGGTTTCCCCAATCGGTTTCTGAACCGACCGCAACCGATACATTTTTAGAATTTTAAAACCTTTAGTGTTTTATGGTTGCAGTTTTTCTTGAATGTCAGAAAAACCTAAAAAAAGGAACCGGAGAACCAGGTTTTAAAAATTGTTCTGAATGTGGTGAAGTTTTTGCCAAGGCAGATAAGCACTCCATTTGTGTTTTCTGCCTTGGCTTTAACCATTTAAAAACTGATTGTGACATTTGCAAATCCTTTCCAGAAAAGACATTGGAAAAATGTCTGGAGATATTAAATAAGAAATTGAAGGGTCCCTCTGGCTCTGACCAGTCGAAACCCTCAGGGTCTGTGGGTGACACCACAACTTCTACTGTTTCTGCCCCGATACGGGTAAAAAGAGACCTTCTGAACCGGCTAGCTCTCTGGTTCCAGGAAAAAAAGTAAAGAAACCAAAGCACACCGAACCCCCTCTGGAAAAGGGGACTTCTGTGATGCCTGCCACCGTGCCTTCTCCTTCAGAGATTGCACAGGCAATAAAAATAATGCAAACCTTGCAGGGTCTGCTGCCTGTGGTTTCACAGTCCCCAGTCCAGACCCCTGCACCTTCCAACCCACCCTCCTTTCCTGAGGAGTGTGGTGAAGAGGAGGAGGAGGAAGAAGAAGGTGAGCATATAGAGCCTGAGGTCTCCCCTGAACAGGAGTGTGGCTCCCTTCACAGGACTATAGAAGATTATTCTTCTCATTTTTCCTTTATCAGGAAAATTGCTGATGCCTTGGACATCCCTACCTCTGAAGCTGTAGAGGATGAGGAGGAGGCTGAATATCTGGAAATGATGGGACTGACTCCTACTAAAAAACTGTTACTCCCCATAAACACGTTTTTTTTTTTTTAAAAGAGATATTTTAAAACTCATCCAAGCTCCTGGGTCTGTCCCTCCTTTGGGCAAAAGGTTGGATAAAAAGTATCAGTGTGACAGAACAGGGGCTGAATTCTTATTTTCACACCCTGACCACCAGAGGGTGGTGCAAGCTCTAGCTTGTGACAAGGCAAAAGTCCCTCTGGCTTCCCACCCTCCAGAGAAGGACTCTCAAAAAATTGAAAGTATGGCCAAGAAAGGCTACATGTCAGCCTCTCTGGCCATTAGGAAAGCTAACTATCAGGCCTATGCAGCCCAGTACCAGAAGGCTCTCAGGCAGTCTGTCCTGTACATGGCTGAGATAGCACCTTCTCTTTCGGCAGACCTAGCTGAAACTGCTAGGTTTGGCCTGGAAACTGCTAAATACCAGTTCCAGATGGCAGCAGACAGTAATGAGACTGCTGCAAGGTGGATGGCAAATACCATCGCACAGAGAAGGTTTGCTTGGTTGAGAGCCACAAACCTCATGCAGGATACTCAGAATAAGACTTGGGAGTTTCCTATGAAGGGCACTTCCCTATTTGGCAGCCATACAGAGGCCTATATGAAGAAGGTGGATGAGTATAAAGCCACCTTCCATAGCAATTCTGCAAAAGAAAGACCCTCCACCTGCTCTAGACCTTTCAGTAGGGGAGGCAGGGGCAGACAATTCCATTCCAGGCCTTTTTATCAAGCCATGGTACTTTCTCAGGCACCCCAATCCCCACAGCAAGGGTATTTCAGGGGGAGGGGCAGAAAAGGTGCCAGGCGTGGTGCCCAGTCTCAGCCCCAATCCAAGCAGGACTCCTGACTTCATTGATCAGGCTGCCTCTCCTTTGCCAGTAGGGGGCAGGCTGACCCATTTTTTCCAGAATTGGAAAACCATTACCACAGACAAGTGGGTTCTGGAGATAGTGGGCCAGGGCCTGTCTTTAAATTTCAAGTCCTCCCCTGTTCAGAAAATCAGAATTTTCAAACCAGTTTCCTCCTGGAAAGCAAAAGGCTGGAAAAAGAGGTGAAACACCTTCTTTCACTAAAAGCAGGGAAACCAGTGCCTCTATGTCAAAGGGGAAAAGGACTTTACTCAAGGTATTTTCTCCCACCAAAGAAAAATGGAGAGCTGTGGCCTATCTTGGATCTCAGGGTCCTCAACAGGTTCCTAGTAAAACCAAAGTTCAGAATGGTAACTTTGTCTCTGATTCTACCAGCACTCCAGAAAGGAGATTGGTTGGGATCATTGGACCTAAAAGATGCCTATTTCCACATCCCCATAAGGGAGTCTCACAGAAAGTATCTCAGGTTCAGTCTCCTGTCAGGTCATTATCAGTTCTCAGCTCTACCTTTCGGTCTTACCAGCACCAAGGGTGTTTACAAAGTGTCTGGCTGTGGTAGTGGCTCACCTGCGCAAACAAGGTGTCACATTATTCCCCTATCTAGCTGACTGGCTGACGGTGGGAAATTCACCACAAGTTAGAACACCTACAGTTAACTCAGCAGCTTCTGCAATCTCTGGGTTTCCTTTTAAATCTAGAAAATCTGTTTTTCTTCCTGCTCAAATTCTGCAGTTAATAAGAGCAGAACTGAATACTATAGTGGGCAGATCCTTTTTACCCAGAGACAGGGTAAAAAGCATCATGCAGTTAGCAGGCTCAGTGTCCCAAGGCCTGCAAGGCATTTTCTTTAACTTCTGGGCCACATAGCAGCCGCAACAGGCACAGTGCTCAGCTCCAGGTTTCAGATGAGGGACGTCCCGTTTCACTTAAGAGCTCATTGGTGCCAAAGAAAGGATTCCCTGTTAAAGCTCGTTCCTGTAACAAAAACAGTTATCCAAACTCTTCAGTGGTGGAAAGCGGAAACCAATCGCAGAGAAGGGGTTCCTTTCCAAAAAGAACTTTCATCAATGATTCTCACAATAGATGCATCCCTCTTGGGCTCGGCAGGGGGGCTCATCTAGCAGAGCACACTACCCAGGGCACTTCATCAAGTGCAGATACTCTTTTACACATAAACTTGTTAGAGCTCAGGGAAGTGTTTCTGGCAATGCAAGCTTTCAAGCCACTGATACAGGGAAAGGTAGTGCAAGTCAGGACAGACAACACTACCACCATGTATTACATAAACAAGCAAGGGGGAACAAGGTCAAGCCTCCTTTGCACAGATGCTATGAAAATTGGACCCTGGCTTACTCACTGCGCTCCTCACTACAGGTCACTCATCTGCCAGGCAAAGACAATGTTCTGGAAGATGCCCTAAGCCAAATCAGCCAGGACCATCACAAATGGTCCCTGAACAGGCAAGTGGTGCAGGCCATATTCAGGAGGTGGGGCACTCCAGAAATAGACCTCTTTGCCTCTCAGTCACCACTTGCCACAGTTCTGTTGCAGGCCTCCAGTAGTGGGCACGGTTCCTCTGGATGCTCTTATTCTGGATTGGTCAGGGGAAATTCCTGTATACATTCCCTCCATTTCCTCTGGTATACAGGGTGCTGTTGAAACTCAGGTCTCAGCCGGCAACAATGATTCTGATACCCCCAGACTGGGCCTGGCAGCCATGGTACTCCCCCTATTGCTGTCCATGTCAGTGGACAAACCAATACACCTGCCCAGCAGGCACAATCTTCTGACCTGCAACCAGGGAAGGCTTCTGTATCCGAACCTCAAGTCACTCAGGCTCAAAGCTTGGCTCTTGAGGACTAAAACTATGCTAGTTTACATCTTTCTGAACCAGTTACTGATGTTTTATGAGGATACAGGAAATCCTCTACTAAGAAAACCTATGCTGCAAAGTGGAAGAGATTTTCTATTTGATGCTGTGGTAGGATGATAGTACCAACCCAGGCAGGAGTGCCATTGGTACTGGACTACCTGGTCTATTTACATTCCACAGGCTTACAGCCTTCTACACTAAAGATTCATTTGGCTTCAGTCACAGTCTATGCATCTTTCAGGCAAGTCTGTTTCTTTGCCATCAAACCCCACATTTAAAAGGTTCTTCAAGGGCCTTTCTCACATGTATTCACTGATGAGAGAACCGGTGCCAGCTTGGGACCTTAATATCTGCATTGCCCAACTCATGGTCCCTCACTTTGAGCCTATGTTTTCAGCACCTTTGAAGTATGTCACATGGAAAACAATGTTTCTAGTGGCCATTGGGTGGCCCACTTTTGCCTGATACCCCGACGGCAAAACACAGAAAAAGACCACTACAGCGACAATCGCTGTAATGGCCCATTTCCATGTTTCACTTTCCCCCAGTGTTCTGCCACCTCCCTGCACCAACTCCAACCTGGAGTTGAGAATCCTAAAGTCCAGG
This sequence comes from Neoceratodus forsteri, assembly GCA_016271365.2. Taxonomy (NCBI): domain Eukaryota; kingdom Metazoa; phylum Chordata; order Ceratodontiformes; family Ceratodontidae; genus Neoceratodus; species Neoceratodus forsteri. The sequence continues at coordinate 151,386,637 of CM028134.1, forward strand.
GAGTGCAGGGGGCAGAAACCCTCCACATGGGGTGTGGGGCGCACAGCCCCACAAGCTACTAATTGTTAAGCGACACAATACCTGCGTCGGTATTGTGCAGTCAAGCAGGGAGGCTCGCAGTTTTACTGTCGACCTAACTTGGTGCTTCTGTGGCAATTACTTCAGCTAGAAGGGTTAGTGAGCTCCAAGCTTTATGCATTGAAAAGGACTACATTTCCTTCCATAGGGATAAGGTAGTCCTACAGACAAATAGGAAATTCCTCCCCAAAGTGGTTTCAGACTTCTGCTTGAACCTATCACGTTGCCAGTGTTCTTCACTGACTATTCTTCTTCTGGTGAACATAGGCTGTATAGCCTGGATGTCAAAGGAGCTTTGAGCTACTACACGACAACCACTAAGCCCCATAGGCAGGACAGAACACAACTTTTCCTCACTTATGGGCATGTGGGAAAGGGAAATCCAGCATCTGAAAGGTCCATTTTTCATTGGATTGACCAGTGTATCCAATTTTGCTGTTCAAAGGTGGGCAAGGAAGCTCCAGCAGGGCTTAGAGCCCACTCCACAAGAGGTACAGTTGCAACACTGATAGCTGCAAGGGATGTACCCTTGGTGGATATCTGTAAAGCAGCAACCCAGCGAACAGTACACACATTTGTCAAGCATTACAACTTGGATACTCAGGCTAGTGCTAATGCCAGGTTTGGTACATCTGTCCTGCAGAGCCCGTTTCCAAAATAGGTTTTTCCCACCTCCTAAGGTACTGCTTTTTAGTCTGCAGAAGAGTTAGGAATATTGGAGTATTCCTGGGGTGAGAAGGAAAAGTTACTTACCATAGTAACCTTGTTTCTCCCAGGGGATACTCCAATATTCATAACTCTTCCACCCTGTTTAAGAACCAGTGACCTCTGTATTCCATGCTGTACCTTAGTGTTTGCATGCCACATTTCTACTTTTATTGGAACTTGTTCTTTGGTTTTCTCCTTTTCAGGTGATTCTGACATAGGAACTTGTGGGATTGTTTATAAGGTTATATTTCCTCCAGTTGGAGGTTTGGGTGGGAAATATTGAAGTTAAATGTTATATATTTTAAATTTAAGGCCCTATCTTTCCAGGCGTCCGCGAAATCTGAAGGTATGAATGTAGGCAGTTGATAGGTGGCAACATTTGAAAAGTGGCTCATGCCAATAATTCCATCATTAGCACAGCATTCCATCTCCGGGCAGATCTGACGTTAAAGGCATATACTGCAGAAGAGTTATGAATATTGGAGTATCCCCTAGGAGAAAGAAGGTTAGTATGGTAAGTCACTTTTTCTTTTCTGTCGTTTGTGCGCTTTATTGAAAAAATAAAATGGACTAATAGTTTCCATCTGATCTTCATTTATGATGCTAGTGAGTGCACAGATTATTGTTGCACATTGATATACTTTTACCTGACAGCACCATAGTCACGGGAACCACCGACCTGGCAAGTGAACTTTTGGCCTAACCTCTGCTCGAAGGGTATTCACAAACTGCCTAGCACCAGTAGCTGCATTTCTGGGAAGAAAACTTGAGGAGTGGTCAAGCGTATGGCAGCTGAGTTTCAATGTGAATAAGTACAAAATAATGCACTTAGGGCACAGAAACTCAGTGTCGGAGTACAAAATGTGTAGAATGATATTGACAACCACCAAGCAGAAAAGAGACGTGAGGTAATCATATATGTTGACCTAAAGGTGGCTAGGCAGTTAGAATAGCTGATGCTATCTCTACCCCCCCTGCCTATAACCACTGGAGTCCCCCAAGGCTCAGTGCTAGGCCCCATTCTGTTCTCCATCTTTTTAAATGACCTCCCCCTGGTTTCCTCTGCATCCAGCATCCACATGTATGCTGATGGCACAGTATTGTTTACTTCTGGCAATTCTGTCTCTGATGTCACTACCAGGCTCCAGTTCGACTTCACTAAAGTCCAACTCTGGTTTGGTTCTCATCAACTTTTTCTAAACACCAAGAAGACAGTCTCCATGTCCTTTGGCACAAGGCAGAGATTCGCTAGGCTAAGTCACCTCCTCACCTTTCACACTCTTGATGGGACTGTTCTTAAGGACTCCTCCTCTTTCAGGTATCTCGACATCTGGCTGGACAGATACCTTGACTTCTCTGTACATTTTGATGCCATTCTGAAAAAAACTAAGGCCCAAGCTCAGGGCCCTTTACAGAAAGCACAGCTGCATCCTGCTTGCCGCCAGGCGTGAGCTGGTACAGAAGATGATCATGCCCATTTTTGACTACTACAACATAGTCTACGGTGCTGCCCCACAGTCCCACTTATCCAGACTGGAATCTCTCTTCAATTCCTTCTGTCATTTTGCTCTTGATGCCCCTCCCCGCACCCATCATTGTGACCTCTAACGCTCTCTCAACTTCCTTCCCCTCCACTCCCGGCATGCGCTACATGGTGCTAAGTTCATCTCTAAATTCTGGCTTGGATCTCTCCCCTCATATATCTCCTCCTTTCTTGGCACCCCTACTCACTCCCTTTATTCTCTGAGATCCCAGGCTGACACACGTACCCTCTCAGTCCCCTGCGGAACTACTTCCTCTGGTCAAAAAGTCTTCTCTTACCACCTGCCTAAAATGTGGAATGCACTTCCTCCACAAATCCACTCTTCCTCCTCCTCCTCCCTATATTCTCTTACCTCTGCACTGCACAATTACCTTACACCTACCTGCATTTGCTCCCGACCCTCTCCTTGTCCACTTGTCTCCCCCCTCGCTCTCTTCTTTCTTATCCCCCCCACCCCACCTGCACTTATACTGCCCCTATAGACTAGCTCTTAAAAAAGTGTCTGGATCCTATGTTTTCACCCTTGCAGCATCTGCATCACCTGTGAATCACCTGTAATGTATGCATTTGTTAACCTTGCATCCTATGCTTTTGACCCTGTACTGATTCTTTATGTATGCCTCTCCTATGAACCACCAGTACAGTAACTGTTGCATCTGCCTACTATGTACCCAATTGCTTTGAACCGGTTTTGAAATTGTATGTATGTATTCACCATCTGTTATGTATGTAAGAATTCTCACTCTGTACATCTCTCTCCCTTTTTTCCCCAGGACGTACCATGAGACGAGCATTGAGTTGCTCAGTGTATTTTTTCTGGTGAAACAATTCAATAAATAAAAATAAATAAAGGCAGTGCAACAGGGCAGATGGAAGAGCTAGTGGAATGTTGGGGTGCATAGGGAGGGGTATCACCAGCAGAAAGAGGGGGGTTGTGTTGCCTCTGTATAGACTGCTGGTGAGAACCCACCTAGAGTACTGTGCCCAGTTCTGGAGATCACATCTCTGGAAGGACATAGACAGAGTGGAGGCAGTACAGAGGAGAGCAACTAAAAAGGTGCAGGGTCTGCATCAAAAGCCCTATGAAGTGAGACAGAAGGACCTCAATATATACACCCTGAATGAGAGGAGAGAAAGGGAGGATATGACAGACACCTTTAAATACCTTACGGAGGTAAATAAGGTACAAGAGGGAAGTATTTTTCAGAAAAATGGTGCTCAGGAACAACGGAACATGCTATGAAGCTGGAGATGGGTAGATTCAGCAGAGATGTGAAGAAGTACTTCTTCACAGAAAGAGTGGTGGTTTCCTGGAACAGCCTTCCAATAGAGGTGGTGGGGATGAAAACAGTGGCGGGGTTCAAGAATGCATGGGTTAGGCATAAAGAAATCTTAGTGAAAAGGAAAGGGGGAGGAAGAAAGTCAGAGAAGAAGTTGGTTCTGCGGCGATACTGTAGGTAGGAAAAGATGGGCAGACTGGGTGGCCCAAACAATCCTTATCTGCCGTCAGAGTCTATGTTTTCTATGTAAAAGTGATAACAGTGTATCCCTAGCTAGATGACTGGCTAGTCACAGGAAGATCAAAACAAGAGGCATTGAGCTCCATTGCAATAGTGAGAAACACCCTGGAAAGTCTAGGCTTTCTACTGAATATAGAAAGTCCCAGCTGGAACCCAGCCAAGTGTTGGTTTTTATATGAGCAGAGCTAAACACTACTCAGGGGGAAGCATTTTTGCCACAGGCAAGAGTGGAGTCTGTTGTCCTGTGCAAGATCCTACAAGCCAGGCGAGCTGTGGCCAGCAAGCGACTTCTTGCAGCTGCTTGGGCATGTATCAGCAGCACTAGCCATAGTGCCATAGGCCCACTTACAGATGAGAGATGCTTAGTACCACTTAAGACACAGGCAATGCTGGCCCACTGGCACAGTGGAAAGATTTACTGCTGTGACGAGGGCAACTGGCCTGGGGCAGGGTTGAATTGAGTGGCCATTGTACGCTCTTCACCTCCATGGGAGGGGGGGTTGAGTGGTCCAGGTCCAGTGCTCCTGGCTGACCACAGAATGCACTGTGACTAGAGCACTGGTGAGTCTTGCTCCTTGGGGGGGGGGGGTTGGAACATATGATGTGGTTGTGTCGCGGCGTCCAATGTGACACCCCCCCATTCACCAACAAGCAAAAAAAAAAAAAGTCCTCTGGCATGCACAATGATGTCCTCCCGGCCGCAGCAGATGCAAGGGGGTCCCCAGCAAATCCATGACAGAGCACCATCGAGGTAGCAGTGGAGAGGCTCTGATGGCTTCACCCTGGGGGGAATCCAGGGGGCACTACATCTGCATGGCTCAGCGGGGGCAGCGGAAGGGGTATGCCACCAGAATAAATCATAATGAATAAAAAAAAAAAAAAAGACATAGGCATCAAAGGTCAAACTCACTGAGCCAGCTAGTACCAATCACAGTAAGCCTGGTCAGGGCCTAGAGTGGTGGAAGGAAGAGGGCACTCCCAGGGAAAGAATCACATTCCAAAAAGTGGCCACAACACTCTGACAGCAGATGTCTCCCTACTAGAATGGAGAAGGCATCTGGATAATCACACAGTAAGTGGGGTCTGGCCTCCACAAGAACAGCAGGAGCTCACAAACTTGCTGTAGTTCAATGCTGTACCAGTCTCTACAGCACTTCTCAAACCTGGTCTAGACCAGTCAGTTCTAGTCAGAACAGGCAATGCCACCTCAGTGTACTACATAAATGAGCAAGGTGGCACGAGATCTACAAAACTATGCACAGAGGCAATCTGGAATCTGGCATACTTCCTAAACCCAGAAGTCACTGTTGTATATCTTCCAGGAAAGGACAATGTTCGAACAGATTCACTGAAGTCTGGGAATCCTGATTGGTCACTAGACCACAAGCTGGTTCAAACCCTATTCAAGAGATGGGGCACACCAGAGGTAGACTTATTTACCTTATGGGGCAATCACAAGTTACCACTGTTTTGCTGCAGGCCACCCCACAAGGGGACTCTACCCCAGAATGCATTGACTCTCATTTGGGAGGGAAAGTTCCTGTATGCATCATTCCCCCCATTCGCTTTGCTTCACAGAGTGCTCTGGAAATTGTGGAAGGAGTTAAAAATGAATCTGGTGGCACCTGCTTCAAGAGGATTTATTTGTATATCTACAAGTGAGGCAGAGGCTGACCATTTTAATCATAGACCCTATGTATGGCCCTGATCCAATGCCCATGGAGAAGGAGCTGTATAGGCCCCAGTCCAGTTCAAAACCACTCATGGTTTATTACGGAATGTTTATAGGAGGTATTGGCCCCCTGCAGCAGTGAGAAATAGCAATTTGGGAGAAGACTTAGGACTGGAGATTTCCCTGAATATTTGGGGAGAAGCCATTAAGCACCTAAATGAACGCTCGAAGAGCAATAGGCTACATCAGATTAAACTGAATTTCATTTTTAGAACTTATATCCTCCCATTAAAGCTACACCAAGTTAATCAGGATGAATCAAGGGAATACCCTGAATGCAAAGTGGAAGATGGTGCATTTGTCCACGTGGCTCTGAAATGCCCAAAAGTCTTGGCGTTTTGGTCTGAGATGCATAACATTATGACAGGAGTACTGGACACTAGGCCACCTTGCAGTCCCCTGCAGTTTGTATTGTGGTGGAAACTACTAGACACTTGCACAAGTGTCTTAAACAAGATCTTCCATTATGGTGTCTTGTCCTCATCAACGCCCAGACAACTAAAGACTCAGTGTTGGCTCTCTGAGAACCCACCATCTCTCTAACAATAGGTGAACAAATCTCCAAATTTTTCCAAAAATTGAGTTCAGCTTACAGCTTTGGAGAATTATCAGAAATATGAAGCAATGCGGGGAAGGCTATAAAAAGCTATAGAAAGCGATAAGTTCCCTATGGCACTTAGTGGCCTAAGTCCACTGGCCCTGTTCCTGTGGAGAATCGCACCTCTGGTATGGTTTTGAAATAAGGCACATCCATATGCTCTACATTAACCCAGCAGGCATGAATTACCCAGGTTTCCTTTCCTGTAGTTGGTTGATTCCAGGGTCCACTACAACATAAAGCAGTTATCAGGTTCTCAGGCATCAACTTATAGGAGTGGTATGCATGCTGTCTCGGGGGTACCATAGGGGAAAGGTATAAAATATTAATGGAATGCATTAAAATATTAATCACTGCTATCCACCTATGACAATTAACTCTGCTAATATGTTCATAGGTACTAATTCAAACCCAGTGTTTCCAGATACTGCCTTTATTAACCTGTATTAAACGTATATCCTGTTTTTGTATTTGACCATGTTTTGTTGTTTGTGAAACTTCAGTTAAGCATGTTAAAAAAAGCCCTATCAGTGAATCATTTGGGTTAGTATGTGTGGGTTTAATGGAAAGCTATTTAACTTGATATTGTAAATGTTCTGTATTTTTTGGCAGTGTGCAAATGGAAACTGCTGAGTGACTGGCCTCCTACGCTGCTAACATTCTTTATCATTATGCCAAAATAAAAAGGATTTGCAAACCTAACTTTTCTTATTTACACTGGTGTCTTGTTTCTTCATTTACTGCATCCCATACTCATTAACCAGTGTTCAAGTAGCCTTTTTGTATGCTGACTATCTGACTTATGACTGCAACTAGGCATTACTGCTATATTACTAGCACATAAAACACCATTTCCGCTCTGGCCAGCCTGGCCTGTCACACTCATCGTTGTCATTATTGTGTACATTTTTGTGTGTTGGTACTCCACTCTAGCCATGGACTGAGAAGGGATACAAAGGCATTTGCATCAGAGTCCTCCCCACGTCTCTTCCCCAAAGCTGCAGCACAGACCAGCCCCAGCTACTATCCCCTTGCACTCCAGCCACAGACTGAGAAGGGTCACAAGGGCATTTGCATTGGTGCCCTCCCCATTGCTCCCCCTGAAGCTGCAGCATGGATAATCCCCAGCCATTAGCCCCTTGCACTCCACTCCAGCCACAGACTGAGAAGAGTTGCGAGGGCATTTGCATTGGAGCCTTCCCCATCGCTCCCCCTGAAGCTGCAACACGGACAAGCCCCAGGTACATCTCGGCAGCTGTTTGTGGTCTGCATTTGGGGAGCAGAATAACTCACCTTCCCCCGCCTCCCTCCCGTGTTTGGTTAGCCATAATTTATTCTGGCAGTTTCTGCTGAAGTACCTTCACCTGTCCGCAGTTACTAGGGTCAGCCACTCACTATTCCTGCAGGCTCAATTGCTTTTCACACTCTCCTTGGCTCAGCTGCACCCTCTGTTTTCTGGCTGCTCACTTACATCTGCTAGCAAGTTACTCCTCCCTCCCAGGTGTAGGTCACTGACGTCTAACCTCTGACAACTGAAGTCCAACCTTAGAAATCCAAGTAACATAGTGAACCCTTGAGCCTAGGAAACGTAGCAGAATTAACTAATTTGTGCCACAGTAATAACTGACCAACCCCTCTACTGATTACCTGCGGTAATTAAAACAGTCTACGTAGACTAAGAAATTTTTAATCCACCATGGCACTCTTAGGAGTTACTCTTGCATCAGGGTATATTTTTCTTTTCCTTTCCTGTGACCTTTTATTCACAAATACCCTAACTCCAGGTTATCAAAATGATACTGCTGGCACATCGCCAGAAATTGTGAACCTCAAGTGTTCCCAGTACAGCTATCAATTTACCATTATTTTTATATGGATTCTACAATGATGGCACCTACTACATACTCGCCGCAGGCTTCATATGCTACTGCAAGCCTGCTAGGCCCCTCCCCTTGGGTTATACCCCTGCCTCCTGACATTCCTTAAGCCAATACTGTGAGTGGAAATTGAGTTAAACCCTGGCCACTCAAACTCTAACTCTAGGATTCTCTCTCCACCTAATCAGGGCTAGTCTAACACCAAGGGACTGAAAATTGTTCACATTGATATCAACAGCCGTCACCCCAAACTACATGAACTTGAAGCCTGGACCTTGAACCATACCTCAGACATTATAGGAGTCACTGAGACCTGGCTAAAACCCCATATTCAATCACATGAGATTGACATCCCAGGTTCTACTGTTTTCAGAAGAGAGCATCTCATGAAAAGGGTGGAGGTGTTCTATATATTCGCTCTTTCCTGATTGCAATGGAAGTTAGCCTGCCTACCCTAAATGACTCCCCAGGTGAATTCTTATTTGTATCCATAACACTGGGCAAGATTAAACCTCTGCATATTGGCTGTGTTAATCATCCCCCTAACATCACTGCCCAAGCTCTAACCTCCCTCACAAATTGCCTTTCAAATCTGTCCCACCAGGATGTAATAGTCTGTGGGGATTTTTTATTTATTTTTTCATAAAAAAGGTTTTATTGGAGAGTTCTTGCAAGCCATCATTATTACACACAGTTGATTTATACTCCACTTTTTAAGCTTGCAACAGGCAAATGTGCATACAACAACATACAAACATATTACATTAACTAGACATCCTATTCATATTAAGATCCTCATCAGACAAATCTCAAGCAATACTATTATTTCATCAAGTCTAGCTGTACCATCTGACCCTCCGCAAGGCTACTCCCACTGTCCCCCTTTGTTAACCCTTGTAGCTGCCAAAACCCCAGTGGGACCCTGTTTTACCTCCTTTCCTTTATGCCTCTGATCCAAGTATCTGTGCTTCTCCTGGGGTCAGAAGATCCATGAATGGGCCCCAGCCCCTTTAGAAACCTATCTTATTTTCCTTTGATGGTGTATGACAGTCTTTCAAGGGCCAATGTTCGAATTGTCAAGGTCTTTCATTGACTCCAGGTTGGGGTGGTGGCAGTCACCCATGTATTCAATATGCAATGTTTTGCTAGGATCAGTAGTACCCTCGCCCATCATGGCAGCTGTTCCCATTCCCCATCTCTCTGCTTTTCCAACCCAAATAACATTCCCACTGGCTCCCTTTCCACCCGTCTACCCAGTAGATTCCCCAGCTCCTCCGCCATCTCCGCCCAAAATTGTTGTAAGGAGGGGCATCCCCAGAAGTAATGCATATAGGTCCCAAAAGCGCCTCTGCACCTCCCACATATAGGCGAAATACCTGGGTTAAATTTATGAACCTGTATAGGAGGACAATACAACCGGTGTATAAATTCATAGGCCGACTCCTGAAACTTACTACAGATTAAAATCCCTTGATATGACCCAATCAACTTTTGCCAGTTCTTGTCTGTTATGTTCTCCCCCAAATCCTGCATCCACTGGTCCTTGACTTTCTGCATATAATCTGGGAAGGTAATTCTGTCCATTTGGGCTGCTCGCTCAATTAGGCCCATTTTTCCATTACAGCTGTCAGCACCAGATGTTCAGCCTGTGACAAAGGCGACTCAGAGGCCCTTCCCTTCCCTTTGCTTTTTATGTATGCCCTAACCTGCAGAATTCGATACAGTTGTCCCATTGGGTTCCCTGTGGCCTCTCCCATCTCTACCACCGAGGCCAACTGATCCTCCCTGTAAAGGTGTCTGATACATGTAACTCCCTTTTGCTCCCATCTCTGGAATCTCCCATCTTCCATCCCTGCCAAAAAAGCTGGGTTGCCAGCTACTGGTAGGAGTAAGGTCTCATCCAGAGGCGCCCCCACCGATTTCCTAATACACTCCCAGGCCACCAGAACTGCCTCTGCCATAGGGTTTTTATTCATAACCTGTCTATAACTTCCTGTACCCCCTACACACAGAGAGGCCGAAAGCCGACCCGAACAGGATATTTCTTCGAGGTCCAGCCACCCTGCTACTCGTGGCCTATGCACCCAGTCCCCAATATATCTAAATAGGGATGCCAAAAAATAATTTTCCAGGTTGGGGAAATTAAGACCCCCCCCCCCCTTAGATTTATCTCCTTGCAGCCTTTTCAGACTGACTCTCAGTCTCTTTCCCCGCCAGAGAAAGCCGTAAAAAGCCCTCTCCAGCCTCTTAATATCAGTTCTGGTGGGACCCATATATAACATCTGGATTAAATATAGGATTCTGGGAAGGATATTCATTTAAATGACATTTATACGCCCCATCCAGGATATTGGCAACTCTCTCTCCATCTGCGTAGATCTCCCTCTATCTTATCGATTAGAGGGGTGTAATTTAGACCATACCAGGAGGAAAGGTCTTTTCCAATCTGTACACCCAGGTACTTAAATGATTTAGTTACTCGCTTAAGGTTCCAGGTACTCTCTCCTCGATCCCTGTCCTCCCCTTCCCACATTAAAATTTCAGATTTTGTAAGGTTAATCTTATATCCAGAAAAGATTGCGAATCTGTCTCAATGAGATAGCAATACCGGTACCCCCTCTTGCGGCCTACAGACGTATAACATATCATTCGCATAAAGCATGACTTTATGCTGTATTCCTCTCCTGCCCGTAATTCCCTCAATTTGGGGTTTTTGTCTAATACTAAGTGCAAGTGGCTCAATTGCCAACACGAAGAGCAGTGGTGACAGGGGGCAACCCTGCCTCGCACCTCTACACAGTGCAATTTTCTCTGTTAAAGCACCATTCACCAAAACCCTGGCTGTGGGGGATACGTAGTGCTTGGATCGTACCGATAAACTCCTTCCCCAGCCCAAACCCACCCAATGCCATGAACAAGTACTCCTACTCTGTCCGATCGAAGGCATTTTCCGCGTCCATCAACAACACTGCAGCACTTGTCCCACCCCTAGAGACCAACCATACCACATTCACGAGTTTCCTCATATTGTGATAGGACTGCTGACCACTTATAAATCCTGTCTGGTCTGGGTGAACTAAGTTCGGTAGAAGCAAATCCAGCTGGCCAGCCAGAACCTTAGCCATGATTTTTGCATCACAGTTCAGGAGGGAAATTGGTCTGTATGCGGTACACTCCCGGGTGTCCTTATCCGGCTTCGGAATAAGACATATCACTGCCTCACAGCTAGATGATGGGATTTTCCCCTCTTCCCTTACCTCATTAAATACCTCAGACAGTGAGTCTATCACCAACTCCTGCAGTTCCTTATAAAATTCCACAGGAAACCCATCTGGGCTGCTCGCCTTCCCACTTTTCATTTTCTGGATAGCCTGCCTTATTTCTTCCTTTGAGATCTCCTTTCTCAATTCCTCCCTTTGCTCCCTGTTAACCTGTGGGAGTTTAATCCCCTCAAAGAAAGCAGCCACCTCCTGTCAGGTGCCAGCACATTCTACCTGATATAATTCTCTTTAAAACCGTGCAAACCTATCCATTACATTTTTTTTTTTTTATCTTTTGCTAGTTACCCTCCTCCTTTTAATGCTGCCAACGTGAGCACTTATCTTGCCCCCCCTTTATGAGGTGTACCAGCAGAGGGCCTGGCTTATTACCCCACTCAAAAAATTTAATTTTAACAAAGAACCACGAGGTGTGTGCCTCCTTCGGTATAAAGGCATTCAGTACCTCCTTAGCCTCGGTAAGATGCTTTAGATAGTCTTCCCCGGGGTTTTGTATTAGGTTGTTTTCCAGTACTTTTACCTGTTCTACCAATTCTTTCCATGTCTTTTCTTTTTCCTTTTTAAATCTTGCAACATACTTTATAACAGCCTCCCACAAGAATGCCTTCCCTCCGTCCCAGTATACCCCCGCTGAGCCCACCGACCCCTCATTAGTTTCCCTGTACAACTGCCATTGGTCCTCAAGATATTGCCTAAAATCCGCATTCCCTAACAGATGTCATGGAAATTTCCACGGAGGTGGGTTCTCTCTTCCTCTCAAACTGGCACTCCAATGTTACCATAGCGTGATCCGACACATAGATCGGGCTATGCTGGACCCTCCCTATTCTATGCGCCCACTGTCTAGGGGTATAGATGTAGTCCAGACGTGACCATGTTTTATGTGGGTTTGAATAGAACGTATACTCCTTCACTATCGGGTTGGCAGCTCTCCAGCTATCCACCAAATCTAGGTCATTCATACCCAGGAGCCATCAGTTCAGCCCTCCTGCCTTCCTCCCTTCCTCCCTTCCTCTTGTGAATGATCAAGTTTGGGGTTCATAGTGGTATTAAAGTCCCCCCAGGATCAGTTCCTCAAACTGCTCTTTTACTAACACATCCAAGATCCGTTGGTAGAAGGATGGGTCGAACCGTGCAGGCGCATACACACTCCCAATAGTGATGTTCTCTCCATACAGGTATCCTTCTACAAAAATCTATCTCCCTTCCTTGGAGTCCACAACCACCCACTTAACCTCTAGGGGAAGATGTCTATGCACCAGGATCGCTACCCTGCATTTATGTGAATTATAGGATGCTGCGTGGCAGACCCCCACCCATCCTCCTACCAACGTCCGGTGCTCTCTCTGCGTGAGGTGCATCTCTAGCAGCAGAGCTACCTGTATGCCTTGCTTTCTTAATGTATTCAATATACTTTTGTGTTTAATAGGTAATGAGAACCCTCTTACGTTCCAGGTCCCAAGCTTTACCTCATAGGCAGCCGTCATCTAGTTCTAGGAATACTGATCCCCACCCCATCAGCCAATCTCCTTTCCCAGCTTTCTTGTGTTCTGCCCCTCTTAGGATGTCAAGCAAAAATGAAATACAATCTAACCATAACACACATTCAAACTTGTTTAACATTTCCACACATTTTAAACTATAAAGTACTCCCCCATGAATGCTGTCTTATCTCCTGTTCCTCCCTCCCCTTCCCACCATCAGTACCACCACATTTAGCACTCCTGCCATCTCCCCTGATGCAGCAATCCACCCATGCATCGTGAACATGAAACCATGCCCCCGAACCCCCAGCTTTCCCATATACATTTTTACCTGTCTGATACGAAATCCAGCGCTTAACTGCCCCCCCAAAAGCCCATCTGTCCTTTGATTCATGGCTCTTAAACTGTTCATCCTCTCAACTTTTCCATACTCATCCATATCCCCTATCTTTTCCCTCCATTGGCGGAACCTGGCTTAGCCCTCAGGTTGCTCTCCCATGTCTGTCTGAAGTTCTCCACCTCTCATTATTTAGGTCTAATTCAGTTCCATAGCATAAACGCCAGATCCCAAGATAATCTCATCTGACTCATCCAGCTCCCTCCGTCCCCTACCTCATGATGGTAGCTGGCTTTCTCGCCCCCTTCCAGCTGTAGGCTTGATCTATCCCTTACCCCCACAGCCCTCCCTCCCAATCCCCAGCACACCATACACAGAGCTGCTCCCTCTTGCTATTTATTATCTCCCCCTATTACCCTAAATCAGCCCTTCCACGACTCGCTTTTTTGTTCTCCAATGGCTCGGCCTTTCCCACCGTAGCAAGCGTTATACACCCTCATCACTTCTTTGTATCCTTGCTCGCGCCTCTAAGTCCCTTCTCTGCCTCCAAGCTTGACTTTGCATCCTTGAACCTCCCAGCTGTTCAACTCAAAATCCCCCCCTTCCCCTTTCACTGCCTTGCAGTTTTTCTCCCTTTTTTTTATTATTTATTCTCCCCGCCCCTTTTTTTTTAATAATTGCAGCTGCTGCTCTGAACTATAGCCCAGATGACAGGACACGGGGCCAAGCCCCACCGCATAACCTCACGCGGTTGCTCACCCCCTCCCCCAGGCCTACCTTCTGGCTTCCAAGGTCTCCAGTCTGCCCTCCGGTCCTTTTGCGGCCTCCTCAAAACTCTCCTTCTCATCCTGGATATGCCGAGGATGAAACACAAATAGTCTCTCATTCGAACCAAAGGCAGTCAATTGAGGCCAGTGGGCCAGTCCATAAAACCAAACAAATTGCAGTCTAACATCTTTGCAACACTTAAGTCAGTCCATCTATTTGTAAATCAGATTCCATCCATTGCAGGTGCCTCCTTCTTCAGCCCACTTTCTTTTTAACTCTACCAGGAATATTTCTGATTTGTCCACTTTCTGAAAAGAGAAGGTTCCCCCTCATGTTTAATTTTAAGCGTTGCCAGGTACAGCATAAAGTTCTCAATTTTCAGCTCCCTCAGCTGGGCCATGACTTGATTAAATGCCCTTTTGTGCAGTAGGTGGTTTGAATAATCCTGAAGCAGAAATATGCACACTCCGTTTACTTTCAACTCCTGCAAATTCCGGTAGGCAGCAAGCACTTTTTCCGTGTCTTGGAAATTGTGAAACCGGAATATGATCTGTCTTGGCGGCTGCCTTGCTGGCAGCTTGGGGGCAACCGTTCTGTGCGCTGTCTCTAATTTATGCCTTCCTCCTTTCACCTGTAAGCCCAATAATTTTAGGAAGACCCACTGAGCAGAATTCCATAACACTGGCACCCTCATTACCTTCAGGCACCCCCGGAATTCTTAAATTCAAGCGCCTGTGGTAGTTCTCCTGGTAGTCCATCAATTCTTTCATTTCTTTGTTCTCTTTTTCAAGCACCCCAACCCTTCCATGTAATGAATTCACCATGTCTTCTAGGTGGGAGATGCGCTCCTCAGTTTCAGCAATTCTGGAAGCTTGTGCCTCCGACTGGTCTACGAGTGATTGCAGCCTCATATCTAGGGTGCTCTTGAGTTTGTTCAGCCTGGAGTCCAATGCAGCCATTAGTTGTTCTGTCACCTCTCTGCCGAGAGATGCCATTTCAGCCACTGAGAGGGAAATCTAACCTCCCGAGGAGGCCTGAGTGGCTGTGGCTTGCTTCTTGGCATTTTTACCGGCCCCTTTCTGCGATCTGCCAGTTCCTCCCGTGATATATTCATCCATCTTCACTACCGCTCTCATCAGGATTTTAACCTTAAATGGCTCAGTCCTAACCAGAAAGAATTCAGATCCTCCTAGCCGATGCCAACCTCACTCAGCTTATTGCTGAACCCACGAGACTCAACACCAAATCTGGAAACCACTCACTTCTAACCCCAGTAATGCTTGGTATATTCATAACTTTATGCAGTAAACCTGAGGGGTTGGACTGCTCGGAGAGATGGAACACATACAAATGAGTAGAATTCTTTGCACGTGAGCATCTTTCAAACACTGCCTCAACCAACTGTAGTGTTCTTACCTCTTCAGATTTTTCTCTCTGCCTGAAAGTCTGGTCTCTCGGAGTTTTCGTCGCCCTCATTCGCATGAAGAAACTGCAAACTTATAAAAATAAGTATATTTTCTTTTTCTTATACTGTCTCTACTGATTGTTAGTTAAATTACTTAGTTGTGGTTAAAATTTATTTTCCCGGTTCCTCTCAGTTCAGGAAAACCGTGAGGGAACTGGGCTAGTTTTAGTCAAACCAGGAGTTCTCTGATTAAAGAGCCATATATTTGTGTTATTTTATATATTAGTTTTAAGTATTTTGTAACCGTTTTTTCTCGGTTACTGAACCGCCATTCTTAGATCATCTCCTTGGTTCAGTTACATCGGTTCCGGAACTGACTGCAAGTAAAAAAAACAAAACTCTTTTTCATTAACGGTTGGTGTTCTCCGTTCTTGAGTATTATGTCGGAGAAACCTAAAAAGAAGACCGGGAAGCCCGGCTTTAAAAAATGTAGTAAGTGTGGAGATGTTTTTGCAAAAGCCGACAAGCACACTTTATGTGTGACTTGTTTGGGGTTTGAACACCTTGATGAGGATTGTGACATATGTACGTTATTCCCAGATAACTGTGGAAAAACACCTTGAAAGGCTAAAAAAGAAAGTTACATGGGGTCCCTCGGGCTCTGACGAGCCTACACCCCAATCTATTGTGGCTGAACCCACAAATGTGACTACCCCTGCCCCTGATAGGGTGAAAAAGGGACAAAAAGAGGTAATGAACCAGCTGACTCTCCGGTTCCCTCAAAGAATGCTAAAAAGCTTAAGCATGCAGAACCCTCCCCTGCTAAACCAGGGACTTCTGCACGGGTTCCTACTATGTCTTCGGCCCAGGAGATTGCCCAGGCGTTTAAGATAATTCAAACTCTGCAAGGCATCATTCCTCCTCAACAGCCTCCTGCCCCTCCTCAGGGTCCCCAGGCTGGCAGTAATGTGCTGTCCTCCTTGCTGGAGGAGCAACTTTATGAAGAGGATGAACCCATACTACCAGAAGTGTCCCCTGAACAGGACTTTGGTTTGCCTCCTGGGGTGTCTGAGGATTACTCCTCACATTTCACCTTTATAAGAAGGATGGCAGATGCTCTGGACATTGTCACAACAGAGCAAGTGGAGGATTAGGAGGAATTAGAGTACTTAGAAATGATGGGGTTAACATCCACAAAAACCCTCCTCTTGCCAGTCTACAAATTCTTCAAAAAAGATGCTTTGAAGCTCTTGTAGACCTCTAACTCCATCCCTCCAATTGACAGGATGACGACCAAAAAATATCAACTGGACTGGAAAGGAGCTGGATTTCTCTTTTACTATCCAGACCATCAAGGAGTAATACAGCAGGCAGCCTGTGATAAGGTTAGGGTCCCTCTATCCTCCCACCCTCCAGACAAGGACTCTAGAAAGGTGGACAGTATGGCCAAGAAAGGTTATTTATCAGCTCCCTTGGCTATTAGACTGGCACATTTCCAGCTTATGCTGCCCAGTATCAAAAATCACTGTGGCAGTCTGTACTAGCCATGTCTCAAAAGGCCCCCTCACCCTTGTCAGAAGACCTGGCTGAAACTACCAGGTTTGGGCTGGAGGCAGCTAAATATCAGTTCCAGATGGCTGCTGACACCAGTGACACTGCAGCCAGATGGATGGCTAACACAGTGGCACAGATGAGGTTTGCTTGGCTCAGGGCCACAACCCTCACTCAGGATACACAGTCCAAGGCACTGGATTTTGCCCTGGAGGGAAATTCATTTTCTGGGGAATCCACTGTTGCCTGTGAAAAAGGAAGATGAGTATAAGGCCATCTACAGAAGCAACTTTGCTAAAGAGAGAGCTTCCTCATCCACCAGGCCCTATGGGGGGGGGGGGGTCAGGGCAGGTCCTTTTTTTTTTTTTTTTAACCAGGCCCTTCTTCCAGCCAGCAGCTTTGCCTCAGTACCAGCAGTACCCACAGCAGGGATACTCCAGAGGTAAGAGCAGTAGGGGCTCCAGGCGGGGGTCTCAGACCCAACCTCAGCCCCAACCAAAGCAGAATCCCTGAGGC
Source organism: Neoceratodus forsteri (assembly GCA_016271365.2). Taxonomy (NCBI): domain Eukaryota; kingdom Metazoa; phylum Chordata; order Ceratodontiformes; family Ceratodontidae; genus Neoceratodus; species Neoceratodus forsteri. The sequence goes on from CM028134.1 coordinate 151,404,032, forward strand.
TCAGGCCATCTCTTCCCTCCCTGTTGGAGGCAGACTGTCCCACTTCCTCCAGGCTTGGCTAAGCATCATCACAGACAAGTGGGTTCTGGAGGTAGTAGGTCAGGGTCTGTCCCTGGATTTCAAATCCTTTCCTCCTCAGAAGACCAGGGTTTCAGACAACATGAAGTCTTGCTGTATTCTGACTATTGCAGTGATCACCAACCTTTGAACTGCCCCGGAGAACAAAGAGTTAACTTTCCATGCAGGGCATGTAACGCTGAGCTCGAGCTCAGTTGAAGCCTCTGTCTGCTGTTTAAACTCCAACCGTCAGATTCTTTACTCCGTCTCACTGAACAGTCGTTCCGGAGATTTCTCCTTTGCTCGGTTCAAAAAAGTCGGTTAAAGTGTCGTTTTTTTGCTCGGTTTTGATCGAATTTCTGCTACTGAACCTGTCGGTCAAGTCTCTGTCTGTGGTACCGTGAGTACTAGATAGGTTTTGTATTTAGTTTCTGTGTGGAACTTGTAAACATTGGATCGGTTCGGTTTGAACCGATCAGTTTGGTGTTAAATACTACTGAAATTATTAGAGTGTGGTAACCGGTTCGTATCGGTTCTAAAAAAAAAAAAAAAACGGATTTCATTATGGTTTTTTCCAAGACCTGTGACACGGTCAGGAACCGATAGGGGTGTTTTGCCTGGCAGATTGCCGAAAAAAGGGTAAGTTGTGGGTAGGATTGGCCATGTCTGAGAAACCCAAGAAAAAAAACGGGCCCACTGGTTTTCAACACTGTAGTGTGTGTGGGGAAGCCTTTGCTAAGTCTGATTCTCACACCACCTGTATTTATCGTCTGGGGTTTGACCACCTCAATTCAGACTGCCAGATTTGTAAAAGTTTTCCCAAAGCTACCCTGGATAAGAGAGGAGGTAGTCTGAGGGAAAGGGAGGCCGAGAAGTCTGCTGACCCAGATGGCCAGCCCGGTTCGGTTCCGACCTAACCAGAAGGAGTGCCCTCTGACCAGGGTGAAACTTCTTCGGGCAAAAGGAGAACCAATTCTGAGGAGTCAGTTCCTGCTAAAAGAAAGAAAAGGGAAAAATCATCTGGTTCAGATCCACAAGTTCTTTCTCTGACCGCTGATGAAATAGCCAACGCGATAAGGATAGTTCAATCACTAACTTCGGTTCCGGCCGAACCGGCACCATCTGTCAGGGGCTCGGTTCGGTCAGTTCCCCTGGTTCCAGATTATACCTTAGAGTAATTTTATGAACCAGAGGAGAAGGAAGGAGAGTATGAGGATAATGATGATGTTGGTGATTATGAAAGTCTGGACGTGCCTATCGACCCGGACATCTCCCCAGACAGACCTTCAGGTGTTTCTCCTCCTAGGCTTTCTGAGTCCCCTTCCCATTTTATGTTTTACAAGAAAGTGGCTGAAACCCTCCAGCTTCCAATGGAAGAAGCAGTAGAGGATCAGGAGGAGCCTGATTTTGTAGAGATGATGGACATCCCAGAGTCCAGGAGATTGTCTATTCCCCTCCATAAATCTTTTGGGAAACAGACATTTAAAATTTTAAAGACTCCTAATTCCATATCTCCTTTGGACAGAAGAATGGACAAGAGGTATACCCTTTCAGGCTCAGATACGGAGTTCCTTTCCCAGCAGTGCAGCCATGTAGGGATAGTGCAGGCTGCTGCCTGTGATAAGGCAAATATTCCCTTGGCTTCACACCCCCCCAGATAAGGACTCATGGAGGACTGATGCCATGGCAAAGAAGCAGTACATGGCAGCATCCTTGGGACTCAGGCAGGATAACTATGTGGCCTACACAGCTAGATACCAGAAGTCCAGGTGGGACACTGTGCTGGCTCTGGCTAAACAGGCCCCTGACCAGCTTGCCAAGGAGCTGGAGCAGGTGGCTGCAGATGGGATTGAGGCATCCAAGGTGCAATTTCATGCTGCTGTGGACTCCAGTGATGTTTCTTCTAGAGTAACGGCTACACCTGTGGCCCTTCGGAGGATGGCTTGGCTCAGATGTACTAGCCTATCACAGGATACCTATGCAAGGCCATGGCTTTCCCTGTCTCTGTTTGGGGGAGCAGACAGAGAACTACATAAAGAAGATTGACGAGTACAGGACCACCTACAGGAGTGCTCAGGCCAAAGAAAGGCAAGCCACTCCTCAGAGGCAGCATTTCAGGGGCAGGGGCAGGCCCTTTCAAAGGCCCTTTTACCAAGCCCAGGCCTCCTCTTCTGCTTATGCTCAGAGGGGGTTCTTTAGAGGGAGAGGCAGACAGGATATGAGCAGGTCTGCTTCCACCCCTCAGCCTAAAGCCCCTGCCAAGCAGACACCCTGATGTGTCTGCCCAGGCCGATTCTCCAATACCTGTAGGGGGCAGGCTGGCTTACTTTGTCCAGGACTGGAAGTCTTTAACATCAGACAAGTGGGTCCTAGAAGTATATAAGCCAGGGACTGGTTCTCAGCTTCAAAAAATTTCCCAAGATGAGAACCAGATCCTTTCCACCTGCCAATCCATCAGAGACCCTTGCCCTAGAGGCAGAGGTTTCTTCCCTCTTGGCTCTCAGAGCCATAGAAAGGGTTCCTACCCTACACAGGGGCAAAGGATTGTACTCCAGGTACTTCCTAACCCCCAAAAAGACAAGAGAATGGCGGCCCATCCTGGATCTGAGATATCTAAACAAGCACCTTTTAAAGCCAAAATTCAAAATGGTGACTCTGGGAATAATTCTGCCCTTTCTAAGGCCAGGGGACTGGCTGGCCTCCCTGAACCTCAAAGATGCCTATTTTCACATTTCCATCAGGTGCTCCCACAGAAAGTACCTCAGGTTCGAGTTGCCCTCAGGCCACTATCAATTCAGAGCAATGCCGTTCGGCCTAACATCAGTCCCAAGGGTGTTCATAAAGTGCCTGTCAGTAGTGGTTGCTTTCCCAAGGAGAAAAAAGATCTCCATTTTTCCATACTTGGACGACTGGCTCATAGTGGGTCAGTCTCCAGACCAGGTCAAGTCACATCTTCAGATAACTCAGCAACTGCTTACTTCCTTAGGATTCCTCCTAAACCTTCCAAAGTCAGTTCGAGCCAGTACAGCTCCTCACCTTTATAGGGACAGAGATGGATACAATAAGAGCAAAAGCCTTCTCTCCCCTGGACAGGGCAAGGACCCTTATAGAACTGGCCTTTTCTTTCACCCTTCAGGTGTCTCGACCAGCAAGGCACTTCTTGCAGTTCCTGGGCCACATGGCAGCCTCTACAGCAGTGGTCCAAGGGGGCAAGATTCCAGATGAGGGACATTCAGTTCCACTTGAGAGCCTTCTGGTCCCAAAGAAAGGATTCCCTTACCAAACTAGTCCCAGTGACTCGAACCCTGATCCAGGCTTTGCAATGGTGGCAGGATCAGGACAATTTAAGATGGGGAGTTCCTTTTGTCACTCAGTCTCATTCACTAATCCTCACCACCGACGCCTCCCTCTTGGGCTGGGGAGCCCACTTGGGGGGATCTTACCACCCAAGGGCTGTGGTCACCTCAAGAATCTCTGCTTCACATCAATCTCTTGGAACTCAGAGCAGTATTTCTGGCACTGCAAGCTTTTTCCAAATATGTACAGGACAAGGTGGTCCAGATCAGAACAGACAATACCACCACAATGTGGTACATCAACAAGCAAGGAGGCACTCAGTCTACAGCCTTGTGCACAGAAGCAATGAAATTGTGGTCTCTGGCCTATTCCCTGCAAACCTCTCTGATAGCAGTTCACCTCCCAGGGAAGGACAATGTCCTAGCAGATGCTCTTAGCAGGATATCTCAGGGCCACCACGAATGGTCCCTAGATCCCCTAATTTTGAAAGTGATTTTCTCCAGATGGGGCACTCCACAGATAGATCTTTTTGCAGCCCCAGACAATCACCAACTTCCTCTCTTTTGTTGCAGACCCCCAGTCTTGGGCTCAGTCCCCTTGGATGCTCTGGTTCTGAATTGGGAAGGGAAGTTCAAACACCATGAAGTCTTGCTATGTTATAACAATAGCAGTCAGCCACTGCAGCTGAACTGCCCCGGAGAGGAAGGAGTTAACTCCAGAAGATCTGGAGTTCTACAGCGCGAGGGCGCTGTGCCCAAAGCTCTATCTGGCAGTTTCAAATGAAACTGTCAGATTCTTTACTCCGCTTCACTGAACAGTCGCTCCGGAGATCAGCTCCTTCAGCTCGGTTCATTCTCGGTTCAAGAGAGTAGTTTTCGGTTCATTTGAACCGGCAAAAGTCATTATTTTTACCGCATTTCGGTTCTAAAGCTCTATCTGGTAACCGTAAGTACAAAAATTTCAAGTCTGTGTGGAAAATTAATTATCGGTTCGGTTTTGAACCGATCGCTTGGTTTTTTCTGCCTTTTAAAACTGTACTGTGGGTTTTAGAGTGCGGTTCCCGGTTCTTATCGGTTCTAAAAACCGAAATTATTACGGTTTTTTCAAATACCCGTGACACGTTAGGAACCGACTAGAGTGTCTTGCCTGGCACTGCCATCAAAGGCAAGTTTTGGTTAGGCTGGCATTATGTCTGAGAAACCCAAAAGAAAAACCGGCCCACTGGGTTTCAACACTGTGATGTCTGTGGGGACGCCTTTGCCAAGGCTGACCCACACACCACTTGTGTCTATTGTCTGGGGCTGACCACCTCCGTCAGACTGCCAGGTGTGTAAAATTTCCCTGCAGCCACCCTGGAGAAGAGATTGGGCCGGCCAGGAACGAGAGGCCAAAAATCCGCTGACCTGGATGGCCAGCCCGGTTCAGTACCCACTGACCAGAGGAGTGCCCTCTGACCAGGGCAGACTTCTCGGCAAAGGAAGACTGGTTCAGAGGAACCAGTCCCAAGTAAAAGACAAAGAAATCAGGAGGTTTGGAGTCCAGAATTGTGTCTCCAACTGCTGCAGAGATAGCTAAAGCCATTCAGATTGTCCAGTCACTGTCTCAGGGATCTGTAGAACCACCAACAGTTGGTAAAAGGTTGGTTCTGCTCAGTCCCAGTGGTTCAGGATTTTGAAGTTGAGGATTTTTATGAACCACAGGAGGGGAGGAGGAATTTGATCAATATATGTGTGGCTGGGAGGGTCTGGACGTGCCCATTGAACCGGCATTTCTCCAGACAGACCTTTAGAATCTCCCCCTACTCTGTCTGAGTCCCCTTCTTTCTTTATTTTTACAAAAGGTTGCAGAAACCCTCCAGCTTCCTTTAGAGGAGGCTGTGGATGAGCAAGAGGAGCCTGATTATGTGGAAATGATGGATATTCCAGAGTCTAGGAGGTTGTCTATTCCTTTGCATAAGTCATTTAGGAAGCAAACAACAAAGATTTTTAAAATCCTCATTCTGTCCCTCCTGTAGATAAAAAATGGACAGAAGGTATACTTTGTCAGGCCTCGGATACAGACTTCCTTATTGAGCAGTGTAGTCATGTAGGTGTGGTACAAGCTGCAGCCTGTGACAAGGCTATTATTCCTCTGGCCTCACATCCTCCTGACAAGGATTCTAGGAAGATTGATGCCATGGCTAAGAAACAGTATATGGCAGTTTCTTTGGGACTCAGGCAGGCAAATTATATGGCTTATGTGGCTAGATATCAGAAATCTAGGTGGGACACAGTATTGTAGTTAGCCAAGCAGGCCCATGGCCAGCTGGCTAGTGAGTTGGAACAGGTGGCTGCTGATGGCATTGAAGCCTCTAAAGTTCAATTTCATACTGCTGTTGATGTTAATGATGTTTCCTCCAGGGTCATGGCCACTTCTGTAGCTTTCCGTAGGGTTGGCATGGCTCAGATGCACTAATCTGTCCCAAGATACTCAGTCAAAGGCTATGGATTTTCCTGTAGGGAAATTCTCTGTTTGGGAGCAAACAGAAAATTATATGAAAAGATGGATGAATACAGAACTGCCTACAAAAGTGCCCAGGCTAAGGACAAGCATGCCATGCCACAAGGCATGCTCCCAGAGGTAGGGGCAGACCCTTTTCCAGGCCTTTTTACCAATTTCAAGCCTCCTCTGCTGTCTCGCAGAGGGGTTTCTTCAGAGGCAGGGGTAGACGTGGCGCAAGTAGACCGTCTCCCTCCCCTCAGCCTAAGGCTGTTGCTAGCAGGCACCCTGATGGGGTGCCCAGGGCCGATTCTCCTGTACCAGTGGGGGCAGGTTGGCCTATTTCAGCCAGAGCTGGCTGTCCCTAACTTCGACAGATGGGTTCTGGAGGTAATAGGCCAGGGTCTGTTCTCAGCTTCAAATATTTTCCAAAGATGAGAGCCAGGCATTTCCCACCTGCAAATCCTTCAGAAGCCCTTGCTTTGGAAGCAGAGGTTTTTCTCTTCTGGTCTGCAAAGCAGTGGAAAGGGTTCCTCCTTGCCATCAGGGCAAGGGCTTTATTCAAGATACTTTCTTACCCCAAAAGACAGGAGAATGGCGGCCCATTCTGGATTTAAGATACTTGAACAAGCATCTGTTGAAACCAAAGTTCAGAATGTTAACTTGCAATGATATTGCTTTCCTAAGGCCAGGGACTGGCTAGCTTCCCTGGACCTCAAGGATGCCTATTTTCATGTTCTGATCAGGCCTTCCCACCGAAGTACCTCAGGTTCGAACTGCCCTCAGGCCACTACCAGTTCAGGGCAATGCCCTTCGGCCTTACCTCTGCGCCAAGGGTATTCACAAAATGTCTCGCTGTAGTAGTGGCTCATTTAAGAAGGCAAGGGGTTGCTGTGTTTCCCTACCTGGACGACTGGCTCATTGTGGGTCAGTCTCCAGGTCAGGTGAAATCCCACTTGCAAGTCACCCAGCAGATTCTCACTTCTCTGGGATTCCTGCTAAACTTACCAAAGTCAGTTCTGGAACCAGTTCAGGCCCTAACTTTCATAGGCGCAGAATTGAACACAAGGTTAGCCAGGGCCTTTCTTCCCTCGGAAAGGGTGGACAGACTCCATCGCCTGGCATCCTCCTTTCTTCCTGCGGGTCTCGACCAGCAAGGCATTTTCTGCAACTCCTCGGGCACATGGCTGCTTCCACAGCTGTTGTGCAGGGAGCAAGATTCCAGATGAGGGACATTCAGTTCCATTTGAGGGCCTATTGGTCTCAGAGGAAGGACCCCTTACCAAATTGGTCCCAGTTACTCAAACCCTGATCCTGGCCTTACACTGGTGGCAGGATCAAAGCAATCTGAAACAAGGGGTTCCTTCATTCCCATTTCTCCTCCCTCACCCTCACCACGGATGCCTCCCTGTTAGGGTGGGGGCTCACCTGGCGACCTTACCACTTAGGGAGTGTGGTCTCCTCAGGAATCTCTGCTCCACATCAATCTCTTCTGGAACTCAGAGCTGTCTTTTAGCTCTTCGGTCTTTTCAGATTCTGTCCAGAACAAAGTGGTTCAAGTCAGGACAGACAATACCACCACAATGTGGTACATCAAAAGCAAGGGGCACTCGGTCTTCAGCCTTGTGCACGAAGCAATGAAGTTGTGGTCTCTGGCTTATTCCCTGAACACCTCCCTGATAGCGGTTCATCTCCCAGGAAGGACAATGTGCTGGCGGACGCCTCAGCAGAATTTCTCAGGCCATCACGAATGGGCTCTGAATCCACAAGTACTGGGGTCTGTCTCTTGCCAGTTGGGGCACTCCTCAGATAGATCTTTTCATGCCCCAGACAACCACCAACTTCCTCTTTTTTGCTGCAGGCCTCCAGTTCTGGGCTCAGTCCCTCTGGATGCCTTTCTGTTGGATTGGAAAGGGAAGTTCCTGTATGCCTTCCCCCCCTTTCCTCTCCTTTTCAGGGTACTAGTGAAAATCAGATCTCAACCTTGCAGAGTGATTCTGATTGCCCCAGATTGGGCCAGACAGCCCTGGTACCCTCTGCTCCTGTCCCTGGCAGTCCACCCTGCCCTGAGCCTGCCCAGAGTTCTCGACTTACTGGCCTGTGCACAGGGGAGAGTGTGGTATCTGGACCTCAAGTCCCTCCACCTCAAGGCTTGGCTCTTGAGGAGCTAGAATTTGCTGATTTACACCTTTCTCAAGGTGTTATGGATATTTTAAAGGCTTCAAGGAAGCCTTCCACTAGGGCCACTTATAATTCTAAGTGGAAGAGGTTTTCCATCTGGTGCTCTGAGAGGCAGATTACCCCAGAATCTGCTGATCTTCCCATTCTTCTGGAATATTTGGTCCATCTGAATTCCTTAGGCCTTAGACCAGCTACCCTGAAGGTTCATCTGGCAGCTGTTCTGCTTTTGTGTCAGCAGGAAGCCTGCCTCCTTTCTTCTCACCCTGTGTTCTCCAAGTTTTTAAAGGGTTACTACACTAACCTCCTTTCGGGAACCAGCTCCGCCTGGGACCTGAATATTTGCATTGCTCAGTTAATGCAACCCCTTTGAGCCTCTGTCTTCAGCAGAACTCAAGTATTTAACTCGGAAACCGCTTTTCTAGTAGCTATCACCTCTGCCAGACGCATAAGTGAGTTACAGGCCCTGTCAGTGGAAGAAGATTTTATCTCTTTCCACAGAGATAAGGTAGTCCTTAGGACTAATAGAAAGTTTTTGCCTAAGGTGGTTTCTGATTTCCACCTGAATCAATCTATCTCCCTCCCAGTATTTTTCACTGAGCATTCTTCCTCAGGTGAGAGGAGACTGCACAGCTTGGATGTCAAAAGGGCATTAAGTTACTATCTAGAGGGCACCAGAGGTCATAGGTTCGAATCCCTCCAACTGTTTCTTACCTATGGCGAGGTTGGCAAAGGGAAACCTGCCACTAAGAGAACAATTGCAAGGTGGATTGTCTCTTGTATCCAATTTTGTTATCAGAAACTGGGTAGAGTACCCCCCTCAGGATTGAGGCCCACTCCACCAGGGTAGCAGCTGCGTCTCTAGCGGCTGCTAGAACATTCCTATTCTGGAGATTTGTCAGTTGCTACCTGGAAGACAGTGTTCACACCTTTACTAAGCATTATTCCTGGATGTCCAGTCCAGGAGAGATGCTCAGTTTGGCACAGCTGTGCTTCAGAGCCTCATTTCTAAGTAGGTTCTGACCTCCTCCATGGAGGTACTGCTGTGTATTCTGTTATTGTTATAATATAGCAAGACTTCATGGTGTTTGAAGAAAAATTACTCACCTTAGTAATTGCTTTTCTTCTCATGGAGTCTTGCTATATTATAACCACCTCCCTCCTGCCCCTCTCAGAACTTCTACTTGGGTAGAGGTGGCAAATTGGTGCAAGCACTGTGTCATGCCATTTTAGTTTTCCCCTAACCCTGTTTTCCTTTGGGTTAGGGATCTAGATTGTTCATTTAGGTTATTTTTTATTGCCCCCTTCTTGGACTTGAGTCTTGGGGGGAAGGGGGGTTCATATGTGCTTGTCAAGGGTGGTAAAACTAACCATAATACCATCAACCTTTGTTATTATGGTTCTGGGTGTTTCTTTGTTGTTTATATTGTTGTTATTACTACTAGTAGGTTAGCCTTAGGCTAGTGTAGTTTTTCCACACAGACTTTTTTCCGTCCTTTGATGTTGGCTTCGTAAAGATCTGACAGTTTCATTTGAAACTGCCAGATAGAGCTTTGGGCACAGCGCCCTCGCGCTGTAGAACTCCAGATCTTCTGGAGTTAACTCCTTCCTCTCCGGGGCAGTTCAGCTGCAGTGGCTGACTGCTATTGTTATAATATAGCAAGACTCCATGAGAAGAAAAGCAATTACTAAGGTGAGTAATTTTTTCTTCCTGTATGCTTCCCCCCTTCCCTCTCCTGTTCAAGGTGCTAGTCAAGATCAGGTCTCAACCATGCAGAGCGATTCTGATTGCTCCAGACTGGGCCAGACAGCCCTACTATCCACTGTTGCTGTCCTTAGCAGTCCATCTTCTCATATCTCTTCCCAGGAAGGAATTTCAACCTGCTGACATCCTCTCAGGGAAGGATTTGGTATCCGAATCTCAAATCTCTCAATCTCAAGGCCTGGCTCTTGAAGAGTTAGAGTTTGCTGATCTGCACCTCTCTCAAGGTGTTATGGATATTCTTAAGGCTTCTCAAAAGCCTTCCACCAGAAAGACTTACAACTCCAAATGTAAAAGGTTCACTATTTGGTGCTCTAATAAGCATATTTCTCCAGAATCTGCTGGGTTGCCTACAGTCCTGGACTATATGGTTTATCTTAATGGCTTGGGACTTAGACCAGCTACACTTAAAGTGCATCTGGCAGCTGTTTCTGCCTTCTTGTCAGTAGGCAAGCCCTCTCCTCTGTCAGCCCATCCTGTATTTTGTAAATTATTCAAGGGATTGCTGCACACCAGTCCCCCCCTTTAGGGACCCTTCTCCTGCTTGAGACTTGATGTTTGCATTGCTCAGCTTATGCAACCACCCTCCGAGCCTGTGTCCTCTGCAGAGCTTAAGTACTTGACTTGGAAAACTGTTTTTGGTAGCCATTACCTCTGCCAGGCGCATCAGTGAATTGCAAGCCCTGTCAGTGGAGCCTGATTTCATCTCTTTCCATAGAGATAAAGTGGTCCTAAGAACTGACAGGAAGTTTTTGCCTAAGGTGGTTTTGGATTTCCACCTTAATCAGTCTATGTCTCTCCCAGTTTTCTTCACGGGAGGTTGCACAGCGTGGATGTAAAAAGGGCCCTTAGCTACTACATAGAGCGCACCAAAGGTCACAGGTTTGAGTCCCTCCAGTTGTTCCTCACTTATGGAGAGGTTGGTAAGGGCAAACCTGCCACTAAAAAATCTGTTGCCAGGTGGATTGTCTCTTGTATACAATTCTGCTATGAAAAATTGGGTAGAACCCCACCCTCAGGCATGAGGGCTCACTCTAATAGAGGTACAGCTGCTTCCCTGGCTGCTGCCAGGGATATTCCTATCTTAGCAATCTGTCAAGCAGCCACCTGGAAAACAGTCCATACATTCACCAAGCATTACTCTCTGGATACCCAGGCTAGGAGTGATGCTCGGGTTGGCACAGCAGTACTCCAGAGCCCTTTCCCAAAGTAGGTTCTGTCCCTCCTCCATGGAGGTACTGCTTGGTAGTCTGCAATAGTCAGAATACAGCAAGACTTCATGTTGTTTGAAGAAAAAATTACTCACCTTAGTAATGTTGTTTCTTCTAATGGAGTCTTGCTGTATTCTGACCTCCCCCCGCCTCCCCTCTCAGAACCTGGTTTTTGGGATGTGGGTGGGCAAGAGCAGTGTTGGCACCTAGAGGTGCCCCCTTCTCACCCTCCTTTTATTTTGGGTGTGTGTTGTGTTTTGTTTTTTGGGTTTCCTGACTTGAGTCTTTGCTTTGAAACCAAAAAAAACTAATAAATTTAGTTGCCAGTTGGCTAGTGTGAGTTTTACAGTTTCCACACAGAACACCTATTGAGTATAGCTCATAAAGATCTGACGGTTGGAGTTTAAACAACAGCAGACAGAGGCTTCAACCGAGCTCGAGCTCAGCGTTCCATGCCCTGCATGGAAAGTTAACTTTTTGTTCTCCGGGGCAGTTCAGAGGTTGGTGATCACTGCAATAGTCAGAATACAGCAAGACTCCATTAGAAGAAACATTACTAAGTTGAGTAATTTTTCCTTTCAGTTCACCTTCCCTGGCAGAGAAATCACTGCTAGAAGCAGAGGTTCAAAATCTGCTACAACTCAGAGCAGTGGAACCAGTTCCTACCACTCCGGGAGGAAGGGGTTTTTACTCCAGATACTTTCTAATGACACAGAAAAATGGGGAGTGGTGGCCAATATTGGATCTCAGAGCTTTAAACATGCACCGGAAAAAAAAAACACAAAGTTCAAAATGGTAACTTTGGCCTGGATAGTGCCAACAATCCAAAAAGGGAACCGACTGGCATCACTGGACTTGAAAGATGCCCATTTCCACATCCCCATAAAGGAATCTTACAGAAAATATCTAAGATTCAGACTCCCTTCAGGCCATTACCAGTTTTTAACCCTGCCTTTTGGCCTTTCTTCGGCCCTTAGGGTATTTACAAAGTGCCTAGCAGCTGCGGTGGCACATCTTCGAAGGCAGGGAGTAACTGTTTTTCCATAGCTGGATGACTGTCTGGTGATAGGCAATCACCAGACCAAGTCAAAACTTCTCTAAAAGTCACCCAAGATCTTTTGGAGTCTCGGTTTCATAATAAGCCAGAAAAAAATCTGTCCTACTCAAATATTGCAGTTCATAGGGGCAAAAATCAACACTCTGCTGGGCAGAGCCTTCTTGCCCCGTGACAGGGTTCAAAGTCTTCAGTCAATAGTGAATTCTTTCAGACTGCACAAGCCAAGAACTGCCAGGCAGTTCCTACAGCTGTTGGGCCACATGGCTGCATCAACAGGCACAGTGCAGGGCTCCAGATTTCATATGAGAGACATCCAGTTTAGTCTCAGGGCTCACTGGAGTCAAAAGAAAGATCCCTTTCCGAAGCTCATTCCAGTAACAGGGTCACAGTTGCAGGCCCTTCTGTGGTGAAAAAAGGAATCCAACTTAAGACAAGGAGTTCCTTTTCAGAAAGAGAATCCCTCAGTGGTTCTCACAACATATGCATCCCTCCTGGGCTGGGGTGCCCACTTAGGGGATCACACAACCCAGGGCACCTGGTCAGCAGCAGAGTCCCTTCAGCACATAAACTTACTGGAACTCAGATCAGTGTTGCTAGCTCTAAACGCTTTTTCTTCTCTGGTACTGGGCAAGGTGGTACAGATCAGAACAGACAGTGCTACCACAATGTAAACAAGCAGGGAGGCACCAGATCAGGCCTGCTCTGTACAGAAGCCATGCAAATTTGGACTTTGGCCTACTCATTGGGAGTATCCCTGCGCTTGCCATGGAAGGACAACACTCTGGCAGATGCATTGAGTCAAATCAACCAAGCCCATCACGAATGGATATTAAACAAACAGGTGGTACAAGTTATTTTCAGGAGGTGGGGCACTCCAGAGATAGACTTCTTTGCATCTCACCAGAACCACCACCTGCCACAATACTGTTGCAGACCACCAGGTTAGGGCACACTACCTCTGAATGCCCTGATTCTAGACTGGTCAGGGAGGTACCTGTATGACTTCCTTCCTTTCCCTCTGGTTTTCAGGGTGTTATTGAAGATCAGATTTAACTACGCTTCTCTGATCTTGATAGCTCCAGACTGGCCCAGGCAGCCATGGTACTGTCTTCTGCTTTCTATGTCTGTCACCAAACTAATACATTTGCCTTGGAGGCAGAATCTCCTGACCTCCAATCAGGGAACGCTGTTGTTTCCAAATCTCAAGTCCCTCAATCTCAAAGCCTGGCTCTTGAGGAGCTAGAATATGCCGATTTAAATCTCTCTGAGGTGGTGTTAAATATATTAAAAGGTTACAGAAAACCTTCCACTAAAAAACCTATTCTTCCAAATGGAAGAGATTTTCTCTCTGGTGCTCAGGTAGAGATTTAGTGCCAACTCAGGCTGGAGTCCTAGTTGTTTTAGATTATCTTACTCATTTGCATTCCCAGGGTTTACAGCTCAGTTCTTTAAATGTTCATCTTGCAGCAGTATCTGCTTACCTTTCTGCTGGTGCAAAAGTGACAATGGCATCAGAGCCAATTTTTGAGAGGTTCTTTTGCATCCCCCCCCACAGGGCACCAGTGCTTGCATGGGACCTTAATGTGTGTATAGCTAAACTCTTGGGCCATCCCTTCGAGCCCATGGCTACTGCTCATCTGAAATATATTACATGGAAAACAGTTTTTCTAGTGGCAATCACTTCTGCAAGAAGAATCAATGAGCTCCAGGCTCTTATGTATTGATCAGGACTATATACCATTTCATAGAAACAAGGTAGTCCTCAGAACAAACAGAAAGTTTCTCCCTAAAGTGGTTTCAGATTTTCATTTGAACCAAACCATTACTCTTCCTGTCTTTTTCACAGACCATGCCAGCTCTGGCGAAAGAATACTTCATAGTCTGGAAGTAAAAAGGGCTCTCAGTTATTAAATGACAGCCACTAAAGGCCATAGGCAGGATAGGAAACAACTATTCCTTACATATGGGAATGTAAGAAAAGGCAATCCAGCCTCAAAAAGGTCCATCTCTCAATGGATAGTCCAGTGTATTCAATTCTGCTACATTAAAGCAGGTAGGGATCCCCCAACTGGGTTGAGGGCACACTCTACAAGAGGAACAGCTGCTACCCTGGCAGCTGTCAGGGAGGTTCCATTAGTGGATATTTGCAAAGCAGCTACCTGGAACACAGTACACACCTTTACAATGCACTACAACCTGGATATTTGATCCAGAGGTGATGCTAGGTTTAGCACAGCAGTCCTGCAAAGTCTGTTTCCAAAATAAGTTCTGTGGCCACCTCCTGTGGTACTGCTTGGTAGTCTGCATAAAGTTATGAATATACTGAGCATTACTGGGGTTAGAAGAAAAAAAAATACTTACCATAGTAATCTTGTTTCTTCCCAGTGATGCTCAGATATTCATAACTTCCCTCTCTTCCTCCCCTTCCAGAACTTCAGCCTCTGCACTCCGCATACTGGTGCCACCAAGCCATAATATGATTTTAGTGCATATCCTCTGCACAGTCACATTTTTAAACAGAGTTTCATGTGTTTTCTCTTTAGAGTTTCTCTGATGTTGTTTATGGTAAATATTTTTATTGTTCCTCCCTTTGGAGGTTTATGCTAGTACCATACTTTAATTAGGGGTAACCCCAATTTTATAATTATTAATGATAACGATAATTTCTTAAAGCCTGACTTCCTGGCTCCATACAAATCTGAAGAGGTTAGAACACTACAGTTGGTGGAGGCAGTGTTTGAAAGATGCTCATATGCAAAGAATCCTACTAATTTGTATGTGTTCCATCTCTCTGGGCAGTCCAACCCCTCAGGCTTACTGCATAAAGCTATGAATATCTGAGCATCACTGTGAAGAAACAAGATTACTATGGTAAGTAATTTTTTCTTCTTGATTAGGTCCTTGTTACTTGTGCTGACCACATTCGAGCTGCAAGGGTCCTTCCTGACATCCTAAGTGGCCACTCACCGGTATACTGCATTTGGAAAAACAACCTCCCTAATCCCCTTCTAAAAATCACAGTAGCCAGAGACCTTACTTGCTTTGATGAGTCTGCCTTCATCCACAGCCTTACGTTAATAGACTAGAGACCTGTACATGATCTCCTTGACATCTACCAGGCCCTTGACTACCTTGTTAACAACTTTAACAGTGTAGTCAATAAGCACCCCCCCCCAAAAAAAATTTAGGGCTAAAGGAGTTTGTGCCAAGTGGCTCACTAGTGACCTCAGGAAGGACATGCAATCTTGTGACAAGGCCTGGGAACATTATAAGACCACCGGCAAATTGTCTGACTAGCAAACTTATAGGACCCTAAGAAATGCATGTCAACATAACCTAAAATGTGCTAAAAGGATATATCTAAAGACAGTATAGATTAAAAACCAGTCTGAAACCAAGAACTTCTGGACTCAGATCAGCTGGCTCCTCAAAGGCCGAGGTAGCACTTCAGTAACATATGTCATTTAAGGGTCAAGTCCTCTCTGAGCCCACATCTATTGCCTCTGGTTTTAACCAGTTCTTCACAGACCTTGATAGGTAGAAGTCCCTCTCAACTGTAAACTCCAGTAGCTCTCTGCCTCCTGCTGATATGCCGGTCCCTACGCCTCAACCAGAGTTCTACTTCAAATTGGTAACTAGAAATAAACGTCTTAAACTAATCAAAGGCTTAAAAGTTGATGCCTCCCCTGACTATGTCTCACTGGAACCTAAATTCCTAAAAAAAGCTGCACACATTGTTGCCACTTCTATTAAGCACCTCATTAACAAATCTCTTCTTCTGGGTGCTGTTCCTGAAAAAAAGGGGGTTTCTAAAGACTTAATTGATAACCATCAACCAATTACCCTGCTCAGTGCTCTTGCAAAAATCCAGGAGAGGTTGTTGTGTGATCAATTACAAGCCTTCCTTGACCATAACCATTCCCTGTCAAATGTCCAACAAGGGTTTCGCAAAAACCATGAAACTGACACAGCTCTGGTTGAGGTCACCTTTGACATCCTTAATGTCATGGCGAAGGTATGGTGACTGGAGCTGTTTCAATTAATCTTACTAAGGAGTTTGACTTAGTCATGACCTCCTCCTGTTGAAACTAAGGCACTCTGGTTTGGATGACTTTGCTTGCCTCTGGTTTAAGAATTACCTCTCTGGAAGAAAAGTGTGTAAAGAGGCTGGGCTCGAACTCTGTACTTAAGGAGATTTCCGCTGGTGTAACCCAGGGCTCTGTACTAGGCTCACTCCTAGTCTTTCTATTTATAAAAGACCTGTCCCTTAAATGTGGTGGTGCTTCAGTGCAGTTATGCGGATGGTGCCATAGTATACAGGTCCTCAAAGGACACTAACTGGATTAACACTCAACTGGGTAAGGACTTCTGCACTTCAAAGTATTGGATCCTGAAGAATAAACTCATTCTCAATACAAAGAAAACCAAGGCTGTGTTATTTGGTAATAAGAAACTGGGTCCAGAAAGACACCACTTAATCTGTCCACCATCAGTGGTTCTAATCTAGAGGCCATGCAATCATTTAAATACCATGGGGTGGTTTTAGATCAAAACATGTCCCTTAAATCCCATGAAGAGATATTGACCAAAACCCTAAACCAAAAGCTTGGTCTTCTATACAGGCTTGCCCCTTTCCTCTCCATCCCTGCTCATTTGGCAGTAGCAAACTGCACCCTGCTACCTATCCTATTCCATGGTTCCATGGTAATGCAATCCACCCCAGAATCCATGCTATCTAGACTAAAAATCCAGGGATCACCACAGTGGAGTGCTTTCCCATCTTGCGTGGCCATCCTTTGAAGCAAGACTGCACTATCCCCAATACTGTCTGACCTTTAAATTGCTGAAGTCTAGTGCTCCCCCCAGCTTAGCCTCTCTAATTCAGCCCAGGCAGCACGTCAGGTCCCTCAGATCTGCCAGTAGTCCCCTGTTGGACATCACTAGGGTTCGCTCTGCAGTTGGTAGTAGGTCCTTTTCCTTCTCTGCTCCCTCACTGTGGAACTACCTACCACTGGAGCTTTGTTCCTCTCCTAACATCAAAGTTTAAGAGACTTAAGCACTTATCTGTGGTCCAATGCCTTGCTGCTGCAAAGCTTGATTGGTACCTACTCTTTCTGACCTCTCTGTTATACCCTTGTGTAACTTTATATATGCACACTTATGTAATTTGATGCTCTTATTTAATTGCATTTAATGAGCTACATTGCATAGCTACCTGTTTCTGTATATAATTGTTGTTTCCTCCAACCCTGTACACTTTCAGCCCTGTACACTGTCATGTAATATTTACTCATTTTGTTGACGCAGCCCTAGATTATTTTATCACAACTTTCAACACTGTCTGTGACACCTACACACCAGTAAAAAAGCGTAAAATCAAAGCGCTCTCAAATCCCTGGCTCACGGCCAAACTACTGGCCCGGCTCAAAGCTCGGGACCACCTCTGGGCCATAGCCAGAGCCACAGGCTCCTTGACAGATATCCAGACGTATAAACAGGCACGAAACCAATGTACCAAACAAATCCGACTAATGAAGAGCTCCTATTTCAAAAATGCCCTCGCAAACTCCTGGGGTGATGGGAGATCATTCTGGGATAACATCAGAAATATCACGGGTTGCCGGCCTGGTGGCGCTGAGGGTTGAGGCACTGGTCGCCACACCTTGCACCACGTTGGCGACCCGTGTTCGGGAATGGGCATGGGTTGCCGTGGGTCGGCAGGGAGGAGATGGATTGAGCATCCAAGGGACTGCTCTCCATCTCCGGGGAGGGGGGATTTGGGCGGCCGGGGCTTGCCTGACCCCTAGCGGAGGCTGGGGGTCGACAGCACATAGCTGCAAGCTATGGGGGCGGGGGCGTGACAGGCAGCTTGATTGGGCGCCTGCGGGAGGTGCTGCACGCAGTCACTGGCGCTATTGCACGCCATGACCCGCCGTGGAAAACTGCAGAAAAAGAGAGCCCGCAGCACGGTTGTTCCTTCGCTGGCGCCATTCCTGGAAGGGCACCTCCTGGCATGGATCCGTTGGGGTGGGTTGAGTCACTCCACCACCCTGCCGCGGCGGTAAGTCACGGGTACAAGGGAGGGGGTCTGATGTCCGGGGATGGCGCTGGGGGGAACAACGGAGGGTTGTAGCCGGAGCTCTGGGGAGAGAAAAATAACACCCAAAAAAAAAAAAATATCACAGGTAAGCAGTCCAAATCCTCTCCCACTTTAATGACTGTCGATGGAACCACTACCCTGGACCCAATGGTCATGGCAAAGGCCTTAAATAAAACTTTCACTGACCTCAGTGGGGTCCTCCCACCGGACTTCTTCTCCGACATGGACTTGCCAAAACCAACATCTCCTACTGCCTCACCTGACCAACCGCTTTTCCACTTCAAAATAGTTAAGGCACATGAAGTCTATAAATATATAAAAAAGGCTATCTCTAAATCCAGAGCAAGCAGTGATACTATTGATCTTAAAATTCTGTCCCTTACCCTAGAAGAGGTAGTGCACCCACTCACCAAAATTTTCCATCTCTCCCTCTGCCTTAGTCAATTTCCCAGCAAATGGAAGTCTGCTATAGCCACACCAGTGTTCAAAAGTGGTGACAAGTCCCTACCAGAAAACTTTCGGCCTATATCTTTACTTCCACCCCTCTCCAAGGCCCTCGAACGCATTGTGGCTGACCAACTCTCAGACTACCTACATAAGTATAGCATACTCTGCTTGCAGCAACATGAATTTAGGAAAGCACACAGTACGTTGACTGCCCTACTGGAATTCTCAGGTGAAATTCACGCTGCCTTGGACAAAGGATATCAAACCGGAGCTGTTTTCATTGACCTAACAAAGGCGTTTGACACTGTTCACCATGGCTTACTTATCACACAACTACACAGTCTTGGGCTCTCAGAAGGACCAGGTGCCTGGGTTAAAAGTTACCTGGCCCAATGTTCTCAATCAATAAAAATCTCAGAAGTTCTCTCAGACTCAAAACCGATCCTCTCAGGTGTTCCACAGGGGCCAATCCTAGGCCCCCTCCTCTTCAGCCTTTTCCTAAACTCTCTCCCCAAATCCTACCTGGAACAAATAATCCTTTATGCTGACGCAGTGATTCTCTCCTCTCATAAGGACCCGAAACCCTTATTCCAGAGCCTGCAACTTGCTTTCTCCAATGTTGAAAAGTGGTTCCTAGATCACAAGCTGGTCCTAAATCACAAAAAAACAAAATCCATGCTTTTCTCCAGTCCACAAAATAGAAAAAGACAAATTCCACTTACTATCAAAACATACCCAGGAAATACCCTTGAACAAGTGTCAACATTTAAATACCTTGGAATCACCTTTGATCAAGGTCTTACCTTTGCGACCCACATTGATAACACAGCGAAAACGGTGAACCAGCGCATTGGTATCCTGTTCCGAAACCGGCAATTCGTTACCCAAGCTGCACTGAGGATTGCTATCCAAAGCTCTGTCATCTCAATCATAGATTATGGCTTAATTATCTATGGCTGTGCCACTACCACTGCACTAAGGCACATCACAACCACCCTAAACAAGGCCTGTTGGCTGCTCACTGGAGCACAAAGACGTACTCATACATGTGAGCTGTACTCTGAAACAGGATGGCTGCAACTCTCAAATCGCATAAAGTATCTCACATGCCTGATGGCAAAAACATCCATCTTGGGCCGCACTCCGCTGTGTATCCAAGATCTACTTTGCCCGAATACCAGCATCCATCCCACCAGAAGATCGGAACACCAGCCTCTCCAGGTCCCCAGATGCCAGACCACACAGGCCAAAGATCTTTTGCCTATCGTGCCCCCAGCTGGTCAATGCCCTGAGCTCGCTCATTACATCCTCCACGTCACTAGGAGCTTTCAAATCTATGCTTTACTCTCACCTCTCAGCCTCTAGCTCCTGTGACTGCCTTGACTAATGATTCTTCCCTCATGGCTGTTTTTACTGTTTTTCATCCTCCTCCTCTGCTCCTTTCTTGACAAAGGCATCTGTACCTCTAACTACTCTAAGTCTGCTCCCCTCTCCATATCTCCTACCCTTCCCACCGTGACCATTCTTCCAATGTTTTTTTTTTTTTCCTGTGATGTACTGTATTATACTGGCTTATTGAAACCTTTATAATTTGTTGACCATTCTGTGTAACATGTCTTGTTTGTTTGTACATTGATGACGTGGAACCTTTATAAAAGAGCCATTGGCTCAAAGGTAATAATTCCTAGAACAATAAACTAAACTCATTGTATTGTATCTAATACCTTGTTCTCCTTGTAATTTTGCCTCCTGTATCTGAGGTACTGTGATTTTGTTTTTCTGGGGGCAGATATGTGACTAATTCTGGGTCACCCTGAAAAAGGGATTCTGTTGTCTCAGTGGGTTAACCCGGTCACCAAAATGCAAATAAATAAATAAATATACGATCCAAAGTTAAATAGCCCAAAAATATATGCCCTAATGTTAAATAGCTTGAAAAACCAAAAGCAGGCTTCAGGAGCTGAAAAAGGGAAAGTACAGCAGCAATTCTGAAAACTCAAGTGGCAGCCAGTGCCCAAGGTCATGGTATGAGGTATGGCAACATTTTTTCAGAAGCGGAGCAGCTTGAGTCCTCCTGCTGCACATAGATTGCTTTTACCTATGATTTTGACTGCACAAAAACCTCTGTATTTTTTATGTCCAATTGTAGCGGATTGCTTACAGAAAAAAAGTGCACAAAAGAAAACTGTCAAACTTTGTGCTGTTTTAATTTGCACCTGTGTGACTGCTTGCAGAGCAGAAGCAGGTCTTTTAGAGCTAGTAGTTTTTTTTTTCCACTTTTAGGAAAAAAAACAACCTCCTAGCAGTTATGTGGGTTAAAAGGCTAATTTTCACAATACAAGGATAAACATAGACCCTCCAAGCTTCACATATGAAAAGGTAACCAAAACAGTAAAGATGTTTGCTTTTTTGCTAATTTTTAACAAGTGGATGGAAGTTGATTTTGCTCTTTCACAGTAGCTCCAACGTCTGTCTTTCTTGCCTGTAGCTTCTGAGAAGGAGTGTGCTTCAAAAGTGGCCTCTGGTTGGACAGAGAGTCTGAGGAGATCTGAAAGTCTCACACATCGTCACAGTGAATGAATAACAAATAAGAAAGCACAAATAAGGAATACTTAGGCCCCTGAATATGAATACTCAGACGAATATTCGAAAGAAGGTATTCGCGTACCCCTAGAAGAAACGTCGTTACTACAGTAATTTTTATGTTGTCTTGCACGTGCAGTGCAGACAACTTATTGGGGTTGTTTGAAGTGGAAGAGCAGGTTTTGTAGGCGCGGTCGTGTTATTGCCAGTGTCGCCACTGCCTTTTAGGGCTGGGCTCCGTGGCACAAATTAGATTGCATGATGTCTATGACAGCAGTTGCAAAACGTGCCACCAACTTGAAACATTTTAGCCACTGCCATGAGGGAGTGGCCCCTCATTGCAGGGCATGCCATGCCTGGTATAACATTTCAATAAACATGGCGGACGGCGGCTCGCCACCCACCGCCCGCTGCTCACAGTCCCTAGGAAGCCGAGGTGGGGGGCCCAATCCCCCTGTCAGCATATGTGACCCCTTTACTGATGTGGTCTGTTAAGGGGTTGCCCAACTCCTCGTATCATGCCTCTGAACACAGATATGCTTGCTGGACGGGGTGCCCAAATTCTGTTGGCATGTTAACCACCCTCCCATTTTCCTGCTGCTCACCCACCCCAATTGTGTGCCACTTGGGAGCCCAATCCAGTGTGGCTAACATGTCCCTCTAAGAAATATGTCTCACTGGGAGCCACCCAGTGTGGCTAAATCTGTAAAAAAAAAAAAAAAAAAGAAAGAAACGGTCCGAGTAAATTTTTTTATTTTTGTTACCAGAAACAAAGGAAACAGTCCTCGCCATCCTGTCCTGTCCCTCCCCCAGCCTGCAGCCACCCTCTGTGCACCCCACCTCCCCACACCCCTCACCCCTGTGACTTACCTCTGAGCCTGACGATTTATCTTCGAGGACCAGGAACACGTCTGCACTCTTTAAAGCCGACCGCGAACTGAAGAAATGCTGGTAAGCTGTATAATGGTATAAATGTTTTCTTTTTATCAACTTTGGTGCATATCTCGTCCATTTTTGCAAATTTTGGCACATTTTCAACATGGGGGTCTTGGGACCCCACCTCATGAATTCAGTCACTGTCATCTCATTATTCAGTCCTGAAAGGTGATTTTGCGGTCACTGTGCGGAATTGCCTTCCGGGACTGATTAACAAAACTACAGTGTGACTGTTCATGAGGTGGGCTCCCAAAAGCTTATGTTGTAAATTTGGTGAAAAGATTCCTTAAAATGACTGTGTTACGAGCGTGCATTGTGTAGTTTCCACGCACGCTTGTAACTGAGAATTTTCTATACTTTTACTCCAGATTTTCAACATTGCCATTTTTTCACGCCTCCTTATGAACAGTTCAGTTGTTATTTTCCACATCCTGCCCAAAATGCGTTTTCGCACATCTGGCTCACAGTGGTGCAGTCGCTGTAGGAAAACAATGTTTGGGACAGAGTAAGAAAATCGCAATAACACTGTTCATGAGCAGAGGTCCCCAAAAGCCTATGTTGCAAATTTGGTGAGAAAAATTCCAAAAAATGACTGTTACGAACGTGCATTGCGCAGTTTCCACACACGCTTGTAACTTCTAGAATTTTTAATATTTTTACCCCAGATTTTAAACATTACCATTTTTTCACACCTCCTTATGAACAGTATGGCTGTCATTTTCCACATCCTGCCCCAAATGTCTTTTCGTACATCTGGTGCACAGTAGCACGGTCGCTGTAGGAAAACAATGTTTGGGACACAGTAAGAATCACAGTAACACTGTTCATGAGCAGAGGTCCTGAAATTCCTATGTTGAAAATCTGGTGAACAAATTCCACAAAATTACCATGTTTCAAGCATGCATTGCGCAGTTTCCACGCATGCTTGTAACTTTGAGAATTTTTAATATTTTTACTCCAGATTTTTAACATTGCTATTTTTCCATACCTCCTTATAAACAGTACAGCTATCATTTTCCACATCCTGCCCAAAATGTGTTTTAGCACTTCTGGCATACAGTTACGCAGTCGCTGTGGGAAAACAATGTTCCGGACAGAGTAAGAAAATCACAGTTAACACTGTTCATAAGTAGAGGTCCCAAAATACCTATGTTAAACAGTTGGTGAAAAAAGTCCACAAAATGACTATATTACAAGCGTGTGTTGCACAGTGTTCACATACAGTCGAAAGTTCAAGAATTTAATATTTTCACTCCAGATGTTCAAAATGGCCATTTTTGCACACCTTATTATGAACAGTACAGCTGTCATTTTTCACATCCTGCCCAAAATGTGGTTTCACACATCTGCCACACAATGGCGCAGTCGCTGTGGGAAATCAACATTTGGGACGGATTGGCACGGTCACTGTGGGAAATCAGCATTCGGGACACATTAACAAAATCACAGCGACACTGTTCATGAGTAGAGGTCCCACATGCTTTCATGAGGTGGGGTCACAAAAAGGCCATGTTGAAAATTTAGAGTGCAAAACCAATAAATACCCAGGGCATTAGGTTTTCTAACCATAACGTCCCAACCTGTACAGAGTATCAGGATAGCATTGTGCCTTGACGTCGGCCTGCGCCATTGCACCACCACTACCACCCTGCAGCCACTGACAGCCATCCAGGTATGCCTTGGACTCTTCAGCCCCAAAGTCCACCTCATTCTCCTATGCTGCACCCATCTCAACATACTTCCTTATGAAATGCGGTGAGCGTAAGGCCTGATGACCCCAAGGTACAACAAGACACTTGTCAGAGTCTGCAGGGCAGACTTAGGTGAAATGGCATGAGCGTTATGGCCAACGACCCAAAGGCACACCCCAATGCCTGTCACTCTCTGCAGGGTGGGGTGGGGTTGACATTGTTTCTATACTTCACTGCCATTCCTATTATGCATCACTCTAACACCTGCACTACCAATGCCAATGCCAGCAAGACAACATTCGGCATCGACAAATGCTTGTTTCTTCCTGATACTTGAAAGGAATATGTTCCCACTGCTGTTTTCACCCTTTGTAGATTGCGTGTGAGACCTTTTAACACCATACGATCTTGCTGAAAACCAAAGCAGTCTAAATTACTTCATGGTAATTTGCATATACTACCTGTTATACTTTGCATGGGGGGGGGATGTAATTTTGTGTTTCCACATGTCACTTGAAATAACTGAGTGTTGACCTCTAAAGTGCTGCACAAGTCAAACTGCAAACTATGACTAGAGGAATATTTAACTATCAAATGCTTCTTTCAAATTCTCCTCTGTCATGTCAGGGGAAGCTGAAACCCCAGCTCAGCTCAAAACCAAACTTATTACCTCCTGGGCGGCCATTTTTTGTCAGGTAAACAATGGATAGTTTGGACTTCATATGGAGCTGTTGGAGGTAACGAGTTTAAAGGTCTGCCTTTATTTAGCATAAAGCATTTGGCTCAACTTTCAAGTCTCACATTCTTTTAAATCTTGGTACTCAATGTTCTTTGGATTTGTCTTTATTGTAATAAAGCACCATGAACCAGACACAGGAAAGGTTTTAAATACAGTAGGATCAGGTTGCATAGTTTTGTATGTTCAGTAGGTATTATTTACAGATGTGAGAAGAAAAATGAGTGTGACAAGATTAAGGAGAAATAAAAGGGGGTAATTACTGGAGGGGATTAAAGTATGGCGTTACTTTACAGGTCTGCAGAGGGGAGAAGGAGGTGTACAGTGACGAAGTGAAAACATTCAGTGTGCTGGAGTACTATGCAAAACAATAATCAGCTGATGTGGCAGTTAAATGCCCAAGGTCAAAGGTCGAAGTGTTTAATCACTGGCAGAAGCTGGTTTTAGCAAGTGCACTCCAGCACACTGAAGGCTGATACATAGAAGGATCTGCACCCACAAAGGGGTACCTACATTTTTTTTTTTTTTAGTTGTTTAACTAGGAATAGCACGCTAAGCTGAAAGCTTTTTTACAGGAGTGACCTGGGAGCACAAGGAAGTTAAGTGATTTGCTCAGGGTCACACAGTATGCAAGTGGAAGCTGTGAGATTCAATCCCGGGTCTAGTCTGCTGGATGTCACCAGATTTGCAGCTCAGAGCCTTAGACCACTGCGTTATACTGCCTCCTCATGGGAGAGAGGTGTGCAGAGGTCCTGCTCTGCACATGCAGAGATCTCTACGCATCCCCAGCCCTGGCTGTGCACCCCCACTGTACCCAATCACATGCACACCTATGTGACTGGCCAGGTCAGGGTGGGCAAGGGGTGGGGGCATGCATGCATCCAAAGGGCTGTTATAGTGCTTACTTGTCCCCCTCCATCCATTAGTAGGGCTTGTTGTGGGGCCCGATTGGTTCCCCTCCATCTTCTGCCAATACTGTGCAGGTAGGGATAGCTAGGGGACATGCTGACACTGGCGAAGACATTGTGACCACAGTGGGGATACAACTATCCTTTGAGGACTATTATGATACAGCTCCACTTCTTTTGTGACTTATCCATTATGGAACTGCATTTGTGACTGTTCACAGAATGATTCAGATTGTGATTCATCTTGGAGGGAAGAGGAGCTAGCTCCTGGAGTTGTGTGTGTGAAAGCATGCTTTGATTTCACTCTGGCCTTGTGCAGGGCACTCAGCAGTGAGAACTCCTGAACAGAGAGAAATTGTCAAACCAGATGATGCAGACATGACAAGTGACTGCCTGAGAATGTGGCTGTTCCAAATGGAACCCCAAAACCAGCGATGTGTACTGGTGTTACTTAAATCTGTACTTTGCTCTTCATAACAACTAGGTGATTGTCAATGCAGAAGACACCTACACAGGAGGGACAGAATAGGCTTGAGGAAGAAGAAAGTTCACTCTGAGGCAGTGAAGATTGAAGACCCATACATATTAGGGGCAGTAGGTTCATTCAAAGTTGAGAGGCAGTTACACAGCCACCTACTGCAGTTACCACTATCAGACAGACTGCAATCCCAGTTTTCTGACTTCCGCTTGCCTGTCTGCCATCCAGAGATCAGCTGTACGTGAGGGACCAAGAGCAGCATTCTTGGTCTATCTCACCCTGTGGTGTTTAAATTTTCTGACATGGGAGTAAATAATCAGAGATCAGGCTCAACAACAAGTTAGAGTAGGGTCTGTAGATTATTAGAAGCCCAGAACTGTGCAAAGAATGTGTTTGAGGGGGCAGCTCAGGTGGAAGACCTGCTACATGTACACTTGTGTGTGGATTACAATTTTTATTACAACATTTAAAGAACTAGCAATCTCCATTATCTGCGATTGCCTAATTTTCATCATCTTTTTTTTTTATTTTTGATTCTTTTGGTAACCAGGTAAGGCTCACTAGGCACAACGCTTGCTTACAGGGGTGCCCCAGGAACACTAAGTGACTTGCTCCAGGTCACACAGTATGCAAGTGAAGGTTGTGGGAATGAAACCCAGGTTTGCTGGATGTGCCAAGCTCATTCACAGCTCGTTACTCTAACCTCAAGGGTATACTGCCATCCTAGAGGTTAGCTATTTCAACTGCACTGCCGGGCCCACACTGTGTGTTGAGTGAAGCTACATGATGCCACCAACTAACTGTGTAAAGAGAGCTTCATAGATTATAGGGGATATAGTTAGTACATGTCCATGAACCAAGATGAGTGTCTCAGTTTGGGACTGCATATTGATGGGAAGTCAGTGAGGACTGCAGGAGGTAGCCTGTGCATTTTGTAATATTTGCATTGCTGTATTATTTACCTTAACCCCTACCTTCCTTTTTCAGAACCCTGGTCCAGCCCTTCCCCTTATACATACTCCTCCTCTTTTGACAGCATTTACTGTGTTCTGTTATTTTATTGCATGTGGTATTATTTAGTTAGTTTAGGTTTTTTTTGTAACTGGGTAAGCCCACTGGGAACAATGTCCCTTTTTAGGGGTGACCCAAAGGGGACAGCTAAGACTGTTTACAGATATTTCAGCCACATAGTACATGTACAACAGAGTAACATTTCACAGGAGACCAGTTCACACATTCATTGCAATTACAGATTTATTTATTTTTTTTAATTTAAAAGTTGTAAGTTTACAGGATAAGTTCCATAAGAGCAAGTTTCATTTGCAGAACATCCCAAGTCAATAAAGCCATGTCATACAAAACTTGACAACAAATACTACAACATAAATGTTATACATTGTCGATATAAAGTAAGAAATACAACAATAACTAAGAAGTTTTGTTAATGGAAAACAATTGCAAATAGATTGTTCCTGTAAAAACTTTTTCTTGAGATTGTGTTTGAAAACGTATAATGTACAAGAATTTCATAGCTCAGGTGGGAGTTTGTTCCAACAAAGAGGTGCATCAAAAGAAAAAATGTTATCCAAAGTTAGTCAGATATCTGGTAAACGTAAACCCCAGTTAAAAATTTCTCTAATGTTGTGGCTATGGGTGGAAACTGATAATCTGTTCAAAATGTAAGCAAATGTTTGGTGGTTTACTGATTTATATATTAAAGTAAGACAATGAAGTGAGCATCTAGATGAGGGGGATAACCCATTTAGTTGATTGAGAAGAGTACAGTGATGTTCATTTTTGGGACTGCTTAAGATGAAACATAATGAGCGAAAATAAATGGTGTCAACTAGAGAGAGCTGCGTAGTGTTGGAATCACGGTATATAGTATCACAGTGGAGAGCTTGTGGGATAACAGATGGACCAGGCACCATGGGTGTAGCCAGGCATACTCCCAAGTACTCCATGGTGTACACTTTTATTTAAGGGGGGTAGCAAATAGACTCTGAACTGCTTCCTTTTTGCATGAAAACTAACAAAGAAAATGCTGAACCTTTCTGAAATTTTATTCATAGGAGTCGAAACTAGAAGGACTGGTCACTGTGATTGCATCCCACGGACAATACAACTTTACAGGCTCTGGGCCTGGTATATGGCTGTCTTAGGGAGCAATGCATGGCATTTGCATTTACCCATGCATGGGGGGTAGCACACCCTAATGGGGGGGGGTAGCAGTGCGTCCACTTGGTGTGCAGATCTGAAATCCCTGGCTACACCCCCTGCCAGGCACAGAACTTAAGGTTCAATACCCAATCTCTGTGTGATGTTTATTTAAAACAAGGAGAATAACCTTAAGCAATGACATATCCCTTCTTCAGTATATCAGTTTGCAGCAACAGACTATGCATGTCTTTCCTCTGCAGTTAGTCAGTACTCACTGACCCAGTGATCTACTGATCTATCTCTTTAGTGAAAATTATTTAATTCCCTATGTTAGTCTTGTGTGTTTGGGTGATGGGAAGCTCAAAAAAGAACCCCCCAAACAAGCTAAAGACAAAGAAACTCAGTGCAGAAGCACTGAAGCAAGAGTTACCCCAAAAGGCATTGGCAATAAAGCCAAATTTCAAAGAAACATAACATCACACATACCCCATAATGCAAAGCATCATGAGATGTATATGCAAATCACCATGACATTTTAGGTTCAGCTTAAAGCAAGAATGCATGGTGCCAAAGGGCCTCTCAAACAATCTGTAATTTACATGCATTTTAAATAACACAGTTGGGTTTTTTGATTTCTACCCTGGTAGAGAGAGCTGTGTAGTGCTGGAATCACGGTACATAGTATCACAGTGGAGAGCTTGTGGGATTTATAATACAGTCACCTGGTAACTTTTTACCTTTATCAAAAACACCTAGTGCCATGGTATTTTCAACATATACAGGTTTCATACACATAAGGCATATACATCAAGGTGACATACTGCTATTGCATACTAAATCCAGCAATGAGGAACACAGCCTGTTTTACATCAGCTCAGAGGTCACCACAATTACCTCCCTGTGCAAGGACCCGAGAGTGAAAAGGGAAATTAAAGAGGACACTATAGCATAGCCAGGAAAGGGGAGGGGGCACCCATAGGTGGCCAACCTTATGGACTAGAAACTATAAATGATAGATTAGGTTAAGAAATAGAAGAACTGTTACAACAGATTTAAGAAAAAGTCAGTCCTCAAGAGTGGCAGGATCTCTCTGTCACAATCACCGTAGTCCAAGATTGGAAGAACAGATTGAGTCACAGTGGTTTTCCTATCCTGCAATGTCAAACAATGTCTGGCCCTCCTCAATCGACTTAGACATTGTCGAGTTTCTACAGTAGTGTTGTAAATGTGTGACTTAAAAGATAAGGTAGAGTCAAACGACAGGCCCAAATATTTACATTCCTAAACAAGCTGTAAAGAGATGCTGTTAAGCTTAATAGAGAAAGAAGTATGATAAATATTAATGAGAGACTGTGATCCAAATAGCATTTTTTACCATTTAAGAGTAGTAAATTAGAGGAGAACCATTCAGCAACTTTATCAAAATCAGTTTGAAGAGTGGAAATTAGAAATTTTAAGACTTTGAGCCAAAAAAAAAGTAGTATCGTCAGCATAGAGTCTAGTCATGCACTTGTTAACTACCGAGGGTAAAGGATCAACAAACCAGTTAACAAGAATAGGACCCAAAATAGAACCCTGGGGTACCCGTGTGCTTGTGGAAAGAAAAGAAGATAAACACCCATTCCAAGAAACTAACTGGCTTCTGACATGTAAATAGGATGAGAATTAAGATGTAACATTTGTGGAAAAACCACAGAAAAGTAGACGCTCTAAGAGCATGTGGTGATTTATTACATTAAAAGTCTATGACAGGTCTATAAAAACTGTCCCAACATAGTGACCCTTGTCCAAAGTTCTTGAGATAAAAATTGTGAAAACCGATTAAAGCCGTTTGGGTGGAATGGTGAGGATGGAAACCAAACTGAGCACTGAAAGCACTTGATAGTTAAGTAAATAGAGAAATTTGCTGATGGACTGTCCTTTCTAGGAATTTTGAAAGTATAGATAATAAAGAAATAGGGTGGTAATTATCAGCCAAGGATCTGTCCCCTCCCTTATGTAAAGGGACGACAACAGATTGCTTCCAGGCAGGGGGAGAATGTGACAGTACAGAACTGCCTTATATCATGGTATGGCATTTGCTATTGGTTTATTGCTATTGTAGGTAATGTGGGGAGGGTCTGGCTGGGGACCAGACTGCTGTAGTGGTAAGTGGAGGAAATCACTGGGTGGTGTCACTGCCATTTTGTTATCACCAGTGTACCCAGGGAACATTGCCTAGAGGCCTAAACACCAGGTCCTAGCAGCCACCAGTGGACTGAGTCATGAGCCTGGTGGGTAATGGGTGGCATCATGTCTTGGTGTGTTTGTGTGTGCATGAATATGTTTGTGAACAGATCTGCATGTGAGTGTGACATTGTGTGCAATTATGTGTGTGCATATGAGCATTTGTATGAGACTGTATGAGAATTTGTGTGCATATGACAACTGGAAACAAGCCCATTTGGACTCTGATTACCTGGTAAAATATATTACTGATAAATACATAAATGTATTAGTGTAAATGCATTTCCATTTGTGTGTGTGTGTGTTTCGTTGTTTGTGTGCATGTACACCCTGCCAGAGGAAGTGGTGGGGGCTGAAACAATCACGGGATTTAAGAATGGATGAGATAGACATAAAGGAATTCTGGAGGTCAGGGGTAAGGGGCAACAGACTTCTAGGAAAACATAAATTGAACTTACAAGCTCAAATGGGCAGACTGGGTGGGCCATAGGCCCTTATTTGCTGACACTGTCTATGTATCTATGTATCTATATGTGTGTGTTTGTGTATGCATGTACGTACGTACGTACATATATACGTACGTACGTACGTACGTACGTTCATGACTGTGTCCTTGTTTGCAAAAGGAAGAAAAGTTGCATTTTCATGGACAATAAATGTACAGTAGATGAACTGAGAACATAAAATGTTCCCTTACTGCTATTCTAATTATAATGGTGTGCAACTTGTGAGCCCTCATCATATGAAAGACAGATATCCACAGGAATCCATGCAGAGGAAGGCTACCAAATTATATGTCTTTCAGATGAGAAGTTAAACCGAGGTCCCATCTGCCTGGATTGGTGGTAGTTCAGGTGGATGTTAAAGATCCCATGGCACTTATTGAAAAGAGTAGGGGAATTTTTTATTAGAAAGTTGGACTTCATAACAAAACAGTACATAAGATATCTAACAAAGAATTATAAACAAGAACAGAAAACCATGACAAAAAAATGAAACAAGAACAATAAATTCAATACCAATTAGTACAATTAACCCAGAAATGTGCAACCTTTTCTCTACTATAATGCAGTAAATCCATTTGTACTGTAAAGATTTCCTAATATTTGCTAATAATTCAACATGCAAAACCCATTTTTGTTGAAGAACCCCCAAACATCTAATTTGCCATAAATGACAACGAATCGCAACAAAAATAACATACATAGTCTCATAATTATATTTCGTGCATAAGGTCTTATTCCCACCGTACATAATATCAGAATATGTTAACAATGAAAATTCAGGTTCCCCCCAAGTTGCACTCAAGTAGGCCTAGAATTGCACCACAAATGCACATTTTAAAAATAAATGACGCTGTGTCTCCAAAACCTGAAGACAGGAATCACGTGGACAATATCTATCTTCCATCTTTTTATGTTTATGATTTCCCTTTATACTAAGCCTACCAAAATTCCCCAACTATAAACTATCCCACATCTTTGAACGTATGTGAGGATTACACAGATTTCGTAATACACTAATCTGTTGTATAGAAGAACACAAAGGAAATTCTACAACAACTTGACTGTCGTTGGCCAAAATAGCTTGATTAACAGCCTTCCTATCCAAAATCATAAAGTCCTGAAGTCGAAGTTTCCATTTCACAGCCATCTTAAAACATTCAACACCATAATCTGGTAAAGGTGTTTTTTTCCTCAAACAACCTAGTAGAACCTTGCTCCAAAAGCTGTCTATTTGGTGTAATCCAGTCCAGAACCAAGGGACGCCATAATTTAAAACCAGGTTTCAGGGCCAGACCAAAATTATAACTAAAAAAAAAAACACTAAAATAAAAGGCAACAGGATTGACCATTCCTATACCACCTTCTACAATGGGCTTATAAGTAATCTCTCTTTTAATTGGATTTAACCTTGATCCCCAAAAGGCCTGAAAAAAAATAGCTGCTGAGGAGGTGGGAAAACATAACTAAGAAACAAAAATAGGTAAAAGTAAAGTTTTAATCAAAAGCACCCTTTTTTTTTTTTTTTTACCAATTAACTTATTATGCCAACCCAGAACCAAATGCTCTGCCTTCCCAATATTAACCATTCGGTTAGAATGTGCCATGTCTCGACCCACAAATCGCACCCAAGAATTATCAGAGCCTCACTTTTTATCCTTATACCCCTTAAAAATCCCGATGATGGAATAGGGGTGTTTCCCAATGGAATATCAATACTCTTATCCCAATTAATCCTGGAACCAGAAACTGCTGCATATTGCCTCAAAACAGCACAAAGGACCTCCTCTTTAGTATTAACCCCCAACGCAAGAACCATATCATCAGCAAAGGACATAGCCTTAAAAAAACTAGTATGGGGAACCAGAATACCCGGAGAGTGGTGTAGAAGTCTAAGTAGAATATTGATACAAAAAACATATAAAAGAGGGCTAAGGGGACAACCCTGTCGCATCCCTGTCCGAACTTTAACCTGCCGACCATACCACCCATTCTCATTAGGGCGTAATTAAATATTAGCAAAAAGAACTTTAATCCAGGAAACAAAGTTTACTGGGAAACCAAATGCAGTTAGAACAGCAAACAAAAATGTATGTGGAACCTGGTCAAAAGCCTTCTCTTGATCTCAAGTTCAAGTTTATTGCAGAAAAACTCTGTTGAGCAAGCTCATTCACAAGGAGGTCCTAGATCATACTAATAGCCAAGTGGCTTAACATAAGAAGATGACATATACAAAGCATCTTAAAAAAAAAAACATATACACATAGGATTGCTATACATCGGCTTATAAAATTACAGTCTGACAGATTGATCTACACCCACCACCCACCCTGAGACCTTTCCGGAATCAGCCTGCCAAAATAACTCTCTGAGCACAATTAGGTTATCTTTTATCAGACGTCCCGGAACCGCATACGTTTGTTCAAGACTAAATAGTCTGAAACATTATTCAATCTATTCAACAGAATCGTAGCCACAATTTTTCTATCAGTATTAAGTAGGCTCTGTGGTCTCCAATTGTCTACATTATTCTGGGCACCCTTTTTATGAATCAATACGATAACTGCTTCCTGCATGGAAGCAGAAAAAGAAGAAGACTTTAACATATGGTTAAAGAGAACAACCAAAACCGGAGTCAAGTCTTCAAGAAAATGTTTATAAAACTCCGCCCCCAACCCATCCAAACCCGGGGCAACAGTAGAATTCAGCTGCTTAATAACACAAATAACCTCCTCTTCAGTGACATCATGTGTCAACATATGTACATCCTCTGGCCAAACCTGTGGTAACTGTAAGGTTTGTAAAGCCTGTGCCAAGTCTCCACTAACCTCCTGACTTGAAAACATGGTTGTAAACCTATCCTCAACAATGGACAGAATTCCTGCTGGGGAAGAGACACACTGCCCAGAGGAGGAAAGTAATTCTGTAATAAACCTATGTTTAACTGTATCCTGACAACTCTTATATGGATCAATAGACAATGATCTAACCTGCGTACTAAATCTAGCCTGCTGTTCCAAAGATTTAGCCCTAGTATATTGAAGGGACATCGTCCTATTCTTAATATTCTGGATCTGGGAACCATAGTCCTGATTACTAGTTTCTGATAAAGAAATCAAGTGCTGCAAATGATGACGCAGCTCCAAATATTGTAAATAATCAGACCGACACCTAGAAGTAGCTAGTGACTGAAACAGAACTTTCCAGTCTTTTAGTATCCTCCCACCAATCAGAAATATAATCATAAGTCACTAACAGAGATTCTAGCTGTCCAATGATTATGCCAAGCTTTTTGTATTTTAGGATTTTGCAATAAAACATTATTTAACCACCCATTTTTTTTTTATTTATTTTTTTACAGCAAGGAATATTTTTCCAAGAAATCTCAGAGCGTAACAAAACATGGTCAGAAAATTTCCACAACCCTAGTAGTAGAGTTCAAAATCTGGAAAATTTTGGACACAAAAATAAAATCAATCCTGGTTTTCAATTTACCCTTGAAGAAAGTGTATCCTCCAATGGGATGCAAACTGCGATGAGTCCTGCAATCCAGCAGTATGCAGAATTCCATTCAGGGTGCTGGTGTCACAAAACAATTTAGAAGTTTATAACCCTCTATCAAATTGATGTAAGCCACAATTAAAATCCCCCAACCAAATAACTAGTCTAGAAGTATGTAAATATTGGTGTATGTCATTAAATAAAGAAACTCTAGTCGCCTTAGTTTGAGGGGCATATACTGTATAGCAACTAAACAAAATCTTTCACTATGATATGTAATATCCAGCAATAATGCCCTCGCAGGGTGTATACCTACTAACCTAGTAACCTGAAAAGCAGGATTAGTAAAAAGAATCCCAATACTATCACAGGTGTCAAGTCCAATAGACCAGAATGAAGCACCCAGTGGCCAAGCTCGGGATGCAGCCTGCAATTCTGCATGAGTTTTAAGTCTGGTATCCAATAAGCAGATAATATCACAGGCAACAGCCTGAAGGGAAAACAATGTACTAGTCAACTTTCTCCCCTTTAATGCTATTAACATTAATAGTAGCAACAGAAAGGGAAGACATAAAAAAAAAATAGAAAAGAAAAAAGACAACAGCAAAAATCTACAGCTCATGTTATCCTAGCTTTCCTGCACTGCCTGGTTCTTTTAGCAATGGAATCCATGCTTCCCTTCTCCTCAGTATCAGTAGTAGATAACAAAGAGGAGGTGTCAGTACCCTCATCGTCTGACTTTCTATCTATCGATGTAGAACCTAACAAAGCAAATTTATTACCCTGAGCCCAATCAACAGGAAGCCCCTCTTTATCCTGTCCCTCCAAGGACGTCTGAAGCCTTACTTTCAAACAACATGAAGTCTTGCTATATTATGACATATGCAGTTTGTCCCAGCCTTAGAACTGCTCCAGAGGTGAAAGAGTTAACTTCCATGCCAGGCATGGAATCTGGAGCGCGAGCTTGGTTGAAAAAACTCGTCTGTTTATCTTCAAACTGAAACTGTCAGATTCTTTACTCCGCCTTACTGAACAGTCGCTCCGGAGATTCCTCCTACTGCTCGGTTCATTTCTCTGTTAAAAAGTGTTTTTTCTCGGTTATTTAATCCGCAATTATATTTATTTTAACCTCAAACCGGTCAGTTCAAGCTCTGTCTGTGGTATCGTAAGTAATAGATAGGTTTTCATTTTCTGTGTGGAACTTGTAAACGTGGTTATCGGTTCGGTTTGAACCGATCAGGTTGCTTTTAAAACTTATTTCAATTACATTTAGAGTGTGGTTCCTGGTTCTTATCGGTTCTAAAAAAGAACGGATTTCATTACGTTTTTTTCCACGACCCGTGACACGGTTGGGAACCGATACTGGTGTTTTGCCTGGCATTTGCCGGAAAAGGGCAAGTTTTTGGTTAGGCTGGCATTATGTCTGAGAAACCCAAAAGAAAAACCAGGCCCACTGGGTTTCAACACTGTAGTGTCTGTGGGGAAGCCTTTGCCAAGGCTGACCCACACACCCTGTGTTTATTGTCTGGGGTTTGACCACCTCAATGCAGACTGCCAGATTTGCAAGAATTTCCTGCAGCTACCCTGGATAAGAGAGTTGGTAGGCTCAGGGAACGAGAGGCCAAAAAGACCGCTGATCCGGATGGCCAGCCCGGTTCGGTGCCAACCGAACCGGAGTGAGTGCTCTCTGACCAGGGCGAGACTTCCTCGGGCAAACGAAGAGCTGACTCAGAGGAGCCAGTTCCAGCAAAGAGGACTAGAAAATCAGCAGGTGTGGAGCCAAAATTTCCTTCTCCAACTGCTGCAGAGATAGCCAAAGCGATCCAAATTGTCCAGTCGCTTTCCCCGGTTCCGTCCGAACCGCCACTGTCAGGTAAATGGTCGGTTTGGCCGGTTCCACCAGTTCAAGAATATGATATAGAGGAATTTTATGAACCGGAGGAGGGGGAGAAGGATTATGAACAGTGTGAATGTGATTTTGAAAGTCTGGATGTGCGCATTGAACCGGACATCTCCCCAGACAGACCTTCAGGAGAGTCTCCCCCTAGGCTTTCTGAGTCCCCTTCTCATTCTCTGTTTTATAAAAAAGTTGCTGAAACCCTCCGGCTCCTTTGGAAGAAGCTGTGGATGAACAAGAGGAGCCTGACTATGTGGAAATGATGGATATCCCAGAGTCCAGGAGACTGTCTATTCCTTTACGTAAATCCTTTAGGAAACAAACAAAAATTTTAAAAAGCTCCTAATTCTTTACCTCCTGTGGATAAAAAGATGGACAGGAGGTACACTTTGTCAGGTCCTGATATGGAGTTTCTTTCACAACAATGCAGCCATGTTGGGGTAGTGCAGGCTGCAGCCTGTGATAAGGCAAATATTCCCTTGGCTTCACACCCTCCTGACAAGGACTCCAGGAGGATTGATGCCATGGCTAAGAAACAATACATGGCAGCATCCTTGGGACTCAGACAGGCAAATTATATGGCCTATGTTGCAAGATACCAGAAATCCAGATGGGATACTGTTATGGCTTTAGCGAAACAGGCCCCTGGCCAGCTTGCCAAAGGAGCTGGAACAGGTGGCTGCTGATGGTATTGAGGCATCCAAGGTGCAATTCCATGCTGCAGTGGATTCTAATGATGTATCTTCAAGAGTCATGGCTACATCTGTGGCTTTTCATAGAATGGCTTGGCTCTGGTGTACTAGCCTGTCACAGGATACCCAGGCTAAGGCCATGGACTTTCCTGTTGTGGGTAATTCTCTGTTTGGGGAGCAGACAGAGAATTACATGAAGAAAATGGATGAGTATAGGACCACTTATAGGAGTGCATAGGCCAAGGAAAGGCAAGCCACTCCTCAGAGGCAGCCTCCCAGGGGCAGGGGCAGGCCTTTTTACCAAGCCCAGGCCTCCTCTTCAGCTTATGCCCAGAGGGGGTTCTTCAGAGGGAGAGGCAGACGGGGTACGAGCAGGCCTGCTCCCACCCCTCACCCTAAAGCCCCTGCCAAACAGGCACCCTGATGGGATGCACAGGGCCAATTCTCCATTACCTGTAGGGGGCAGGCTGGCTTACTTCGTCCAGGACTGGGAGTCTTTAACATCAGACAAGTGGGTCCTGGAAGTAGTAAGCCAGGGACTGGTTCTCAGCTTCAAAAAATTTCCAAAGATGAGAACCAGATCTTTTCCACCTGCAAATCCATTAGAGGCTCCTGCTTTGGAAACAGAAGTCTCAACCCTCCTGGCTCTCAGAGCTGTGTACAGGGTTCCTCCCCTACACCAGGGCAAAGGACTGTACTCCAGGTACTTTCTTACACCAAAAAAGACAGGAGAATGGCGGCCCATCCTGGATCCAAGATATCTGAACAAGCACCTTTTAAAACCAAAATTCAAAATGGTGACTCTGGGAATGATTTTACTCTCCCTAAGGCCAGGGGACTGGCTAGCGTCCCTGGACCTCAAGGATGCCTACTTCCATGTTCTCATCAGAAGCTCCCACCGAAAGAACCTCAGATTCGAACTGCCCTCAGGCCATTACCAGTTCAGAGCAATGCCTTTCAGCCTTACCTCTGCCCCAAGGGTATTCACAAAATGCCTGGCAGTAGCAGTTGCTCACTTAAGAAGGCAAAAGATTGCCATCTTTCCCTACCTAGACGACTGGCTCATAGTGGGTCAGTCTCCAGACCAAGTCAAATCACACCTTCAGGTTACCCAGCAGCTGCTTTCAGATTTCAGATGAGGGACATTCAGTTCCATTTGAGAGCCTTCTGGTCTCAAAGGAGAGATCCCCTAGCCAAATTGATCCCAGTAACTCGAACCCTGATCCAGGCCCTGCAGTGGTGGCAGGATCAGAGCAATCTGAGACAGGGGGTCCTTTCATCCCTCAATCTCACTCCTTGACCCTTACTACAGATGCGTCCCTTTTGGGATGGGGAGCTCACATGGGTGACCTCTCCACCCAGGGAGTGTGGTCCCCTCAGGAATCTCTGCTCCACATCAATCTGTTGGAAGTCAGAGCTGTTTTTCTAGCACTTCAGGTTCTTTCTGCATCTGTTCAGAACAAAGTGGTACAGGTCAGAACAGACAACACCACTACAATGTGGTACATCAACAAACAAGGGGGCACTCGGTCTTCGGCCTTGTGCACCGAGGCAATGAAGTTGTGGTCTCT